>OZ024735.1:55574163-56289518 GCA_964016875.1 Fallopia convolvulus
TGGCGGCGCTTCTCCTTCTCGATGAGGTCGTGGATCTCGGGGTCGACCTGCTCGAGGGAGGTGTTTCCCCAGGAAGAGACGGAATCCATGGCTGAATTGAGATGGAGATTGGAGATTGGAGATGGAGAGAAACAGAGAGCAGCGCACAGAGGAAGATGGGGAAATGGTTGAGATTTATAGAGGGGAGTTGAGTGTGGAGTTGCAGGTGTGGTGTCGGTTACTAAATCGGTTAACCGGATGAATGTAAATAAAAAGCATGGATGGCAAACGGATATCCGATAAAATCGATCTGAAAAATAGATGAAAAATCGACAAAATCGGGTGAAAACGGGTGACGGGTGTTTGAGTATATGTTCGAGTGGTCAACTCACATGATCTAACCGTACTCGAAAAATCACCCAACTCGGCCTGATCCCACTCAACTTTACCACTCGACATTTCCAAATTGTAGAACACTATAACAATGATGAATGTAAATAAAAAACATGGATGGCAAACGGATATCCAATAAAACCAACCCGAAAAATGGAGGAAGAATCGACAAAATTGGGTGAAAACGGGTGATGGGTGTTTGGGTGTATATTCGGGTGGTCAACTCACATGATCTAACTGGACTCGAAAAATCACCCAACTCGGCCGGTCCCACTCAACTCGACCACTCGACATTTCCAAAATGTAGAACACTGTTAAAATGAGCTTACCTAATGAAGGTTATAAAGAGGTTTAAACTCTTCATTTGCAATCACATTTATTTGTATAATATGAGTATTTAAGAAATAAGTTAAAAGAAGAAATATAATTGAATTCTGCAATTTACTTAATCGTCCAATTTTACGACGATTTTGAACGAGATTCTACGACTTAAAAATATTGTTTTAATACCAATAGCTAGATTAAGCAATGCTCGAAAAAATATACGATTCAACCCGAAACCGACGAATTTTGGATGATTCAAGTGACACTTGTCGAAATTTTTGTAGCATAGGTCAAGTATGTGGGTGTTAGGTTCGGATCGGATGGTAGAAGTAGTCCATCCACCTCGACCAACCCATGGTACTTTTTTTTTTGTCAGAATTTTAATTGATTTTTCAGTAAAACTCATTTGACATATGATACTTCTTATCATCCTAATTGGTGCATGTGTTGAATCTCTAAGTTTAATGTCAGCCACCTACCACCACTATAGTTTTGTCAAGATTGAGTATACTATAATTATATAATACGATCAATTCTCTACATGCAATGAAAAAACGAATAAAATTGGATTTTTTGTGAGCACACACAAATATATTTTAATTAGAAGGATATTTTTATTGGCTTAAATGTTAAGTATATACATACAAATTAAAATGAGGATTTTCAGGTTATGGGTATGGATATAAGTAGTATTGATATCAAACTAGTATACACTAATATACGAGAATATCGATATCAGCTGATATATAAGTGATATCAGATTGATACATATCAAAGTGTTATTTTGATATACCAAAAAAATGGTATTTCAAAGATATCATTCATATCTATATCTGTGCACGGAAGTTGCTGACCATTCCTTGAGAGCAGTTAACTTGATATTTTCGCCTTCTCTTCGCTCTGGACAAGAGCGCTAGTGGACACGGGCCCATTACTCAAAATACCAGCTTGGAATCCTTGCTGCACCAACGAAGAGTGGAGGTCGCTTGGTAACTCGAGGAGAGGTAGCGACCATTCTCAAGAACGAGCCGCCTCTAACATTTGAATTTCGCTAGTTCTGGTAGTGTGCCAAACTGCAGCTCCATATTTTTTCTTACGGATGAACGCCATCTCGGCGCTTACTTTCGCTTCGAGAGACTGCGAATAGGAGAAGAAGGCTCCTGGCGACCCGATTTTTGCTTTGGGAGGAAGGATGAAATTAGATCTTGAGAATACTAATATCGGATATATATATATATATCAATACCAAACAAGCCCTAAATATTATTAGAATATCCTTCTTGCGTAAGAAATTAAGAGATAAAATAAATTGAAACTTGTGAGTTACTCATCCAAATAGATCTCGTTAAACTTGTGTATTGGACTTACATGTGTACGACTCCCCGGTTGATGGCCAACGGACTTTCAACAAGTAATATAAACTAAGTCAACTATTGTATTACCCCTAAAGGCACTACTTAAACATCATTAGTTATTAAATTACCAACTTAATTAATTGCTACAATGAGATGGAGTTGGCCTTTAATGGCTGAGTGGTGACCACGATATACATATCATGGAACGCCAAGAGTTGGTGAGTGGGAAATTGGTGGTTTAATTTGGTTTGTAGCTTCACGTATCGATGACATATACATTTCAACTCGCACACCAACCCACTTGACACCGACACCTAATTTGGTTGGTATTATTTTGATAAGTAACTATAGCAAGACCTAATGTTAATTGTAATCTGAACTTTCAAATACTTAAGTCCAACATTGGTCCCACTAACCACTATGTAAATATTTTTTAATCCAACATTGACACCGATGACACCGATGACACCGATGTAGCTTCACGTATCAAAGTAGGTGAGCTGGTTTTGGATTAAACAAGTACTCCTAATCTAAATTGTATATTGTCATTGTCATTAAGGTTGGTTTTTATTTCACTTACCTGTAATTCCCATCTTATTATATTGACTTGTCAATTGATAATTAGCATAAATTTTATTTGGTGATAAGACTATTGAATTTAGTCACTAAAAATGTGTATATTTAGATCCACAACTTCCATCAAATCAAAATTTTATTTATTTTTTTGGCTTTTTTTTGTAATAATGAGAGTATTTTTTAATACTATATAATATTGAAAAGTTTGCAATAATTAATACCCCATGTTCACAAATTATCTCCGTAATATAGACAAAATTTGATTTTAATTATATGGTTTTAGGAACTAAAATTCTAAGAAAATTTATAAATCTTGTTAAAAAAATTGTATAAACATATATAATTTTTTTAAATTTGAGATTTTTAATCTATAAGTTGAAAAAATAGTTAATTTTTAATCTATAAGTCACAAGGAAAAAGAGGAAAAGTAAAGAAAAATATTTAATAAATAACCCGATAATACTAATTAAATGGGAAAATGAAAGTAAAAATAAATAATGTGTCGGTTTGCCGCTGTACTGACCAATGACCCGATCTGTATCGCCGAATCAGAATTCACAGCCGTGGGCCCATATCTCACCAACTACCATTTGAAATATCTTATTGAAATTCTAAAATTATCAAAAATTGTTATATTTTGTAAAAAAACTAAAAATTGCCCTTGGAACTTTTTAGAAAAAACTACTTAAAATAATCTCAACTTTTAATCATTTATTCAAAATAATACCAACTTTCACTTTTACTAGTTTTAGTACCAATTTTTACTATATTTATCAATATTGATACGAGATTGTTTCCGGTGGAATAATCTAGAGATGGGTTTCGGTTCCAGGAACCGGGGAACCGAACCGGAACCGAACCGGGTCAAAACCGGCAGTTCCGGAACCGAACCGGAGGAACCGGTAGTGTACCGGTCCCGGTTCCTCCTTTAGAAGAACCGGAGAACCGGCGGTTCCTCCGGTTCGGAACCGCCGGTTCTCCTAAGATGCGGGGCCGCAATCGCGGATCCATTCCAACGGCTATAATTTTCAATTTTTTTTTTAAAATTAAATGGAACCGAACCGGAACCGGTCCAGGAACCGGCGGGAATCGGAAAAAACCGGAACCGAACCGGAACCGAGGAACCGGGGGGTTCTCGGTTCCGATCCCGGTTCCGGGGTTCCAAGGAACCGGAACCGCCGGTTCCGGAACCGGACACACCACTAGAATAATCCGATAAAGTTATTGCTGACTAGGATTTAAATTAAAAAAATAAATCCAGTTCCACTGTGAATAAATTCCAAACCCTAGACTCCAAATCTGTTGTTGAGCCGACATCGGTGAACACAAAGAGCGATAACGAGGGCAACTTCTGAAGGAGGCGTCAAGAGCCGACATAGATGAAAGGGAGGCTTTCGGAAACGTCGTCCAGCTCTTCCAATTCATGGAGAAGGGGATATCTGAATCGTCCTCTGCTAAGTGCTATCATGATATCCCTGCAATGTCACCTTATCCGATTACCACATCAATAACTTTATCTTTATCAGATTTTTTGGCCGGAAACAATCTCGTACCAATATAGATAAATGAGTAAAGGTGAAAGTTGGTACAAAAACTAGTAAAAGTGAAAGTTGGTATTATTTTGAACAAATGAGTAAAAGTTGGGATTATTTCAAGTAATTTTTCCAACTATTTATTATACAGGTTCAACCTGAACCCGGTTTAGTAGCAGCCCATTTACCAACCCCGACCCACACAATAACCCAATCGGCAATCACCGTCAACAAATCTGACCGTCCATCCTCCAAGATGAAATCAAAACCGTCCGTTTCATCACCCGATCTAATTATAAATACCTCCTCACTCTAAGCTAATTCTGTGCTTCGCCCTCATCTTTTCCCTCCCCATAACAGAGAAAAATATCTCTGTTATCTTTCTCCATTTCTATCCAGATCTGAGATCTGATTTCCATGGCTCTCTCAGTTGAGAAGACGAGCTCCGGCCGGGAGTACAAGGTCAAGGACATGTCCCTTGCCGACTTCGGTCGCCTCGAGCTCGAGCTCGCTGAGGTTGAGATGCCCGGTCTCATGGCTTGCCGTACTGAATTCGGCCCATCCCAGCCTTTCAAGGGCGCCAGGATCACCGGATCTCTTCACATGACGATCCAGACCGCCGTTCTCATCGAGACTCTCACCGCTCTCGGCGCTGAGGTCCGCTGGTGCTCTTGCAACATCTTCTCCACTCAGGTAACTTTCCTTATTCTAGTTACGCTGACGAGTGACGATCGACATTTACTCGGATTTGCACTTCGTTCAAGTTATTAGATCTAGTATTGTCTATAGTGTGATTTGACCATGCTTAATCGATGAATTTTGCTATGTAGTGTAGGATTGGTGGTTGTATTTGTAAAATGGCTATGGTTAGGTATTTACGGATTTATAAATGGTTCGAACTCACTGCTCAGTCTCAGATCTGGATTGGTTTTTGATGAAATTCAATAGTGTAAGATTTATGGCTGCTGGTTAATTGGTAATTTGAAAATGGAACTGGTTAGGTAATTTTGATTTTCCGATCTCGCCGATAATATAGCATTCTAGTTCTCATTTTGTTGTTAAAGAAACTGAATCTGTTAATGCTGTGAAAATGATTGTTATGTCAATTGAATTTGTAAATGCTGAACTCTGAAGTGCTAGATCTCCATATAAATTGGGTGCTGTTATTAGTCAATATGTTACCTGCAATTAGAGCTCCTGAATGTTGCTTACTGATTCACCTGAGTAGGACCATGCCGCTGCTGCCATTAGACCTTCTGCACTTGTTCTTATGTATTTGCTCATTATGTACAATTGCCATTGTAGGACCATGCCGCTGCTGCCATTGCTAGGGACAGCGCCGCTGTCTTTGCGTGGAAGGGAGAGACCCTACAGGAGTACTGGTGGTGCACGGAGAGAGCATTGGACTGGGGTCCTGGTGGTGGCCCTGACCTCATCGTTGATGATGGTGGTGATGCCACCCTCTTGATCCACGAGGGTGTTAAGGCTGAGGAGGAGTATGCTAAGTCTGGCAAGATCCCAGACCCGACCTCCACTGACAATGTGGAATTCCAGCTTGTCCTCACTATTATCAGGGACGGGTTGAAGGCTGACCCCATGAAGTACCACAAGATGAAGGACAGATTGGTCGGTGTTTCTGAGGAGACCACCACTGGTGTCAAGAGGCTCTACCAAATGCAGGCTAACGGAACTCTCTTGTTCCCAGCCATCAATGTCAATGACTCTGTCACCAAGAGCAAGGTATATGAAACTGTATTTGCTGCTTATATTACATAATATTGCTATGTATCATTCATTTATTGTGAATAATTGATGCACAATAGTTCGTCTGTTTGCCTTGTTTAGCTATATCTATATTACAATGATATAGACAAAAACTGACCCTGCAGTGATTATAATTACTTGCTTTGTGGATCATGAATATAAATTTGATTTGTGGCTAGTGTATAACAAATCCATCCAAAAATGTTTCTAAGATAAGCTTGATTTTGTTTTCAATTCATTCTACAATAAACTGGATTTCTTATGGTCAAGAGAATTGCATAGTTGCTTGCTATGGGCTATGGCTAGATATGTCTATTTCAACAGTTCTTGCATTTTAATGCCATTTATTCTCTTGCTTCACTCACAAAATCAAAAGAATGACTTGGATTTTATTCATTATAGGTTTCCTAAAACATTTGCCTAATATGCGCTCTGTTTTTGTGTCTTTGTAGTTTGACAACTTGTACGGGTGCCGTCACTCTCTCCCCGACGGTCTGATGAGGGCCACTGATGTCATGATTGCCGGCAAGGTCGGTCTTGTCTGCGGTTACGGAGATGTTGGAAAGGGTTGTGCTGCTGCCTTGAAGGCTGCCGGTGCCCGTGTCATTGTGACAGAAATCGACCCAATCTGTGCTCTCCAGGCTACCATGGAAGGATACCAAGTCCTCACCTTGGAAGACGTGGTTGCTGACGCTGACATCTTTGTGACCACCACAGGTAACAAAGACATCATCATGGTTGACCACATGAGGAAAATGAAGAACAACGCCATTGTCTGCAACATTGGTCACTTTGACAATGAAATCGACATGCTCGGTCTTGAATCTTACCCGGGTGTTAAGAGGATCACCATTAAGCCACAAACCGACAGGTTTTTCTTCCCAGACACCAAGAAGGGAGTCATTATTTTGGCCGAGGGCCGTCTCATGAACTTGGGCTGTGCTACCGGACACCCTAGCTTTGTGATGTCTTGCTCGTTCACCAACCAAGTGATTGCTCAGCTTGAGCTCTGGAACGAGAAGGCCTCCGGAAAGTACAAGAAGGAAGTGTACGTCTTGCCTAAGCACCTTGACGAGAAGGTTGCGGCCCTTCATCTCGGAAAGCTCGGCGCCAAGCTCACTAAGCTGTCCAAGGACCAGGCTGACTACATTAGCGTTCCAGTTGAGGGTCCTTACAAGCCTCTTCACTACAGGTACTAGAGAAATTGAAATTGAGATTGGATGTTGATTCTTTTTTCCCCAGCAATGCTTGTTACTAGTTTTCGGTTATTGTGTTTTCGAGTGGTTTGGGATTTATGAATGTTTTGGGAGGAATCATGTGTCTTTTTGTAAGACCAAAGGGATTGAATAAGGTGTGTGTTGAGATGTGTGTTTTAGTTGTTGCAGTCAGTATGCTGCATTCTTGCTTGAGCTTGCTAAGGAAATGTAGGTTTTGTTCTAATGTTTTTAATGCAAAATTGGCAGTTTTGCCTCCAAATGCCCCTTTCTTGAATGAGTTTTGTTGTTTACTTTGCTTACAATTGATCACATTACTGTGCTGCATTTACACCAGTAAGTGTAGGTAGTAAAGAACATTTGTACCAATACAAAACAAAACCAAACAGAATCCAGAAATATCTTATACATAGAAACAGTGAAGATATAGATGGCCATCAAATTCTGATATCAATACTACAAATAAGAGCCAAGGCATAATTGAACTTAAAATTTTCATCTTAAAATGACCCACATATAAACCAAACAAACCAGAATCACATGACTATCATTCTATCAATTACAACATTTTAAAATGACCCAATTTAGCAATTGAAATTCAATCAACTACATCATTGCCAAATCACAACTACAACTTCCTCTTCCGGCTAGAGAACACAAGCCTCAAATAAAAGAGTAAATACTACTATACTAGTAATCCTTGATTTAATGCTTCCTATTTCCTATCATGTTTGAGGGTGTGAAAATTTATTGTGTCAATAGGTTGAGCACTTTAATAGTTCAATTAAAAGGTTAGGGACTAACAAGTTAGGATGTCCAAGGGTTTTTGGGACCATATATGTATTTTATATTGTTCGGGCAAAGGTTAAATGCGGAAAAATCCATGATCTTTTGTGTCTTCTCATGTTTATGTTGGCGTTATTAGGAGAATGCAAAATGTTAGTGAGATTTTCGGTCAACTCGGATTTGGGTGTGTATCTTGGGATGTCGATTCTGCACAAAAGGGTGTCTAAGGACCCTTTTGCTCTGTTATTGGATACGACCATGAAGAGGTTGAAGGGCTTGAAGGCTCAGTTTTTGAATTTTGCGGGTTGGATTACGATTTACGACTGATATCTTGGGTGAATTGACCTCGTGTATATAGGCTCGATCTTGCTCTAGTGTTTGACTTTAATTTGAAGAAGAGAAATTGAACCCTCCTTAAATGACACTTTTCATATGATAAGGTGTTAAAGACTCCTCCAAATAGTCCCAAATGGAAAGGATTTAAAACAAAATGAATTTCAATTTTATCTTGAGAAAACTTACATGAAAACAAGTAAAAAAATAAGATAGAACACAAGAAATTTTGGGCTGAAAAAGAGATGACAAATTAGCCAAAATGCTCCTTATAATTCAATAAGATTTTATAATGAATGACATAATTTATTAATAGTAGAACTAGGAAGCAAGCTAATTTGTGAAAACTTGTCCGAATGTTTATGCAAAGGGATATGCTAAACTTATTCACTTTAGAATATTTGCATGTTTATACCAATAACATCAATCATTACAATTAAGATAGGTTGGATTAGAATTTGTGGCATATAAAATAACCCTATTTATAAATCCCACATAGTGTTTAGTGGGGACCTATGTGTTGGACATGGGGTATTTGGAAGTTTTGATTACTACGAGATCAAATTAGGTGAAGTTGTTTTTAGATTAAACAACTCTTAATCGAAAATAAATATTTGTAGTTGTCAACAAGGTTGGTTGTAATTTCACTTACTTCAACATTTTTTAGGACATTTTATTAGTTCTTACAAAAGAAGTGCACATATTGTTCCATACTTTCATGTATTTAAAATTCTTTATTTTTTGAACAAAATATTGCTATAGTGAGGGTAGATTTCTTTATTTTTTTTAATTAGTATAAAACATTAAAGGGTTTATAATAAGAAAACACATCATGGCTAAAATTTATACGATTCTACATTTAATAAAAAAATAATAAGTTGAAAAACATAGGAATGACAATGGTGCGGTTTGGAGACGGTGAAATACTTCCATCACCCGAACCGACCTTAATACTTACACACTCGATCCGGGAAAAAAAAATATCAGTGCCACCTGAATTTGAACCGCTTGAAATTCGTCGATTTTTGGGTTGGAACAGTTGTTTTTTCGGGTGTTATTAATTAACTTGGTCATTGTTATTAAAATCATACTTATACTTATAGAATCTCATTCAAAATCACATTTAACTAGAATCGAACATTTGAATAAATTGAAGAATTTAACTACATTTCTTTTTGGACTCAAGTTTCAAAGACCCTTACTATGAAAATAATGATATTACACATGACTTACTTGAACTTATTTATAACCTTCATCATCTAAGTTGATTTTTATCATCTTCATTATGTGATGGAGATCCCTCTACAACCCACAAGTTAGGTACTCCCTCCAATTCAAATTAAGTGTCGTTTTAGCACTTTAGATTTGATCCAATTTATGTGTCGTTGTAAGTTTTTAAGGCAATTAATTAGGAGTGAGATATGAGAATTGTTATTGGAATGTGTTTTTATTGATTAATGTTATTAATCCATTGATTAAAAAAGGTGATGAGTGGTAAAATTCATAAAAAAATTACACTTTTGAGTTTAATTAATAGTTTTCTTAAATCTTGTGTCCAAAACTAAAACGACACTTATTTTGAATCGGAGGGAATATGTCTTATATTTAGGTCGGGTGAGATCGAATGAAGTGATCACCCGCACCCCACCTGAACACTCAAAACCCGATGAGTTTTCACCTTCTTATAATATTAATTTTGTTAGATATTTATCGGATGCGGTTAAAACAGCCATCCCTAAAAAATGAAAGAAAAAATAAATAATTTCGTGGGTGTGCCACTATTTTAAATAGTGACCAAAATTATCTTCTATACTCCGTTATTTTAATTAAGTATATCAAAATTTTATTATTAAATATTTAATATGAAAAGAGCCATATTTTAGTGGTGATTAAATATCATTATTTTTTTAAAAAAACTCACCAAATATGTATCGCTTTTGTGAGTGTGCCGCTACACTAACCAGTGACAAGGGCAGATCTGAATTTTCAAAGAGCCATTGATTCAGATCTCAAATCTGAACCGTCCATTTCATCACTCGATCTCACTATAAATACCTCCTCACTCTATTCTAATTCCGTGCTTCGCCCTCATCTTTTCCCTCGTAACAGAGAAAAATATCTCTGTTATCTTTCTCCATTTTCGTCCAGATCTGAGATCTGATTACCATGGCTCTTTCAGTTGAGAAGACGAGCTCCGGCCGGGAGTACAAGGTCAAGGACATGTCCCTTGCCGACTTCGGTCGCCTCGAGCTCGAGCTCGCCGAGGTCGAGATGCCGGGACTCATGGCTTGCCGTACTGAGTTCGGTCCATCCCAGCCGTTCAAGGGCGCCAGGATCACCGGATCTCTCCACATGACGATCCAGACCGCCGTTCTCATCGAGACTCTCACCGCTCTCGGTGCCGAGGTTCGCTGGTGCTCTTGCAACATCTTCTCCACTCAGGTAACGGTTCTCGTCGTTTAGATTTATGTGATTTAGTTGTGCTGATGAGATACATGTGTTTTTGTTAGATCTGGAATTGGATTTGATGTGATTTGGTGATGTTTAATCGGTTAAATATGCTGAGTAGTGTAGGATTGGTGGTTGTGTTTGTTAAAGTGGATCGGAATAGGTTTTGGGGGATTTGTATCTGGTTTGAAGTTAGCTGATCGGATCTGGACATGTTTTGATGTGATTTCACTTTGTTAACTGCTTAAGCTCGTTAACCAGTAGTGTAAGATGTGTTAATTTGAGAAACAGTACTGGTTAGGTTATTTTGGTTTGTTCTACTTCTCACTTGGTTCTTAGAAGCAGCTGTATATGTTAATCAATGCTGTGCAAACGATGATTCTGTGGATTAAACTTGACAATTTGTAAATGCTGTAGTCTGAAGTGGTACATCTCTGTTATGAATGATTCTGTGGATTAATCAAAGCTGTGCAAATGATGATTCTGTGGATTAAATTTGACAATTTGTAAATGCTATAGTCTGAAGTGGTACATCTCTGTAATGCAGCTTACTTCATGGGGTGTTATTACTAGATCTCCTTAATGCAGCTTACTAGCTCACCACTGAACAACGTTGTCAATCTTATAAACCTTCTGCACTGGTTTTTGTTATGTATTTGTTCATGATTTCCAAATTTTGAGTTATTCGTTCTGTAAATTTTGACTGCCATTGTAGGACCATGCTGCTGCTGCAATTGCAAGGGACAGTGCTGCTGTCTTTGCCTGGAAGGGAGAGACCCTGCAAGAGTACTGGTGGTGCACGGAGAGGGCGTTGGACTGGGGTCCAGGTGGTGGCCCTGACCTCATTGTGGACGATGGTGGTGACGCCACCCTCTTGATCCACGAGGGTGTTAAGGCTGAGGAGGAGTATGCTAAGTCTGGCAAGCTCCCAGACCCAAGCTCAACCGACAATGTTGAATTCCAGCTTGTCCTTACTATTATCAGGGATGGGTTGAAGGCCGACCCCAAGAAGTACCACAAGATGAAGGACAGATTGGTCGGTGTTTCTGAGGAGACCACCACTGGTGTCAAGAGGCTCTACCAAATGCAGGCTAACGGGACTCTGTTGTTCCCGGCCATCAATGTTAATGACTCTGTCACCAAGAGCAAGGTATATGGGCCTGTATTTACTGTCTATATTAGTCTGCATTATTCATTTTTTGTGAGTAACAGATATGCAATAGAGAATAGGTATCATCTGGTGGCATTGTTTACTGTTTAGCTAAATCTGTGCACTTTATTCCTTAATGTGCTATAAGCTAACTCTGCTTTGGTTATTAATTGCTTTATAAATCATCAATATAAATATGATTTATGGCTAGTGCTTGAGAAATATATCCATTAATTTTAGCTGGTTTTTACTTTACAAAAATGGGATTTCTTAGCTGTAGAAGATTTGAATAGGTTATCTGCTGTGACTGTTGTTAGTTCCTAGTTCCTGCATTTTCAGGTTATTTATTCACTTGCTGCACTCACAATTATGACTTGGATTATATTAGCTTGTTTTGTTTTCAACTCATTTTTCAAACAAATTGGATGTCTTATGGTAAAGGGATTTAAATTGGTTCTCTGCATGTTCATTCCTCGCTTCATTCAAAACAATGACAAATTATTTCGATAGGTTTCCTGAATATTTGGTTAGTCCTCTAATATATCACTCCATCTTTGTGTCTTTGTAGTTTGATAACTTGTACGGGTGCCGTCACTCTCTCCCCGATGGTCTGATGAGGGCCACTGATGTCATGATTGCCGGCAAGGTCGGTGTTGTCTGTGGTTATGGAGACGTTGGAAAGGGTTGTGCTGCTGCCTTGAAGGCTGGTGGAGCTCGTGTGATTGTGACAGAAATCGACCCAATCTGTGCTCTCCAGGCTACTATGGAAGGATACCAAGTCCTCACCTTGGAAGACGTGGTTGCTGATGCCGACATTTTTGTGACCACTACAGGTAACAAAGACATCATCATGGTTGACGACATGAGGAAAATGAAAAACAACGCTATTGTCTGCAACATTGGTCACTTTGACAATGAAATCGACATGCAAGGGCTTGAAACTTACCCAGGTGTGAAGAGGATCACCATTAAGCCACAAACCGACAGGTTTTTCTTCCCGGACACCCAGAGAGGTGTCATTATTTTGGCTGAGGGGCGTCTCATGAACTTGGGCTGTGCTACCGGACACCCTAGCTTTGTGATGTCTTGCTCGTTCACCAACCAAGTGATTGCTCAGCTTGAGCTCTGGAACGAGAAGGCATCCGGAAAGTACAAGAAGGAAGTGTATGTCTTGCCTAAGCACCTTGATGAGAAGGTTGCCGCCCTTCATCTTGGAAAGCTCGGTGCCAAGCTGACTAAGCTGTCCAAGGATCAGGCTGACTACATTAGTGTTCCAGTTGAGGGTCCTTACAAGCCTCCTCACTACAGGTACTAGAGAAATTGAAATTGAAACTGAGATTGTATGATGATGGTTTTTTGGGCAATGCTTGTTACAAGTTTTCAGTTGTGTTTTCGGTTGTTTTGGGGATTTTGAGATGTTTGGTTGGAATCTAGTGTCTTTTTTAAAGACTGGTATTCAATAAGGTGTGTGGTGGGATGTGTTATGGTTGTTGCAGTTGGTTAGTAATGCTGCATCTTGCTTTAGCTTGCAAAATCCTAAGAAAAGAAAAATGTAGGTTTTGTTTTGATGTTTTAATGCAAAATTGGCAGTTTTTTTGCCTCCAAATGCAAAATTGTTGGTATGTTGCATCTTGAATGAGTTTGGATGCTTGCTTTGTTTACAGTCCATCAGATTACTGTTTTTCATTTATGCACAGAACTGTTGTACGGAGAACTCCTGTTGTTAAATCAATATGGCATACATAGAGATTTCACATGATGATTGACAATTGACACATACTATATTAATTTGAAGAACAGCAGATGAGCAATGAAATTTTGATCCAACCAATCAAAAAAAGTGCTTATACTACAAACTGAAATTTGGGCATTCAGAAAGTGGAAACATGGGGTTAAAAGTTAAAACTTACCAATACCACTCGTAGTCGACTCACAAATGGTATAGTTTGCACCACTACAGCCAAACACTTTTGTGTCTGGAAAGTCTAAACTTACCAATAAATCTAGATTTCATTATAGACCACATTTAAAAACTCTCCCCTCAATCCCACTCGTAGTCGACTCGGGTATGCATACCCTCATGGCCTCATCTCCTCAATCCTACGCAGTCGACTCGAATTTGCATACCCTCATCTGTCAGTATGTTCTAGGGAGGTTACTAGCTCAGTAGTGACCCCTCTAATTTCTTTCCTTATCAAATAATTTTAAAAAAATATAGGTGTAATTTTGATCAAAGGACAATGTTGTATCTTGAGCTAAATATATTTTCCTTTTACCTAACTCTCAATGAACCACACAGCTGGTGCAAAACTCTGGATCACAATTCACAATCATACACTATTATAATATTGGGTAAAAGGGACAAAAAAAAACTCAAAAATGTCTGGTTGTGACATCTCCCTTGAGTTCAGTGTATTTCATTTCCCAAAATCCTCACTTGCTCAGCATTTTGGTTCACGTTTCATCCAAATTTCAGATCAACAAGTTCATTTTTAATAAGGACCACATTGCTATCAAATATTGATAACAATGCCTGAAAATATGTATAAAATGGCTGCTGATCTTACTCAAAGAAGGAAAAATAAGAACACTTCCACTAATCATAAAGTATGAACAAGATTTAAGCCACCACTTAACATAAATTCAGTGTAACACAACTCACATTACAACAATTTTCAAAGCACAGCTAAAGCTTCTTTTCCAGCCAGAGAAGATAAGTTTGTGAGAATTCCAGATTTATGGACCAGATTGCCATCAAATTCTGATAACAATTTCAGTAAATATGTGCATAATAGCCACATTTGTACCAAACAAAACAGAATCACAAAAACATCTTTATATAGCAACTAGAGAAGAGATTATGCACAAAAATTGCCATCAAATTCTGATAACAAACAGATCACAACTAGTACACTTGGATCTCCTCAATGAAAAGAGGAAAAAATCAGAACACTTCCAAGTAATCATAATGTATGATTCTATGAATAAGAGCTGAGGCCAAACTCACTGTAAAAAACCCACAAATTATACCAAACAAACCAAAACCACATAGCCATTTTCTTTATAACAATTGAAGTTCCATCAATTACAACATTTCCAAATCACAACTTCAACTTCCTCTTCCAACCAGAGAACACAAGCCTCAAACAAAGAAATTCAAGAATCAAACCTGATCCAACTTAATCTCTCAATCAATCCCTAATACTCCTAGCACATCTGCTAATAACTTCACATCCTCTATTGTAACGGTTGGCTTCACCAGGCTCACAATTGTAGTAAGAAGCCCCAGGGTTTAAACAAGGAACAGCATCTCTCTTCAATGTCTCATAGCTTATATACCTCTTCTCCATAACCAGCATTCTCCTACTCACCTCAGAATCCATCTGAAACTCATCTTCTTCCTCCATTAACGCATCGATCTGGCCTTTCCTCAGCAAATTTAAGCCGGAATTTGAATACCCAGTTGAAATTGACAAGTGGGTTTGTAAGATCAGGAGGAGAAGCAAGTGGGTTTTCAAGGGATTCATGGATGAGTGTGTAAAGATTGAATCTTTTTTTTGTTTTTGCAATTTTAGAGTGAAAAGTGAAAAGGGTTTGTATTTTTGTGGAGGTGTGGGAGATTGGGAGGTCATAAATATGAATGGGCTCACGGTTTCACAATCACACTAGGGTGTTTTTTGGTGGGTTTATTTGAGATATGAGAATGACCTAACATTATCCTTCCATTTTCATAAAAGGTTGTTAGGTTGATCTTGATTTTGATGGTTCAGTTTTTCTACCTTCAAATTGGCAATTTATAGTGCTACATTATATCCCAAAGTTTCACATGAAAAGTTTCATAAAGGTTGTTAATTTATTAAAAAATAAAGTTTTGTTCGATAGTTAGTAACTGATACGAGTTGAAGTTGAAGTTAAAGTTAATCGAGTAGTTGTGTTAAGAAATTTATTAAGAAATTGGTAGAATTATTAAGAAAATGTTTTGTGATAATCATCCACATGTTACACAAGGTTTGCTTTGTTGTTAGTGTGTAGTTACATGTAATAATGATTCTTTATTAGCTAATCAACCTACTACAACATTAATCGATCAATTAATTTTAAAAATGTTTAGTTAGATAATTAGCAATTGATAAAAATAAATAAAGTTTAGTTCGATAATTAGCAACTGATATGAGCTGAAGTTAATCGAGTAGCGGCAGAATTCTATAGATCTTTTATGATATGAAATTAATGGATCTAATTGGGAGCATTATTAAGAAATTGGTCTTAGTTTGATAATCATCCACATGATACACAAGGTTTGCTTTGTTATTGTAATAATGATCCTTATATTAGCTAATCAACCTACTACAACATTAATCAATCAATTAATTTACTACACATGTATCCACCAATTGTCATCCTTTTTCCTTCTTTCGGTGGCTCCACGGCTGTGAATTGTGATGAAACTATTCTCTCAACCCAATTTTTCACACCATTAAATCCAAGTCATGAACACCCACCTAACAATCCACATGCCTTTGGTGGTCCATTGTTCCCCACGGCCTAGGTTCTTTTTGTGGGCCTCAACTTGGCTTAATTCACTTATTGGGAGTGCAATAAAAAAGCCCAAGAAGTAATTATTGTGACCTTACCGTCCATCATATATATTGCCTTATGGCTTACTCGGTTTCGAATCGGTCAGTGTTACTCTATGTCCGGACTGGATACTTTTTGCCGCCAGATGTTTGGGAAGACATAACTTCTTCGTAAAGAACACAAAGAGAATCTGAATTCGAATCTCCGGGTCAACACTTACGGAATCTAGCGCTACTTTATTACTCGACCAACTGAGTGCAGTACTGTCAATTCACTAGGTTCAAATAAGATGTAGCTACTCATACAATTTTTTTATGTGAATTCCAAGCTTACAACCTTTGTTCATGTTGAAACTTGGAATATAACTTCTCATATCGAAAAATTGGACCATAAGTAAAAGATTGAGCCGAGTACAAGTTTTGCATAAGGTAAGTTTTTTTTCTCTGGTGCGCAAAGATTACTTATATAGATCGAGAGACTGAACAAGTCGATGAAATTGTGATACTCTTGCACAAGAGGTGTGGGAAAGGATATGATAGTGTGGCTCATCATTTTTGACAATGCTTAAAAGCAAAACCGAGCATACTCATATATACTTAATTGATGTCCTGTCAAAAGCATCATATATCTATTGTTTCTCGTTTGGCCAGTAATCTTTAACATAATTGTAACACGTACATACATTTAGTTCATTAGATCATAATATAGAGATCAAATTTGAGAAGTAAGTTAAAATGATACCATAATTAGCCTCTTGTTACATTTGGTTAATCAAGACTATACACCATCACAAACCTCATGACTATAAGCTCATATATGATATATCTTACATTGAGCAACTATATTTTTTTTCAGTAACTATACAACATAACCCACCTCACGATTTTGATCTGGAGTAAGGGTACATACATTTTGACCCCCAGATTTCATTTATATCGAAATACATCTGGGTAGATGTTGTTACTATACATCACAAAGTGATTCTTAAAACTCAAGCTAGAGAAGGGTGCTTTCTTTTTTCTTTGTCCCATCTCATGTTTGATGTCTTGTGTCCAAAGATTGTGGGACACATTTTAACAGGACAAAAAATTGTCAGGCAATAAAAGAAAGGGCCAATCTCCATAAACAGTTATCCATCTGTCTACTATTGTTGGCTTTATAAGGTGAAGTTCTCCAAAATTTATCGTCTTTCAATTAAAGATTTGTCCTTTAGCACAATTTTCTTAAGAAGCTATAACGTAAACTATGGATTAGATGGTGATTTGATAACATAACGTGATAACTTGAGGTGGGTTTTGTATAGTTTTGTTTTTCACTAGTGATTTCATGAAAAATGATGTTTTATTAAAGGTTTCGGTAGAACTGAATGGGCCTATATCTCCAAGCCCAAACAACCCACTTGACCATTCACCTGAATGGGCCCAATTCTCTAAAAATTAGTCCAAATTTCAGCTGATAAGTCTAAAGAATCCGGGAGCCTCTTAAAATTACGTAGTTTGATTTTTAGTTTCATTTGCTTATATAGATGATGATGTAAAAGAATTGTTTACGAATTTGTCTCACAAAGAAACTAAATGAGAGGTTCGTGAGTAAAGCTCGAGTTCGGTGAACATTTAAATGAACCAAGCTCCAACAAGATTTTGAGCTCGAACCAAGCTTGTGTACGAGATCGAGATCGCATATTTTTAACCGAACTTGAGCAATTCAAAAGTCGGCTCGATTCGATTCGATTACAATCCTAGTTATATTTGATTTTGAAACAATTGTTAAGAAATTTATAATTTTTTTCTCTAAAATATATAAATTATCAATAAAAGGTTTTCTATCAAAGGTTTTAAGAAATAAAAAAGACATTTCCCCCCTCAAAAGTGTAGTATTGAATAATAATGAGCACTAGAATATGCACAATTAGAAGTTAGAACATTGCTAAACTAGTTTTTCACCAAGAACATCAATTATCTCGATAACATATTAACATGGCTTCTCTTAGTTTTATTCATAATCATTCATTGCCCATACAACATGACACATGCTTAGGGTTTGTAAACAGCCACGTCAAGTTTTCACACAAGTACTACTAGAGTAGCTTAGGTTTCATAATTGGCAAAAACATCGTTATTATTCGTAACGTTCTTATAATATCATTATAAGAACGTTACGAAATAATAACAATGTCCCAACCCGTGCTCAGAAGCCTCTGCGCGGGTTGGGACGCGCCCAATGATTAGATGGGTGCGGGAGGCAGTTGGTCCCGTTGGGACAATCTTTCCTCATCGCGCCATAACCAATGTACCTATTCGTTGAGGCGTTGGACTCCAAGAAATCGGTCCTTGAATAGTCCTCTTCGGCGGTGTAACTCCCTTGACCTCCATAGCCGTTGTTCGAGTATTTCTTGTACTCGTAGTGATCATACTCCACGTCGTACTCTGTGGCTTTTGGATTGTTGTAGCCGTATTGGTCTTGGTAGTTGTAGTCCATTGTTGGTGTTTTTGTGTTTTGTGATGGGAGATGTAGTTAATGAGATGGAGTTGAGGAGTTTATATAGGCACCAAAAGTGCTAGTAGGGAAAATGAGAAAGAGTTTACTATAATTGTTCTTGCACTACTACTCAAAAGTTGTGGCTTTAAGAATAGGATTCTCTTGCATGATGTGCAACTTTTTAGCCAAATTGCAAGGACTAGAAATCTTATTCTAGTCATTGATGTTTGATGCCTCTTTTTACATAAAAAGGAACAATGTAAAATGGTTTTCCATATTAGAAGTTGGGTTAATTTGAGATTAGTGTACTTGTATGGTTGGTGAGTTATGGTTAAATTGAAATTAGTTATGTGCATGTACACTAGACATTGCATGGTTATGGTTTGAACCGCCAAATTGGACCGGAACGAGAAAAGCTATCGATTTATCCACAATAAAGTTTAGGTTAATATTTGGCCAAATTTCGAACCAATAGTTTAAGGTTTTACCAATTAACCGTTGGTTTCCTCTTTTTTTTTTGAAGCCAAACCCATACATGCTCCCAAACTGGTCAAAATACACCCAAAACCGAAATTAGAATGTAAACCTTCAAACCAGGGAGGGGGCGTGTTAGTTTAAGGTTTGGTCAAACCCAGATCGAACCGATGGTTTGGAAACTGAAACCGTCGTTTTGGTTAACCATATCCCGATAATGTGATAAAGTATGTATCGAGACACAAACTTTATCATGTTATCAGAGTAGGCCAATTTCAAGGTTCTTTATTTCATATGGGAATCTCATTTGGTGGGCAAGAGATAAGAACAATCATGTTGAAAGATTCGAAGCTAAGATTCTTCGCAAACTTACCTTTCTCGGTGTCAACATTCATCTACAACGCGTAAGATGCTTTCTCCACTAGTTCAACATTGATCTAAAGGTTTGATCAATGAATAATTAATCAAAACATAACTTAATCACCCTAAAACTAGAAATGTTTTGAAAATACACTATATGACTATATCTGAATTTATAATTCCAATATATAAAGCTTTTACAACTACTTAAATTTCTAGTGCTTCATGAAGAAAATATTTTAATAGATAAAAGAATGCATAAGCAAATTGCTTCATACACTTAATTTCAATTTCATCCTAAAATTTGTATAATCCTAAACATAATATGGACTGAAGTTTTCCAAATCCCTTTAAACGGACACACTTGGGAACCGGCAAGTTTCATGGCCTGTAAAAAAAATATATATATATAGTTAGTAACTTAGTACGTTTTACATGTGATTGATTTTCAGTAAAATTGAAGAAAATAACTATACCTTTAGGATGATTGCGAAAAATAGTCTTGACATTTCAAAATTGTGGCATAAGTAGTCTCAATTATAAAGTGAGTTGCGATTAGCCGATCACTAGAAGTTATCCATAATCATTCCCTACAAGCTAGGATCATAATGCCCAATGTTTTAAAAAACGCTTGGCAGATCCTGGGCGAAAAGGGGTCACTTAGCGTTTAGACGGTCAGAATGATTGTCTAAACGATTCTAGATGGGTTGGACGGCTAGACGAGTAAGGATCTTCCAGCGCCTAGACTGGGCCTAAACAGGACCTAAACAAGATTTTTAGAAGAGTAATAATACCACATGACCTTTAACGGTAAAAAATCTCGTATTTAACGACCTTAGGTTAGTGAGAGTTTGGTTCAAATGAAACAAAATCTTATCCTATAACATGCTTCGCATTCACTTTTTTTAGTTCGTAGTCACTTTTCGTATTTTGCGATGCACTTTTCGCACTTTGTAGTGCACTTTTTCTATTTCGGATTGCACTTTTCGTATTTTGTAGTACACTTTTCGTATTAAAAGTGTACTACGAATTAGGATAAGAGTTTGTTTCATTTGAACCAAACTCAGGGCAATGATTGCAACCCAATTATAATTGATGTTAATTGTCGCAAATTTGAAAGATCGGACTATTTTTTGCAACTACTCCAAAGGTTGGGTTGTTTAGTGTAATTTTTCCTTAATATTAGAAGTTACCTATAATCATTCCCTACAAGCTATGATAATGCCACATGACCGTTGACCGTAAAGTAGGTCAGTAATTACAACCACTGTTCTAAAAATCTCGTCTAGATCCTACATAGGCGTTGGAAAGTCTCAGTCCGTCTAAGTGCACATCTTGGTAACTGTTTAGGCCGTCTAGTCGCGGCGGTCCGCCGCGGCTAAGCGGCCTTCTCCGTTCAGGCGTTAGGCGATCGACCCCTCTCCGCCGACGGTCCGTCTAACATTTTTTAAAATATCGATCGCAACCCGATTCATAATCGATGTTAAATGCTGCAAATTTAAAAGATCACACTAGTTTTCGCAAACCACTCCAAAGTTTGGGTTGTTTAGTGCAAATTTTCCATAATAGCTAACCAAACTTTTGATAAAGAAGAAACTCACTTGGATCACCAATGGTCTGAGAACCAAGCCCAGAGAAATGGCAATGGGCCCCCGAACTCCTAAACCTGGCCCAATGCTTACTAAGCCCATACCGCGCGTTCCACACAACCGTCACCGGCTCATAACACCCCTTCCCCGCACGCGCCAGCGCCTCCTCACACGCGCCTCTCAACTCCCCACACGCCTCCCTCATCGCCTCCGCGAGCGCGGTCAAGTTCGCCTCCCTCGCCACCACGCACCATATCCCTCCCTTATACTTCTCATCATTCTCCGGCACCGGAAAATCGTCCTTGTACTCCCCTCTCGCCCCGCTCAGATCGATCTCGTACACCGGCACGCCGTTATTGCGGTGGATCCCCCAGTGTCGCTCTGTCCCCGGCCCTTCCTTGAGGTTCTCGTCGTAGAGCGCGAAGACGAAAGTCGGAATCGCAATCCCTGGCCTCGCCGGCGTCCCGATCGGCGGATCTGACATTATCCTCTTTACGAGGTTTCGATTGTAGGTTGCCGCGTTGTGGATGTTCGCTCCTGGCTCGTCGGCGTCGCCGGAATTCGGCCATCCGGTTTCGGATAGCGCGATTCGGATGCTGCGAAACCCTAACCCTAGCTTCTCCATCGCGAAGTAGACGGAATCGATCATCTGATCGAGGAGATTCGTGTAGAGGAATCCGGATACAGGATCCGTGTAGCTATGGCGTCCTCGAAACAGCGCGAAATCGAGATGGATGTTGATCGAATCGAAGGACCATGGGAAGTACGGGTACGCGTCGAGGAAGAAGAACGAGTTCGTTGAGTTGAGGAACTCCAACAGCGAGCCGATTGTCGGCAGGATGTCCTCCCGGAAGCTTCCCTTCGACGGCGGGAAGCTCGAATTCAAAACGTCCATGGCGACCGGAGTTCCGAGCTTCACATTGTGGATGCGCCGCGTTTTGAGTGAGTTATGCAGGAAACGCATCGTTTGGACGACTCCGTTCCACTGTGCTGGATTGTAGTGGCTGAAGATCTCGTTTCCCACCAAGATGGTTCGGATTAGGGTGTGAGGGTGGTAAGGGAGGAAGTTGTTGATGATCCATTGGTCCGCCATTGACTCGTTTGAGGCGAGGATGGGGATTTGGTCGTTCGGGACCATGATCGAGACTCGTAAGCCTGTGCCTGCGAGGAGCTTGAGGATCTCGGGATTGGCATCGTAGAGCTTGACATAGCTGACGTTCATGGACTTGATTAGCTCGATTGATTGGTAGGGTGAGGGGAGGTTGTTTCCGACTGTGCCATAGTTGATTCCGATTCTATGGTTGTCGAGAGCTGCACGCAAAGACAAACATGTCGAGAGAACTTGGCTAAGTTAGAAGGACATTATTACATTAAGTGTGTGTTTGCATCACATAGCCATTTTAATGCATTATCGTGCATTAAATGGTGCAATTCAAACGCGCCCTAGAAATAGTAACGATGTTGTGCCAAACGAACCCTAGATGGTTAAGCAATTAGATTACCGTTGGAGTAGTTGATGAGCGCGATAAAGAGTAGCAATGCGAGTGCAATGAGGCTCATGCTTGGTTGCTAAAATGATCTATAGAAATGAGGAAGCCTGATTGATTGGAGGATTTTTCGGGTTTTATAGAGGCATGGAATAGGAATCGGAGTTGTCGTCGTTGAACTACTTTGTGTATGATTGTGTTGATGATTAAGTGTTAGGAGGATGCTAGATTACATTATAGTTTTTGAAGCATGAGAGTTTGGCATGTATTGAAAGCAAGAGGTGTGTGAATTTAGTGGTTTTCCTAGATATCATGTCAAATTTGGTTTTTTTTCATGAGCTTCATACAATGTGCATGGATTTGTATAAGTTATTGAAATTGATCATAGATTTCTATACACTAGATGGTCATGTTGTTGACATGTTGTAGATGGTATGATTGTATGAATGTGTGATTCATTCTAAAGAACCTGGTCCGGTTCCAGAACCGGCGGTTGCGGTTCCTCGGAACCATGGAACCGGAACCGAAACCGGGCATGGGCCGGTTCCGGTCCAATTCCGAAGCCGGTTCCTCCTGGTTCGGGTTCCAGATCCGGAAATATTAAAAAAAAATTTAATAAAGTCCATATTTTTTTACCTCTGAATGAAATTGGACCGCGGTCGCAGTTTTCATTTCGCGGTCGCGGTTTCCGGTTCCGCTAAACCGGAACCCATCTCTATTCTAAAGTATCAATCTAAGAAGACAATGATATAAGTGTGCAAAACAGCATCCTAGATCTAAAAGGCATTCACAATGAAACTTTTATTTGAAAATATCACATTGATTTATCTTTTTTCTAATTGGTTGCAAATTTACAATATTAAGTGTAGACTCAGCAAGCTAAAAATTGACATTGATGGACCTCTCCTTCTGAATTTAAGGATGAGCTTGACATCTAAGCAAAAAGCTCAAATTGACAAAGATATGTCCACAATTATGCAACTTGAACCTTTTGTTTGCTAGGTCCACATAAAATGGCATGTGCATCAATCATAAGAAATGTCTTTACTAAATTGCTCATCCAAAACACCATTATTAATTTATTATCACTCACCTTATCTTAATTATTGCAACAATATAGGTCAAATTGAGTACCTACTTCAGAAAAGTCAATCACAAGAGAAAAATAAAAGTATTGGGTCACAATATAAACAGCCTGTAGAAGCCCCAAAAAAATAGCTATAGAAATACATCCATTACATGCAAAACTCAAAGATCTCATGTAAAATTTCAGCAAGATACAAGAAAAAGAAAGTTGCCCAACTCAATTGCATATATGATATATGCAAGCTATAAGCCATAAACCAAGACACACAAAAAATCAATAAATTTAAG
Organism: Fallopia convolvulus; assembly: GCA_964016875.1. NCBI lineage: Eukaryota > Viridiplantae > Streptophyta > Magnoliopsida > Caryophyllales > Polygonaceae > Fallopia > Fallopia convolvulus. The sequence goes on from OZ024735.1 coordinate 55,598,358, forward strand.
TAATATACAAGACTTTTGATCATTGTCCTTGCCTTTAATGCTAATACTAATCCCAATTTTCATTGCTCACCACGTTACATCTCTCCTCTCATACCAAACCCATGTGCTACACCACCTAAAACAAGGAAATTCCCACCAGAAATTGACAAATCCTAACCACTTAAGCTTTAAAAAGGCCATAATAATGGGAAAATGAACTCAATCAAGAAAGAAAGAATGCCATGAAAATTTTCAAAGGTAAAAAAAGAAAGAGCAATAAGAAATTCCTGACCAAGATTTCATCTGCAATCAGTTGACCTAAACGAGTCAGGAAAGCCTTTAGCAGGAATACTTCCCTGAGTATGGCTGAACGAAGAAGTATCATCACCAAACATTGCTGAAGTGCCTTCATCCGCTTGCCATCTCCTTAGAGCTTGAGGAAGGCTCATGTCAAGGTCAATGCCGCCGTTTTCCTCTTCTTCTTGGCACGTGGGTCTCCATTGCTCGACAAGCGGGCCCAGTACATTGACTGAATGCCCCATGTCCGGCCTCTGATGCGGGTCCCGGGCTGTGCAATGACCCGCCAGCTCAGCAACCCTCAAAATGATCTCGTACGTCTCGTCATCGGGCTCGAGGACGTCGTCTATCGCCTTTCGGATGCTTTCCTTGTTGATCAGGATTCTTCGGAACCATGTCACGAGATGACACCTTTCCTCTGGCATGGACTCGTCGAGTGCTTTTCGACCCGTTATTATCTCCATCAAGATTATGCCAAATGCATATACATCCACTTTTGTGGTTACTCTTCCAGTAGCTGCCAACATGAAATTTCGAAATAATAAGTTAATGTGGACCATATTTTTGATATACAAATACAAACATTAGATTGCCCGACTAGTACAGAGTCAACCTAAATCATGTTGAAACATAAGAACTTTATTAACAATGTGAAACTTATAAACTTTTCAAAGTAGACTTACCGGCATATTCAGGAGCAAGATAACCAAAGGTCCCTGCTAAACGAGTCACCATGGAGAATTTTCCTCCATCAGGAGCGTTTTTCACCAAACCGAAATCAGCAACCTTAGCTCTCATGTCATCCCCAAGAAGTATGTTTGTCGGCTTCAAATCTCTATGAATAAAGCTTGACTGAGCCAAGCTATGCAAATACTCAACCCCTCTTGCAACATCCAAAGCAATTGTCACTCTCTCCTTCCAAGTAAGAGGACGAAACCCGAGCTGCCTCCATTCAAACAAATGCTGAGCCAATGTTCCTTGTGGCATGTACTCATAAACCAAAAGCTTCTCGGAGTCATTGATGCAATAACCGAGGAGGGCAACCAAATGCCTATGCCTAACCTTAGTGAGCACAGCAATCTCAGCTTGAAACTCAGTCATTCCTTTTGTACCCATTGCAGAAGACTCCATTCTTTTCACTGCAATTTTTGTTCCATCATGAAGCTCTCCTTTATACACAACTCCAAACCCTCCCCTACCCAAAATATTCTCATCACTGAAGTTATCTGTGACTTGTCTGAGAACTTGTAGGGAAATCACAACATTGCCACCTTCAAACACCGGCATTTCATTATGATCACCACTAGCCTGGCTCTGCATATCACTAGATAAGCCTGCGTATCCGTTGGCACCACCCATACAATCAGTCTTCATCATTTGTGCACCGAATTCAGGCTTCTGAACTTCACCAAATTTCGAATCTCTTCTCCTAATGTAACATATGTACATAACAAACAATACGATACCAATCACAACAATAACACCAATCACTGAACCGACAATCACACCAACCGATACAGACGATTTCTTCGATGCCTTACCGGACCCGCCTGAGCTGGAGGAGTTGGACCCTGAACTCCCACCACCTCCGGTGTCAATATCAGTCCCAATGAATGTATTCCCTTTGTAATTGACAGTCACACCAGTTCTAAACTTGGGCACTTGACCACTTATATTATTATTTGATATATCAAGAACTTGGAGATTGGTCAATGTTGTCAAATTCTCAGGAATAGTACCGGTCAAATTATTATCATTCAAATACAAGGTCTTCAAATACTTTAAGTCAGCAAATGCAGGGGAGATACTTCCATTCAAATGCTGCTTAGCAAGACTAATGGAAGAGACATTACCAGACGGATCGCACCGAACAAATGGCCATTGTTTGCAAGCGTCGTTACCTCCCCACGACTCCGCCAGCGTCATCGGATAACCAAACGCTCCGGCCACCGCGATCAGCGTCGTCACCTGCGCGTCGCACGCCACCCCGGGCTTGTCCGTACAGAAATTGTTGATCGTTCCGATTTCAGTCTTCACTCCTGATTTGAACGCCGGGTAAGGGCCTTGTAGCTTGTTGTTTTGGAGACTGACGCTGGCTAAATTAGGTAAAGCGGTCAACGACGGCGGAACTACGCCGGTCAATTGGTTGTCCCTGAGTTGAAGATCGGAAATGCTGGTGCAATTCGAGAGGTCAGGGATGGAGCCGGTGAACGAATTTCCGTGGAGCCAGACCTGGGAGAGCTGATCCATGGATCCGATTACATCGATCGAGCCGGTGAGCCCCGGCGAACCGGCCTGCTTGTTGCCGTTGAGCCAGAGGTTCTGAATGTCCGTGCCGGCGAACGAACTCGGAATCGATCCGGTCAGGCTGTTGTAAGAGAGACGGAGATCCTTCAGTCCGGGGAACGAATTGAAGATGTCCGGGATGGATCCGGTGAGATTGCAGCTTCCGGCGTAGAGAGTAACGAGTGAGGCCGACTGAGTCAACTCGGAAGGAAACGTCCACGGAGTGAGTTTAGAGTTGGAAGTAAGAGAGAGGGTTTGGAGGCTGTTGAGGCCGGAGAAGGCGCCGTTCGGGACGGAGGAGAAGCTGTTGTTGTCAAGATAGACCGTCTGGAGATTCGAGAGGTTGGCGAAGGAAGGGAGCTCGCCGGAGAAGCGGTTGCCCTGGAGGGAGAGCGTGGTGAGTTGCGAGAGCGAGTTGAGGTTCGGAGGTAGGGTTCCGGCGAGAGATTCGGAGTTTAGGTTGATGGCCGTGACTCGGCCGTTGTTGTCGCATTTCACGCCGCTCCAGTTGCAGAAGGAGGTTCCGGTCCAGGTCGCCGGCGCCGGCGAGATGGAGGCGGCGAACTTTGACATGACGGCCCCGTCATCGGCGTTGGAGAAGGAGAGGTGGAGGAGCAGTAGGGTTAGTAGAGGGAGATACGGGGACGCCATTGTTGAGGGTTTCTGTTAGCTTAAGCGGAATTTCAGAGTTTTGGTTTAGAAGAAGGAAGAGAATAGTGATTTGCGGGATTAAGACGGTGGGAGATGATAAAGTGACAGGCTGTGACACGTTTGTTACGGTCACTGACACGGTGACGCCCTTTGTTTGGTGTGACTAGTGTGGTAAAGGCACGAGGGGTCAATAAAATCCAACTTTTAAATATGCTTATTAATTCGAGTAAAATAAGAAATTTGCATATTGTAGATATATTTCCATATATTAAATGTGTAGAATCACATGTAAATGGAAGATGTGTTTTTACCTTAACAAAAATGAAAAAGATTTTGTTATAACAAATTTTCTATATTAAAATCTTCATTGTAAATTGTAATACAATTATTTGATACTTATCTCAACTCAAATTTTAATTAAAATTTAATAATTACCTTATACAATCGAGCTACATAAAACATGTGACGTAAATGACATTATCAAGGTATCCGATTATAAAGCATGGTAAATGTTTTGGACAAGAATTACACTAGGCTAATCCAATGTTTTTTTTTTAATTTATTGAAGTTTATTTAACAATTTCTAATGCAGAAAATAATGCTAGACAATTCATAGACGATTTAAAGAAAATCTTAGAACAAGAATATTCAAATGGAAAAAAATCTCGGTTTGATTCATGAGAACTTTTTGATTACCTTAGTTCTTCAGATTACATGTCACGCCGTCCCAGGTTAATAGAATTACGTCTTATTCACATTTTACCTCTCTACAGACAGTTACGCCTCCTCTAACCCGGAACCTCCTAACCCACGATCTCCCTTCCCCCTCCCCCAGTTGTTTACATTGACGTTAATTTCAACTGCACGAGCTTGATGGTGAATGTACGCTACTCTGGATTGATCCTAACACTTGGGCTCCTAACACTTCCTGACGTCAATCTTGACTTGCAAGAACGAGGCCCAACAGTATATTACGTCATAACAATGAGAGAAGTAATTCGAATTCACTATCTAACACGTTCAAATTACCTTTGTCATTATAATAACTATTATCCATCCACATTAATACCGATATTCGATATTTTATGTTTTATCTACCATTATCGAATTGACCCTTTAGTCACCATATATTTTTTTTATTAAGTATAAGATTTTATGGTAGTCCAAGTATTAGTTGGGCTAGCCTAGAGCATCCGTAAACGAGTGAAAACTGTTTTACTAACCAATTATAAAAAAAAAAGGGCAAACCGTAGTCCTAACTGCTCAAACCTGAGACCTCTTATACATGAACAAGAGACTCAACAGTTGAGCTATGTACACCCTTTAGTCACCATGTGATCACACAAGTTGAACACCTAAAAGCCAAAATGTTACATTAATCCATTGAAGAGTACACGTGTCAACCACTTCATACCATCAATCTAAACACAAAAGACAGCTGTCAGGCTGTCATAAGCTCATTCCGTGGGGCCCACCTCGTGGCGTCTTGTAGACGTTTCCTATCCTACATGTAAACATTTTGAGCTAAGCTTTGAATATGTATGGAAGAATCCTTACATAACAGCTGGGGCTTGGTTGCATTTCAATAGAATTTCTTGTATATGTGGGGACCCATGACTGTCACCTTTCATTTCGTCACAGCCTTACAAACATTCCTAAAAGAGCACTGGTGGTGGGGATGCCATGTTAAAATCCTTAAGGGCCCGTTTGATATTGATCTCTAATGTATGAGATATCAAATATCGATATTAGTAAAAATATCGAGATATGAGTATGATTGATATCAAGATAAGGAATATGGATATAGATATTAGTGATATACTCCCTCCGATTCAAATTAATTGTCGTTTTAGTACTTTAAATTTGATCCATTTTAGATGTCTTTTTAGGTTTTCTAGGCAATTGATTAGGAGTAAGTTATGAGAATTGTTATTGGAATGTGTTTTTATTAATTAATGTTATTCATTCATTGGTTGAAAAAAGGTAATGAGTGGTAAAATTTAGAAAAAAATTACCTTTTTGAGTTTAGTTAATGCTTTTCTTAATTCTTGTGTTGAAAGCTAAAACGACATTTATTTTGGATCGGAGGGAGTATTTGACATTCTGTACTAATTTTTCGGGATTATCAAAATAACATTATGATATCAATCTGTTATCGATATCCTTATATACCAAACAACAGATATCAGTTTGATATCGATATCAGAATATATCAAACACCAAATACTGTAGGTGTATTAATCATATCCATACCCGCATGTATATTTGATATTCGGATATAAATACCAAACAAGCCCTAATTTAAATTGATAAGTTTAAATTTAAATTGTTTAGAAAGTGGCTTTGTCAGTCTGGAAAAAAAAAAAAAAAGATACTCCCTTTTAGTTCCTTGCAGGAGGAGAGAAAATCAATTAAGATCTGTTTGGATCGTGATCTTGTTTGCTTCTTCATGTAATTATCCAAGTGAGTTGTTTTTTGGATCTGGGTAAGGATTTTTAGGCTCAAATGAGATTTCTAAGTTGGGCCTTAATATGGCCCAATTTGGAGAACTGTTGTTCAGATACTCAGATAGTCAGATGCATGGACGTCCTCAAGCTCACACTTGGTAAATGGTAAAATAATTATCTGATGCCTTAATATCAGTCAAATTATAGTGTGTTTGGATTGCAACCCATAATACATTATGTTGTATTATAATGCAGCTCACACTTGGTAAATGGTAAATAATTATTTCGATGTCTTATATCAGTCAAATTATAGCGTGTTTGGATTACTACAACCCATAATGCATTATGTTGCATTATAATTAAAATTTATATAATGTAGCTCACACTTGGTAAATGGTAAATAATTATCCGATGCCTTATATATCAGTGAGATTATATCCTGTTTGGATTGCAACCCATAATACATTATGTTGCATTATAATGCAGCTCACACTTGGTAAATGGTAAATAATTATCCGACGCCTTATATCAGTCAAATTATAGTCTGTTTGGATTACAACCCATAATATATTGTGTTGCATTATAATACAGCTCACATTTGGTAAATGGTAAATAATTATCCAATACCTTATGTAAGTCAAATTATAGTCTGTTTGGATTACAACCATAATGTATTATATTGCATTATGCATTATCATTATAATACAACATAATGCATTATATATGGGTTGTAATCTAGTAGGCCCTTACAATGCAACATAACTAAAGTTTTTAAAATCTCAATCATTGAATTTGGTTTGAGTGGTCTAGATCATAAAGTACATTATTTGTCTACTTCATGAAATCTCAACATTCAAATGGTATAATAGTCTAGAATAACCTTGGAAGTTTATGGAGATTGGACAGTCCAATATATAGCTTGTATTCTAGAACAACAATATAACAATTATTTTGCAGAATTGTAAACATTAAACAAGTCAATCATCTTGAGACATAATGGCCCATGCAATATAAGCTAAATAGGAAATTTCTACTCTACAAGTAACACCTAACAATACTTGTCACTTTATACGTGCTTTTGACTAGTAGTTGTTAGAGATATAATAAGCCTCTAATTAACTCTCACAATGGAGATTATAGGTAGATGCATGTGCTTTGTTCTTGCATATTAGTATATGTAGGTTAAAAACCCTAATTAAAAAAGGGTTTTTAGCATAGAATAAGAAGTTAATTAAATGTAAAAATTAATTAATAGAACGATTAATCTAACTTATGTCCTGATTAATCATACTAGCTATTGTTAGAAACTAATATCCTATAAAAGAAAATAATAAGCCCTATTAAAATAATTAACTAAATCTAAATTCATAGAATTCAATAAAATATTTCTATTTTAAGGCTCTTAGAAATTTCGTTAATTGAATTATTAATTAAAGTTTTATTATTTTTTTCACTAGAATTTATATTTTTAAAATATAGGACTGTGATTTCTAAATTTAATTTCTTATCCTATGCCTTGACCATTTATAAAAATGGGTTGTTTTATATATACTTCATATTTGTTTATTTATAAGGATTATGTAATAGCTTCCGAATACTAGAATTTTTAGCACATAATTTAGAAATATTGTTTTTTTTTTTTCGGGTGGAAGGAGAGGCGTGCAGTGCAGTACTCTCTGACCCTTCAAGGAGGCGTTTTATTAATAATAAAAAGGGTTAATTAGTCAGCAAACGGGGGATAGCTTGACCCCTTACATCATCATATAAAAGCGGAATAATTCCCTCAAGCGAGGCACTCAATACATGAAAACCTTGCGGAAAATGAAACGCAAGAGACGCGAGGCGATGGGCAACCGTATTCGCCTCTCGATACACATGACGGAGCTGGATAGTCCAGTTCCTACTAATAAAACCTTGACATTGCTTAATCAGACCATACAACGGATGACTCATGTTAATATTGTTCTTTTTATTAGGCCATTTTTCTCTTAAATTTTTAAATTGCATTAATATATTAGTTTGAAATGATTGTCATATGTGAGGTGAGAGACTAATATCCCTATTGATCGATCCATTGGATCGGACCCTAACAAAATAATTAAGGGTTTGTTTTATGTAGAAGAGAAAATAGATTTGCATTTGATTACGCCGAGTGAAGACAAATACGAATCTAGGTGCAAATTGGGGAAGGGGTGCGTATAATTGGTGACAACAATGGCCTAATCATTATTGTATAATGTAGTGAATAATTAGATGTAGAAGAAAAGTTTAATAGAGTAAGAGGTCGAATTAAATAGCAAATAGACAAATCACTAGGGGACGTTTGATATTGATATTAATATCGGGTCATATCTTGTATTTGGTATGGGAGTATATGGATTTAGATATCGGTATCGAGTCATATCTTGTATTTGATATGGAAGTTTATGGATATCGGGCCATATCCTTAATATCAAACTAAGACATTTTCCATGATATTAATTTGATATACAAAAAAAAAAGGCATGAGAGGTATGAGATATGAATGATATCACATATCCGATATCGATACCGATACCGATATCTGATATCTGATATCGATACCAAACGAGCCCTAAGAGTATTGTTGGGACATATAGATCTAAATAATTCCGTTTCGATTGTTCGAAAAATAAGTTTGAATAGAAAAACGTATAAGTGGACACAAAGATTGACGTTATTCAGAACTAAGTCCTATTCTACGAAACCTTAACAAGAAAGACTCCTTAAATCCACTTGGCAACAAAGGCCAACACTCACGTTTACAAGGGAAGTACACACATATAGCTAGGGCTAGAAATGAGATAAAAGAACAAAAAACAAGCACAAAGTATGAAGAACTATTGGAGCAAGTGAGCTCACGAAGAGCTCAAACCACCAACACACTCGACTCTCTCTCTCTCTCTCTCTGTCTCCCTCTCTTTTCCTGTTCGGACATCACTAGATCTCGAAGCACCAAGGTGAGTTCGCCAAAAGAAACTCTCAAGAGCTCTCTCTCTCTCTCTCTCTCGCCCCCTCCCTCCCTCTCTTTTATTGTTCGGGCATTACTAGATCTCGAAGCACCAAGATAAATTCGCCAGAAGAAGCTCTCAAGAGTTCAAACCCTAACTCAATCACAATGACGTTGAGAAATACAAAGACAACGAGCTAACTCTAAGTCCAAACGACGTTGTTACTCTACTAGCTTGTCTCATTAAACCAAACGCCGTATTAGCTTAAAAGATCACCATCGAGGCTTAGAAGTGGAGGGTATGGCCCATAATGGACATGCCCATTAAGGCATCAAGCGGGCTCATGTACAAAGTCGCACAAAATTTCGAACCAATTCAACCAAACACCAAACATAAGAGTCAATCAGCTCAAGTGATGTTGAGTCATGGTCTGTATCAGGTGGTTCCATGTCATCGATCTGAAACATGAGTCGAATTCTCTGTCGTAGTCTCTACCTAAATTTATACATGCAATGCTTTGTTACGAGTGTGTGTATGTGTTATAAGTTACGTACATATGTATAATCATGTAAAATATTAAGAGGTATGAGGAAAATGTTGTTTTATTAGATCGAGCCGGTTGTTACGAATCAATTTACTTGTTTGGTTTACTTTGCTGGTTATTTTATGAATTTGAAATTTAACATCAAAGATTAGTTTTTAGTTTAAAAAAAGCGTGATGATGTAATTACAAACAAATTTCGTGTATTTTAATGGAGGGCTTCTAGAAGCCTTAATTACTATAGACCCACGTGAGCTACAAGCAGTGGGCCATGCATCATGTATGGGCTGAATACAAATTGAATAACCCGTACTTAATGAACACGTGGTCCGAGTAATATTATTTATATGTTTTTAGGCATTAGGTTCAGACGGTTAATCTTTCGAGATATTGTAGTATTTTAAAGTTATCGGATTGAATTTCTCCGATAACGATTTGTCTTTTCTTTTTTTAAATTGATTAGTAATCCGTTCTCTTTTTCATTATATATTTTATGCGAGTTTAAATATTACTTGTAGTAACCCGAATCCTTAACTTATCAAAAAAATATATTTGAAAGTCATAAATTTAGAATTTAATACTTATAGATTTTTATATATATCTTATTAGGATAATAATTTCAATTCTAATAATAGTTGTTATGCACCCGCAATAAATTTTCATAAATTAATTTTGAGAAATTAAAATATATATAAATCGAAAAGCCCTAAAGATATGTGTATTTGTTAAAAAAACTATCTAGAATTTTATTTCCCTTAAATAATATATTTAACTTATGTCCTTAGGACATATATTAGAAAAACCGTAGCATAATTATCATGGAAAATTTTCCCTAAACCCTTATAAGGATATCGATATCTGTTAAAAATATGTTTGAACAATAAAATAGAATGTATATAAGTTAGAAAAACTGTTAACCTAATTAATACTCGATCAACATGATTAATTTCATTATAAAGATTATGAGATGGAATAGTACATGTACAAAACCATCAATTTTGTGTATATACATCCAATATAAGTCAATTTATATAGTGCCTTCGGACTACTAGCTAATTAATGAGACCATGCAATACAATGACTCGATTAATGCATGTATAGTTTTTTTGTTTGTCCGATTCTCATTCCCATTTTCCCAAGTGTACAAAAAGAGGGCTTTCAACCCTATCTACAACTTTTCCATTTGATGCTTATGATCCAGCTAACTATCACCACAAACGTTGTTTTTTGTATGATCAAATCACATAACGGGGCCTTTTTTGAATCGCAGATAATAATACATTATCGCTTGAGATTCGAAAAAGTCTTTTTATCATACCTAAGCAAAGCCGTCAAAGATTAATCTAACACGCAAACCCGACTAGAAGCGTTTGATAACTGTAGGATCAAGATCCAAAATTTTAAACACGAAACACGAAACAAACCGAATTCGATAGACCCCGAAACTTGTTGGGTTGAAACCCGTTGGGTTGATCGATTTAGTATATTTATAAAACTTATTTTGAAACCTTGTAACATATTTTATTATTAAAATACATAAAAATAGTATATTATAATTAAATATTATTATTTGATTTTAATAATTATAAAAAAATGATATTTTAGACACTTTAGTCAACTCGGTTCGACCGAAAACACGTAACAACCTGATCTGATTGACCCGTGACCCGAACTCAATTTAATCCGAACCCGAACCCGCCCGTCCGACCCCACTAATTCCTTCAAGACGAGGCAAATATAAATTCCTTTATAAGAATTCTTTTAAGCCCTTTTTTTCTTTCATAATCAACCTTTAAGTGTAAAATTAGCTAACTAGGCCTGCATGATTCCGGTACAAAATAAATCCCAATCATGCACCAAATTTGGCAAGTAGCGTAGTTTCGTCATTACAGACGTCATGTTTCAGTGTTGTACACTTTCATGTGCAACATTTAATTATAACAATTTCCTATCCCTATATATACACTTCAATTTCCATCTAGATTCTAGTTAATTTTCATCACATACACTTTCAAATTCCAATCCCACGCGCTCTACAATTCATTACACTCTCTAAATCCACGCGCCGCCGATGGACAGCCGCCAACCGCCGCACATCCTTCTAGTGGCCTTCCCCGCCCAAAGCCACATCAACCCGGCGCTCCAATTCGCCGCCCACCTCCTCCGCTCCGGCGCCCACGTCACCCTCGCCACCACCATCTCCGGCGCCAAGCGCATGAACAAGTCCGGCGGCGCCGCCCCGGCCGGCCTCTCCTTCGCCACCATCTCCGACGGCTTCGACGAAGGCTTCAAGTCCGCCGCCGACAAGCCCGCCGCCGACGACTACATGACCAGCCTCAAGCGCCGCGGCGCCGAGACCCTCACGGACCTCATCGCCGCCGGCGGCTCCCCGCCCTACACGTCCGTCGTCTACACCATCCTCCTCTCGTGGGTGGCCGACGTGGCGCGCCGCCACCGCCTCCCCTCCGCCCTCCTTTGGATCCAAAACGCCGCCCTTTTCGCCATCTACTACCACTACTTCAACGGCTATGGTGACGTCATTGATCATTGTGACGAAAATGACCCCGGGTGGCGCGTGGAATTACCCTCCCTGCCACCGCTACGCGCGCGTGACCTCCCGTCGTTCCTCGCGCCGTCGAACCCGTATAGCTTCGCCGGCGCGTCGCTCAAGGAGCAGTTCGAGGAGCTCGAGAGGAGCGAGAGCCCTACCATCTTGGTCAACACGTTCGACTCGCTCGAGCATGACGTCATCGAGTCGCTTAGCTCGAGGTTCAAGATCTCGGCCGTGGGCCCACTCCTTCCGAACGACGACAACTCCTCCTCGGACGGGTTTAGGGTTGACCTGTTCACGCGCCCGGAGGAGGACTACTTGGCGTGGCTCGACACGAAGCCGGGTGATTCGGTTGTGTATGTGTCATTTGGGAGCATTTCAGTTATGTCTAAGACGCAAAAGGAGGAGATTGCGCTGGCGTTGTTGGAGTGTAAGCGCCCGTTTCTTTGGGTGATAAGGAAGAATCTCGGAGAGGAGGAGGCGGAGGAGGAGGAGGTGTCGACGCGTTGGGAGGAGCTGAAGGGGCTCGGAATGGTGGTGACGTGGTGCTCGCAAGTCGAGGTGCTTTCGCACAGGGCGGTGGGGTGTTTCGTGACGCACTGTGGATGGAACTCGACTCTGGAGAGCCTGACAGCAGGCGTACCTGTGGTGGGGGTCCCGCAGTGGACGGATCAGCTGACGAATGCGAAGATGTTGGAGAGCGCGTGGGGTGTTGGGGTGAGGGTGAGGGACGGGACGGTTGCAGGGGAGAAGGTGGTTGAGAGGGAAGAGCTGAGGCGGTGCGTGGAGGAGGTTATGGAGAGCGAGAAGGTGAGGGAGAATGCGAGGAGGTGGCGGGAGAAGGCAGTTGAGGCGGTTAGGGAGAACGGTTCGTCGGAGGTTAATGTTAGGGCGTTTGTGGAGGAGGTTTGGAAGATGTCAAGGACTAGGTTTGATGTGGATCAAGAAGAGTTGTGATCATGGTATTGAAAGTGTAGAAGTGTAATGTTAGGATATGTATTTGGTCTTTGGGTATTGTACGGTAGAAAGCAAATAATTGCTTATTTAAAAGTACGATTTTTCTATCATATATCCTTAGGGTATAGGTTAAAAATATTAATTTTAAAAACTAAAACTCTGATAAAAAAATTAGTAAATTTTATTGAAAAATAATTAAATTTAAATAAATATAATTTTAAAATATATTATTATTATTTTTAGGCTCTTAACATATGCCCTAGAAAAATCGTTAAAATATGATTGATTTGGTTTGAATTTAATATGGTTAGGTGTTTGAAATGAAACTAGCACTCGCTATCAAACAAGATTGAGATTTTACAACCTTAATAGAAATATCCGACTTGAAGTGAGTCACCACTAAATAGAAATAATTCAATAAAAATAGAATTTTATACAAAAGTTATGAGGAAAATAGTTCCTATCTTAATTCTTTTCTAGTTAAAAAAATAATTGTTCAGACATAGTTATAATAATTTTATTTTCAATTAAATTGTCTATTGAATTTTGATTACTAAATCGCGAATCAACCTTTCACATATCATATCATAATGATCAATTATCATGAAAAAGTTCTCACACTTCTTAATCTAAATCCTAAAAATATAAGCATTTTTTAAATATATATTCGAGCAATAAAATAATTTTTTTAATAATTATACTTAACAGTAAATTAAAAATATATAAATGACACACCAAAAGTGAAACGGAAGATTTACGCAGTAGATTGAAAAACCGATAACTTAACACTCGATTAACATGATTAATTAATTAATTTCATTATATTAAAATTATGAGATGGAAAACTACGTGTTGTGGTTAATAATTTCTATATATATATATATAAGTTGGGTGAACATCACTATCAATATTTTGTACACATCCAATTTGATACAAGATCGTAGTGATCTCGTACCGAATTCAATGAACAAAGTAACCGGGTGAAGGGAAGAAGGGCCAAAGTCGGGGATAAAGAGTAACTCAGATGAGATAGGGGAGAAGACAGAAAGAAGCGTAGATGAGAAGAGAGGATTAGGGTTGAGATAATTAATTCAATCTGATTGATTAAACTTTCTAAAATACAAAAGGAGTATATATAATAATAAGCCCTACCACTAAATCCTAATCTTAACGGTTCAAATAAAGCGTCCAAGAAAAGAACCGTAAAAAAACCGAGAAGAAGTTTATAAAACTCTGTATAAAAAATACATTAATTAAAATACTAATAATAATTCCTAAAATAAATATATTATAACTTATCACAATTAGTCAATATATATCTCTAAGCATCTTTGGATTGCTAGCTAATTAATAAGACCATTCCATGCCCATGCAATTCAATGACTCATAAGTTTGTCTGTTTGCCATTCCCATTTTCCTAAGTGTACAAAATGAGGGCTATCAAATATCAACCCTACTACAACTTTTCCATTTGATGATGCTTATGATCGGGCTAATTTGATCCACAAACGTTGTTTTTTGTATGATCGAATTGGATAACCACTTTGGGTCTGTCTAAACCGCAGATAATAATGTATTATTATTTGCGATCTAAACAGGTCCTTAATCTTACCTAAGCTACCTATTTCAGATTATTATAACACGACAACAACAACAACATTTACTTGGTGTAGCTAGCTCCGCTTTAGCGGAATCCGAGGTTCAAAATAGGGGCACTACGATCCTGACTTAATGCAGTGGAGTTGTGCCTGAAAAGGCTCAATGGGACACAACCGATCATTACACAACAACACCCGGTAAACTAAGGAAAACAACTCAAACACAAATAAAGCACAACTTTTTTTTTGTTTTTTTTTTTTTAATATAGGTAAGAATTAGTGTTGGGGTTTAATTGTGAATCCCACGCGGAAAGTTAAGAGTGAAAACAAGTTAGTATATAAGGTTATGAGCCACTTCTCCTATCACCAATTGGTTTTGGGATGGAACTCCATGGACTTGTATGCTGGGTTTGGTAATTGGGTCCGTCTCTCTCGTAACAATTAAGAAGCCCCTAAGGAGGCCAACCTAGAGCCATCTTTACGGATGAGAACTCCGTCGGAGTTCTGCATTATCCATCAAGAGGTTAGAGATGTTGTATCCCAGCTTAGCTCTGATGCATTATAAGTTGTAATGTAAACATGTCCTTATAACATAACATAACTAAAGAGTTTTAAAATCTCAATCATTGAATTTGGTTTGATTGGTCTAGATCATAGAGTTATTTATCTACTCCATGAAATCTCGACATACAAATGGTATAATAGTCTAGAATAACCTTGGCAGTTTCTGGAGATTGGACATTCCAATATATACCTTGTGTTCTAGAACAACAATATATCAATTATTTTGCAGTATTGTGTACATTCAACAAGTCAATCGTCATGAGACATATGATGGCCCATGCAATCTAAATTAAACTAGATAACAAAATTCTACTCTACAAGAAATACCTAACATACTTGTCACTTTTTCGTTCTTTTGACTAGTAGTTGTAAGAGATATATATATAATATGCCTCTAACTCTTAAGTTTATCATATCGATCTCACACAATGGAGGTTATACGTAGATGCATGCGTTTTGTTCTTTTATATTATTAGGACCTGTTTGGTTTATCGTGATATATGAAAACGTGAATGTAAAAGAAAATGAAATGAATTTAGAACATTTTAGTATCATAATACATTTTTATAAAAAATAGGACGTTAGTATATTCATACCTCTTTGAAATGTATAAATAAACTTATATATTACACATCACGAGGGACACCTAGCCAATGAAAATCAAAGTTTTGAAGAATATCATCAGAATTGAGACGATGTTTCAATGATTTGTCAACCCTCATTGATAAATATAACCCAAGTCCGACCTTAAGAGTACATAGGTTAAAAATCCCAATTTTTTTTTAAAAAAAATTTATCCTATGCTAAATGTAGAAATTATCTAGGAGAATTATAAATTTAGGATTTTATAAATTTCTTTTCTAGGGTTTATGTTTTTTAAAATAAAATTTGAGTTTTTAAATTTGAGTTCTATCACATTCCTTTTCCATTTAAATATACTAAGTTTTAGTTTTTCTTTTTCTTGGTGAAGAGTTTTAGTTTTTCTAACCTATACCTTTAAGTCATAGATTAAAATCCTCGAAATGGAAATATTTCGTTGATTTGTATTTATTTAGGATCAATTAATTTTTTAAAAGGACTTATTAATTGTTTTAGGATTTTAGTTTCTTTAATTAATATGTTTATCTTATGTCCATAGGGCATAGATTAAAAAAACCCATTTGTTTATTTATTAGGATATTATTTAATAGTTTCCAAATACGACAATTTTTAGCACATAAACTAGAAAGATTGTTCTTTTTATTAGGCCATTTTTTCTTAAATATTTTAATTATGTTAATAAATTGATTTAAAATGATCATTACATATGAGAGACTAATATTCCTATTGATTGATCCATCCGACCCTAACAAAAAGTTTAAAGGTTTTTTTTTATAAAGAAGAGAAAACAGATTTGCATTTGACTACGCCGAGTGAAGACAAACACAAATTTCCGATAGAAATTGGAATCTAGGTGCAATTTGGAGAAAGGATGCGTAATTGATGACTCTTACAAGACTGTGTTTGACAAAAATGGACATGGGTTCATTTTTTTAACGAGGAGTCCACATCTGGTGGTAAATTATGGTATGTGGATCTGTAAACTTGTTGATAAAGCGTATGAATTATGTAAATTTATTTGCATCGATCAGGCTCAACCTAGTAGTAGGAAAAATGGCGAGTCTTAGTTTTTCTGTTGAGATAAAATCTATCTCACATCGGGATTTATGACGAAACTTGTCCACCTATAAATCCACGAGTTAGTCCTTATATTGTCAATTTAATTGGTTTTATGATGGAACCACATGGGCTTGTGTGTTAGGCTTAATGCCCATAAATGGACATGTGTACTCCACGTTATATATTGGCCCGCTGAACTTTAACATATATGGCATCAGAGCATGTTCGATCTGGGTCCCAATCTCTGGTTGGCCGTCCTGAAGGTATTGACGTTGAGGGATTTATGATGAAACTTGCTCATCATATAAATCTATGATCAGTTACGCCTCCTATTGTTAATTGGTTTTAGGATGGAACCTCATGAGTTTGTGTGTTGCGCTTAGGCCGGGTTTGTGTGTTGCACTTAACGTGCATATGCGCATAAATGGAAGTGTGTACCCCACGTTATATATTGGCCAACAAGACTTTACATTTTCACCCAAGTGAAGGGGCATATCCCTCATCATCCCTCATACTTCTTACCAATAGGCTACTCTACGTACGACTATGTTTGTTAAGTCACCGAAAAAACTAGTTGGAGTTACAAAACTAGTTGAAGTTGTAAAACTAGCTGTAAAAGTAGTTGAAGTTTCGAAAAAATATATAAACATTGTTTGGTAATGTTCAACTAGTTTATTGTAGTAATTGATAATTTTAAATTCTATTTTACAATAGGGTTATTCTTATTTAGGAAATAATTATTTTTTTAATTCGAAAAACTACTAAAAACTAGTGCAAAAGCTTTAAAAACTAGCTTCTTCAAAAAACTAGTTTTACAACTAGTTGCTAGTTTTTTTGTGTCAAACAAACAGTGTTTATACGAGTTTTTGCAACTAGTTGGAAAACTCCAACTAGTTTTTGGTACCTAACAAACACACCCGTAGGACGCCATAGGTCCATTTATTTTTAACGAGAGTTCCACCTTTGGTGATAAATCTCGAATTCATGAACTAGCCGATAAAACGCACGAATCAGGTAAACCGGCTTGTACCGACCGGGCCGGACCGGCTTAACCTATCGGTACCATGGATCCATTTTTGTTTCTTCCTTTTATTCAGAATTTTTAGCACATAAAATATTGTCTTCAATTATGCATTAGTGACCTGTATAGTATGCTTGTGAACCGTATAAAGTCAAAATTGCTTGGACTCGAGCCTCCATTTGAATAAAGTTAAATAATTGGTTACGTGAATTAGTTTTGGGTTGTATATATGTTGTCCATTGAAAATGTTCATTTTGATGGAGTGTAAGTTCAAGTCACATGGAAAAAATATGTCAATTTAATATATTATAACATCATCAAAATCATATAAGTTCCACACAAGCAAGATATAGGGATCAAGATGAGAGTACTTATTATCATGGTCAGCGTCCGATAGTCTTAAAAAAAATTGAAATTCAAATATGTGATAATAATAACTGAATTTAGTTAAATACACCAAATTAATATAGGGATTATGTCCATCTCAAAGACACTGTATCAACAAATAAATTTAATTAATATATTAGATGAGGTAATTTAAAAATAAAAACCTATGTAATTTATTTGTAGGTCAACATAATTGCTTTTTTCACACGATTAAAAAACCAAATTAGTGTACAAATCTGATTCCAATTACCCATGGTAAATTTTTAACGAAGGAAAAAGGTAAGAAATCGCTTTACATTAAAAAGAGATTGATTTTTACACTAATCAATCTCTTTTTCACACGATTAAAAAAACAAATTAGTGTAAAAATCAATCTCTTTTTAATTAAAAAGAGATTGATTTTTAATTACACATGGTAAAATTTTCACACTAATTACGCATGGTAAATTTTTGGCACTATTTACATGTGGTAATCGTGTGAAAAAGAGATTGATTTTACACTAATTACGCATGGTAAAATTTTGACTTTATTAAAAAGAGATTGATTTTTAACGAAAGAAAAAGGTAAGAAAGAAGCATGGTAAATTTATAATTGATTCGAAATTGCTTTATATGGAAGAAAAAGCTTCTCACATTAAAAATAAATAAAAAATACTTAGTATAATATGTTTTCGACTTATTCTTTTTATTAAAAATTGATTTTAGAATTGAATCATATTAAATTGTATGTTAGTTTTACAAGTGCATATACGCTTAGAGGGTCTTTTTTCCGTTATGTAACATGGTGGCAGAATTAAGGGCTCGTTTGGTATCGATATCAGATATCGGTATCAGGTATCAATATCGGTATCAGTATCGGATATAAGATATTATTCATATCTCATACCTTTTTTTTGGGTATATCAAGCATCATGAAAAAGGCCTTGTTTTGATATCAAGGATATAACCCGATATCCATATACTCCAATACCAAACACAAGATATGTCTCGATACCGATATCTAAATCCATATACTCTCATACCAAATACAAAATATGACCCGATACCGATATCTGATATCACAATATCAATACCAAACGGGTCCTAAGAACGATAATTGGATTAATGGCCAGTGGCCACCAGTCATTATTGTATAATGTAATTAAAAACAAATATCGATTTTTTTTTTTAATGTGAGGGCTTCTAGAAGCCTTACTAATTACTATAGACCCACGCAAGCTACTACAGCCTACAAATTGAATAACATGTAATTAATGAACACGTGGTTGCGACCTTCTCTAACCATTCACCACCAAACTAAGTAGTTTCAGAAATATAATGTATCATCTTACTATTTTGAATGATAATAAATGTTATTAAAAATTAAGCGATTGTTTAAAATATTTTAAGGAAGAAAAGATCCACAGGCCGGAATTACGAGGAAAACAACGTACAAAGCTATATAAACATTTTTCGTGTAACCAGTCCTACGTGGCAAATTATGAATTCAAAGGGCACAAAAGTGTCCTAAAAAGGAAAGAATACCCAAGGGTACGGTGGTCATTGGGATTACGGCCCGAGTGAAAAACGATAGAAGCATCATTTGCAAGGGCTTTCCACTATAAGTAGAAAGCGATCAAGTTAGTTAGGTCAAGTAGATCAGTCACTCCGAATGAAAAGTAGTCACCTGAGAGCAATAAGAGCAAGAGAAGTGATCCAAGAGCAACAAGAAGCAATCTAAGAAAAAGAAGAACCAGAGCTAGTCGGCGACGAGTGCACGATCTCGACGTGGATCAACATGATTAATTTCATTATATTAAGATTATTTGATGGAAAAGTACGTGTTGTGGCTAATAATTTCTACAATTCTACATATAGGTTGGGTGAGCATAACTATTAGTTTTGTATACACCCAATAAGTCAATATCGATAACATCTTTGGACAGTTGGACTGCTAGCTAATTAATGAGACCATTCCATGCCCATGCCCATGTACTTGTCTTTTGTTTGTCTGTTTGCCATTCCCATTTTCCTAAGTGTACAAAATGAGGGCTATCAACCCTACCTACAACTTTTCCATTTGATGACGATTATAATCGAGCTAATTATCACCACAAACGTTGTTTTCTTATTTTAAACTTTTATATATAGTTTTAATCAAACTTATGGTAAGAAAATAAAATCACTATCATCTGTTCAGTAATAGGAGTTGATGATGTTTATTATAACTTATGAGAGTTCCTCTCAGTCTTATCCAATCTTATGGAATTTATTTTTTGTAATTGTCACTCACTAATTTAATTTTGAAAAATCAAAAAATTAATCTTCTCTTTATAAATTTATAAAAATATCCTTTTTGTTAATTTTACATCTATCTTTTATAAAACCAGTCTTGATCTACCGAACAATACATAATTTTTCACAAAAATAAGCTAATAATTTTAACTCTTAAAATCAACTTTTAAAATCAACATTAACCTTTAAATTAGTATCAACCTCAACTCATATGAAGTTTGAAGCTCCAAACATACCCTAAACTATTTTTCGCTACAACCCACAAAAATAATGTACGTTCTTTTATACAATTTCCCTCTAAATTTCACAAGCTATCACGTTTAAACTTCATCTGTACGTCATATTATCATTAACCTTAAGTGTAAAATAAGCTAATTAAGTAGGCCATTTTTGTACTCACCGTTAGAAGACAAACTAAAAATTCTTTCGAGACACGTATCCAAACAATACCCTGCATGAATCTAGTACACAATTTTAATCCCAATTATGCACCATAAAATTGGCAAGTAGCCTAGTTTCGTCATTACAAACGTCATGTTACACTTGCATGTGCAACATTTAATTAACAACAGTTTCCTATCTTCTATATATATACACACACTTCAATTTCATCAATATAATCCCCACGCTTTCAAATCCAAATCCCACGCGCGCTCTACATAAAAAATCTCACAATCCACGCGCCGCCGATGGACGCCAGCCGCCAACCGCCGCACATCCTCCTAGTAGCCTTCCCAATCCAAAGCCACATCAACCCGGCGCTCCAATTCGCCGCCCACCTCCTCCGCTCCGGCGCCCACGTCACCCTAGCCACCACCGTCGCCGGCGCCAAGCGCATGAACAAGTCCGGCGGCGCCGCCCCCGCCGGCCTCTCCTTCGCCACCATCTCCGACGGCTTCGACGACGGCGGCAAGCCCGCCCCCGACGCCTACATGTCCAGCCTCAAGCGCCGCGGCGCCGAGACCCTCTCGGCCCTCGTGGCCGCCGCCGGCGGCGAGTCCCCCCCGTACACGTGCGTCGTCTACACCATCCTCTTACCATGGGTGGCCGACGTGGCGCGCCGCCATCGCCTCCCGTCCGCCCTCCTATGGATCCAAAACGCCGCCCTGTTCGCCATCTACTACCACTACTTCAACGGCTACGGTGACGTCATCGACAAATGTGACGAAAATGACCCTGGGTGGCGCGTGGAATTACCCTCCCTGCCGCCGCTACGAGCGTGCGACCTCCCCTCGTTCCTCGCGCCGTCGAACCCGTATAGCTTCGCCATGCCGGCGCTCAAGGAGCAGTTCGAGGAGCTCGAGAGGAGCGAGAGCCCTACCATCTTGGTCAACACGTTCGACTCGCTCGAGCATGAGATCATCGAGTCGTTCCGCTCGAGGTTCAAGATCTCGGCGGTGGGCCCACTCCTTCCGAACGAAGACAACAACTCCTCCTCGGACGGGTTCAGGGTTGACTTGTTCACGCGCCCGGAGGAGGACTATGTGGCGTGGCTCGACACGAAGGCCGATAATTCGGTTGTGTATGTGTCGTTTGGGAGCATTTCTGTTCTGTCTAAGACACAAAAAGAGGAGATAGCATTGGCGTTGTTGGAGTGCAAGCGCCCGTTTCTTTGGGTGATAAGGAAGAATCTCGGAGAAGAGGAGGAAAAGGAGGAGGAGGAGGTGACGGAGCGTTGGGAGGAGCTGAAGGGGCTCGGGATGGTGGTACCGTGGTGCTCGCAAGTCGAGGTGCTTTCACACAGGGCGGTGGGGTGTTTCGTGACGCACTGTGGATGGAACTCGACTCTGGAGAGCCTGACAGCAGGCGTGCCTGTGGTGGGGGTCCCGCAGTGGACTGATCAGCTGACGAATGCAACGATGTTGGAGAGCGCGTGGGGAGTCGGGGTGAGGGTGAGGGATGGGACGGTGGTGGCGGGGGAGAAGGTGGTTGGGAGGGAGGAGCTGAGGCGGTGCGTGGAGGAGGTTATGGAGAGCGAGGAGGTGAGGGGGAATGCGAGGAGGTGGCGGGAGAAGGCGGTTATGGCGGTTAGGGCGAACGGGTCGTCGGAGGTTAATGTTAGGGCGTTTGTGGAGGAGGTTTGGAAGATGTCAAGGACTAGGTTTGATGTGGATCAAGAAGAGTTGTGATCATTGTATTAAAGTGTTGTAATGTTTAGGGTACGTATTTGGTCTTTGGGTATTGTATGGTAGAAAGAAAATAATTGCTTATTTAAAAGTCTGATTTGGGTTGGTTTGAATTTAATATGGTTAGGTGTTTGAAGTGTTGAATGAAAATGAAACGAGCCTTCGTTATTAAATAGGATTGAGATATTACTCTGATCCCTTAATAGACATTTTCATTTAATAGACATTTTCATTTATGTTGGATGAGGCCCAGTCTTATCGATAGATCTGTACAAAAACGGGCTCAGTCAGGTTCAGGTCAGGTTTTATACAAAGGTTTAGTCAATGGGCATGGGGCGTGATCAAACCGAGCCAGACTGGCGGCCCGACGAGTCAGTCCTTTGTAAATTTACATATTTTCCTTGTACAATCTTGTTAAAATTTACGGGCGAACCAGGTCTACTTATAGACTAAGTGATTTCCCATCAATTATAGTGCAAGGAAGTTTCTTTAATCACTTCGCCTCCTTTTGCTTTTAAAGACTTTTGTGTCATGATGTCTACACATTATCATCAAATCTTATCTAAACAACTGTGTTCATAAAATTTTATTTGTATCGACATTCTCTTACTAAATAGAATGCCTATTATTGATATTCAGTTGGTCTTATAGTAAAGTGACGCTAAATTTGTATGTGTTGGCTTGAATGACATGTATGAAAAACTGATATAAACGAACTCGGGAATAAATGGATCAAAAACCCTAATGGGTAGACACAACATTGAGAAACCATGAGATTGACCTCATACTTTCATTTGTATTAGATAATGGGATGATGAATATGAATGTGTAGACAATGCATAGACAATTATAGCAATTTATTGCTCTAAATTCATTTCATTTTGTTCGAATTTGTGTTCAAACTATAACTTAGAGAGGTGAAGACCCTTCATATAAATATTTACCCAAGTGAATTATAGAAAAATGTGACTTTATAAAACCTAAGAGGACAAATCACATTCAATACCATAAATTTTCAATATTTCATATTAAATATCAAAAATCATAATTTTACATGTAAATAGATATGATATGTCAAAATATATAGAATGGTTATATTCATTATAAAAAAAAACTTTTTGTACAAATACTTTATTACTAAAAAATAATCAATTTGATCGTAGTCTTGAATTGTTTTAAATGATTTTTCATTTAAATTTTCAAAGATATTTTTTTTATACTTCTCAAAAGATTTATTTCTCCACTTCGAATATTAGGATTGTAAATTTGTATGGGAAGAAAAATATAAAACGATATATTAGGTATTCAAACCTTAACCTTTTTCTTTTACTTTACCTACAATCACAAAAAATATGGGCTATTGTGAAATAACAACTCAATAGGATAATTAATTAACAACAAAATTTAGAACTCACATGTATTATCTAACTATTTTTGTATTGTTTACAAATACATTCTTAAAGATCTTTAGTATCTCACCATATTCCTTGAAAGTCTTGAGTTTAGTGCTTCATATGTGTGAATTTTTATTATGGTCGCTTTCGCATCTAATTCGATACATGCTTTCTTCTTGAAGGTGTTCTTCTTAAAAGATTGAAGTGGTGATCATTTTGTTGACAATACATCCCATAATAGTATAATGTTTGTATAAAAACATATAAATTGATTGATGTTTCCTAAGATTACTTACTTTGTAGGAGAAGAAACATCGTTGAACACTTGGACATCACATCGCATCTTTTTCTTCTGCACATGTAATTAAAAAATATCAAAAATGTTAATGCACATAAAAATATTTTTGGGAAAACTAATGAGACAAACTAATTTTTTTCTTTCTTCCTTACCCATGAACCATTAGAGCAAGTTCTATTTATATTGAGCATTATCGTGCACTAAATACTTCGGTTACAATTTAGCAATTAAATGTATTAAATTTGTAAGCATTTTGTCAAATTTAGACCTTATAAAATGTTAACACAATCATATCGATTTAGACCATTATGTCTTAAATTCTTAAATGGAAAAATGTATAAAGATAATGGACCTTTAAATAACCAAATTAATGGTACAAATTGACCTCAAGCTATTTAAATTATATTTACAATCTTAATGAAGAGGATAACTATTACATTTCTTTTAATGTTTGTCAAATTTGTACTATTTGTTTGACTTAAAAAATCCAAATTGTAACAATTGGTATATTTAAGACTTAACATACATTAAGTCATACATTAAGTGTGTTAAAAAATTTCAATTGCAATGAAAAATCTTCTTATGTACGTTATATGGTTTGTACCAAAGAGTTACAAAATATTTGTACATAATTTTATATACTTTTTGAATTATAGTGTATGCTTAATTAAGGAATAATTTAATTTTTTTAATTATGTGTAACATCTTTTGGTGGGAATTCAAAAAGTTATGTAGAGGTTACAAAATTAAAATGACCAGATTTAAGTATGATAAGGTAACCTGTTATTAATGCATTACACATTACCATAAATTACCGATTGCAATTCAAGAGTCTCGTATAGCCGTATAGGTTACAAATTTAGTATCATTCATTCAACCAAAAAATATGCAACATCATTTCAAAACCGTTTATGTTGATCAATGTAATTAAATGTCATTCATCAATTATGGTGAAATTTATATCATTTAACTTAGATAATATCTTTTAAGTTTTTTTTCTCCATTTAGTTTGTTTTGAGTGACTAGCTTTAATACCATTTTGAGAACATTACTTGCAACTCTTTTAGTATGTTTAATTTGTTTACTACTTGTGAAGTTGTGATAGCTGGATCCAAGAACTTGTACTTTTTTGTCATATTTTTTTTAAATAAATTAAAAATTACCTTATCAAGTGTATAAGCATTATTATTGTTTGGAGTCTATATGTTTATAGAAGATAGATAGATATTTGCTCGAAAAAATGATAGATAGGTTTTTTCCTAGTTTATATGTTTATAGAAGTTAGTTTGGAATAGATTTTTCAATTCTTTTCTCATACATATGCTTTGTGATTAAATTTATTATAATTTCTAATCATGGTGTCATACGATTCCTTATATGAGGACTAAAATTGACATTAATCTCATCATTTAAATGCTTAACACATTTAATCACAATTTAAACATAAAGGTTATGTAAGCTAATTGTGGGATTTGCATTTTTTTAAAATTGATTTAGAATATTTTTATTTTTTAATTGACATTCAATATTTAATTAAAGTTGCTTATGACCTTGTATAGAAATCATATATTATGTATAAAATGTGGGGCATTAATTGTTTGGAATAGACTTTTCAATTCGGTTCTCATGCGATTTGTTTGCGCACTCTTATTTTTGTGTTTCGCACTCCGCCATGGGCGGGTTCCAAACCAGCACAAAAAAAAGGACAAAAATTATGGGCGAGTTTCAAACTCGCACAAGAAAATGACACAAATACATGGGCGAGTTTCAAACCCGCATAAAAAAATTCATATATTTATGGGCGGATTTAGGATCAGCCCAAAACCGGAGTGCGCATCCGAAAAAACGGAGTGCGTAAAATTTCGCCGTTATTATAATTTCTAATCATAGTGTCATAGGATTCCTTACATGAGGACTAAAATTAGCATTAATCTCATCATTTAAAAGCTTAACCCATTTATTCACAATTTAAACATAAAGGTTATGTAAGCTAATTGTGGGATTTGCATATTTTTTTTAATTGATTTATGTAAGCTTAACCCATTTATTCGCTGGATGTATAGATGGTGGTGACCGTGTGATGGTGACCAAAGAAGTAGTTCGTGTTATATTGAACACCAATCTGCACAACTTCAACCTCACTACGAACGCAATCTAAGAGGTAATCTAGTAAGCTAAGGTTGAGAGTTATGCTATGAATAATGGTGAACCTTCAAGAATTTTAGTGTACAGGATATATGTCTGTTTTTTGCATGGATATATGTCTGTTTGATGCCTGAAACTTAGAATGTGGCCTTGGCCTCCTTTACTGCCTTGCCTAAGCGCTGGGCGAATGGCCACCGTCGCGATTTAAGCTT
This sequence comes from Fallopia convolvulus, assembly GCA_964016875.1. NCBI lineage: Eukaryota > Viridiplantae > Streptophyta > Magnoliopsida > Caryophyllales > Polygonaceae > Fallopia > Fallopia convolvulus. Next base: position 55,624,714 of record OZ024735.1, read on the forward strand.
GGGCGGGACACTAGACGGTTTGGGAACTATATTGATTGTTGGGCGGGCTTATGCAGGCTAAGCAGGCCTCACAAGCGTAATCTCCCAAATGCTCAAACATAATATTTACTTACTAGATCTCCTTGGCTTTTATTACATGCCTTCTTGTGATGATTTTCACTAAAATCCGATGTGGGACTAAAAAAGAATATTCACCCAAAGTGTTCTTTTATGTGGGATGAGGCCCAGTCTTATCGATAGACCTGTACAAAAACGGGCTCAGGTTCAGATTATGTTTTATACAAAGATTTAGTCAAAGGACATGGGTCATCATCAAATCGGGCCGGACTGACGGTCTGGTAGGTCAGTCCTTTGTAATTTTACATATTTTCCTTGTACAAGCCTGTTAAAATTTACGGGCGAAGCAGGTCTACTTATAGACCAAGGGATTTCCCATCAATTATAGTGCAAGAAAGTTTCTTTAATCACTTCGCCTCCTTTTGCTTTTAAAGACTTTTGTGTCACGATGTCTATACATTATCATCAACGCGTATCTAAACAATTGTGTTCATAAGATTTTGCTTGTATCGACATTGTCTTACTAAATACGATGCCTAGTATTGATATTCAGTTGGCCTTATAGTAAAGTGACGCTAAATTTGTATGTGTTGGCTTGAATGACATGTATGATAAACTGATATAAACGAGCTCAGGAAAAACCCTAATGGGTTGACACAACATTGAAACACCGTCTCATTTTATTGTTTATTAATCAGTGTTCTAAAAAACTCTAGGCGGATCCTAGGCGAAGAGGAATCGTTGAGTGCCTAGGCGGCCTAAACGGGCGTCTAAACAGACTAGACAGGCTGAAAGGCTAGGTGGGCTAGCACCTTCCAACGTCTAAATGGGGCGTAGATGCAACTAATTTTATTGTTTATTAATCAGTGTTCTAAAAAACTCTAGGCAGATCCTAGGCGAAGAGGAATCGTCGAGTGCCTAGGCAGCCTAAATGGGTGCCTAGACAGACTAGACGGGCTGAAAGGCTAGACGGACTAGCACCTTCCAACGTCTAGATGGGACGTAGATGCAACTAGACGGGGATTTTTAAAAGAGTGTTAATAACTCAAAATCACATTTAGTCATTTTCATATTCAAAATAACAAAACACCTAATTTACAAGAAAAAGCACATGCATCTACACCTAAATCTCCATCGTTGGAGATAAACTTGAGAATTGAATAGAGCCCTATTATATATCTCTAGCAACTACTAGTCAAAAGCACTTATAAAGTGACAATTATGTTAGGTGTTGTTACTTGTAGAGTAGAAATTTCTTATCTAATGATTGATTTGCTTAATGTTTTACAATTCTACAAAATAATTGATTAATTGTTGTTCTAGAATATATGATATGAGCTAGAGGAGGGCTAAACAGTTCAATCAATACCAACCAAAACTTTCTTCTTCTGGACTTGTAGGTATCCATTGCTTAACAAGAGGTGCCAAGATGTTCACCGCGTGTCCAATGTCCGGCCTTTGATTCGATTTGTCAGATGTACAATGGCGCGCCAACTCAGCAACCTTCAAGATACACTCGTACGCCTCGTCATCAAGGTCGAGAACATCATCGATTGCGTTTCGGATGTTATCCATGTTCATCACGATTCTACAACGGAACCAAGTCACAAGATGACATGACTCCTCTGGCATGCTATTGTCTAGGGCCTTTCTCCCGGTTATCAATTCCATCAAAATTACACCAAATGAGTAAACATCAACTTTTGTACTCACTCTTCCGGTTGCTGCCAAAGTAAAAATTGAACACCAAAAGGTTAAATCATAGTATATAATGACAACATAAACACCATCATCAAGGCGAGCAAGGAATTTGACTTAGAAGGACTGCGTCAAATTCTTGGCTACAGAAGAAAAAAATGTATTTTTCAAATGACCCATTTTTTCATATTTTTCATTAAAAAATTAACCTTTTTAGCCAGTATTCTAAAAATCGCTAGGCAGAGAGAAAAATTATACCGCCTTGCACCTAGGCGACCTAAACGGGCATCTAAACGGACTACACGATCTCCTAGACATGCTAGCACTTTAAACGGGAATTTTTAGAGCATTATTTTTAGCTAAATGGACTAGTTTTTTTTTTATATTTTTAAATTTGGTTTTAAAATTGAGTGTTGGGCATATACTGCCTCCGCCCATGATCATCATCGTAAAGTCTCGCTCTCGAAGGATATGAGGGGTTAAGATGGGGACACCGATAGTCTGAACATGTCATGAGGATGCGCCCGAAAAACCGAATGAAAACTAAAATTCTGCTATAATTTAAACTCTAATTTTGAGGCGAAGGACTCACCACCATACTCAGGAGCAAGATAACCATAGGTCCCAGCCACCCGAGTCCACGTGGACGAGTCGCCATCGGAAAAGTTCTTCACCAACCCAAAATCACCAACCTTAGCCCTCATATCATCCCCAAGAAGTATGTTCGTCGGCTTCAAATCCCGATGAACAAAGCTCGATTGAGCCAAGCTATGCAGATACTCGACTCCTCTTGCAACATCCAAAGCAATCGTCACTCTCTCCTTCCATGTAAGAGGGCGAAAACCGAGCCCCCTCCATTCAAACAAGTGTTGTGCCAGTGTTCCTTGTGACATGTACTCATAAACCAGAATCTTTTCGTCTCCATTGATACAATACCCGTAGAGAGCAACCAAATGGCGATGCTTAGCCTTTGTAAGAACATCAATCTCGGCATGGAACTCATTCATTCCTTCGTTGTCGTGTATCCTTTTAACTGCAACCTTGGTTCCGTCGCGAAGCTCTCCTTTATACACAACTCCAAAACCTCCCTTGCCCAAAATGTTCTCGTCGCTGAAGTTGTTTGTAACTTGTTTGAGAACCTGAATGGAGATTACAACACCGCCGCCGGATTCAGACACCAGCATTTCATTATGATCACCAGACTTGGAACCTCCTTTTCTAAGGTAACATTTGCAGAACACAAGCACCATTATACCAACCAAAAGAACTACACCAATCACCAATCCAATCACCAGACCAACCGATATAGACGATTTTCCTGATCTAACACCACCATCCGAGTTCGAATTCCCAATGAATGGATTCCCATTGTAATTGACAGTCACACCAGTTCTAAACTCGGGCACTTGGCCACTCAAATTGTTATTTGAAACATCAAGAGCTTGGAGATTGGTCAGTGTGGTCAAACTCTCAGGAATAGAACCGTTCAAATTGTTATCGTTCAGATTCAAATTTCTGAGATGTGTCAATTTAGCAAAATCAGGGGAGATGCTACCATTCAAATCCTGCTTAGCAAGATCAACAGAGGTAATATTTCCATATGAATCGCAACTAATAAACATCCATTGGTTGCAAGCATTGTTACCTCGCCAGACCTCGGCGAGCTTGATCGGATAACCAAACGCACCAGCCACCGCGATGAGCGCCGTCACCTGCGCGTCGCACGCCGCCCCTGGCCGGTCCGTACAGAAATTGTTGGCTGTTCCGATTTCAGCCTTCACTCCCGATTTGAACGCCGGGTAAGGGCCCTGGAGATTGTTGTCAATGAGACTGACGTTGACCAAATTAGGCGAAGAGGTCAACGATTGAGGAACCACGCCGGTCAGGCTATTGTAACCGAGTTGAAGATCTGATAAATTGGCGAACGAATCGAAGATATCCGGAATCGATCCGAAGAGATTGCAGCTCGCGGCGCGGAGAGTGGTGAGTTCGGTCGATTGAGTCAACTCGGAAGGAAACGGCCATGGAGGAAAGTTAGGGTTTGAGCTGAGAGAGATGATCTGGAGGCTGGAGAGGCCGGAGAAGGCGGTCGCCGCCGCAATTGAGGAGAAATTGTTGTTGTCGAGGTAGAGTTGTTGGAGATTCGCGAGGTTTGAGAACGAAGGGAGCTCGCCGGAGAAGCGGTTGCCCTGGAGGGAGAGAGTGATGAGTTGAGAGAGCGAGTTTAGGTTCGAAGGTAGGGTTCCGGCGAGGGATTTGTTGAAGAGATTGATGGAAGTGACTCGGCCGTTGGAGCAATCCACGCCGGACCAATTGCAGAAGTCGGTGCCGGTCCAGGACGCCGGAGGTGGAGAGATTGAAGATGCGAGTTTCGCCATGACGGAACCGTCGTCGGCCTCGGAGAAGATGAGGAAAAGGAGGAGGAGGGCTGTAATTGGAAGAGGCGCGAGCGCCATTGTTGGAGATTGGAAAGATCTTGATTTTGGTTTTGATATGGCGGGATTGAGATTTGGGATTTTTCAACGATATTTATTGTCAAAAAACGAATGTATGCATATATTTTGAATTTTTTGTAACCAAAACAAAAGAAATATGCGCCTACTGAATTAATATGACTTTTAGACTTTGGCTTAGTCAATAGTCATTTGTGTTAAATTAATTGGCTTGGTCAATAGTCATTAGTGTTGAATTAATTGACCTAGTCAAAAGGTTCTCGCACATTTAGTCAAACGGTTAAGTCTCTAAGGGTAAGGATAGTACTCAGAGGTTTCTGTTTTAATTTTCATGGGTAGAGTCAATAGTCATAGCATTGAGCCCCGTGTTGCAACAATGTTATAGCGTTAATGAGGATTCTCAAGCTTTAGCTCGAAAGAAAAGATGAACCAATAAGATTTCCGACATCTGGCAATAAACTTCATTTGCAGCCTCTTCTCAAGTAGCTTCTCTCTACTGCCTTGCAAGCTTGGAGTATAATTTTCTAATGTACTCAAACTCATTGGCCTTTCATTCTCAACAAAAGGTCACAACTCTCAACTAATGTTCTTATGTTCTAAAAAACGCTATGCGTACTCTAGGCAGAGAGAGACCGTCTAGGCGAAATTTCTTGGGTAGAAGGATAGGCGGGCTGGAATGTTCCAGCGCATAAACGGAGCCTAGGCGAAATTTTTAGAACAGTGAGACAGAATTCTAAAAGAAATGTTGACTCGGATTCAACTATAATGGCAAATGGACACCAGTTATTGTGATTATTGTAAGTCTAAAGGACATACTTCTAAGACTTGCTACAAATCGATTGGTTTTTGGGTCAATTGGCAAATTAAGCTAAATGATTACAATTTTAACATTTTTTTTGTTATTCTGAGGTTTAGCCTATGCTTCAAATTAATTCAGATTGGGCGTTGTTTCATTAGCCTCATACAGAAAGCCCAAAGTATTACATTGGACGGCCCAATACAGCCTCATTTATGCCGGATTAGGCCCAACCCTATAGACCAGTGCTGGCCCAAATAATTTCCCGCCAATTATGGAGCAAGAAATTGCTCTCTCTAATCGCTTTTGGTATCACAATATCAAAACATTATCACCTTATTATGGTATCTTAACAATTATTTAGTGTTAAAGTGTAAATTTCTTAAGTTTTTTAACTAGAAGGACCAATATGAAAAGACTGGTATAGACTATGTGCTTGTTTGGTTAAATGAAGGCAACGTTAATCCTCAAGAATTTAATTTATGTAAATTGATTTAGAAGAATTTACAAATTATAGGAATTTAGTAAAATATGTTTGGTTAAAAATCTATTTTCTAGGAAAGTTTGTGTAAAGAAAATCTTAACCATTCACTCTTGGGTAATTAAATTACTTTAAAATGCAATAAATTTTCAATTTTATATGAATTTATCTAACAACCAAATAAATACTAAGTCACAAAATATGATCATTGTGATTCCTTAATTTGAAGTTGGATGCTTGTGGATAAGGATGGACATTTAATTCCTTACAAAAAAAAATCAGGATTTAACTAGATCTCCCCATTCTATAGGAGTTCATATACAGTATAATATAATATGCATAATGATTATTCTCCTCTGCACAGATTGAATAAGGATTTTGGCTCATGCAAAACTGGCACCGCCCATCTATGTAATCCATGTTCTTACTATTTCATATGTTTTTTTTTTTTTTGGTCTGATTACTATTTCATATGTTATGCACGGGGAAGAGGATAAAGTTTTGTATTTAATATAGTATTTCAGATAAAAAAATATGAGTTGATGTCCTCTGGATTTCAGAATAATAAGTTAGGAATTGAGTCAATCAGAAAATGTGATGACAAAGGCAGCCTATCAAAATAACATACTGATAATTTATAGGTGAGTTATGTGGTTAATTGACATTTGATATTATATTTCTTTATTCATTAGTTACAAATAGATTGAGTAATTAATAAATTTTTACAAATTATCTTTATTTATGTACCGCTTTTTTTCTAGATGAAAAACGGCCTCATTTTGATTGCTTTCTCGGGAAGTTCCTCTCCAACAACATCCTCATTCATGTACACCTCATTTAAATTAATCGGAGTCGGATGAGAATTTCGTTGCCCTCTCCCAAAAGACTAGTTATAACGTCGAATTGTGTGAAAATATGGTACAATGATTTAATGTACAATGAAATTTTAGAACAAATATGCAAAAAAAATTGAGTGAAATTTGATCGAATCCCCGACGTTTATGAAGTAGCAACGAGAGAAAACCCCGGGAAAGATTGTGAGAACGACCCGAATTGTGGTAAAATTTGTTGTGCTCGGTAAAAAATGGAGTGGATGGTGCTTAAATAACCGGGGGTGAAAAACGCATTTTTGTGTTTAACAGCTAGTTAACAGTGTGTTACCTACATCCACAGACAGAGAAACAGTATATTATTACGTAATAAACCTCTTAGTTTTACTACTTTGTATCTCTTTTCATTGTCACAATCAACAAAATATTCTCAAATTCACAACTCACAATAACAATCAACACATTGTGTAGAGGTTCCAAACACTTGCATGATCAACATTGAATCAAGTACTCACCTAAATTTCTTCATTACTAATGCACACATTCAAGAAACACCAGGCTCTGTTCAGCATTTTCTAGCTGAAGTTTTTTTACCCATTCAGCTAGCGGAAAAGCAAGAAGCTTGTGTGTAGGAGCTTCTTAAATCCGCTCAAAATTCCGCTCCAGCTAGCTGAATCCGCTCCCATTCCGCTACTGCCGAACAGAGCCTAAAACCCATCCACGAAACTCTTACCTGGTGTTTTCTTCAACTTCTCCATCTTCATCACCTTCCTAAGCCTCAACACATCTTCCCAACGTCCCGATTCCGCATACACATTCGACAGAATCACATAAACTCCATGATTATGAGGATCAAGATCCAGAATTTCCTGCACAACTCTCTCTGCAACCTCAACATTCCCATAGTTCCTACAAGCTGCCAACAAAGCTCCCCAACTCATCACATCAGCTTTCCACGCCATTTCTCGTATAATCCCCTCTGCTTCGATTAATCTCCCTTTCCGCCCCAAGAGATCAACCATACACCCGAAATGCTGAATCTTCGGCACGATTTTGTGCACTGGTTTCATCGAGTAGAAGATCTCGCGCCCTTCTTCGAGAAATCCGGCATGGCTACACGCAGATAAAGCTCCTAGCAATGTGACCTCGTTGGGAATCACTTGGTTTTCGATTCGAAGCCGTTTGAAGAGATTCAGGGCTTCTTCTCCATTGCCATGGACAGCTAAGCCATGAATCATTGCATTCCATGTTCTAACATTTCTCTCAGGCATTTCGTCGAACACCTTTCGAGCATTCGAGATCGCTCCGTTCTGCGCATACATGTGGACCAAAGCTGTTCCAAGAATCACACCAATCTCCATCTTTTCCCTCTTCATGAACTCATGAATCCTCTCGCCTAACTCCAAGCACCCCTCGCGAGCACAGGCGGATAGAACCGAAGCCAAAGTGGCTCCATTAGGCTCAAATCCAGAACCAATCATTCTATCAAACATCAACAAGGCTTCACTTGTGAATTCATTCTGAGCATACCCGCATATCATGGTCGTCCAAATGCTCAAACTTCTCTCAGGCATTTCGTCGAACACTTGGCGTGCACAATTTACTTTCCTCGCAACACAATAACATTTCACCAGCAAATTGGCCACATGGAGATCGCAATCGAATCCAGACACCAGAACCTGAGCATGGATTTGCTCAGAGCAAGCAATTGACCTAAAATTCGAACATCCTTTCAGAACGAAAGGAAAAGTGTGCTTCCCTGGAATTGAACCGGATCGTTTCATCTCAATGAACAAAATCAGCGATTTAGAGGGATTTGAACCACCGGCTTCCGCTCTGATCATCGTGTTCCACATAAAGCTGTTCGGTTCACGAGTATGTCTGAAGAGCTTGGCGGCGTAGCTCCGGTCGCCGGCGCCGGAGACGGCGCAGAAGGAGAGAAGGCGGCTTGCGGCGTAGTTGTCGTGTCGGATTCGGCCGGTGACGATCATTTGGGCGTGGACTTGTTTGAGCTCCCGCATTGAGGTGCATTTGTCGGCCATGGCGGAGAGCGATGGGAGAATTCGTCGACATGGCGAAGAATTTGATGCGAAAGAAGTAAGCTTTCGTTGCGTTGTGAAGAAGAGGAAGAGCGCGCATGTCTTCGCGGAGAACATTGATCACCCATTGAAATTTCGAGAGCTTTGAAACTTCATCTTCTCTCCGTCTTTTTTTTTCGTTTGTTTTCGGGGTTGTCAATCGGGTCGGGTTGGGAGAGGTTTCGGGTAGGCATGGACACGGTCCGAGCTGGGCCGGGCCGGGGAATCCGGACCCAGGACATGCCTGATATAAAACCGGGCTGAAGCGAGCCGGGCTGGGCCGGGTGGTAAGGCTCGTGTTGGGGTTTTTTTTAATTCAACTAAAAAAACCGGGTCGATCCAGGCTGGGCCCTTTTCCCCCAACCCGGGACCGGCTGGCCGGGCCGGGCCATTTCATCCCACTTTTGCGGGTCGGTCCGGGCCGACACTCCCGTCCATCCCTAGTTTCGGGTTCGGATTGAATTGGATTCGGGTCGTTATAGATAATGGGTCCATCTGAGTCTAGTTGTGATTTTCGGACAAGTCGTAGGTCGATTTACATAGAATTTTTAAGATTATTAAAAAATATTTTAATTAAATAATAATATCCCATAATAAAATATTGTTTTTATGTATTTTAATAATATAATATACTATCATTTTCCAAAAAAAAGTATACATTATTTAAATATATTAAATTGGTCAACCTATCGGGTTTTGGGTTTCAACCTAATGAGTTTCGGGTCAACTGGGTTCGGTTTATTTCGGATTAGCGTGTTAAAATTTGTGCATTTCAACCCTAAAATTTCGGGTTGAGTCGGATCGGATTGTCAGGTTCGGTCAAGTTTTAAAAACCCTAGGTTCAAACAATAAAATTGAGTTTGTTTTTGCTTTACATTTTTTTACTCCATAATACAGATTTTAAATTTGGTTTGTTTGGTTAATGGTTCGTTCTCATATCATATGTTATGTGGATAATATACTTTCATATACTTGCTTCAAGAACCAAGCAAATAAAGTAAACAACAAATAAAGTAGATTTTATTTATTGTCAAAGGCGAAATACACATGACAAATTTGTCACATTACACGCTATTAGTGGAAACTTCATACAACAAAGAATATTTCAAAGTAGAATAGACCCATATATATGATTGTTCTTGTGATCATATCTCCAACTTTGATGTAGATCAAGGACGCTTGCACTCAACAGGCACACCTTGTGGGAATCGACTGTAGTCGTTGCAATAGTTGTAGATCATGTAGTACCTCTGGACCCACCTGAGCCGCCTCCGGCTCCCTGCGTCGAGCTCCATCGTGTTCTTCCTCGTTTGCGCCATCCCTTGGCTGAACGCGGCGGTTGAAGTGTCTGCTTTGAAGTTCCTATAATAGGCGGTGAAAGGCGCCTTGCTCCAGTCGGTCTTGACCCTGCCGCCCTGTGTGGCCCAGTCGTCTGCGTTCCACAGGCTCGAGTAGATCCTCATCGGTTGAGTCTTGGGGAACGGCACACCAAGTGACTCGTGGTTGTTGAAAACCCTGATGGGCGTGTTGTCTACCATGAAGCTGCATTACGACAAATTAACAAAAACATATCAGTCAATCGGTTTTTCTATCTTTTGTCCTTTTCTAAGAACCCGAAGTTGAAAAGAACCAACTGGTTTATCGTTTCTAGAAAAGAAAGATCGTTACATGATCATCTGAGGATGCCAGACGACGGAGTACGTGTGGAAGTTCTTGGTGGGGTCGAACCAGAGGTGAAACTGTTGCTCGCGGTTGCCTTTTCCCTGAGTGAAGACGTTCGTGTGGAGCGTGTAGGGTTGCCCGGTAACGTTCCCTAGGAACTCGAAGTCGATCTCGTCCCAATTTGCCCCCTTTGATGACAACTGCATTTCAATCATTCATGAAAGCAATGGCTAGGTGTTAGTCCACTTTAGACCATGTTTAATCACAATGCACATATATGATTGTGTCTTTTGTAGCATGTTTATTAAGACCCACTTGAAATGCATGAAAAAGTTGGCACCTTTTGCATAATACAACCTCTCTAATATTCATACCAATCAAATTCCTTTAAAACCAACACAAAAAGTAACCAACTTTTAAAAAAATGCTTTCTTTAATAAATGGTCCCAATTCCAAAAGAAGTTACATACTTGTACAACCTAATATTATAGTTAAAACAAGCTTTATAAAAACAACTTTAGCCAATGAATTAAAACACATTTTTCATTTTTGAATGTGACCCGACCCTAAGGTTAACACTTAACAATAACACAAGGACTTACATAATAGGCAGTAACGGTTCCAGCAGAGTCGCCCGCAACAAGCTTAATCTGCATATCGATCCTTCCGAACAGATACTCTTTGTTCGACTTAAAGCCCGCCCCCGAAGCCTTGTCGAGAGTGAGCGAAAGGAGGCTTCCGCCGCCATATCTCATGACCCGATGATCCCCGAAAGTCGGGGCGAAATCTTGGTAGAAGTTTCCACCATGGACAAAGCTCCATAGAAGAGTTACCGTTATTAGTAGCATATAACAAGACCCATTTGATGGAATAGTGAAACCCATTTGGAGTTGGTAAGAAAGATGTGCAAGAAATGTGTTTATGAGGAGAATGAAATTTGTTTGTGTTTTGGTTTTGTGGATTTTGAAGGCTATTTATATGAAGTGGTGGTGGAGTATAAGTTAAAAGGAGCGTGAGGTAATGTGGGAGACGCGTGAGCGCCAGCTGTAGGGACTGAGACTAAGAAGCTGGTGCCAGCTGGGATGTGATTATCTGAGCTGGAATCTTGGATCAATTTATCCTCTTTTTTTTTTGAAAATAATAGTGGTGTTTGAGCTTCATCAATTATTAAGGTGGTGTTGTTTGTTGTTATCAAGTAAAACTAAGTCAAATGAGAAGTCAAAATAGTCTTAGTTAGTATCTATCCATTAGAAAATATCTTTCTTTTCTAGAAATTAATAAAAAAAAATTAAGGAACAACTTAATTTTATGTAAAAATTCTTCGATAATTATTTTACTTAGTTTTATCTTTGAAAAAGATGTTTTTGTTTTTGCCTTTTTGAGTATTTCTTCAACAATAATACTGGAGAAAATAATCCACAATGACAAATATTTTTAAATAAACAAAACATGTTAGAATGATAAATATTTCTGAACATATGGAGAATTAGACCTCAACAAGTGTGGGTCAGCGTGCTCGACCCATTTCGCCTGCCTACAAATAACGGTTGAATATGTACACGAAAAATATGTTTCGGGTCTAGACTCGTTAATTACTCGTATTCATGGACCTAAATTCTAACTTGATCGAGCATGGCTCAAACCAATCTATGGTCTGCATAACTGCATTTACTCATGTTTTTTTTCTGTCTAATAAGAGATATTTAGACCATTACAACAAGAAAGAAGGATTTGAACACACAACCTTTGATCACATATCTCGATATTATCTACCAATTAAGCTAGTAAGACTTGACTGCTCGGGTCTAGTCATTCCGAGCAAGTTCCTTATAATAGGCACTTCCTCGGGTTAGTATATGACTAACACATACGCATAGGGCCGTCAGAGTGCGAGACAACAAGAAACCGACTTAGGAGGTGTGACGATTCGTCTGAAAAAGTACAAGAAACACACCTGATTTAGTTAGTCCATATTTCTTATAATAGGATGCTAAGATTTATATTTGTGGAGTAAAAGATTTAGGTTTAAATACATTTATTAGATAGAATCTATGGATTAATTAAGAGGCAATATAATAAATTTACAAAGAATATAAACTATGGAAAAGTTTGGAAGGAATGAGTGAATGGATGGAGATGAAAAAGGATTCTTGTGAATGAATGGTGCAGAGGGATTGATTGATGAAGAGGGCCCATTATGATTCCCTACCACTACTGAGTTTTTTCTCATCTTTCCAGATAGCCCATTGCAGAAGTAAGAAATGAAAGAGAAATGAATTGAAAGAGATAGGGAAAGGGATATGAATTTGGTTTGAGTTTTGATTGGTAGGCCAATAAGGTGGGTATACAGGCAAAATCATGTACATTAATCATTGACATCAAATATCATATCATACATATATATATATATATATATTTGATTTGGTAAGATTTAGGGTAGCCCAATTACTACTTAGACTAGCATAGAGCACCCGTAAACGGGTGAGAACTGATTTACTAACCAATTCTAAGAAAGAAGGACAAACCGTCGCCCTGGATACTCGAACTTGAAACCTCTTGCACATTGACAAGAGGCTCAACCGTTGAGCCATGAGCACTTGCTCATATCATACTACTATATGGTCATTACTTCAAGATTTTTATACATTTATTCTCAAAAAAAATTAAAAAATTGTTCATTCATCCTAAAAAAAAATCTGATATTTCGAGAGATCGATTAAATCAATAATCGTATATTTTTGATACCAACCCTATGAAAAAATCTCGATCAAACTTCTAAATAAATTTACAAGATTTGAGGTTAATAATTTGTTAATATGTCTTGAATCTGAAACTCTTGTTGTATTATGGCATGAACTCTCTTTATTTATTGGGCATATTAGTATCTGTTTAATTAGGTTTATGGTCCATAATCTGAATTAGATAGGATTTTTAGAGTCTCCATATAAATTTTTAAAACGCCTCATAATTATATTTTGGAAAATTCATTCTCCTAAATAAATTTTGTTTTTCTGCCTAATAGATGCAGCTAGCGCATTATTAATAAACCACGTTAAATCTCTGTGTTCTTTACAGTTTTTCTAGTTCTTTCTCACGTCCGTTTTAACACAGTCGAATACACCTATAATGACCATCTTTCTTCTTTATTAAGGGAGATTCGAGTTAGTAATTTTCCGATAACGAATATCACCCCCAAGATCTCGTCTTGTATATTTTTCTTATTTGTCGTCTTTGCTTATCTCCTCGTGACGTTGCGTACTTTTTGATCATTAAATGGCTCTCCGACTAGTTCTGGTTCCAGTGTTCTTTTTTCTTTTATGTACATTCATATTTTCTTTCTAATTGCATGCTTGTGTGGAACGTTTGTTTTCTCATGTCGGATTATCCGACTGTCGATTTATTCGGCCTCTCAGTCTATCAAGTCTGTCTAATATATCGAATTCTTTTCCGGTAAAAAAAAGTCTCGAGCTAGTTAATTACCCTAGTAGACATTTGACATTTTTATGTAATGGTCCAAGCCAGCCAGCCAGCCAGCTCAGCTAGCTAGCGGTGGCTAGTTTAAGGTTTAATTCAATTAGCCATCATTGGTGGGATACACACACATTTTCAAACGGACCGTTGCGATGTTGCCACGTGGCAGAGATGGGTCTTTGGATCACCGTACGTATATACATTGCACCAAAATTCCAATCTCCCCACCATAAATGGAATCTGATGAAACTATGGATGCCCATACATAATTGGATTGTCCCTTTGCATGAATACTCATTGCCCATTGCCATGCTTATCCTGTTTTTCTTACCGGCCAAAAGTTTGAAAGCCATTCATTGTTTCATTGCCCATCTGTAGTTTTTGTACTTTCAAAGTTTGAAGCTTATCTAGCTTTGGTTTATTTTAATACAATTGTCAGTATTCTATACGTAATTGTGATATTTTCATGCACGTTCAATTAGGATTATATTATGCTTCACTAGACCAATCTCTTGATATTTTTTAACTTTATCATGTGAATTTAGTCATACAAAAAAAATTAATAATAAACAAAGTTTGCACTTTGCAAACAACAACAACAACATCAACCCATGTGTATTCCGGTATGAGCGAGATTTGGCGGATCGAAGATGTAGGCACCCTTACTCCGAGTGGAAGTCGGGAGGGTATTTGTTGCGGGCCCAAAAACAAACGAAAACACCGAGGCAAAAACAAGACTGAAAACAGAGGGGAGAAGTAGATGGGGTAAAAACAAAACGAAAACGAAAACGAAAACAAAGCGAAACGAAAACGAAAGCAGTACAAAGACGAAACCCGACAAACGATAAAAGAAAAGGACTAAGCAACAGAGATAAAGAACATTGTATTCTCTCCGGGTCTTTTCTACTATCGCTCGGTCACTGTAACCCTAAACGAAAACAAAGTTTGGACTTTACATGATGTGAAAATGTGGATAGATGCAAATGAAATTAATACCGATTTTTTATTCTCTTTTGCCCATGTTTAACCTGTCCAATGCCAGCTGAAAGTTATCCTGATTGACTGGCATTAACCATATCCTCATGTACATCCACAACTTGCATAATAAAGCTTCGTTTCTTTTTCTTTTGCCCATGTTTTAACCTGACCTCTCTTATTGGCTTAGCTTCATTAAACTATATACATACTTTGTAAAACTTGGTTCGGAATTGTATATAATATGCTATATGAACATTCTTGACACTAGCTGATTTTATTAGCCCACAAGTTAAGAATTAAAAAAATTAGTAAACCACTTGCTCTAACTAGTTGAAATTGATGCATTCAAGTCTAGTGTGCGATCGATCAAAACCACAAAACCACATCCTCAATATTGCCATATGTAGTTTTCGGACATCTAATCAAACGATTAAGCCTTCAAAAATAGTATAGAGGTATCCGATTCGATTCTTATGGACCGTTGATATATAAGATCCGTTAATTCAAAATAAAGGCAAAAATTGTAAATCTTGAATCGAAGATAGTCCGTGGATTAGTAGGTAGGTATAATGGGGGCGTGTCCGTACAAGCACACATGTGTTTATGGGCCTAACATATAACACAATGATATATATACTTGTTGGGAGAACAAATCAATCCCATGTCGGAAAACAAATATCAAATACCACTAATATATAAGGGAATGTGAAACTCTGCTGATTAGCTTGTTTTAGGGTTAGAAGGTGGATCCCGACCTTATATACGAACCGTTATAAAATCCCGACACATCATTTGTTTATTTTGGCCCAAAATCTAACATGGTATCGGAGCAGATCCGGACCTTGAAGTGCGTGTGTTGGGAGAACAAATCAATCTTATATCGGAAAACACATATCAAACACTAATAATATATAAAGAAAGATGAAACTCTACTCATTGCCTTACTCTTATGGGTTAGAAAATGGATCACAGCCTTATACGTCAACGGATTAAATGAAGGGTAAAATTGTAATTGCACACACATTTAACGGATTTTTTAACGGAATAGTATTGTTAGTGGTCTTTGGCTAACAGAACATCTTATGTGAGTGATTTACGGTAATATGGCAAAAATGGGTGGTTTGCGGTAAATACACTTATCTTACGGGTGGTTTTCGACCCTAAAAAAAATAGATCGATCTAGTTTATATAGATGGAATAACTTATCCATAAACATTAGTGAATCATTGAACTCACTATCTCAAATAAAATGTATTTAATCTAACCATAAAATGTTAATGTCTGACCAATAAACCTGACTAAATCTAAATCTAAATCTCACAAGCTCTCTATCTATATTTTTAACTCATCAATTATCAATCTAACTTTGCTTGGGAATAATAAGGCATTATTGTATACGACAACCAAAACCTAATTATTGGAGGACAATTAATGATTAATTACCACTTTGATTAAAACATTTCTGTTTAAAAAAGCAAAAGCCTAATAGTTAGGAATACTAAATATGATCAAGGTTAGGAAAGTGGGCCACCAACGTGCCCAGCCACCAAGGCCCACTAGCCACCGCCGCTTTAAAGGCAAAAGAAGAAAGTGTGGAAATGTGGGGACTTACCGTTATGTTTATTTTTAAAAATTCCGGTTAGTACCCTGAATTTAAGAATATTTCGGTTTGTACCCTAAGATAAAAAAAAATTCCGATTAGTGCTCTTGACATTTTTAGCGTGCTTTTTCGCTCTCGTTTTAATTTCTCTGCTTTCGTTTTCAAAGTTTTTAGCGTGCTTTTTCACTCTCGTTTTCGACCCCTTTTAGCTTTTTCTTTCTTTTGGTTCTCGCCCTTCCCCCTTTCTTGCTTTGGGCCCCCCTTAAATACCCTCCCGACTTTCGAGTCGGGGTAAGGGTGCGTGCATCTCGACCCCCCAGGTCCTGTTCATACTGGGTTCCAACTGGGTAGATGTTGTTGTTGCTCTTGAGATTTTCGATATTTTAATTGGTATTTCCTCTCAGTTTAAATTGATCAAAACTAAACTTATCATTGCCTCATTGAGTTCATCATCTTTGAATTGGTAAAATCCGACTTTTGAAATATCCACATTCAATGTTCTAAAAAACGATAGGTAGACCCTGGTTGCCTATGCAGTACTAGATTGAACGACTAGGCGGATTGGGACCTTCCAGCGCTTAGACGGAGCGTAGACATGATTTTTAGAAAAGTGACCACATTTATATCCGAACTATCCCGATTTGAATTCGGAAACAACTCATTTTTTAAGAGTATTTCGGCTAACTCAAAACTATTTTTAGAGTCGATGTTTGTCGAGTTCATGAATCGTGCCACATCAGAGTTGTACCCAAACAAGCCCGTATGAGTGACGTTTAAGCAACATGAAAATCTCTTCCTGACCAAGGTTATAGAGTAAATAAACCTACAACCTTAGGGTGTCAACTTTAAAATTTAATTTTTGAACAGTAATTGAAATAAGTTTTTTTTTTTTAATAAGGAAAGGGATTAGGGCGGCTGCTAACAGGCTAGCGACCTTTTTAGAACATCCTGACAGATGAGGTTCCGAAGTACCAGATCAACTGAAAATAGGACAGAAGAGTAATTGAAATAAGTTTAAATATAGGGATCCCAACCAAAATTCATCCACTTTTGAACTATTTTTTGTTCCTTTTGTTTGAAATTTCTGTTGATTTGAAATATGGAAGCCGGAGCTGTCACTTAAAACTTGTGACTTCAATTATTCTGTTTTTTCCATATTTAATGCATGCATCTTTAATCCTCTTATCCATGTAAATTACTCTCAAGTATTCAAATTCAAATTACAATTACTACATTAAATACGTATATTCTTATAAAAATTTGATTTAAGGGCACATTATAAAAAATTTATTGGGAAAATATTTATTTAAATTTAATTTTGGGAGATTATTTATAATTTTATTATTATTTTCTTTTTAGGATTTAGTTTTTAAATTAAGTAGTCTTATAATATGCTTTTAAAACACTTCATAAAAAATCGTTATAAATTATATCTAGAGCTGTCAAAAGCTGACCCGACCCGAAAAACCGACCCAAATCGCCCGAAAATTTTAGGGTCAAGACCCGAAAATTGGAACCCGAAATCCAAAATAAACCGATCCCGATATACCCGAAATCCGTTGGGTTGACCCGATTTGTTATATTTTTTGAATATGTATAATATATTTTGAAAATTATAATATATTTTATTATTAAAATATATAAAAACAATAGATTATTATTAAATATTATTTTTTAGATAAAATAATATTTCAATAATTGTAAAAAATTCGGGCATTTCGAATGCGCGTTTGAAGAAATCCTTCAGATACGGGGTTTCTTTATCTGTTGGGTCAACCCGACCCGCCAGAAAACCCGAAATGACCCGACCCGATTTGACCGGTGACCCGTTACGACCCGAACCCGACACAACCTGAACCCGAAATAACCGGACTCAAACCCGACCTGACCGACCTGTTTGACAACTCTAATTATATCCTTATATTCTTGCGTCCCTAAGCATAGCTACGTTTGCTCTCCTTCGACCAAAAATAAATATACATCTTTTCCAAAAAAATAAAATAACATTTCTTTGAGTTGATTTTATACTAACAAAAAAAGGCCAAAATGGAATGGTTAGGTGAATGAACTCGAATTGTATATGGCCTATAATACGCCAATGACATCAAGTTGGAATGTACCAATTCTACAAGAATCAAACCATGCTATTTTCTTACAAATTACAAGTAGTTGACAAAAGACCAATAGAATACGAAATGCATAACTTGGAAAACTTACAAAGGGGTTATATTATTTGTGAAGCTAGCAACCTTAGGATTTCGTCATAGAATTCAAAATTCATCAATACCCAAAATAATTATTAGGTATGAAACAAGCTTTTCTTATGCTTTCATATTGTGCCATTTAAACGCACCATTTAATACATTATTTTACATTAAATTAAATTAAATGCAAGATTTTTAATGCAATTTAATATAAAATAATGTACTCCGTATTGAATTGGACATCCAAACCAACTCATATATAATCTCTTAAGAGCATGTGCTATCAAGAGGATTCTCAATCCTCTCTTCATTTTCTCTCTCCTTACCTTCTTTTGACACCTCACCTACCCTATATTTTACCTCACTCTTTCCTCTTCCTTTTCCTCTTTCTCTATATCCACCCACAACAATGAGAATCCTTTCTTCTCCTCTCTTCTAATTTCTTATAAATATATCTTACCACATATTTATATTATCAATTTATGATTTATTCACTCCTTATGATTTTAATTAATTAATATTAATTTAACATTCAATAAAAATATATATTACTTATGACAATATAAATTGATTACTACTAATAATTAAATCTTGATTAACATTAAGATAATACAAACAACAAGATAAAATAAGATGTAAAATGAAAACATTAAGCATAAATAACAACATTATTGTCATAAGAATTTAATCACAATCCGAATCCGATGCCAAATCCTTAAACTTCTCCCAAATGTGATCGACCAAGTCGTTCTTTAGAGTCGTATGCATTTCTTTATTTCTAACCTCCTCCCTTCTAGCCATAAATCTTCTTAGAGACCGATCATTATAGCGTCCACGTGTCACATTGAATGTCTCGTTGTAGGTTTTTTTTTTAAATGTCATATTTTTAATATTATTGTTTGTAATTTATTAATGCTTAATAGTAATGAAAATAAATGATTGTAGTTGATAGATGAAAAAGGTATGCAATATTAGGTTCAATTTATAGACAAAAAAATTGCAAGATTTTTTTTTTTTTTAAATATCATATTTAAATTATTTTTATTTGTAATTTGTCAATGCTAAATTGTAATGAAAATAAATGAATGTAGTTGATAGATAAGAGACACATGTCAAATTTTGATTGGTGAATATGGAGAGGAATGCACAAAAGCCAATGTGCACATTCCTCTACCCATAGAGGAATACTCCCCATTCCTCTTGCAAGAGAGGATCCTCTCTTATAACTCACATACATGAGAATCCTCATTTTTAATAAAAAATGGGTAAAAAAAGGAAGAGAGGAGAGACAATCCTCTTGATAGCACATGCTCTAAGTTGATGATTTATAACAGCCACTAATATGTATTGCAATTTTATACTCCATGAACAAACTTCGTAATCTATGATAAAAAAAAAATCTATTTATAAAAAAGATCAGAAAAAGGAACCATCAAATTAAATGGGTTAACATTTCCTTTGAGTTTTATGTTATGACTTATGAGTTTTTTACTTTGAATTAGGGGGGTCGTCTCAGTAAGAGGTCAGTCGTCTTGGGTTTAAGATCTCGAAAAACTGTCTGAATCGGGTTGTGGCAAGGGACGGACCACCGACCACCTGTTTGATGTGATCAACCACCTGATTTAGTCGTCAAATCTCAAAATGCTAATGGGAAACTAGAATATCCGATATTAACATTTCGATTTTTCACATACAGTTTTAAAATTTCACATACAATTATAAAGAGTCATTGATAGGGACAAAAATTATCAAAACCCTAGTTATGAGTTTACATTTTGATGAAAATTATCCAAAACAGTGCATTATCAATTGAGGATCATATACACAAACTTTGAATCATCCAAAAGAAACAAAACAAATAAATCAAGCATTTAAGAGAGTTAGGTGATCAATTATGTTAAGAAGAATGCAATGAACTGGGTTTATAAAGGGAAGCATCTGTATTATTCATACCTTATTTAATACTGTTCACGTGTACCTTTCTTCAATCATAACTATTCGTTTAAGATAGGTCATAGGTGTGATTTTGTATGTTATTTAACTCATTTTTCAACTTTACCTTTTACTAATGTTTAATTTTCATCTCTTTTAAAAAATAATTTTACCACCATTTATTTATTTGTAGGTTTGTATAGAAATTATTATTCTAGTATATTGAATTCAACTTCAACAACACCATCAAACTTAATTTTCTCCGATAACAACTTTGGGCTTGTCTATAATGCAGACTTTTACATTATAATGCGCGATCCAAACAAACCCTTTGACAATAATACATAAATTTGTACGAACAAAACAACAAATCGGTTTAAACCAAAATGATCAAATTTAGGTTATGTTTAATTAACATACTCTTTTAAGCTTATTTTTGCTATATTGTGTGAAAATATGTGTTGAAAAGTACGTGGTTTTGATTAGGTCAAGTTAATAAGCGTTTTTTCGTAGAAGACAATTAGACCATTACAACGGGAAAAAAGGGGATTCAAACTCGTGACCTAATGATCACGGACGTCATCACCTACCAGTTTGACTGGTTAGTCTTGACAATAAGTGGTAGTTTTTAGCGAGTGAATGAAGTTGTATACACTTGCCATTAAAATCAAGGTTTGCTTTGAACATTTTTAAATAAA
Organism: Fallopia convolvulus; assembly: GCA_964016875.1. NCBI lineage: Eukaryota > Viridiplantae > Streptophyta > Magnoliopsida > Caryophyllales > Polygonaceae > Fallopia > Fallopia convolvulus. Next base: position 55,645,652 of record OZ024735.1, read on the forward strand.
AAAAATTGTTATAGGGAAAAAAAAGAAGTTATGTTACTTTTAGTTTTGATGGAAAAAAAAACAAATAATTAGTCGGTGTCATAATGGTCCAAGCTTGCCAAACCAAGAACAGTACTATGATTAAGCCAATTAATTTGATGTTTGAACCAACCATTTCAAAATCAAGAGGCCAACCTATGAATAATCTCCAAGAAATCACTAGCTTATCAAATCAAGTGGACCATAAAACAATTTTTTTTTGTTCTTGTGTATTGTAAAGGCCCAATAAAATGGCCCATTTGAGCCCATCAAGCAATCTACAAATTCAGTCACTCTTTGTAGGAAGAGGGTTGTAATCGAACCGAGCTGAATTTTGAATTGCTCAAGCTCGGCTCGGTTAAAAATAGACAAGTTCAAATTCGAACGCGATCTTGAATCGAGTTCAAAATCTTGTTTCGGTTTGGTTCATATTGCTCACTGAGTTCAAAATCTTGTTTCGGTTTGGTTCATATTGCTCACTGAGCTCGAGTTTAGCTCGCGAGCCTCTCATTTTTAGTTTCTTTGTGAGACAAAATCATGAACAATAAGATTATGCATATGGAAGAAGATATTTTTTCCAAATTAAACAAATAAAATCTTAAATCTTTTAAAAATAGATGAATCTTTGAAATACAATAAAAAGGGATAAAATGTAGGGCATTTAAATACAGGGGAATTTTTTTAAAAAAAATGGAAAAGCAAGTTAATAATTTAAAATTTCAGAAGATTTGATGATAAGTTTGTTAATCCCACCAGCAACCATAAGGAAAAATGACAAGAGTGGTACACATAGTTCACAAATGACTACTAGAGGCCACATTGCAATTTGTGGGAATGTTCTGAAAAACGCTAGGCGGACTTTGGGCGGGTAGGGACCGCCTAGCGCCTAGCCGGCCTGAATGGTGGCCTAGGCGGTCGGTCCTTGACGGGTGCCTAGGCGGTCTGGACGGCTAGGCGGGCTAGAACCTTTCAGCGCCTAGGCGGGGCCTAGAAGGGATTTTTAGAACAATAGTGGGCACCTACTGGCAAGGCTAGCACCCTTCAAATGGATATCAGAGCAAACTCCCTGAGTAGTATGTTGCTGTGAAATGTAGAAGAAAGCTTATATTAGTTTGTTTTCATAAGCAAATCAATGCCTGATTGAGAACAACCATAGTTGACAGTTGACATCCAACAAGATAGTAATGATGGTTACCTATGAATAAAATGCTAGGAAAAGAAGTTTGCCCCTAATAATAATTTGAGGATCAAAACCATTGTCATAGAATACACATAAGTTAACAAAACATAGCAAATTTGAGCTGCAGCAGTTAGGAAAAGAACACTAGAATGAAACTAACAAAACATAGCAACAACTTACTCATGAAAGCACCAAAATAATTGCAAGCTACAGTTACTACACTGCCAATGCACATATGCAGACTTGCAGAATATGCCTTCTTTGTAGAGCTGATGTTTCCATCAGCACAGCAGCCATAGTCAATGTACAGATACAGAAGCTTAACCTATTCAGGACATTCTTCAAATCTATTCAAAAAATACACAACAAGCCAGACTGAAGCTTTTCTCAAGTTTTTGTGGGATTTTCTACAAAATCAAGGTTCCTCCACAAAGCCTGACTGAAGCTTTTCTGGAATATAGGCAGTTGTATCATCTAGCATATGTGATTCAAATCACTCTCATAATAATCCATTCTAATTTCAATAAATATTTCAAGGACATTCTTCAATAGAGATCTATCAATATGTCCTCCATCTCTTCATCAATCTAAATAAGAACATACCTTGGATTAGTTCAATGTCAATAGTGATACAAGGCTATTTATATTCAGCTCTCGACCCCGGCAAAAATGGGGACAGTAATTCTTTTGCCAAAACAAGACTACTTTGCACTCCAATTGAAACTGCACACATCTCATAAACAGTAATTCTTTTGCCAAAAGAAGTTCCTTTGTCTGTTTCCATTACTACCAACACATCTCACAAACTCAAGAAGCTCCTTTGCTTGTGGGAAACCATTCATCCAACCCATCTTTATTGCCTTCTTTATAATCTTAATCAGATGCAGCATTTGGTTCACATCCATAGCTAACCATATGTTTCAGCAACAACACAGCATCCCCAAACTTGCCTCTCCGAAGCATCGCGTCCAAGAATGCGTTGTAAACAGCAACATCAGGAGCAAAACCAGCCTCAAACAGCAAGTTAAGTCTTTTAAAAGCATCTGAAATCTCACCCATCTTCAAAAGAGAGTTATTCAGTATCTATCCTAAATGTGACAATATTAGGCTTCACTCCTTGTTTGTACATTTCCTGCACAAATTCACTAGCAACAGCATCAGCTCCTTGCCTCAGGGCTGCCTGAATCAGGATATTATAAGTTGTTGATTCAGGCAAAGCTCCCATTTTTCTGAAACATGTAAGAAGCTTTCGCGCTTGATCAACTCCAAGCAGCCGCTTCTTGTAAACGCCATGGATAAAGACATTTAAAGATCTTGTGTCAAGAGAATTGCCATCATTATTATTAGTCAGCATGTAGTATTGCAGCAAGTTGTAGCACTCTGATAATTGACCTATGGAACAGAAATATCTAACCAAACACCTAAAGCTCACAGCGTCGAGTTTCATACCCGGGTGCTGCATCATCTTTTTCAAGACCCGGTTGATGATTGAAGAGTCGCATAGTTTGCACGCAGCAAACAGGACTATAGTGAATGATTTTATGTCCAGCAAAGTTGGCGCGTCTCCAAGCTTATCAAGAATCTCCAAGGCTTCTTCTAGATGTCCTTCTAAACACAACGCTTTGAGAAGAGTGCCGTAGGTGATCTTGTCTGGCACCAAACCGATTTCTGTCATCTTTTCCACAACAGACAGTGCTTCAACTGACCTGTTGGTCAAGGCTAGAGTGTGGATATATACATTAAAAACAGAAACATCAATCGCATAATCACACCCACTTGATATAGCATCAACCAAGAGCTTATACGCGCCATCCACATTTCCAGCCTTAACCATGCCTCCGGCTAAAGCGGTATAAGTATACTGGTTTGGAGTTAGACATTTCTTATCAACACAGGAAAGCATAGTATCTACTCCAACCAAATCATTCCGCTGAGAAAGTGCACGAAGGATAATGTTGTAAATGTATATGTTTGGTTCACATCCGTCCTTCTCCATCGTTTCAAGGATTCCAAGTGCCTCTTTGATCTTCCCATTTTCACAAAGATGCTGAGCAATGACAGTATAAGTTACGACATTTAGCTTGCGCCCAACACTATCCATTTCAATCAAAACCCTATCAACATCATCCAATTTGCCATTCTTACCGAAGACATAAACCAAAGCATTATAAGAGCAAGTGTTAAGTGCAAAACCTCTCTTCTTCATAGAGCACATATAGGAGAGTGCTACAACACCGCAGTCAGATTTACACAAAGCCCACAAAATTGGATTGTAAACTAAAGGAGAACAAAAGTGACCCGTGCAAAGCAACATATTGAAAAACTTGCAAGCCTCATCTAACATGGAGGAATCAATTAGCTTTAAGATTAGCATAGTCAACACAGTTTTAGCCGGAGAATAATCCAACAACAGCATAAATTCAACAATATAAACTGATTCCTTTAAATTACCCCGTTGCAATAACTTTTCCAACAGCTCCGATAGGCACTGGAAGGAGGGCGAATATCCATTCCTGTGCATTTCAACCACAACTATCAGTGCGTCGCGCAACGAATCGATAAAAATCAACCCTTTGAAAAGCACATTATATGTCATAGCATCCGGCAACAGACCCCTCTCCCTCAAACCAAAGTAGATGCAGAGTAATTCATCCAATGCTAAATTGCCAGACTTCACATAGCAACTCAACAATCTGTTATAATCACTGACAGACGAGGTCGCCATTGAATTGAGCATCTTCAACGCCTCTCTAACCTGCCCGGACTCAGCAAGTTGACACATTTTGCGGTGTATTTGATCAAACTCGGAGCAATAACTACTAATGGCAACAGTGATATCCCCAACTTTGGTTGATTTTGGTGATATTTCGTGCACTTTGATCTTTTGAAGATAATCTGACACACAGGAGGAAGATATAACAAAATTAATGTACTCAATCAAATGCCTTTAAGTTATGGTCCAATCAACATTCAGACAAATTTACAGCAATATAAGGTACTAGTGTACTACAACAGTCCAGACATGTGTGATTCATGTTGCCTCAGAATTCAGAATTTCTCATGACAACTACAAATTGGATGGAACTTTCTTATTACTTACAAAACTTTCCTCTTTAGATCAATTAATCAGAGAATACAATAGAACCTCCCTACATGATTTACATCTCAAATATCAACAGTTTAAATGCATATATAGATGCTTATCTAGGTATCATGCAGAAGCCACACAAGTTTATACATGGTAAAAGGATTTGAATCCTCAGTTAAATACACCTGTTCTAACCAAGTTTTTTTACCAAACTACAGAAAATCAGGGATCAAGCAATTGCAAGACATCAAACTACAGAAAATCACTTTTAGTGGGCAAAACATGCTGAATTATTCTCATTTCTCAATCTGATTTAGCCCTAATTTAATTCACATTGGTTTCATTCGGAAAAGATCTTCCTTGAAAACCGTACTCAATTTTCAAGGTTCCAAAAACCCACAAAAGAGATTAATTACTCTATTACCTCTTCTTTCAGTGGCAATTACAGCAATTGATTTCTGGTCTTCAGGCTTAACAACCATTAAAGCACTGGCGTTGGACTCGAACCTCTGGAACAAAGAAGTCATCTTTGGTGCAACAAAGACAACACAATGGCGCCTTGCATCTTTGATCCTATAAGCAAATGCAATCATCAGCACTACTAAAAAAGCTATCTTTCTGATCAGTGAAACAAACGCCACGCCATCAAAAGAGGAATTGAGAAATTAGGTTGACGGTTCGTTGATTTCTTTATGCAATTGAGTTTTCCCATCATCTTCAAAGCTCGATTCGGATCATCAAAATACTAAAACTTGTAAAACCACTAAAATCCGCTGCATATCATCAAATCACGTAGAGCAGAAAACAACCAAGATATTTTTTGTATGGGCCTTTGATTTTTTGATTAGAAGCTTGATCCAAAAATATGGCCCAATAAAATGGCCCATTCTGGTTGATTTTTGGATTGGATCCTTTTGAATTTATATAGTTTTAGCGAATTTATACTGCCTCTATTTCACAATATAATGAAATTTTAGCTTCAAATTCTATTTCATAATATAAATCTATATTTATTCTATTAATGTTAAAATATTCTGAAAATAATTAAATTAACTTTTTACTATATTTCTATTTGCAAAGTGCATTGAAATATGAGTTCATTTAAAAACACATTGAATACACTGTATAAAATAATTCATTAGAATTTAAAAATATTAAATTTCCTCCTATTTTAAGCTCTTAAAATCGTGAAAAATGAAAAATGAAAAATGAAAAATGTTCCTATGTTCCAAATTTCAAGCTCTCTGTAGGTAAGGCATACATATCTAGGTCTAAAGAATTTTGCTTTTTTAGGGCTTAGTTTAATTTTACGTTTTTGGGCCAGGCCCAGCCTCTTCTTCAAGCATGGGCCTTCATGCTAGTAATGTAAAAGGGGCAAATATGTAAATGCAGGGACGGATGGGATGGGACCCGTAAGGCTGACTCACGCTTGTCGGCCTTGAGTTTATCTCATTGTCATCGTCTTTCTTCCCGTCCCCGACTCTACTTGTTCAACACAAACACCAATTTTGTCAATTGGTTTTCCCGGAATTTGATTTCTCACAAATATCACACGGTTGCTGCTTCGCTGGTATCACTCTCTTCTCGGATCGACAAGCTGTATCAATAATTCGGTTTTAATTCTGGTTTATGTGGCTGATGGTTGAAGGAATCTGAAATCTCTCTGTGTCTACTCTCTAGGTCAGCATTCAATTCTTGTACTAATCAGTTTCCATATTTTTGCTTTGGAGATTTATCGCGGTTTTCTGTAGGTGGGGGTGGAAATCGGTCAATTGATATGCTTGTCATTGAGCACTGTCTTCCAGCCTCTCCTTTGTAATTACACCTCCTGCTCTTTAGGTTTTTTATACCGAAATGGATATAAGCAACGAGGCCAGTATTGATTTGTTCCCAATTGGACCAAGTTCAATTATTGGTCGAACAATTGCATTCAGAGTACTCTTCTGCAAGTCCCTAGCGCATTTGAGGCGCCAATTGATTGCTATGCTGTTCACATTCATTCAAAAGCTTGAAGATCGTACAGCTCCAATCTTCTCATGGTTCCATCCAAGAAACCCGCAAGGTATATTAGCCATGGTGACTCTGATTGCCTTCATTTTGAAACGATACACAAGTGTTCAGACTAGAGCAGAGATGGCTTATAGGAGGAAATTTTGGAGGAATATGATGAGATCTGCATTGACCTATGAGGAGTGGGCTCATGGTGCCAGGATGTTAGAACGAGAAAGCCCTAAAATGAATGAATCTGAGTTCTATGATGAGGAGCTTGTGAGGAACAAGCTCCAAGAGCTTAGGCAACGCCGTCAGGCAGGCTCTATTAGAGACATTATGTTTTGTATGCGTGCGGATTTGATTAGAAATCTGGGTAATATGTGCAATCCCGAGCTTCACAAAGGAAGGCTTCAAGTGCCTACTCTTATAAAGGATTATATCGATGAAGTCACCACTCAATTGAGGATGGTCTGTGAGTCGGATTCAGAAGAGCTCTTGTTGGATGAGAAGCTTGCATTTATACATGAAACGAGGCACGCTTTTGGAAGGACCGCTCTACTTCTAAGCGGCGGTGCGTCTCTTGGAGCTTTCCATGTTGGCGTGATGAAAACATTAGTAGACCATAAGCTTCTGCCTAGAGTCATTGCTGGTTCTAGTGTGGGTTCTATTATGTGTGCAATTGTAGCCACAAGTTCATGGCCTGAGCTTCAGAGTTTCTTTGATGATTCTTGGCGTTCCCTGAAGTTCTTTGATCAAATGGGTGGCATCTTTACAGTTTTCAAGAGGGTTATGACATTTGGAGCTGTTCATGAGATTAGACATTTGCAGATGATGCTAAGGAAACTCACAAGTAATCTTACTTTCCAGGAGGCTTATGACATGACCGGCCGGATTCTTGCTATTACGGTTTGCTCCCCTAGGAAACATGAGCCACCTCGTTGCCTTAATTACTTGACCTCACCACATGTTGTCATATGGAGTGCAGTAACAGCTTCTTGTGCCTTTCCTGGTCTTTTTGAGGCTCAAGAACTAATGGCTAAAGATAGATATGGAAATATTATACCTTATCATCCACCTTTTCATCTCAGCCCTGAGGAAGGGACCATTCCATCCCGTCGGTGGAGGGATGGTAGCTTGGAGAGTGATTTGCCTATGATGCAGTTGAAGGAGCTTTTCAATGTCAATCATTTTATTGTAAGTCAAGCTAATCCTCATATTGCTCCATTATTGAGGCTGAAGGCGTTCATTAGATCGTATGGAGGAAATTTTGCTGCAAAGGTATGTATATATGGATTCACACTTGTTTCAACTCTTACCCTTGGAAGCTATACATGTGTGGTGACTTCGTCTTTATGTGCTCTTAAAATTGTCTTCGACTGCTTTGCAAAATGATTTTGGAGATTAAATGGCTATATAAAAATATTCAGATTCACCTCTAAACTTTGTGATTAAATGGAAAGAACAAAGACCTTAGAGGCCACGCCATGCATGTCTCTATAGGTTTAGCAACGCGTATTACCATCACCTTACTCTGGCCACCTAATTTTAATTTCTGCTGTGATGAGATAGAGAAAACTGGCTCCTGCTTCTGTGCCATTGGGTTTCATGCTAAAGACTCCCCACTTCTTGGATGGCTTATTGTCATACTTTTGACGCTAATAAGCATGTTTGATTACTGCCATCTAAATTGCAATTTTCATCTTATTGTGTTGTGTTCTTTACTTCTGTTTCCTTTTTGTATATCCGTATCCCCTTTGTTGTATATTGAATAAATTATCCTTACATTTTAACATTACAGCTTGCTGAGCTAACTGAGATGGAAGTGAAGCACAGATGCAACCAGATATTGGCACTAGGTTTTCCATTAGGCGGACTTGCTAAGCTGTTTGCTCAGGAATGGGAGGGTCACGTCACTGTAGTGATGCCTGCCACACTTGCTCAGGTATGATAAAGTCTTTCGTAGACAAAAAGTTTGGCTGAATAATTCTTATGTTCATTCATGAAATATGAAGTTTTCGTTTTTTGAGTGGACATGATTTTCCTCCTAGTTTCTGGTGACTTGCTTAACATGACAAGAACAAGTTTATCAAAATCAGTATGAAATAAGAACAAGTTTGGTATGAACATGGATCTGAAGACACTCCCTTAGTTGAAAAGTTTTCTTCTTCATTCATGCATAATTTGAGTCAACTTTAGCTAAACCTGAAGCTCTAGAAGAGTGTAGCTTTTTCAGCTATTCAAAATTCATCTCCTTAACATCTGATCATTAACTCAGGACAATTTAGTTCTCTCTGTAGCTAAAGCTTATCATGAAATGTGTGCTCTGGTATGCATATGAATGATAGACTAACAAGCCTTTTTTTTGGTGGGTCATGATACAGTACTCAAAAATAATACAGAATCCATCAAAAGTGGAGCTCCAAAAGGCAGCAAACCAAGGTAGACGTTGCACCTGGGAGAAACTCTCTGCCATGAAGGCAAATTGTGCAATTGAGCTTGCTTTGGATGAGTGTGTTGCAATTCTCAACCACATGCGCCGACATAAACGCAATGCAGAGAGAGCTGCTGCTGTTGCTGCCGCCACAACTTCTTACTCTCAACCAATATCATCCATCACCGGAAGATTCAGTGCTTCTAGAAGGATCCCTTCATGGAACTGCATTGCCCGGGAAAACTCTGTTGGCTCCCTAGAAGAGGAATTAGCTTCCTTACAAAAAGGAGCAACTGGAATATCTTCTGCCCGGAATCATAGTGGCCATGATGGGAGTGATAGTGAATCCGAGACTGTTGATCATAATAATACTTGGACGAGATCCGGTGGGCCGTTGATGAGGACGGCTTCTGCTTCCAAATTCATAGACTTCATTCAGAGTTTAGATATGGGATCTGGAATAAGTAGAGGCCTGGCGGGTCAACTTAATTCTGCTATAATGCAAACCATTAGCAGTAACAGAGATAACAGTAATAGCAACCAAAGCCCAGATAGACGCTCAGAGAACAACAACCCTAGCATAACCGTCACTGAAGGTGATCATGTATTGCAGCCTGAGATGACACCAAATGGGATTGTTTTAAATGTTATGAAGATGGATGAGGTTTCGGTTCCTACAACTAGTAATGATTCAGAGGGTCCACGTGAGACTCTTAGCCCCGGTGCAGAGTGCGTGCAACTCGATTGCCCAGATAGGGAAATGGATACTAGTTCTGCATCTGAATATGGTGACGACGATACTGCACCCAAAAATGGGTTGGAGGAGGTTGATGCTTCTGTGGATCAACCAAGCATGGAGACGGAAACAACTTGAAGCAAATCTAAGGATAAAGCAATTTGTGAAAGGTGAGATGTTTTATTGTTTGCTATGTTTGGCCACAATATAAATTCTGATAGATGCCAAGCAATGTGTTGGGGAGAAACTTGGCTTGTAAATTATATGATTAATGCTGCCAAGGGCAATTGCTTAAAAATTGAGGCTATGGCTATGGCTATGGCTATGGGGTTTTCATAATTACTTATTGAACGAACACTAGTACAAACTAACAATTAATCCTATATGTAAATTAAACCTCTCTAGTGTTTCTTTCGAGTTTCCACCATGTCCCAAATTGCAGTCTTCAACCTAACACCTTGTACATCATCTTATTTTTGGGAAGTTTTCTCATATTCTTAGGCTGCAGTTTTGACAGTAACCATATCCAATTCAATTTAGAGTTGTATTAATTACCTAATTTTCTTTTTATACATCTTTTAAAAATGAACTTACCTAATTTCTTAAGTCCATGTGATTAAAAGTGTCTTGGTTCTTCCTCCATGCTTTAGCAAACATATATACACCACTCGTTTCTTTCATTAGGTTTGGCCATGTACAATGCAACAAAGATCGTGGCATTGCTGGTCTTGAAATCTTTAAACAAACTAGAAAACCAGTTCGGATAAACAAATTACATCCCCAATTTGTAACTAGGGGTGTTCAACGGGTCGGGTCGCCCGTGACCCGCACCGACCCGACCCGCAGTTTGCGGGTTGCGGGTCGACCCGCGACCCGTGCGGGTCGGGTCACGGGTCGAATTTTTTAATTTTGCGGGTCGCGGGTCGGGTTTGGTCAAACCCGTGCGGGTCGCGGGTCGACCCGCGACCGGCAATATTTTTAAAAATATATATTTTCTTATAATTTTATTAATGTATAAACTATTTTTCAATAACAAAATCGATGAATTTACGAGTCGACCGCAAACCCGACGGATTTTTTTAAAAAATACATGTTTTTAGATTAAAAATTAATTATTTTAGGTTAAAAATTATTTTTTTGTAGGTAAAAAAATTAGTTTTGACCCGATTGACTTAGTCAAACGGGTCAAGCGGGTCGACCCGTGATCCGACCCGCGGGTCGCGGGTCAAAGGCAAAAAAATTTGCTGGTCGCGGGTCGACCCGACCCGACCCGTGAACACCCCTATTTGTAACCATAAATTTCATGGTTAGATGTAAAAAATACTTCAATAAAATTGTGTCTCAACCAAACAGTGTAAAGGTAGAAAGATAGGGCAAATACCAAAATAATGATTGTTGGTAAGATAATTGAAAAAGATGGCCACTATATAAGGTTTGGTACTAATGGCCCGTTTGGTGAAATAGTATTTTTTTAATGAATTGTCCATTTTATCCACAGTAAAAAAATCCTTCATACATACTCCTTAAAATTTTACGGTATAATTTTCACTTCTTCAAAAGTATAAAATAAAATATTTTTCTCATATTTTTTCAAGAAATAAAAATATAATTATAATCACACCAAAAAATATATTATTATAAATAAAATATTTTTATAACCCTAATTATTTTATGTTTCACTATTAACATTCGCCATATACTTGGTTAAGAGTTAAGACACTTGAAAACATTGAAATAAAAAGTTCACTTTAAATGGTGTCTTTAAAAAAGTATTGTTTTTTTTAAAGAGGTATTTTTTAAAGTAAATAAACAATTATATCCGACATGTACAATACGAGGAGACCAAAGTTCTTGTGGGTCATATGAATCTAAGTTCACAAAAGAAAGTGGAATTAGATGTGTTGTGTTTTTAGGTTGAAACTTTAAGCTAAAGCCAAAAGCCTTTTTTTACTTTGTTTGATGCAAACTTTTGAGTTAAAAAATAACCAATTAGTGGGTTAGTTTTGGAACCTTTATATGGTATACATATTTCTTATTGGTGCAATATTAATCCTGCAATTTGCATCATGTGTATACCAATTAAACTCTTATTAACATTAATATGGCCAATATTTTTTGTTATAATTGACCAATATATGATTATGACTTTTGGTCGTTATGGTCGCCATGGTCGCTAACATTGGCGACCATAAAGTCGCCACTTGGTTAGTGTCCAGACATTTAGCGATCATGGTATAGTCATTAAATCGATTTAGCGACCAGATTTTTAATTTAACGACCATAAATATGATCGATAAATCTGCGTTTTTTTGGAGTGGAGGTATTTAAATCATTATATACAAAAGAAAATATTTAAACTCGTAACTTAAAAGTTATAAATTTCATTATCTACCAATCAAGTTAGTGAGACTCGAGGCGAATTTGGGATTTTAAGTGTTAATATTAATCAATTATTATGTTATCAAATTGCATGTAAATATGTAATTAGTGCCAACTTGAGCCTTGTATCGATTTATAATTTGTGTGACAAATATTAAGGTAGAAAGTGTATTATCCTACCAAGCTACAAAAAATCACCTTGTGGTTAAAAATAGGTCAGTTCTACGTCAACATTATATTGCTCAATAATATAACTTTTTAGTACATTAGGTGGGTATTATCATTATATAATGTACTTTTCAATAATGTAAATCTCATATTACACCGTTGGGATATTAAGCTATCAATAGGTGCCATGTTACCATGTATGTTTAATCAATCGAGAATCTCAATCAAGCTCAATAATTTGATTGCACAAGATCATAAGACCCTTTTTTGGAATGATTGTAGGCCAGATTGTTATATATTCATATTCCTTTTAAAACAAGCAACAAAAGGAATGAACTAAATTAAACCAAAATGACATTGGTCAATTAGTTTATTACATTAGTTTTATGCAAACACTTCAAATGGAAAATGATTCATTGAAAAAATTTATGTAAATTAAAATTGCAACAAAATGAATTTAGTTTCCATGGCATTGTATAATAAAAATTTGAATGACCAATTTATTATATATCCCTTAAATGATCCTAACTCATTCCCCATTTCGATTGACTAAAGTCGTTCTACATCTGAAGGAGTATTCTATAGACCCTTAATGAGGACAACCCTCCTAATTCAGTCTTTTTATACACATCGTTAGAGAGATTCGAACACAAATTTTTAGACAAATGCTTAAAAAAACCTAGCAAATTATCTCCCTAGACCAACTGATGATCGATATATTTTTTTAACCAATGAAAAAGGAAAAAAAAGAAGTCTAATTCTAGAACATAGTCATGGCTAACATTTTATAATCAAACATATATTATTCATCTTATATGTTTTCCCAAGGATTATCATCAAACTTTATCTCATCAAAGACATCCCATTTATACATTACCACCAAATCTAACATCCACTAGTTAATTTGGCATTTAAAATGTAACGATTACCCTAATTCAATTAAGAGGGTAGAATTGCAATTTGTAACCCTAGGGTTTTTTAGGTGTACCACACCTCTCTCTTCATTACTAGGGAGGGGGACAGCCTGACAGGACACACCATTCCATAGGATTCCCTATCAATTAAAAATTCTTAATTATTTACAAAATTAGAGAAAAACGAAATTCGAGAAAAAAAAACAGATGAATAAATTCCTAATTAATTTCTTTCCATTTTTATCCCAAATAAAGTAAATAAAAATGAATAAATTAATTAATTTTATAAACTAAAATCCTAAAAAAAAAAAACTAAATCTCTAAATGAGTGTGTTTTGTTTTTATCCTTAAAACTCTATTTTACCTCAAACTTTTCTATTCTGATTTTTTTTAAATACATGTAATGTAATATATCTACTTTTTTATGTTTTAAAAAAAAAACAACATTTTAAACTAATATATTATTTTACTTTTAAAATAAAATATACCCAAAATAGAATGCTTATTCTATGCCAAAATCCGATAAATAAATACTCTCTCTTTACATATCCATTACTCTCGTTTCTCTCAGTCCTCACGGGTCTTTAACACTCCAGTTTTCATCTACGCTCATTCTCTCATCCTCTCTCTTTAGCCATGGAAAGCCAACATAGTAGAAAGAATAATCCATCAGGTTTGTTTGTGTACTGATTCTTGGTTGAATTTTCTGTTTCTTCCAACCTAAAATAGAAAGAAAATAACGAAAGATTTGGGGTTTTGTTTAGAGGTTTTGTTTTGTTTGTTTTTATGTCATTTAATCATTAAAATCGACATTGTTGTTTGTTTCTGGGCATTTTCGTGATGTCGTTGTTCTTGTTCTTCCATTTCACTTTCAACAGCATTTTATTGGATTATTTGATGACCTTTTTCTGTTCAATTGGTTTTAAATTTTAGCAGAAAAGACAGAACAGAACAAATCCTGTAGCCCTTTTTCTCAATTTGAAGTTAATGGCTTCTTGTGAGTTTTTTTTTTAATAAATTTTGTGTGTATGAGTAATTGAAGAATTTGTGCAGGGAATGGAGTTCACGTGTGCAATAAATGTGGGTGGCTATTTCCAAATCCACACCCTAGTGCTAAGCAAAGAAGGTCACACAAGAGAGTTTGTGGAACAATAGATGCTAAGTCTGGAAACAACAATGGAGATCATAAGACCCATTTGGATTATTCTGATAATGACAGCAAAACCCTAAGTAAATAGTTTGTGCTTTTGCAAATTTGGTGTTAGTGTAGTGTGAATTTTCAATTTTTTCAGGGCTTGATTTTGTAAAATTTGGTTTTTTGGGAAGTTTCAGAAACAATGGAGAAGATTGAAGAAGACATGACTGTTAGTAGCAGGAGTATAAGTGGGTTTGGTAGTGGATCAAACAGGTCGAATAGATCGGAGGAGGACGTGTTTGCTGATGCTGTGGCGGATTTTCCTGATGTCGCATCAGATTCTGATGATGTTAGGGAATCGGCTAAGAATCGGGATTTTTCTGAGGAGAACGACGTTGCAGGTGCGTTTTGTTTGTCTATATTGAGGTGCATTCTTTTTGCGGATTAGGAATACTTGGTTGTATATGGGAATAAATGGAGTAGAATAGGTAATCGTACAAAATGTAGCTTATGGGTTGATTATTGTTAAAGGGTATGTTGTGTATAGTGTCAATTTTAACTGTTTGGATTTTGATTAACTTGTTATGAATTGATTGATTGATCTTCTGGCTCAAGTTTTGACGGTTGTTCAGTTACTTGCTCTAGTTGTTGAAGTTTTGCAGTTTTGAATTGTGTGTGGTATAGAATGCTAGTTTAATATTAATTGGTTGCCTTTGTTGGTCTGGATAATTTTTTACCTTTTTCGGTCATTGTGGTAGCAAAGAGGAGGGTTAAATGAAGAAGATAACAATATGAATGGAAAATGTTAGGAAAGAAGCATAAAAAAAAACAATATTTGGTGTAGAATTGCATTTGATGTGTCAATGTTATGTTTGTGATCATTTAAGTATCAGCTCTCATAAGATTTACTATATAGATGCAGGTAGCGGTGAAACTCATAACATTGATGTGTTAACTCAATATCATCTTCCCAGCTCAACGTTGGATTCTAGTTCGGATTCTGGTTTGGCTGTGAGAGAAGAAGAGAATTCAGTTTGTGAAAATTTGCTGCAATGCTCTGAGATTTCTGTTGATCTGGGCCATTCGGAAAAAGAACTTGTGGGACATAGCGAGGAAAATTTAACCAAGGAATTTTTATCGAATATGTCTATGGCTGAGCCTATTGAGAGGATTGACAAAATTTCTGGAGATGTGATCTCTGAAGCTTTACATCAGAAGGATAATTTTTCTGAAGAGGTTTCTGTTGAAAAGGAAACCGAAAAAACTGATAGGCATGCTACGGATGAAGGCAAGACGATTAGGAAAGAGCATAACCCTCTGGTTTTTGTAGAAAAGGAAACGGAAAACAATGATAGTCATGCTACTGATGAAGACAAGATGATTACTGAAGAGCGAAACCCTCCGGTCTTTGCTGAAGAGGTTTCCGAAGAAAAGGAAACTTTTTCCTTTTTGAATAAATCTATGGCTGGACTTAGTGAGAATTATGTCGAAAATTCTACTGATATTATCTCTGAAGCTCTACATAAGGAGTATAATTTTGCAGAAGAGGTTTCTGTAGGAAAGGAGACGGAAAAAAGTTATAGCCATGCTACTGATGCTGATATATCTTGTCAAGACGAGACTAATTTGCAAAGTGCCTTGGATGACAGTGGAAATGATTCAGAACAGGATAAGAAGGACGCTGAAACCTTTTTTGCACTTGAAGCTGCTGACAGTTTCAAGGAGGCAAGAGAAGAGTTTCCTCTAACAAATGAAACATCTTCTGTATCTGATATTTGCAATGCTATGGAGAAGAACTTGCTTAGAGAAGATGGTAACAGGGATGATTATGATGCTAGAAGCACAGCGATTGGAAAGCTATCTGAATCTACACCAAGTGTACCTGAATTTGAAGATCTGATTGATGACAGTTGTGATGCCCAAATAAAGAAGCTTCAAGATTCAGAAGAAGCAGTGAAAGATTTAGGGAGACCTAGTGAGCTAATGGTAATTGAACAATCTGTCAACGTCGTTGACAAAGTTAATGTGGCTTCAGATTCTGGTGATGTCAGTCTCACTGAGAATGACAAGGATAATGTTTTCCAACTGGAGAAGATTGAGGTTTCGGGTGCTAAGGAACTAGAAAATGTTGGTGAATATAGCTTTGGCAAAGTTGATTTAGGTCTCATCTCAGATAATGACGACATCAGTGAACCAACTCAAAATGCAGCTAACGGGTCTTCTGCTGAAGATCGTTTAACCAAAGAGAGAAACGGGTCAGCTTCTGCTTTAACTGATATTCAGGCTGATTCAATTAGCCAAATTGATAGCCTTGAAGGCAACTGGGGATCTATTTCAGGTAAACTGAATATATAGTTATTATTTGACTTTATAGAATGACTTTATAGATCAATTTGGAGAGACCATTTCATAGTTTCTGCTTCTTAATTTTATTTATATTAATTATCAGGCATTAAAATTCTGAATTTTAATATGTTTTAAGTTTTACGTTATCTTAATGCATCACAAAGAATTGTACTTTGGCCTTACCAAACAACACTTTATTTTTTTAGGTATGTTGTGCATAAAACATGTTATATAATGCATGTATTGTGCATCCAAATATTTACTAATACTCTAATTTCATGTTTGTGTTTGGTGAAACAGTTCTTTCAACTCTTTCAGACGCTCCACCCGCTACAGAAACCGGATCCCAGCCCTCACAAGAGTCATTCAAACCAGAAAATCCCGTTTTGCAACCGAAATCCAACAACAGAAAATCGGTCATCTTCCAGCCCCAATCCTCTATTTCATCAGTAGAGCAGAAGGCGGCAGATAAAACCAATCAAAACAAGGCATCACCCGCTGATTCATCAGGAAAGAAGCGAAACGAGGAGATAATAGCAAAGGTAACAAATTGGAGCACAGGAAAACAACAGCATATGCCATTGAAGAGTTACCTAGGAGAATCTGAATCATCTCCTGGTTCAAAGGAAAATCCTCCACAGACGATGATGTCTCAGGAGATTATCAATGCTGTAATGGCTGCTAAGGAGCAAGTGGATAATGAAGCAAAGGTGGATTTGAGCAAAGAATGGAATTCTCCAGCCAGATATCAGTCAAATATCAAGAGAGAAAAAAGCAAAGTTAAAAGGCCTTATTGGGCGCCTTTCATTTGCTGCTCTTCTGTACAGACAAGCTAAGGGTTTTCAAAGGGATTTCGTGATTGATTAGCGGCGGAATATGAGTAAGTAGGGGTTAAGAAAGGATTAAGGAGAAGCTTTAGGTAATAGTTAGTTGGTCTATTATGGTATGTGTGCTCTTTCTTTGTGCTTTTGCTTGAACACTATTGTTTACTTGACAATGTATTGCTTGAACACTATGGTCCTGATTAGTGGTTTCCATTGATGATGAAAACTGGAAATTACTTGGTTACACTTGGTGCATTTTCCACTGTTTTTATCCTGTAACATCTTCTTGGCCTTGTAGATCTGTGTCTTACTTCTTTCGTTCAAATACTTGTTTTTGCAAAATGCACCCAGTGAATAAAAAGATTTGTTCATAGTGTATGCTAGTAATACTTACTATTTTGCTTTTTATATTATCTAGAAATCAAATAGTTACCTACATTTGACATTTCGGCATTATACAAAAAATGGTTGTAAATTACATTTCCATATCAATTTTTATTGCATTTTGAATACTTCAAATCATTACTAGTCTATGATTCATGTAGTTATCAAAAATCAAAAAACCCATAAATGCACGTAAAAGCTCTTATGAATAGTAACAAAAAACCCACGGCACGGGGGATGGCGATCTTGTTCATCGTCCGCTTGAGCGCTGAGGAAGGATCGCTTTGGTGGCTCTTTTGGGACGACACACAAAAAGAGCCACCGAAGCGATCCTTTGTCTTTGTCCCATTTGTTTATGACATTTTATTTTATTCTTTGTCTTTGGTTTGTTCCTTTTAGTTTCCGCTCCTTGGTTTTGTTTTATTTTTCCCATCTTTTACTTTTGTGAGTATTGGTGTCTTTTTTTTCAAATGAATTCCTAATGGTTAGTTTCAAATGTTCAAGAAGTTTCATTATTTTCAAATGTCCAAGGATACCATGAATATTTGAATCAGGTGCTACTATAATGTTTGATATTGTTCTATAACAAACAACAATTGTTCGTTCCCGGTCCGATTTCTCTACTCTCTAATCATAATCCCTTTTATACTCCCTTGTTTTAATTGGTTAGAAAATATTTTTTAATATTTAAATTTCTTTTTTTAATATAATTTAGAAATTCATCACCCAATCACGTCGTAGGAGAATATATAAGGAAGTATATTTAGGGAGTACAAGATTTGATTTGGTTCGTTCCGTCAATTCTTCTAACTTGCTCAGAATATAAATAAAAAAACCACAACCCTTCCCTAGTTGGTACAAATAAAACACTTGAAGTTTTCAACTACAAGGTCCACCCCAACTTAAAACGACAACGTTTCATATTGTTTCTTATTAGGATATGAAACGTTGTCGTTTTTACCCACTTCAGTACCGATTTTACATCTTTGACCCGTAAGATCAACTTTTATTTCTGCAAAATGACCTTGTAGGAATTATGCAGACAGCAGCCAACAGAAAACCTCAGTTGCAAACTTTGCAAGTTTGATTTCACTGACTATGGTTTCACCAAATTGGCTGAACTATACCTATTTTTCTCCAAACTTGTAGGAACTAGGAAGAGAACCCAACAAAAAAATGAACGTAGCAGGATGCAGCAAAGCTGGTTCAAATTGGAAGCCGAACACCGAACGCTTCCAACGGCGGCGACCAAACCTCCCCAAAACCCCAAACTCCGCCGCCCCAATTCGGCGCGCCGCCGCCCCAACCACCAGGCGCGCCGCCCCAATCTTCACCAGGCCCCCGCAATACACGCCGCTGAGAAAGCGCAGCCAGGAGGAATTCAGCCCAAACCACCACCACCGCCTCAACTCCTTGATTCAGAAGCTCACCGTAGCAGGCCCGGAATCGAGCCCGTTGAAGGTGCTCGAAGAAGATGAAGATTGGAGCAAAGACCAGTTCTGGGCTGTCCTTCAATTTCTCAAACAAAGCTCCAGATTCGAAGAAATCCCAGAGGTGTGAAAAAAAAAAGTTTCACTTTTTTATCTTTCTGTACCTTGAATTCATGATTTAAGTTCTAAGAGTTATAACAGGTGTTTGATGCGTGGACGAGGTTGGATAAAGCAAGAGAAAGTGAATTGAACTACAAGAGAGTCATAGGCTTGTTGTGTGAGATTGGTTTAGTGGAAGAGGCAGTTTTGGCACTTGAGGAAATGAGAAGCCATGGATTTGAAGTTGATTTAGAGGTCTATAATTCGATTGTTCATGGCTACGCTAACAAAGGGCAGTTTGAAGATTCAGTAATCTATCTTAATGGAATGCAAGATTCCGGTTTGAAGCCGGATGATGATACCTATGATGGGCTAATAGAGGCTTATGGGAAATTCTCAAAGTATGATGAAATGGTTAAGTGTTTTGAAGCGATGAAGAGCAGCGGATGTGTGCCTGATCACGTGACGTATAACTTGCTGATCCGTGAGTTCTCGAAAGGAGGTTTGCTGAGTAAGATGGAGAAGACGTACCATGCTCTTATATCAAAGAATATGGGATTACAAACGTCTACGTTGACTGCAATGATCGAGGCGTATGTGAATTTCGGTATGGTGGAGAAGATGGAGGTTTTATACCATAAGGGTATAAAGTGGAGATCCTTGATGAAGGAGGGGCTAATACGAAAAATAGCCAAGGTTTATATTGAGAATTACATGTTTTCGAGATTAGATGAATTGGGGGAGGATATTTTATTGAGAAAGGGTAGGAGTAGGCTTTATTGGTGTCTTAAAACTTCTGTGTCATGCTTGTTTAATGAGTAAGAAGGGGATGAGTTCTGTTCTTGAGGAAATGGAGGAAGCGAACGTCCCGTGGGATGCGACAGTGGGTAATATTCTGTTGCTAGCTTATTTGAAGATGAAGGATATGAAGATTTTCAGGACTATACACTCACAGTTTCCCGGTAGATTCGTGGTTCCTGATGTTGTGACGCTCGGGATTCTGTTTGATGCAGATAGAAGTGGATTTGATCGGTTTAGGGCGTTGGAGGCTTGGAAAGTTCATGGCTTTTTGGATAGAGTTGTGGAGATGAATACGGATCCGCTAGTTCTTGTTGCGTTTGGAAAGGGTCGGTTTCTTACTATGGTTGAAGAGATGTATTCGTCCCTTGAGCCTCGTGCTAGGAAAGAAAAGAGATGGACTTATCAGAGCCTTGTTGATTTTGTGTTAACAGCAGAAGAACAAGCTGAAAGCTGAGCTTGTTACTCTTGATTGTTACTATGTAAGGAATAGTTCACTCCTAATGATATATAGTTTTGTTCAATTGAATTCTATATTTCTATTCCTGTTTCAGCATATCATATTGTACTACAGTCAATAAAACTTAGCCATTACACTGTGAAAAAACTAGGGTCAGCTAGAAGTCATGAACCATAATGCAAGTAATTCTGCTAAGTAAATTACATCAAGTTTCTCTCAAGTGACTACTGCATTTTGTGTAAGGCTGTTTAAGAATAAATCTATCTCCTCTGACAATTGAACTTGATTTTCATTAGAAAAATCATCGAGTAAAGCAACTAATAATTCACATACCTCTTCCAAGCTACCAAATGATGCTATTGCCATCTTTCTTGGATTTCTTGTGCAGCCATCTGGAATATCACCCATCTCTGCACGTTTACTGCTTGCCTGTAATACAATGTTGAAAGGGTAAATTGTAATTTTTTTGTGGTACCTTTCTTAAAGTTTAATAGCATTCAAGCGTTGTACAAATATTTTTTATATTTAAAAAAACAATTTGTTACCTGGAGCACGGAATTTAATCTTCTGATGTGATCAGGTTTTAAGAATCCCAGGTGCATTAGCTCTTGAAATATCCGTGCTAATTCCACAGTGATGTTAGCATATGACAGATTCTGAATTATAGCTGAAATGCATGACTCGTCAAACACAGATCTCATCCACTGTGGAGGGTCATTTCCTTTAAGCAATGCTGTAGCAACAAGAACTCCAGACTTGTGATGTGCCGGGAATACTTTTGAGACTGAATGTGGAGCTGCTAATAACATTGCTAGCTCTTCAACTATCAATCTGCACCATTTGTTGTTACCTGTGGATCCTGTTTGGCACAGTCCAGGGATTTTCCAGCAAATAACAGTTGACAAGCATTTGGCGGAATTGATTGCTACTCTTAGATCGCTATGGAAGATGAGCCCTTCAAATACAGCAACCATAGATTTCAAAGCTCCCACTGTGCATTCGAGTTCCTTTGGTTGTTTAAACAGTTCTACCAAGCAATATGAAGCTATCAGCTTGATTAATGGTGAATTTTGATGCATAAGCCTGCAATAGTCTTGACAAAGAATGCTCAAAGCAGAAGATTGAAGAGTGCTTTGCTCGTCTTCATATCCAGGTAGAACTACAAGCAAACTAGAGAGATTATAGAGGAGAATGCTACTCTGCAGTAATATAAATAGAAGTATTGAAGATTAAAGGATGAAGGAGTCACTTACCTTCTTAAGTAAAAGCAGTTAAGTAAAAGTAGAAATGTCAGTGGCCTTACGGCTTCTTTTGCTTGAACTGGATGACTTGAAGGGAAATCATTAACAGCAGTGATAATTGAGTTCTGGAACATGGAGACTAGTGAAGGATTTAGGAGTATTGATTTTGAAGTCTCAGTCATAGCCTGATGAGTAGAATGATTCAAAATCAATGACAGTATGCTGATTACTAATAGATCTTCATTAGTCCATTCCTTTTCAGGTGCAGTGGCTGTTGGGATCGAGGAAGCCAGCAACTGAAACAAATTGTACAAATGAAATCAGTCCTGGACAAATTTTAAGTACCCAGGCAAAATGTAGTAATGAACACAATACCTTCAGAGTAACACCAAGCCAAGCTGCATCATCAGGAATTGCTTCAGGATGTGCAAAACTTAAGATGGTGAAGATGAAATGTAAAACAGTCTTACAGTTGCCAGTATAAAATGAACTGCACAATACATTCCTGATGGCAATGCCTATGCCGTTCATGCAAAGTTGATCTGAAGCAATTGGGTTGATGTAGACAATGGATATCAGTAAGTGTAAAACCAAGGTTATTTCATCATCTGGGCTATTTTTATCCACAAGCTGATCAAGCAATGTAACCAGAAGTTTGGGCGAATAGTTATCTCCATCTGCTACCAGCTGAGCTAAATATTCTATTTGTGTATCTTGACCATTGTTCCCGTGGATGATCACCTCAGGCCTAATGGATATCCTCTTTCTGCAGAATTTCAGGATTTGGGAAGACAAATGATCAAGTATTTCCTCCTCCTGAAATAGCCATTTTATTGATGTGGGGTGAACTTCTACAAAAGACAACTCCCAATCTCTCTCTTTCACCAGCTTGAAGAAGATGCTTTCAGCTTCTGGACTGTAGGGGATCATACGACTAACAGAAAGGCTTCTGTATTGACCGTAAAGGCTAACCAATCTAATTATAGAGAACGAGTCAAGCCTTCCGTAAAGTAAATCATTCTTGTTAGCAAGTATGTACTGCTCTAGAGAAGTTAAGATCAACTTGTCATCTGCAAAACTGCAATGAAAGAGGAGATTAGAAAATAACCACAAATGTAAACTAACATAAGGACATATTGTAAGTGTAATTAATACATGCATAGTTAAGGAGGTTTGTTACATTTGATCTTGATAAGAGCTGCTGTATAAGATCTGTAGGACAGCAGTCTGGCAGGAAGAAAGCTCTAGATTATCAATGCTCCTCTGTCCCAGAAGATACAGCAAATCAATGGGATCCATGGGTAGAGATGAAACTGCTTCTCGGATGGGTTGTCCAGAATCATTTCCAAGAAGATTGTCCACAATTGAACTCAACAATAGATATACTCTGCATTTCATCCTCTCTGAAGGATACAAACCTAAACTTTGAAACATCAAATGGAACCAAGAAAATGAAAGCAGAAAATTTGTAAATTGGAGGACTCGAGTATCTTTCCTCTTTACCAATATGGAGTAAAGAATTTCTAGAACTCCCATGATACTTTCCTCCTCCATGTCGTTAATGGACTTCACAAACCAAGGAATTAGATGTTGTTCACATAGTTCTAGTGCACAATTCTGTAGCTGCACGTCATGAGAGTTACTTGTGGAGTTTCTGTCATGGTCAAAGATATATGCCTCTTTCAGCAGATAGAGAGAATGCAACAGTTGACCAGGATCCTTATCATACATGCTCAAAGAGGCTAGAAGCGCATATTTTGACGCTTCTTGGATTGATATCAGCAGATTAGAAGCTCCATTGGAGGAAGGAGACTTCATGAGAGCGACAAAAATAGAAGAAACTGTGATGAATGCCTCTGAAGGCATACCTATCTCCCCATTTATGTGTCTTCTCAGCATTGCTGTCAAGGCACTACTTATGTCTTGAATGTCTTTGGAAGATACTACACCAACACAATTGGTGACTCCAAGCAATATAAGCTTCAGCATTTCCGTTTGTACAGGATGATAAGGAACTTCAGCTATATGAGGGAGAACAGATACCAATGTTGTGTACCCAATGGCAAGCCTCTTCCAGAATATTTGTGCTGCTGTTGATAAAAGATACAGCACCCTGAGAGAAGAGCTCACGAGGTGGTCCTTTAACTCTGCATAAGTAGAAGCATTAAGTGTACAGATTTAAGAAACAATATACAAACTAATTGTTGAATATTTGGAAAATAAAGACTGGTGCATTAGCTTGACAATTGGAGCAATTAGTTAGCTACAATAGATATTTATTTTGAACCTAAATTATGTATGTG
Organism: Fallopia convolvulus; assembly: GCA_964016875.1. Lineage (NCBI taxonomy): Eukaryota > Viridiplantae > Streptophyta > Magnoliopsida > Caryophyllales > Polygonaceae > Fallopia > Fallopia convolvulus. The sequence continues at coordinate 55,669,578 of OZ024735.1, forward strand.
TGTGTATATAATTATATAAAGCATGTTTCTGTGTTATCAGTGTAAAATGTATCAGGAAAGTACCAACAAACTCTTACCACAAAGTCTTAGTATTTCAAAAACGTAATCAACTACATTTTCTTCAACCATCACTTGGATATGTCTGACAGAGATTTCTTCAGTTGACAAATACTGAAAAATTAATTCAAGTGCGGCACTTTGAACTTGGCCATCTGTAGAAAGCAAAGGTGCTTTGATGGCCTCAGCAAACAAGGCATCCAAGGAACGGCTGTCTACTTCATCATCTGTCGCTTGCATTAAGTTCTCAGATTCACAAGTATCCATAGCATTGTCATCACTTGAAATTGCATGCCTGAGAATTCCTCTTTGAGTCAACACCTTCAAAACAGCTGTGTTTATGATTTCTAGATTAGTAGTTCTGCTCCAGAAGGGAAAAAAAAAGATATGGTGCTAAAAAAGTGTATAGAGAAAATGTACTAGAATTATCTCCAAGTTACTTTTAAAAAGCCCAGCAATCAGAGCTGTCTCTCTGTGATAGCAGTTAAAAAATGAAATGATCTATACTTTTCATAAACACGGCAATCAACATTGAAGACATAAATGAACTGGCCCAGCAATCAACATTATACCACACTACAATTATACATTTCAATGCCAGCATAAACAAACTATAAAACTAAACATGACACACCTATGCAGTTCAAGCGGACCTCATCACTTTGAGACTTCATGAGTACTTCCATCAACAAACGCAAGAGCTTGGGGCCATAGGTAAAAAGCACATCAGCACCTTCATCATCTTTTCTCGCACATTGAAGAACGGATATTCTGTACAGCACAAACAAGATCTCTCCACGAATCTCCTCGCTGTATGCACAACAATGAAGAGTGAAACTCAATTTGTATGATTGTGTTGGAGTTCTAGAAATCCTTAATCCTGCAGAACTCTTAAGATAGGTACCTTGGCAACTGGAGACCCATGATAAGGTTGTAGATGAGATTATCCTTAGCCTTGATGTATCCATAAGCCTCATCTCTCCGTTGGTTCAAAAGAGCTCCCAGGCAGTGCAGCTGAATATGAACACAAAAATAAACCATAACACCAGTCAGCTGGATCAGATTTTTTTAATGTTTTGAAATTTTCCCAATCGCTTTTACAATCTAATCAAAGAAATAGCTAGAGAATTGGAACTTTGCTTGTAAAATTCAAATCCAAGACAAACAAAAGGGATTGGAAATTAAACAATTCCAGAATTCCTCCCTGATTTTGATCAGATCCTCGATCTTCTCTAATTTTAAACAAAATTCAAACAATTCGGTAGTCCCTTGAAAATCCGAAAGAGCATAGAACTGGAACAAACATGATCGCAAAAGCTAAAGCACAGATGCTACTCGATTATACCGTGTATACTTGACGGCGGCTCCAAGTCAAAGCTTCAGCAGAAAGCTGACCGGAAATCCTCGTGACGAACTCACCCGAAACGGAAGCATCTCCAGCGTTACACAGCTCAACGATCAAATCGATCGCCTGACGAGCGATCTGCTCATCATCAAAGGACGAAAGCGCGAGGACGAGAGGAGAGACAACAAAGTGAACATGGAAGGAGAGAAGGCTCCGGAGAAAATCAGGCTGAGAAAGAGCGAGAGTGAGCTGAGAAAGGGCGTAGGAGACATGGAAAGTCGGAGAATTAGGGTTTGATACGAGATTCGAGAAGCAAAGCAAGCAGATGGATCCGCCTTCCAGAGTTTGAAGCACCAGGGAGGAGCGATGGCCCTGTGAGCACGTCAATGGCGGATCTGGATCTTCGTAGGCGTCGTCTAATTCGAACTCGATTTGTGAATCGAAGTGGTTTAGCATTTTGTGTGAGAGGATGAAGATGAGGATCTGATCAAGATCGGGGAGGAAGACGTGAGCAAGCGTGTGGAGAACGCAACGCGGGATTCAAATTTGAGCGCGGAGTTTGGATTATGAGAGGGAGGAGGGGATTTTTTTTTTTTTTGAAGCTGATTTGGAAATATAAAAGTAATTATTTGTAAAAATTTAGCATATGATATGTTGAGAATAACTCTTGAAATATTATTATTCTAAATAATATGAAGATCTGCCACATAATTATTTATAAAAAATTATAACTATATATATTAGAATTTTTTATGGGCTAGAAAAATTGTCTATACACTCTCGTTTTTTTAGTATACATTTTATAGGTCTATCTCGGAGCAAGTATTTTCTTGATCTATTAAAAATATCAACTTAACTTATTCGGAACAAATATTTTTTAACTGTGCATTCCCTGAGTCTATTGAAAACTTCATCTCAACTTATTTGGAATAAAAATACATAGACTTTATAACAGTATCGAAAACATCAACTCAACTTATTCAGAACAGATGCTTTTTGACTATACACTCTCTAGGTTTAAGAAAAATGTCGTCCCAACTTGTTTAATAGTATATTTTATTATCGGTTTTTCTAGCCCTTACAACATATGTTAAGCGTATTATTTACGGAAACTAAGATTCTATAAGAAAATTGATAAAGCCTTATAAATAAATAATTAATCTTAAATAAATACAAATTAACAAAATATTGATATTTTAAGAAGATTAGAGCATAGGTTAAAAAATTCATTTCACTATAAACATCATACAACCAATGTTCTAAAAACTCTAGGCTGTCCTTGGACGAAGAGGGACCGTCTAGCGCCTAGACGGCTAAAACAAGCGCTTGAAACAACTAGGCGGTTTGGGATCTTTCCACTTGGACAAAGCCTAGACAGGATTTTTAGAAGAGTGACTTGCAACTAATCACTTTCAAATGGCCAAGACCCAAGACTAGAGTTCATTTTCTTTTGTTATCACCAACTAGTAACTAGCCTATAAACTAAAAAGAGCATGACAAAACAAAGCTTAACCTAACCAGAGAACAAAGATTGCAAAGCACCAGGAAACATTACTCATAATCCAACAAAAATGTCTCATCAACAAACACACCAAAACGAATGCTACACTTAGAAGTCTATCATAAACTGAGGAAACTAAAAAGTACAGAGAGCTGGTATATAACTAAAACCACATCAAAGACCTCTAAACAAGCAAAACACACACATTACCTACTCAAAACAAATTTAAACCAAAGTACAAAAAAAGTGGACCATGACCATCTCTTATAACATATGACCCAAAAACTAAAAATGTCTCAACTTGTATGATTTGATTGTCATCCGATCATAAATCATGAGTTTCGTCTCTTCAGTATATTTTAACATCTTATTTTTTTTCCGCGACTGTTATTCATCAAAATGTGATGTGGGTCATCAAGATTGCACGGCGAGTCTCTGAAGGTGCTCGTAGAACACTTGCAGGCTCACGTCGTCTGTGAAGATTATGTCTGAACCAGCCATGTCGCTGGTGGGGCCACTGTTGTATGTCGCAGATGGGTTTAACTTGGCTAGCAAAAACCTCGCCTGTTTCGAGCAACATAAAACACACAGAAAAGCTCATTTTCTTCTCAATAAAAGACAGGCCAAAGCATATGAGTGTTGCCATATCACACTCAAATCTGACGACAAATTCCCACCCTCGTAGAATGGCACATCGCTTTTGAAACTCACATCCAACAATATCTCAACATCAAAATCATCGCCCAGTATAGTCCCGCTCACTCAAGCGGGATCTGGGTCAAGATGGGGACACCCATAACATGAAGATGTTAGGAGGATGCGCCCCATAGATCCATGGAAAACTGAAATTCAGCTATGTGAAAATAATAACTGAATTTAGTTAGATGCACCAAAATTGATACAGGGGCTAAATCCATCTCAAAGGCATTGGCACATGGATGACCAAAGAAACTAAAGCTCACATGATATTCTGTCTGACATACAGACCAAAGCATGACAGTTCCAGCCAGATTATCTCTGTCAGACAGATCCATCCATTCTAAACTAGAGTAAATTTCTATAGCAACAAAGGCCTTAGCTTTGATAAGTCCAACTTCACTTAGTTCTAGTGACAATACGAGATATTAGAGTGTGTTCGGTATTCGTTTTGTTACAGTAAACTGATAATGTGTTGATCAGAAATTTTTAAAATGTACATTCTAGTCATTAGCACTAAAAACAGTCATAATCTTGTGGATTTACTGACCTGAGAGCCATGCTGATCACAAACCACCAATCTTGGGACAGGAAAACGCTCCTGGATTATCATTTGAGCATCCTCCTGTGGAGCCTTTAATAACATTGCAAATGCCTAAACCACCACAAAACAAGGGAATAAAATGAACTTGAGTACTAGAGTACAAAAGATCCAGAATATCAAAATCAGTATTTAAAACAACCATGTTCCGCTGAGCAACATATATATAAAGTAATTATTCTCTCTCAAAAATTTCTCATAATTTGCACAGGGTACTTCTACACCACTTTAATTGACAGAGTAAGGTCATGGATGATAGATTACAATTTTCGGAAGGTTTGAAAGTATTCAGGGCATGATTTATCAGATGGAAGCCAGGATATGACAACAAATAAATGCGCACCTCATGTTCAGGGTTATTCTGATATCCCATGTTCCGCCATTGAGCTATTGTCATTCCATGAAATACAACTATACTAAAATATGAATCCAGCAAGAGTATACGGTCAGCTGAAATAGAAGCCACGTCCAACAAAACTGGGGTAGGTGGAGAGTTGAATGAATAAGCTATAAGTGATGGCTGAATCATGACAGCTGCATTAGTAATACTCTCTCTGTTCAACGACATCCGGAAGTAAGCAGTCTCATCGGGACTGTTGTTAAAAACCTGGAGAAGAGACGGTTAAATTAGGAAAACAGATTTAAAAAAATTTAACAAGAAAAACAACATATGTACACATGTGTATCTTGCAAGAGTAATGTTGTCAAAGCATCAATCACCTGTACAAACTGTGACCGCCTTAGATTGAACATGAACTGTGGGAGTAATGAAAAAGAAGGGTTCAACATGAAGGATGCTGGATCATCTTTCCGATATTCACCAAATTTGGTACAAATACGTATTAAATTCCTGTCCAGCCACCGTGTAGCATCAAAACCTTCCTGCAATGGTAAATTCCAATAAAGGTTATATATCAGTTATAAGACCATAACATATGTAAAAAAGAAAAGAAAAATGTAATTCCAATCTAAAGGGTTATACAAAAACTTCTACTAACATTCAGACAGGGTAGAGATTGCAAATGACAATAATACTAGCATTCTAGCAACCAGTAATTGTATTAGAAGTGCAAAGCTCATCAGAGCTCAAAAGCAACGAAATTGAAACAATTACAATTACCTCCATCTCCATCTTGTAAGAACAAAATCTCGCTATCACCACAGCTGCGGTTTCCTGATCAAACCCTTGTATTAATTCCTGCACATAAATAGTTGACTTTAGTTGACCAGCAAAATCCTTGAACAGCAGCAAATTTGCAGTGACAATGCTAATTTTAACAGAGATGTCAAATTCTGAGTACAAGAGACACAGATTCTGTATGCCTCCTTTTGTTTGAGTATTAACTAGTAAATTAAGATCATGTCTTAAACAACCCACCTCAGAACTAAGTGGATTCTCTACCCATCGTCTTGTAACAGTCGTCACTCGAAGCATTGTTTGCCCTTCTGGATTCTGATAGCTGCAACAATATACACAGTATATTACCGAATGAATTTACCACCTAACCCAATATGGGAGTACAAAATGCAGTTACAATTAATACTTTTGGTAAACAGAGCAGTACCTTGTAAGAAATTGTAAAAACAAATCTGAATTCATAGTTCCAGGAGCGTTTGACTGTTCACTTGATGAAATATCAAAGAAAGCAGTCAAATAAGTATATTTATCGATGCTGCACATTTTCCAATTTGTAGTATTACCCTGCCCAATGACTGTATCAGACACCGCAGGTCCTTTCTGCAAAAATTGGAGCATCATTGTGATGGAATCTTACATAATAATACAGCAAAGCAAAGAAAAGAAGAAAAAGAAGAAAAGAAAGTAATTTCATGTCTAGAAGTCAAATAATGGAAGAAATCAGCTATGGTCCAACCTTTTCCAGTGATGTGCAGGGCCCAATAACACCCTGAACCTTGATATCTTTCGAACATAAAATCTCAAGATTGCCGCTGAAAGAACAACAAAATATTTGAAGAAAAGATTAATCATTGCTATGACAAACTAAAAGTTCATATGTTAATAACATTGGAACACATACCTATATTAGAAAGGAATGTCATACAATTACATAACTAAAGTAGAAAAGAATTGGTATGCTGTTAAGATTTTAGGTATTATTATCATGTTGAACCGATTTTCAACATCCTGATTAGCAAAGAGTTAATTCAAAAGTAAGATTTATCTAGCATTTGATATCACGGAAATAAATATAGCATGGTTTCTTTAACCAAACATATAAGTACTGTAATTTTGTACCATAATAATCATGAATTTGCTAGCATCATAACAAAACTTCCATACAATATTGATTAGGTTCAGGGTCAACATAAAGAAGAAGAGACAATATAACCGGCATAAAACCATATGAATATTGTTGATTAAATGTACAATAGTTTGTCCCTGTAGCCACATGATATGTCCAGGCAACAACCAAATTAAATCAAGTTAGCATCCATCAAAGAGTTTGTGCAGAGAATTATAACACGAACATATTCAAATGAAAACAGCAGAAATTAAAAGCATGACAAACTTACTTAAAGCACAGACCAAGAGACTGATCCCCTTCTTCAAAAAGCCTTTTGAAAGAATCTTTAAATACCGAATGACCAAAACTTTCTGATAGGACAACAAGCCCACCAGATCTTTCTACAGCAACCTTCATTTCTGCCACCCCAACCTATAGCAAATACAATAATGGCAATCAAAACATTCGTCATCACCCTACTTAAGTTTCTTAAATCTTTGTTAAAAAAGGTCATAGGCAAGAGGTGTGTGAATTTTTTTAATAATTTGGCAAATGGTGCTCACCTGATCAAGTGCTGAAGCAAACAGATCAAGCACATGGCCTTGATTGACCAGCTGCTCTGATAGATTATCATAAAATTTCACCGCCTTGTGAAAAAAAGGTGCTGCATCTTTATCTAGATCTTTATGAGAACGTACAGGATCAGATAAATCCTTCGATACAATCTGCACATAGCATAGAGAATGTCAATTAACGGGGGCACCTATATCACAAGAAACAGCCTAGATCTTCTTCTGCCTAAACATACCGTGCCTGGCCCTTCTGTACAAGGACCTCCAACTAAAGCAATAATTCGAGCACCTGTTCCAGGCAAACAAGCTCCAAGCAAGCCAGCAGTGACACTCAAAGCCACACCAGTGCACCGCAAAGCCCTGTTCCCAGGAGGAACAGGCCACTGATCCGTTTGCAGTTCATCCAACAACTGCAATTCAGAGCACACAGGTTCAAACCATATTTCAATCACATAAAACAAAACTCAATCTATCCTGAGAAAGGGTACTAATTAAGTCAACTGGAGGATTATCACACATTCATAATGGAAATGCCAAAATCCCATCCAAATCCTAAAATTCAATCCATCCCAAAATTCATCAAGATATAGATTACATCACCATAATCAGAAGTTCAGAACACTCCAAAACATGTAATACAAAGGTTCAATCCAAATTTCAATCACATAAAACAAAACTCAATCTATCATGAGAAAAGGTACTAATTAAGTCAACTGGGAGATCACACATTCATATTTAACAAATGGCATGTCACATGTAACAAACAACATGTCAAATTTAACTAAAAGCCTGTCAATTTTGAGCTTATAGATGGCCTGGCCCTTTGATCCACCACCATTCCCATCCAAACCCTTAAAACCCAAAATCAAATCTATACAAAATTTATCAGCAATTAGATCACATCACCACATTAGCAGTTCAGCACAGTTCACAACATAAATTGTGACCGAATTACCCACCGAATTCAGAGTGTACTCGCAATCAGAAGCCGGCAAGAGGAACCTATTGACACCAGCATCAGGGCTAAACCCATTCTGCACAGGACCTTTCTGATATCCCGGTCCAACGCCAGAGGCTCCCGTCCTCCGACCAGCAACGCCTAATCCTAGTTGTTCCAAAACTTGATCTTTCGAAACCTCCTTGGAACCCCTAAATATATAAACCTTGGACATCTCAGAGAACCCTAATTCATGAACATGCACCTGAGTACCAAACGAGACAAACCCCACAAGGGCGTTGTCAGGCAAGAGCCCAATCGCCCTCTTGAGCGCGGACTTTGCAAACCCTATCTCCTCCTCAATCATACACGTGTCGAGGACGAACACATACACCGGCGGCGGCGGCGTAGCGGGGTTCCCCATGCCGGCGCCGGAGGGAACGGTGGGAATCGTATACTGGATGGTGGTGTACTGCTGATAAAGCTCGGCGGGGAGATTGGTCTCGGAGATGCCGGAGTAATGGTGGGGGAATTGGTTGCGTTGGAAGCAGAATCGGCAGATCCAGATCCTGGCAATGAAGTCGACGCCGGAGAAAGGGTTGAGGATGGCGGAGCAAGTCCGGCATCGGAGAGGCGCGTAAGGGAGGGTAGGGATTTCGGGGTGGGAGCGGATCGGGGAGAAGGAGACGGCGAGTGGGATCACGCACTTGCTGGCTTCGACCTTGGTGCGTGGCCACACGTTCCACGTCATCCGGACGCCGTCGATACCTTCTGGGTCGTTCGCCATCTCAGTCGCCATGATTGTCCGTAAAGCTTTGAGCTTTTTCCCCTCCTTGATCTATAAATATGCCCCCACTTGAATTTCAGTAGGGAGGAAACGCCGATTGGCGAGCACGGAGGAGGAGAGGAGAGAGGGAGATGAGGAGATCGCCGAGAATGAGGGAGAAGAGGAAGAGGGGTGCTCGTGATTATGTGAAATCTGCCGTCTTTGGATTTGGAATTTTCGCTTACAACTGTATAATTTTGCTGGCGTCAATTTCTGTTCGTCAAGAGATTTATATTTTTCACCAAATATAATTCGGCATTTATTATTGATATATTCTATTTATTTTTTTGCCCAAAAAAGAAAGTAATAAAAATAAGAAAATATCAATTATTTGGCCAAAAACAGTATCAATAATAAATGGCCCTTATAAATTAAATTTATTAAAATTGGAATCTATCTATCTATAACTATATATTAAAGCTGTCAATTTTCATATATCTTTAGCATCAAACAAATATCTATTTAGTATAACAATATCTTTTGAAAACTTCCTTATACAAGTATTTAAAATTAAAGATAAAATATTTTAAAATAAATATAAATTTTTTAGCATATAGCTTTTGACGAATTTATTTATAGATATATAGTGATTTTCTTTTATAAAAAAATAATGATAAATATTTATAAATTTTAAAATTAATAAAAATAGATAATAAAATATTTAATAGATATATTGAAATATTTGATAAACCCTAAATTTACGTAAATAAAAAGTAATAAAATGTGAAGAATATAATATTTTTATACATTCTACGAGCAATAAATTAATTATATTAAAGTTTATATCATATTTTTATTTAGTTATTAATATCCTATTTATAATGTTTATAAAATATCGAATTTAGTCGTACATGATACGACGGGTAAAACTAGTTGTTTTAATTTGCTTCCCAATCAATAAGTGTGTTGAAATCCAAGTGACGAAATAAGTGTGTTGAAATTTTGACACCGAAAGATCATACTAAAGTGAAGAAGATATGTCGTTGGTAGTTGATAAAGACAATGCAACAAAAGAGAGGAATCGAGACCTCAATATCTACCTGACGGAACCTACAAACTCATTCTAATGACAACCCTATATCTTGGCTAGAATTATTGAACAAGTGCCAATATGATAAGCAAAACAAAATTACCATCTTTATTTGTCATCTCTAATAACCTTTCATGCAGAAGCATCACTCATTGGCCTCTTAACAATGTTTATATTTAGTTTCGTCCAACTAGGGTGAGATTTATCAAACCAAGATCTTTCATCACGTAGGACGCAAAATCAGTTAACACATAGAAATCTTAACAAGAAAAAAGGCAGTAAAAAGCTCCAAACCTGGATGTGAGTCATGTGACCACGAGCTTAAGCATTGACATTATAGATAGATGTTAACAAATTCGAGCTGACCTACTCGCAAATTAGGTGGGCTTGGACAAAGAAAATATAGAAAATTACAAATGCTCACCCCGAGTCAAGATGGAATATTTATCATCAGAACAAATAGCCGAAAATGATACTAGTAATTTTGTTGGTTTTCCAAGGGGAATGCTCATGGAAGTCGAAACGAAGACCTTATAGTACTTTTTTTTTGATAAGGAAAGAGATTAAGGTGGCCACTAACAGGCCAGTGGCCGTCCTAGGGCATCCTGTCGGATGAGGGTAAGCAAACCCGGGTCAACTGCAAGCAGGATAGAGGAGACACGTCTGAAGGATCCAACGATGAAGTCCGCAACAGAATTGCACTCACGAAAGACAGGAGATATACACCAATCTTGGAACCGAGCAAACAAGCAGTGGATGTCCAAACACAACAGCTCAATCTCCCACGGGCAGCGCCAGTCACCAAGAACGGCCTTGACCAGCTGCAAATTATCGCCTTCAATCTGGATCTGGGGAATGCCACGACGAATGGCCTCGAGAAGTCCATGGCGTAAGGCGATGTTCTCAGAGATCAGAACAGATTGTTGACTTATAGTACTATTTTAAAGTCTTAACTGCTTGATTAGATGTTTGGAACTGATAATGCTATTTATTAGACATAAATAATTTTGATCTAATTTATGGAAGAATTGTGTAGTATGTAAGTTATTTCTCACATGCAATTGAAAATATATGTTCATAATGTAAAGTCCAAGATGTAACACGGCCCAAATACAAGCTCGACAGTTAACAACCTGATTGAAGCATACATTCTGGTAAATCTTGTAAAGAAGCCCAATCAATCACAATCAGCCCATTAAAAGTCAGCCATCAGGTCAATCATATTCATATCCATACGATTTCCAGAAAGATCCATCGTATCAGGTGGACTCTGCCGCATCTGATTTTTCCCGCCGGCCAATGCGCGGGGTTCGTTCTATTGTCGTTTGAAAATTATTTTAATAAAAAATAAAAACCTAAAAATGGCGATTCTGGAACCATCTTGAGAAATTGAGAATTCGGAACTCTCTAGACTTCCTCCATAGTTGCATCATTCAATCACACACTTGCTCTATATAAATCTCTCTCGTTTGATTCTCTCTATCGATAACAAGCTAATCGCGTTTCCTAGCATTATCCGCATTCTTCAATCAGGCCTGTGAGTGATTTCGGAGTTCCGATTGTGGTGACATGGAGGACGATTTCGATTTCCCGACGAGCTCCGGTGTGAACGACGAAGAGATGGACATGGATGAGTTTACAGAAGATGTTCCGATCTTGAGTGTTGGAGAAGAGAAGGAGATTGGGAAGACGAAGGTCGTGAAGAAGCTTCTCAAGGAAGGCGAAGGCTGGGAGCGACCTGGCAAAGGCGATGATGTGGAAGGTATTTCAATCGTTGATTTTGGGAACCGGAATTTGAGTTTTAGAGGATTGAGTTTGAATTGAGGCTGATCTGGTTGTGTAATGGTGATCTGCAGTTCATTATGTTGGCACGCTGCTCGATGGAACTCAGTTTGATTCTAGTCGTGAAAGGGGAACACCGTTCAAATTTAAGCTCGGTCAAGGTAAGCTTGGAATATTTTGGAATTTCGGTTAGATTGGTGTATAAGGATTGCTGTTTCTTACGGTTTGGATTGTTTATTAAGCTCGAATTGGATCACGATAATCGACAACTTTTCACGCTGTCTTGTTAATTACTTGAAGATGCTATATGAATGGTATTTTTTTGTGATGCGAATTGATGGACCAATACTTTGATCTCATAAATGGATGATGTTTAGAAGCTGATGCTTAACTAGGTTGATTGATCTCATATATAGATTCACTGATCTGCATGCACTGTGAAATTCACATATGGGAGTTTCAATATGGTTCGACAGTATTGTGGTTCTGTTACTCTCTAATATTATATTTCTAGGCTAAAATTTTTAATTGCTTTAAGGAAAGTAATACAAATCCTGAATAATGGAGGGTCTGCTACTCTCTAATAGCATCTCTATGTTCCTAATCTTCAAGACTTCAACTAGCTCTCTATTTTGTTGAGACAATTGGTATATGAAGAAGATGAACTGCTTGAATATTACTCCCTTGAATTATATGATATATCAATACCTATGTGATTGGAGCAGATTTGTAAGAACCTTTTTAAATGTATAGATAGATTCCTAATCTCCTCATATGCTGAAAAGTTTACTGTAAAATAGCTTTTAGGGAAAACAACATGTTATGTGCAATAGATCACTTAGTAAGAAGTGTGGCTTTAGCTGAAAAGGATTATGTTTAATCCCCAGGACAAGTGATCAAGGGATGGGATGAAGGGATTAAGACAATGAAGAAAGGTGAAAAGGCACTTTTCACCATTCCTCCTGAGATGGCCTATGGAGAGTCTGGTTCTCCACCCACCATTCCTCCAAATGCAACTCTTCAGTTTGAGGTAGAGCTGCTTTCCTGGACAAATCTGAAGGACATAACCAAGGATGGAGGGATACTCAAACAAATTCTGACCGAAGGAGAAGGCTGGCAGAATCCAAAAGACCTGGATGAAGCATTTGGTAAATTCTTAGCTCAACCCTGCTTTGATCTTTCTCTAGTAGCTAGATGTATGGCATTCTATTGAATTCCCTGCTATTTCTTGTTGCAGTTAAGTATGAGGCTCGACTTGACGATGGGACTGTTGTTTCAAAATCTGATGGAGTGGAGTTTAGTGTTGGAGAAGGTAGATTTCAGCAGACATACAAATTATTGTCATCATTAGAATGTAGTAATACAATATGGTGCTTGTATTGACAAGTCAATCTTTCACTTGCAACAGGATATTTCTGTCCTGCGTTGTCTAAGGCTTTGAAGACGATGAAGAAGGGAGAAAAAGTAATTTTGAAAGTAAAACCACAATGTAAGGATATTTCCATGTCAAGAGCTTGTGTATAAAATTATTTGATATTGGTAAGTAGTAACATAACATGGCATTGGATGTTGATTATCAATGTTGCAGATGCATTTGGCGAAAAGGGCAGAGAGGCGTGTGGTGAAGAATCTGTAGTTCCACCAAATGCTACTCTTCAAATATCTCTTGAGCTGATCTCATGGAAAACTGTCTCAGATGTGACTAGTGACAAGAAGGTCCTGAAGAAAATTCTGAAGGAAGGAGAAGGATATGAGCGTCCGAATGATGGTGCTGTTGTTCAAGGCAAGTTGGATACCAAATTATACATTATCTTACATCTTTTTGTGTTAACAATTGTATATGTTTCCTAATGCTATTGCTGTTGCTTAATTTACAGTGAAATTGATTGGGAAGTTACAAGATGGCACTGTTTTTGTTAAGAAGGGTCATGACGAAGACACACCATTCGAGTTTAAAGTTGATGAAGGTGTGTTAGTGATAATCACCATCCCTAGATTTTGATCTGTTTCGGTTTGAATTAGGGATATAGGCAAATGTCATATGTAATTTTGCTGATTTTTATTTGTGCTCTTTGGCAGAACAAGTCATTGATGGTCTAGACAGAGCTGTGAAGACTATGAAGAAGGGAGAAGTTGCCCAGATCACAATTCATCCTGAATACGCGTTCGGTTCATCCGAGTCGAAACAAGAATTGGCTGTGGTACCAGCAAATGCTACTGTAACCTATGAAGTTGAGATGGTCTCCTTTGTGAAGGCAAGTTTTTGCTTGTGACTTTTCATTCTAGCCTATGTATATAATCCTAAGCCTGGTTGCTAAAATTCTAATGTACATTGTGTGCAGGAAAAGGAATCATGGGACATGAACACACCTGAGAAGATTGAAGCTGCAGGAAAGAAAAAGGAAGAAGGAAATGTGCTATTCAAGGCTGGAAAGTATGAAAGGGCATCAAAAAGATATGAGAAGGTAAGACTATGAAACTTGTTGTACTCCATCTTTTGCTCTGATCTGGACATTGATTTTAACATAATTGTTCATGGGCAGGCTGTGAAATTCATTGAATATGATTCTGCATTTAGTGAAGAGGAGAAGAAACAAGCCAAGGCACTCAAAATCACATGTAATCTCAACGATGCTGCTTGCAAGCTTAAGCTGAAAGACTACAAGCAAGCTGAGAAACTTTGCACAAAGGTTACTTATAATCATGTTTATATATCATTTATATTCTAAGTTAATATCTAGTTTATTGATTCGTTATATCTTGAATTGTCAGGTGCTGGAACTTGACAGTAACAATGTGAAGGCACTTTATAGAAGGGCTCAGGCACGCATTCAACTTGTAGATCTGGATTTGGCTGAGGTTGATATCAAGAAGGCTCTTGAAATTGACCCAGAAAACAGGTAAGAGCTAATTAAGGCCCTGTTTGGTAAATTCTAATGAATTAGCCGGAAAGATGAAGTGGGCTAATCAAATGTGTATTGTTTGATAAATAGGGAGGTGAAAATGGAGTATAAGCTTCTGAGGGGGAAAGTGAAGGAGTACAACAAGAAAGATGCAAAGTTCTATGGAAATATGTTTGCAAAAATGACATCAAAGGTAAAGTATATGAAAAAGATCAAATTTTTGAAGATTCATTAGTCTGGAGTTCTTGTGTGGTCTCTTTCTGATTGCATTGTAAAAATGTTTGGTGATGCAGAGTGCTTCTGCAAAGCAGGATCCAATGCCAATGGCCGTGGATAGCAAGGCATGAACACATAAAATTGACACTTGATCCATTTTAAGCTCTGTTATATTGTGTCCTTGTGATATGCACTTCGTTTGTGTCATTTGTGAACTATGATGATGGTCTGAAGAGTATACTTGTATTGTTTCATAGTTCACTTATTGTATGCAAACTAAAAATAATAATAGATGATACCTTGCAACTGAAAATTATAATGATGTTTTTTGTATTTGGGGATTCCAATTCTAATTTGAGACGGTAGCAATTGCCCGAAAGCACAAAAAATGTTTGTATCGAAACATTACGTTTGTTTTGGGAACTAAAAATCTCTAATTTGAGACGCTATTGCGTAGCAAGCACACATATAATTGTGTGTTTGCTGAGATAATAATGCATTAATTTTCGTGATCCAAACTGACCCTAATATTACGTTCTGTACAAATCTATACATTTTTAGCGTATGACTTGTTGAAATTTTGGAAAAAAACTATAGTATGATTTTACCAATGAAAACGTTGGCTTTTGAAATCAAACTAACTAATAAGAACAATAGTTCTAAAAATCCCTTCTAGGCCCCTTGTTTAGGGGTTAAAAGGTCCCAGTTCGCCTTTCAGACTCCCTAGACATTTTTCAAGAACTAGATATGGGTCTTGTTTAAGAATTGGTGGTTTCGGTTCCACCGGAACATGTTCGGTTCCATCGGAACATGAAGTCGAAACCTTCGGTTCCACCGGAACATGAAATCGGAACCGACCTTTGGCCCGGCCTTGGTTCCAGTCGGTTCCTCTCCCGGTTTCGGAACTGGAAATAACCAAAACAAAATTAAATTAAAATCTCTTCCCAATGAACACGGCCATTGTTCTCGATGTTCTAAAAAGCGCTAGACGGACGCTGGGCGGAGAGGTCTTACGGACGTTGGGCGGAGAGGACCGCCTAGACGACTGACCTAAGTTGTCCTAGACGGTCAGGCAGGATAGGACCTTCCAGTGCCTAGAAGAGATTTTTAGAACAGTGATTGTTCTAATAGAATAACTGCGATCTTGGTCAGCCTATATTTTATTGGTGGAACCGTCGATTCCACCCAGTTTTCCGGTTCTGAACCGGGGTTCCTAGGTGGAGGAACAAAAATCAGAACCGAACCCATATCTATCTAGAACCATCTAGGCGCTAGGCGGGTCTCTTTCCGCCTAGGTCTAGCATTTCTTAAAAAATTGATAAAGAACAAAAGAAAAAGGCCGTTTTATTACTTCTCATATCGGTCACATCTCTTTTACACATAGTAAGAACACCCTCAATTAGCACATAAACAAAAAGTTTACTATCCGTTTACATGACTCAAAAAAAAAACATTAGAAATCAAAAAAGGCCAAAGTGAGTTAACACTTAATTAAAATTGACCATTATATCATTATTTTTTAATTAAACTCCATTTTTAAAGAAACTTATTAGAAGGAGCAAAGCTAACAAGCTGTTTAGACTCCATCCAAGGCTTAACCACCACCTGGGCCTCAAACACCCTCCTAACACCGCCCTGCACCGTCTCCACCGTCAAATAGTACTTAATTCCGGCCACCACCTGCCTCTGCGCCGCCACCACCTCCACGAAGCTCAGCGGCGCCGCCCACGCGCCGCGCGTGAGGAGGTGGCCGCTGCTTCGGTTGTACTCCTCGACGGAGTACCGGCCGAGCTCTTGCACCTCCTTGTTGGACCTCACGTTGGGTACCTCCGACCGGCCGCCCACGAACCGCCCTTCCGCGGCGGCGCCGGCCACCAGGGTGAGGAGAGCTACTATGAGAAAGGATGTTTTTTGCATTTTGGGGAAATTTTGGGTCGTGTTTTGGGATTTTGTGAATTTGTGGGGTTTTGATTTGGGAGAGGGGTATTTATAGTGCGGAGATGTAAACGACGTCGTGCCGCGTATCATGGTGTGCAGAGGAAACTCGACACCTCGCGCCTTTCATGTTTTGGACGCTAGTGCAACTTGTAATAATCTCGAAATTTTTGTTTGCATAATTTAGGTTTTCACCTCAATAATCATTATCCAATTGCCTTATTTAATTCCAAATATGAATTTGGAAGTAAATTGGACTAATATATAACTCAGCGGATTACTCCTTCTATTACCAATTGGTTTTAGGATGGAACCTCGCTGGGCTAATATGGTATTAGAGTCATCTGTCGCCCCGTTGTATTGTCAAGTGTCAACTGGGTTAGTCCCCCCAGTTACAATTACGGGGACGTGTTAGAATATGTCCGTCCCACATCTAAAAGTTGGGAATAAATTGGACTAGTATATAACTCAACGGATTACTCCTTTTATTGTCAATTGGTTCTAGGATGGTAGCCCAATCTATTGCCAAATACTATCAATCATATATCTACAGTAGTCATGAACCGAAACTAAATAAAAAAATCCGACGATTTGATAGGAATTGACCCGGATGCGGTGAAAATTGAGAGTTGGTCGGTCTCTATTTCACGTTTTCTAGAATCTGAATCAAAAAATCCGACGATTTTGAAACCGGATAGGAATTGAACCGGAACCGGTGAAAATTGAGAGTTGGTCGGTCCCGGTCCCGATTTCACGTTCTTTAGAACCGGAAAATCGGCGGTTCCGGCCCTTTAAAAAATAAAACCGCGGTTGTAGTTTTGTATTTTGTCTTCAGACCACGGTTGAGGTCATGATTTTGCATTTCCACGATAATTTTTATTTTTTTAAAGGGTCGGAACCGAACCGAAATTGATCATGGAACCGATAAAAATGAAACTGTGAACCAAATCGAGACCATGGTTTCGGAATCGAGAAACCGAAATTGACCATGGTTTCGTAATCGTGGAACCGCCGGTTTTAAAACCGGACCCATAACTATCTACAGGGGTTGAACTACTGAATAACTAGTCCAAATAAACGGACGAAAAGCCAAATAAAATAGATAAAAAGTGAATTTGGTTTATTTACATGAATATTGCTCTACTTAATGTCATTCAACACCATCCCAACAATTGGTCAAGAATGCACCATTTTCATTTCTATGTGATGAATGAATCAACAAAAACAAAAGCCCACACAAAACTAATTCATATTGACCATGATCAAAATCAATTCAAAACAGAAGGCTATGATGATGACGATGATGATGATGATGATCGATAAGGATTGAATCTCGCCATACCATCTGATATTGACTGCAAAAATGGCGGCGTCAGTCTTATCTAAATTGGTTGCTTTGTTTCTGTGCACCCACACTTGACACTACCTTGAAATCATCGATTATTTTGGTTGTATAGTACATGATGATACTATTAAAGAGTACATAGTTATGTACCAACAGTACTAGTGCTACTACCACCGGTATATCATTTATGTTTGTCCTCTAGTGGGCTAATACATAAAAACGCTTAATGGGCCTTTTTCCCTCTTTTTGGGCCCAATACTTATGGGCTTGGATTTCTCTGGGTTTTGAATATGGGCCTGCCCATAGTTTTGAAACCTTCTATTCTCATGTTTAGTTGTTGGGTTGTACAAACCTGGACCGAACTGTGAACACGACCAGACTGAATCAAGGATGATTACAGTTCGCTCTATGGTCCACTACTTTAGAGGTTTATGGGTTATAGTCTAGTCTAAGAACGTGAATTTACGGTTCAGACCGTGTTGAATGTAATAAGGTACAATCATAAATATTATATGAAATAGTGAAACCTCTTCTCATGTTTAGTTGTAGGGTTGTAAAAAAACTGGCCGAACTGTAAACGCGACCAGACTGAACCAGGACCGTTAAAGTTCGTTGTATGGTCCACTGCTTTGGAGGCTTACGGGTTATAGTCCGGTCCCAGAGTGTGAATTTACGATTCGGACCGTGTTGAACGTAATAAGGTAGAAACATAAATACTATCCGAAATAGTGAAACCTCTTCTCATGTTTAGTTGTAAGGATGTACAAAACTAGACCTGGATCATTGTACAGTCCGTTCTATGGTCCACTATTTTTAGAGGTTTACGGATTACTGTCCAATCTAAGAACGTCAATTTACGATTCGGACTGTGTTGAATGTAACAAGGTAGAACCATAAATACCATCTGAATTAGTAAAGGGTGTTTGATAATAGTTCATTCCTTGAAAATAATTGAATACAAGAGCAAGTATAATGGTGGTAGCTACTAAAGATTAAACTGCTCGTTTTACCTTTGTCGCGAGTATAGCATGATGAGCCCAAGTGACGCCAACTCTGGATGAAAGAAGAATAAGGGTATTAAGAAAAGGAATTTCTCGAGGATCCAAAACCACAACCTGACCCTTTTCATATCTACGATCCAGTGATCCACCAAGTTGGATCGGGATTGTCAATCAGGGTCCGGTCCAGTCTAGACCATGTGCACACCCCTATTTTGTAGCAATACGAATCATGTCTCAAACTCGTGTCATATAATGTCAAGTCTTAATACTTTATAACAAAATGTCTGTTGTTTAACAACAAAATTTGGGATATGGGTTTGGGACATATGATTTTGACTAGTTTTTCTTGTATCAAGTAGCAAAATCACATTTTTGCCCAAAATTTTGACTAAAGTTTTTAGTCGGTGTTCTACTACCAATATACATTTAATTTGAATTGCTTCATTATGGTTAAAATACTAAAATCAGACTCCACTTTTTGGGCCTTTGGTTTCCTCCATCTATTTTGCCTTCAATTTAATGGTGGGTCAATTCAGCTATCAACAATTGCAACCAAGAGAAAGCAAAGAGGCAAGCTATAAGGTTTAATTAATCATCTCATTCCACACCAACCCAACAATTTCTGAGCATTTCTTGGTTGGCAAATTGGCATGGTCCATATATTGGCTTCAAAAGGATAAGAATGTGGATCCCCTCATTTTGATAGACTATGGACCAAAAACTTAAAAAATTCTCATAATTAATATGAATAAATGATATGTTTCAAAGAAAAGATGGATGTGGAGTGATGCATATTTCATAGTCTAGGTCTAGGATCATTAATTGTATTGGGTTTGAGTGTCAATAAGGTGGGGTGCATTTTGTTATGTGGATCAGGGTATGTTCATTTGCCCTTTTGCAATGTTGGGAGCTAAGTCTCAGGGCGTGTGCCTACTATACTGTTAAAACTCGACCCAATATGAATAAATAAATAAATAACTCTCGGGATTGTTTTATTTATAATTTTAGAATTAATCTGATTCATGAAGGATCAGAATTCAAAACAACACAACAACATCTACCAAGAGTGCTCTCGATAGTACATGCAAGATCCAGGAGTTAAGATGTAAGTATCCTTGTCCCGAAGTAAAATATGAAGGGTGTGTCTGATAGGCTCAAGACAGAGAGGAAAAACAACAGAAAGAAGAAAGCGGGTGAAAAGGTAAGAGAAAACACAAGGAACGAAGAGGAAACACAAAAGAAAAGAAAGCAGAAAACTGACCCTTACCCTGAAGTAAAATTGGGATGGTGTGTCTGATAGCGCTCAAGACAAATAGGAAAAACAAAAGAAAGCAAAAAAACGGATGAAAAAGTAGAGAGAAAACACAAGGAATGAAAGAAATGAAACGACCGAGGCACTCCCTCGCAATCTCCTCCACTACCGCTCCTCCACTGTAATTCTCTCCTTCCATTGACTCATACACATGGCCAAATCTGTTGTAACTGTCGGACGAGTGAGGTCCTGTTTTATGACCTCCTTCTATCCCTTCTTCCGAATCCAAAACAACCCAAGATCAAAACAAGATCCGAGAATGCCCAGAACAGCATCGAGCACCATTTAACTGTAACTCAAAACTACCCGGTGCCTAAATCCTAAAAGTTAAAACCGATTTTACGTGATCCGATTGACAAGGGAGTCCCTACAAATCTAATTGCTTGATATTGAGAAGAGCTATTTCATTGTCAAATAGAAACCATCAAACAGTTGGCTTATAGCATTGTCTTTCACTGGCTTAAAATCCTTTGCCTACCTCTATGGACCATTTGAGCCTCCGCTCAAACCGGAGCCTGGTGATAAGAAGAGTACATATTGCCAAATTTTCATATCCCTAGCCACTCAATTTTATTTTTTTTATATATTTTTTATTTTATTTTATTTTTGGCTAAAGGAAATATTTAAGTTAACACTATGATACCATATTTAGGTTAGTTAATTAATCATATGACAAAGTGAAAAAAAAAGGTAGTACTTATTCATTTTCTGGTGTACTTTACCTAATTTTGATCATAGGTGAAACTAGGATGGTCCAACAATAAAGAAAAAATACTAGAGAATTTTCTAATTTAGTATTGCTTCTGTTAGCCATAAAATCAGGATTGCCTTAAATAGATGCCTCTCATGTTTCATTTTTTTTACCATCTTTGTAAAATTTGACAGTGTCAGCTTGTTTGTCTTTTTTGTGAAGATTGTTACAGAAAAGAGAGAAAGTTACTGAACTTTTTAGTGTAATTATAAGGGCAGTATTCCAAAATTTGACAAGTGAGTTTTTTTTTTTTTTTTTGATGACACCTGTTGTGTTTGAATTTCTTAAAAGATTTTTCTAATATGCTCTTGAGTTATAGGTTAACATTTAGAAACTTCGAAATGGAAAATTTTGTTAAATTTTACTTCCTTGGTTAGAAAATATTTTTCATTTTACAAATAACAAAAGTATCAAAGAATTATTTAATTTTACCTAAATATCTTTCTATAATTGTTTTATTTAGTTTTGTTTATGGAAAAGATGATTTATTTTTGCCTCTTTGAACATTTTTTAAGGACAAAATTGGAAGAAAAAAATTGAAAAAATGACAAGTATTGTTGAACAAACAAAACATGTTAGAATGATAAATATTTCTGAACAAAAAGAGTGTTATTTAAGATTATTTAATTTTTTAATAAGAGTTTAGAAATTTTCTTTAGGGTTTAACTTCTAAAAACAGTGTTGTTGACCTATGGCCTTACACATAAGTTAGAAAAATTGCTTCTAAATAATCAACGTTTTTTTTATCATAGGGCATATGTTGAGAGTACTAGTTATGAAAACTAAGACCCTAGAAGGAAATTAATGAACCCTAAGAAAATAATCAAAATAATCCCAAATAATAAAATTCAACAAATCATTTCTATTTTAAGGTTCTTAACATATGCCCTTGGGCATAGGTTAGAAAAAACCGAATAATCAAATGTGAAGAATTATATGTGTGTATATATATATATGTATAAAATGTTAAACAAAAAAAGTGCAAGACCCATAATACTAATTGTAATAATTTTATAAAAAAAAACATACATTGAGACATGGGCTAAATAAATAATAAATTGACATGTGATAAAATGACTCATTCTTCAAAATATAATACTTATATATGTGTGTGTGTGAGAGAATAATTTTTGAATGAAAATATCAAATATGGGTCTTACTTAAAATGAAATACAATCGATACAAGTTATTTGGAGCCATTCTTACAAATAGTATCATATCAGACTTTAGGCAAGTCGGTGATGGTCATTCAACAAGCTAAGTGTTTGCTTACAAGTTTCTTCTTCTTATCTCACAATCAATTTATAATAACACTAGACATAGGTACAGTTGGAGAATCAAGAAATTAATAACATTGCTTTATTTATATATTATTGGTAGGTAAAAAAAGAGAAAAATAAGTTCTTCATAATCAAGCAATTTTCTTTATTCATTTTCTTCTTTATAAATGTAAGTCCACAAATCACACACCAACCATAATAATCAAGGCAAAATGCATTAAATTGAAAGAAAGCAACATTTAAAAAAAAATTGGAAGAAAAAAAAGGTATTATGCATTTACTAGTCACCACATAATACCTCATATTTGGACCCTTAAAAAAGTGATTGTACACTTAAGACTTAACCCTACAAAACAATAAGTTTACATCAATCATCCCCACAACTTTGAGTTGGACCCCTTTTTTTGCTTTTTTTATATATAGTACATATTTACATATATACAAGTTCAAAGATTAGTATTCAAGTACTACTAATAATTCCATCAAAATTCTACCAAAAAAATAATAATTCCATCAAAAAAGTATATCTAACACAATTATTTAAAAAGTTTAGGTATTATATATATAAGTGCAATTTATTAGTCGGATCTAGTGCTAGGCTATTTAAGCATTTGTTAAGATTTTTCAGGAGGTTGGAACGGTGTTCTAAAAAATGTTAGGCGGGAGCTAGGTGGTGGGATGGGCCTAGTGTCTTAACGATTAGGTATGGGCCTAGGCGGATCAGTATAAGTTTTATTTTATAGGGTTATTATTCGTAATTGGTAACAATATATAAAAAAAAATAATCTCATCGTAATGTTTCCGTATAAATTCAAGCTTATAACCCACCTAGAGTCCGCCTAGCCTACCCAACCCGTTTAGACACCCGCCTAGGCGCCCAAAGCTAAATCGAAATGGTGGATCACCACCTAGCTTCTAGACGACCGCCTATACTTTTTTTTTTAGAACAGTGTGTTCGAAGTTTGAATCCCTCTGACAATATGTATGAAAAAAGCGAATTGGGTGTATCGCTTCCAACAATGGGCCTCTGCTGTAAAAATTTAGTCTTCAATCTGTATAAATTGAGAGATACCTCGAAAAACCATTAAAAAAGGTTTGTTGTTTGTTTAGTTCATTTTGCCTTGTTTTATAAAAAGAGCGACTAAAAGAACTATTCAAAGTCACGCATGTCAAGAAACAAACAAGCTCTACAATTAAGTAGGTTAGGAATCTTAGTCAATAGTTTTATCATGAAATCAAATGATAGTTTTATAACTAACTTTGTTAACAAAATTTTCAATTCAATTTAGCACATATATAATATTGTTGTAATGCACATGATCTAGGCTTAATGTACATATTCCCTTTTCTAATTAGTATACACAACTAGACCCGTCAATCGGGTCGGGTCGGGCGAGTTCGGTCATTTCGGGTTCGGGTTCGGTTTCGTTATGGGTCAATCAGGTCTGGTTGTAGCGGGTTTTTGGTCGGTTCGGGTTGACCAGCGGGTCTAAATTATCAATTTTTTTTATGATTATTAAAATCAAATTTTAATTAAATAATATTAATATATTAGTTTAATTTATTTTAATAATAAAATATATTACAATTTTCAAAATAAATTTTAAAAATTCTATAAATATACTAAATCGGTCAACCCAACGGGTTTCGGGTTTTATCGAGTTCGGTTGATTTCGGATTTCGGGTTCAAATTTACGGGTCTTGACCCTAAAATTATCGGACGATTCGGGTCGGGTTAGCGGGTTCGGTCAACTTTTGACAACTATATACACAACTACAAAAGAAAAGTAATAATTGTAAAGTATCATGGGACTTAAAGATCTTATTCATATGATCATGCATATTCTAAATCATGATATAATTTCACAATGAAAAGTAGATCGCTAGCTAAATAATTTTTGCTCAAATGTCACTTTCAAAAACCAGACGTTGATACGAGATAGAGTAGTCCTAACTACTAAGATTACTTTATGGGCATAATTTATAATTATGGGTCCATCGGTATTGTACTAGAGATATGTTAGAAATTAGTCCAAATCAACTTAATTATATGCCAAATCTACAAATCATGTATAAACCAATGTGATTAGTTAGTTTGAATTACTTATAACTGTAATAATCTCAACTATCATGCATATAGTATATAGAATTTTTTCAAACACAACAAAATCTTTGGGTTTGACTAATTAATGAAAATGATGTGTTTGATATCCTTAATAAAAGGCGAACTTTCCGCATGCACAATATTTTTTAGTCATCAATTATAAAATTTTAGAATTAGAATTTGTCTATATTATACTAAATAATGCATTATCAAATGTGATTTGAATAGTGGTGGTGCATCTGGCACCAAAAAAAATAAATTAACATTTCAATAGACGCCAAATGACTTCATTCAGAATCTAGGAAAGCATACCAAAAACCAAATCACACAATGGGAAAGAGCAAAGAGATAGACCGATGATGAGGATTCCCCTTAAAAAAAAAGAACCTCAAATCCAAAACAATTTTTTTTTTAAATATTAATAAAATGTCCCCTCGCGGGACGGAGAGTGCCGCCTCTCCTTCGACCAAAAAAAAAAAGAACCAAAAAATGGCAAATACCCCACATAAACACCTTTAAACTAAACTTTGACATAACAAAAATCAACACAACATCGGCTACATTAGGATTCATAATTAGAAACCACATTGGACAACCGATTGGCCTAGGAACTACGAAGTATGGACCAATATCCATGGGAAGACTTAGAATGGCAAATACCCCTCATAAACACCTTTAGACTAAACTTTGACAGAACAAAAATCAAGACAACATCGGCTACATTAGGATTCATAATTAGAAACCACAACATCGGCACTAGCGTTTAGAGATGGCATTTGAGAAGCAAGAAGACTTAGAATTCGAAATATTGAAATTGAAGGTCATAACCTCACAATTATTAATGCAATTAAGGGCGTTTGTCAATGCCCATGGGAAGTTGAAATGCTTATTTCAGATATTTTGGCCTCTCTACAGGGGTTTGAGACCTTCTCAGTTAACCATGTTGCTAGGGATTGTAATGTTATGACCGACAAAATTGCAAAGCTGAGCCACAACTCCCCTAGTAACATACTGCTGGATAATTTAGAGTTGCTCTCATCTGTATGGATGCTCTAGGAAGCTCTCCTTAGAGGTTTCCTAATTCTTACTTCATCAAAAAATGCGATTTGAATAGACCCTTAATTTTTTTGGAGTTATCATATATAGGTAAAGTTGTCAAGAGCCTTACTAGTCTATCTAGTACGTAGTTGAAGACTTGAAGTGTTGTTATAGATGTGAAAAAGATTCAATAAGATCAAGAATACAGATTTACGTGCTTACCAACGTTGTGTTGGCTACGTCCACATACAGAAAAATTAATTTTATTAAGAGGCAAATAACTTTATTTTGAAACACAATTATGAGGCGTTTCAAGAGTATGGTTACATATATAAACCCTAATTTCAGATTATGGGTCGAGGCCCAAACAAATCACGATAGACCAAAAAACAGAATACACAGTGTACCGTTTTGGAGGGGTGATACCCCCATAGCCCCTGGATCCTGACTCGCTGACCGACATCATCAGGCACAACCTCCTCAACCCCTACAAGGCTACAACCTTGGTGGGTTCGATAGATTGAAAGCATATTAACCACTGTTCTAAAAGTCCCTTCTAGGCCCCGTCTAGGCGCTGGAAGGTCCTAACCGTCTAGGACCACGTAGGCCACCGTTCAGGCCGTCTAAACGCTAGGCGATCCCTCTCCGCCCAGCGCCCGCCCAATGTTTTTTAGAACATTGATATTAACATAATGTCATTTGTAATCATTATACTGCGAGTTCGAATCTCAACTTGTCATTGAAATAGTTTTGTACCCGATAAAAAAAATTTGATAAGATCTTGATCTTTAATTTATCAATTATTTATATCTTTTTTATTTTAAATATTTTTTGTAAAATTCATAATTTTGTGTGAAAATTTATAAATTTAGCACATATTATAGTGTTAAGTAAACCTCACCGAAAGTGCACCCTGAGATTTTATTAATAGTGTTTCTAATGTCAAATCCAACGCGTAAAATCCATAGGAAAGTGTTGGTACACAATTAGTTGTAACTTGTGGAAGATGTTTCTATGCAACAGTTTATATTAAATCCTCGACAGAGCTTTTCAATATGACAGTATGTTCTCCACCGTCTTTGAAATTGAACTTTGATTTGTTTCAAATTTTTTTAAATTTTAGTTCAACAAATTTTCAAAATAATTGACATGATCTTAGGCTTGTTTGGTTGAATGTAGTTCCAAGAATTAAATTCCGATGCTTTGAAATTCTATAAATTTAAAAAAAATGTGTTTGGTTGAGTTGTAAAATTTAGAATTTAAAATAAAATAAGTTAAGATTTTACATGAAAAATTACGAATTAAAACTTACCAAGGAGACTAGGTAAGTCTGAAGTGTTAACCAAACAAGCATCTATATTGAATTGTGGATAGGGCTGTCAAAAGCTGATCTAACCGCAACCCGACCCGAACCGCCCGATAATTTTAGGGTCAAGACCTGAAAATTTGAACCCGAAACCCAAAATCAACCGAACCTGATAGAATCCGAAATCCATTGGGTTGAAACTCGAAACCCGTTGGGTTGACCGATTTAGTATATTTATAGAAATTTTAAAATTTATTTTGAATATTATAATATATTTTATTATCAAAATAAATGAAAATAATATATTATAATTAAAAATTGATTTTAATAATCATTAAAAAAAGGATATTTTAGGCCCGTTGGTCAACCCGACCTGACCGAAAACCCGCTACAACCCGACCCGATTGACCCGTGACCCATAACGATACCAAACCCGATTTAACCCGAACCCGAAATAACCGAACTCGAACCCGCCCGACCCGACCCGACCCGACCCGATTGACATGTCTAATTGTGGCGATCAAATATGTGTCATAGAGTAAAATAAACATAAAAATTGGTTAATTGTGAAGTTTTTCAAGAACCTTTGCCAAATTTCCAGATAAGGCATGGATATTATCTATTTGTATGTAGCTTTATAGCCACAAAGGCCATTTAAACAAAGACTTGCTAGTGAGGTCCCCTAAAAGAGAATTAAATTTATTTTCTTTTATTATTTATCCTTCCACATTTTTTTTGAGCAAAATTTTCCACATTGGAGCCAAGCAAAAAAACCCAATTCAAGATAAACCATGACCAAAAAACATCCCTTTCTACATTGAAGAATCATATGTTTAGGTATAAAGTAAATCCACCCCATGTACCATAAAGAAACCTTCTTAGAAAGAGGGCAAAAATATCAACTTAAACAACACAAACACGGAGAAACGTATCATTTTCGTAATTTTACACATAAAAACGAGTTTTCGAGTTTCTGACATGAAACGGAAATGATAAACACTGCTCTGATAAAGTTTTCCGAGTAACATAGTACTTAGAAGGCCACAAAAAGGGGAAATGAAAATAATACAGACACAGAAAAACGTATCTTTTTCGTAAATTTACACTTAAAAACGAATTTTCAAGTTTCCGACATGAAACGGAAATGGAAAACATTGATCTGATGAAGTTTTTCGAGTAACATAGTACTTATAAGGACACAAAAAGGGGAAACGGAAACAATACAGACACAGAAAAACGTATCTTTTTGTGATTTTACACTACTTTGATAAAAAAAAATCCGATTAACATAGTCCTTACACGGACACAAAAATGGAAAACGAAAGCAACACAAACAAAGAAAAACACATCATTTTCGTAATTTCACACTTAAAACGAAGTTTCAAGTTTTCGACATGAAGCAAAAACCATAAACGCCGCTCTAATAAAGTTTTCGGGTAACATAGTACTTATTTCGGCTTAGTTAAAAAAAAAGCATTGGCCTTTATTATAATTGTTTTTGGTAGGAAACTGGCCTTTCAATCTGACATATCCACCCTTCAATGGGGTAAGATTGTCTTTGTTTGGAAGGTTGATGGGATATGGGCTTATGGGTATGTTTTATGTCTGCATTCTTCTGAGTTCACCATTACTGTTTCTCTTGTCCACTTATCCATGAAGATTTTCTTGGCCACAAACCAATTTTCCACACAATAATGTGAAAATTTTCAGAAAAATTGGGGATTAAACCAAAAAGCTCACTTTTTTGAATTTGATTCCACAGACAAGTCAGAAGCTTTTACCCACTATTAGACACAGCGTTCCAAAAATCTTGTCTATGCCCTGCCTAGGCGCTGAAAGGTCTCAACCCGCTTAGCCTTTTATCTTTCCTAGTGCCCATCTAAGCCCGCCTAGGCAACCGTATAGGCCAATTTGGCGCTAGGCAGTCCTTCTCCTTTAAGGATTCACCTAGCGTTTTTTCAGAACGTTGATGAGACAGATTGGATTCTTTAGAACCCAGATTTTTGAAAGCAAAAAAAAGAAGTTAAATCTCGTCTATGCCCCGCCTAGGCGCTGGAAGGTCTCAACCCGTTTAACCTTTTACCTCGCCTAGCGCCCATCTAAACCCACCTAGGCAAGCGTTTAGGCCAATTAGGCGATAGGCAGTACTTTTCCGTTAAGGATCATTCACCTAGCGATTTTCAGAACATTGATGAGACAGATTGGATTCTTTAGAAGCCGGATTTTTGAAAGGAAAAAAAAGTTGCGATCCACTTTTGTGGGTCAATGTAATTGAACTAAATAATCATTTAGGAAGGCAAGAAAAAAAGGGGATTTTTTTTTTGAATGTAGAAATGTCAATTAGGGTTTGGGATCCAGCTCAAAAACGCACCATTAAATTGGACTTAAGAGGATGATTTGTCCCCCACTTTAAACCAGCTGGTTACAAGAATCTTGCTCCCACAAGTTACGGGATTTTTGAATATGCATCACTCACCACTAGTGCTAAAATTATCCAGCTGAATATGACAGCAGAAGTGAGAAATAATGTTTGGTTGCTGAACAAGATTCTGAGAAAATGAAATGAGATCTCTACAATTCAAATGGACCCAATTGATGCCCCCACCATTTTAACAAAGTTTTAAATGGCAATAAATAATAATGAAAGGAGCTCTGGAATTGTATTATTATTATTATACAGAAATGACAATGTCTAAATGCTGAGTTCATTGGTAGGACAGTAGTACAAATGAAGGTTGAACAAAAAGCATATGTTAAAACCTTAAATAGCCCTCCCTTCAACCCTTTTACATTACAATCTCTACAATCTTAACATAAGATTAATTGTACATGGAATTTCGGCGATTAGTCTAAATTTTACAAATGGTTTTTTTTTTCTTGTAAGAATCTTCAAAAGAATTGGTTGCAGAATCAGCGAAAGAAAAACGGAGTTGTGATCTCGTCCTAACCGTTTCTTGTTCTGTTTGCAATGAAGATCCTCTATATACACTATGTAGTCTTCTTTCTTGATCTGGATCCAGGTAGAATAATAATAGTAGTACAAAAGTAATGCTGATGGTGAATTGCTGTCAATTATCATAACTCAATTTTCATTTGAGCGGTTGGATTCGTTCCTGCAGATGAACAAACAACACAGGCATGGAATAAGAAGCTGTTTTCTTTTTCAATTCTTCATTCAATAAAAGATTGCAAATTTATTTACCTTGAAAATTTTGCAATTGATTTTGTGGGAAACCCATTTGGACAAGGCTGTGAAGATCATCCTCCCAAAACCCCGGAATCTGCAAATGAAAATTCAGAGATTGTTTCTTAAGTCATAATTCATTCAGGAATAGGATAAAACATTTCATTGTATAGATTTCTTGAAATGGGTAAGTTACCTGGGTAGCTGAATCACCAAAGCCATTAGTTGAAGGCAGCTGAATGCCAACATTGCCATGATGAAGATCATTTGGCAGTGTCTGAATTTGCTGAGGCTGGAAACCGTAAGGAAACGCTGGTGCTGATGAGTCTAATGGAAGCATATTGTGTGGTAATTGCATGATCTGTGTATAAGAATCAGTTCAAATTGCATATAATCAATTAGAACACTTAAGTGGTAAAACAGTAAAAATAATCAAATGAACAAAATCGAAGCGCCAAAAAACTTACATCCTTAGACAGAAGAGCTTCCATGTTGAAATCCATCCTTGGATTCACAGTGGACAATTTCATGGAAAGAAACTGCAAACCATAGAAACACTAAACACATCAGCAAACCAACCAACGAGTTAAAAACCGATGATCGCAGTTGATTTTTCTCTAATCAGAAGCATTTTATTACCTCAACTTGTCGCTGTAGCGACTGCACGTAATTTATGATTTCATCAAGAACTACAGCTTTTCCAGTTACCTTCACAAGACAGCAAATTTCAGAAACTATCAATCACCATTACAATGGCATCTACACAAAAAATTGTAACTATTGGTGCATAATTTGGTACCTTGTTGCAACCAGGAACCAGATCTTGCAAGAACTTCATCCTCTCACTGATTTTTTCTCTCCTAACCTATACAAGCAGAAAACAAACAAGAGAGGACACAAATCAATAATGGCTCTTCAGGAATTCAATGCTGAAAAGTCTAGCAAAATTGCCAATAATGGTAACAAATGAGAATGAAATCAGAGAAAAATAAAATCAGTACTCTTTCAGCAAGACTATGGCTATCAGTTGCTTGGCCCCTTCTAGCTCTGACATGGATGTAGTCCTTTGGAGCTTCTGGTGCCTTAGCAATGTCCTTTTTATTACTTTCTTCTCCATCAGTGTTTGACTTTTCCTTCTTAACATCTTCATCTGACTTGCTTCTTTTTGCATTGGATGATTCATCATTCTCAGCATCAGCCTAAGATAGATTCCACCATTTATTCAATTTCAACAAATTTCACTCCAAAGCCCACAGACCCAAATCAAAATGTGTCAAAATTACAAAAAATTGGAATGGATTATTATTACCTTATCTTCTTTAACAGGACCTTTGGATTTAGGGTTTGCTTTCCTCTTCCTGGAATTGGGATTATTCTGAGGCTTAACTGGAACTTCCCCACCTGGGTTTTGCTCAGAGACAGAAGATCCTTCTCTGGAATCACCCAAATCGCCATTTCTGAGATTCTTCTCAGAATTCACGGGCTCCGATTTGGGCAACGACGACCCGTAACCTAATTCGGATCCAAATTGGGCACCAACCAAATCGCCCAAATTTCTGGACCCAAAGCAGGAGAATTTAGCAGCTCTCTCCACGAATCCAGGGTCCGCATTCAAAGGGGATAACCCTAGGTTTGATTGCAATTGATTTTGCCCAAAATTGCCATGGATTTGGGACTCCATTACAGAAGAAAGGCTCAATTTCGGCGGCGAATTCAGCGGCGTGTTGTAACAGGAAGTGTTTCTGCTACCAACGATGCAAGATTGCGGGGAGACCTCCCCGGAATTGCATATGCTTCCCAGCTTTCCGATCACGTCCCTGATCACGAACCCGTCTCCGGCGCCGGCGTGGGACGCCGACGGCGAGGATACGAGGGAGCTCAGAGCGGACTCAAGGGGGTCGTTTTGATCCATTGAGGTATCAAAATTAGGGTTAAAGAAGCAATTTGAAGAGGAATTGAGCTCGAAAGAGGGATAATTCCAACTGGGTTGCTCTCCTTCCATGTATGGAAATTTGGTTTCGTTCCCGATGTGGCAAATCGAATGAAAAAGAGTAAAGATTTGATCTTTTTTCCTTGAATTGGGGGAAAATGTTGGGGGGTTTGATGAATTGGTGAAGGAGAAGGGGAATTTTGGCTATAAAGTTCTTGCACTTCACTCCAATTGTGAAAAGAAGGTTTCGGGAGAGAAATGAAAGCAGAAAGTGAATGGCAAGGAAGTGATAGAAATAGGGGAAAGAAATAGGGAAAAAATTTGCTCTGTCAGTTTGACCTTTTGGCTTTTTCCTTTTTAATTTTCTTTTGCCTTTTTTGTTAAAATTTTTGGTGTAATTATTAATTTCTTGAGAGGAATAAAAAGATGTTAACTTGAAATTGCAGGAATAATTTATGGCTTAAGAACGCCGTAATCGACGGTGGTGTGGAGAAATGAAGCGGTCCAAACCGTCAAGCTAGGCTAATTTTGAGATAAATCAATTTTTATTTTGGGTTAGACTTTTGTATGAATAAAAAAAAAATTGTGGTTACTTTTTTATATGAGTTTACTCATTATCTTTGCATTTTTTACAGTAGTTTAAAAAAATAAGTTTTACCATATTTTCTAAACAAGCCGATTGACGTAGCCCAGTTTATCTGATTCATGTATTTTGTCGGTTAATTTATGAACTAGGAGTTTACTCATCGTTAAAAAAAAGGAAATTACCGTCAAAGAAGCACCCAAAACTAAAAACGAGCCTTGCGACGAGATGCGGACATTCTCTATGATGCGGTTCCCTCCGGTCTCGAACGATCGACTCATGTTTGAGCATGATGAATCACTTCGGGCCGACCTGTTGTCAATAAACTTTTCGGCCTTAGTGTGACTAGCTCGTCTTTAATCTCTCGTCTCATAAAGGTGCTAATTTTATCATAAGGTCGAGTCGATCGGCGTAAGCCGATGTACTAATTCATGCGCTTTGCCAACTAAATTCATGAACTCATAATTTACCACCTTTGATGAGTACTCGTTTAAAAAAAATGAAAATTATTGTCGAAGAAGCATCTAAAGAATATGCCTTTTTTGGGCCATTCGTCTCTTCTTCATCTTTGTTTAATCCAAGTGGGTTCCCATATTCTAATTAAGTAAAATAATGGTGGTTATTGTTTTTTAACTTTACTTTTACGATTAGGGCATATGTTAAGCTCCTTAAAATGGCAATAATTTATAAGTTTATACAGTATTTTTTAGGTTTAATTAGTTTTTAAAAGGAATTATTAATTTCCTAATAGGGTTTTAGTTCCAATGAGCAATAATTTGTAAGTTTGTACAATATTTTTTTCAGGATTAATTAGTTTTTGGATTTTTCTAATGTGTGCCCATGGGCACACATTAACATTACTATGTAAGGGACGTATGAAAATTGTTTATTGTATTTTTTTAATAGGGTTCACCTATTCCAATTTAGGGCATAGTTTAAAAATTATTTCCAAATTTAACTTATTAATGTGTGCCCATGACACACATTAAAAAAACCGTTAGTTTTTTACAAGAGTCTATTAATTTTCTAATAGGATTTTAGTTCCTTTAATTAGTATGTTTAAGAAAAATCGTTACTTTTAATTAACTGTATACAACTATCAACACAACTCAAACCTTTTTTGAACAATTAACTACCCGTATGTATAAATAACTTCAACTTGTTTAACAAAAAAAAATATATAACTTCAACTTGGGAAAATCATATTTCATATAACACAAAGTTGTTCAATCCTACTCATTTGACGCCTTCGGGCATTTGGGGGACTTTGGGGTAGTATTATTGAGGTCACTGTTTCGAATCTTGCGGACGATGAGTTGTCCATTTCTTACTAGAATTGGTTAGTAATCAGTTCTCATCCCTAATGAATGCTCTAAACAAACTTAAGTAGTACTTGTGTCGACCCTAATTCTTACTCTATAAAAAAAATCCTACTCATTTGACAATGTATATTCATTTTTTCTAAAAGAATTGTCATTTTACTTTTTTACTTTTTATTTATAAATAATTATCTTTTTAACTATTTTAACCATTTTAGTTAATTTGTCTCCTTACTAGTTAGGAGTTCATTTAGTGAAAGAAACAAATTATTTTTTTAATGGAAATTAAATGTAAATCATAAAAAAATTATGTCTTTTTGTTGCAAAGGTTGTTGACCAATTTTTTTTATAATGAAAGAATTCGATATACTAAATAAGCTTAATTAGTAAATTGATCGAGAAGTCGATAGCTGGACAAATTGACATGAGAATACAAGCATGAAAAAATCTAACAAGATTATGTAAGAATTAGGATGACCTCATCTGTGAGGTGGAGATCATCTTAGAGCATCATGGCGAATAAGAACCTTAAGATAAAAATGATTCTAAATATATTACACGACATAATGTTAAATGAATCCGAATATCGAATATTAATATCTACTACCAGAGGGACTTGGCTCAGATGGTAAGCAACATGCTTCACATTTACAAGGCTTGGGGTTCAACTCTAGTGGATGTAAAAAAAAATTATCTTTGGGAGACTTATTTTCAAAGCTACGTAGGTGACTCGGATCGAGCTGGACGTAGCCAAGACGAAGCTTTGACGAACAACCCGACAGCCTAAAAAACAAATATTAACACCTACTTCAATTTCAAATTTCTGATAGCTGCCAACCTTAGTTGCAAATATAAATATATATATATATATATATATATATATATCTTTTAACTTTTAACTTGGAAAAATACTCTTATAACCTTAACTACTCCACAATTTCTTCCGATGCTTCCTTTTCGTTTGGCTGTCACTACTTCGTCCTTTTCATCTGTCATTTGCCTCTTTTACACTGGCAATTCAACACAAAAAATGTTCTCTTTGTTCCAAAGCTTTAAAGTAGACAATTTTACAGTCAACAATATTATTATTCACTTACATTACATACAATACCAACATGTGAAAACAGTACATATATAAGTTCAATGCACCCATGAATTAAAACAAACAAAAAATATTGTAACTTATAAACCACGATAAAAATGCAAGCAAGTCAATACGACTAGTCACTATGAATGCATGAATTGTAAACATTACCCACGAGAGATGGATGGAGACTTAAGAGTATAAAGAAATTAAACTGTTGGATAATAAAATGTGGTTCATCAATTGGATTTTTATCATATATATGTGTGTGTGTGAATGAAAACGGCTAAAGCTTAGAGGAGTGGTCCATTTGAATGGGACTCTTGAAGAATCATGTTCCCAACCACTAAATCACATATACATCAACTAGTTGTCCCCTAGTTGCCTTGTTCAATTGATTGCCTGTGCCATAACTAGATCATGAGCCTTTGTTGGATATAATATGATCAATTATGTTTGCCTTGTTCAATGAAAATGACTAAACTTTTGACGAGGGACTCACCTTTTGGTGGTAAATTCTGCGTTTGTTGTGAACTAGTCGATAAAGCGTACGAACCGGGTTGTTGAAGTCCGGTGGATCAATACGGACGGAGGGGGAGCGTCTCAGCACATCAATTATATTGACAATAGGATACTTAACCCAAGTGTATACCCGCATATATTGTTAGATTCAGGGGACCGAAAGAATCGGGTGACGTGTCGAGAGTTTTTACCACTTAGCATATAAAGTGTTCTCGATGTGAGACTCGTATTTTTATCATCCAACATATATACTAGTCAGTTTTTTCTTCAATTTTCCGATGTAAGATAACCATCTATCTTCACACAGGTAAACCGATTTGCGCTGACTAGCTCGACCCAATGAACTAAGTGAAGGTGTTGAGAAAAGTATTGAAAGCGGAACTTCTCAACTTCTCTCATGCCACTTACTACTAAGCAAGCTAATACGAACGAATGGAAGATTGTCTCAGCACACATGCGCGACATGTCTAGTATATAAAGCCTATATATAATGTTTCATCCTAAAATCAGCTAACAATAGGAGGAGTAACTCTAAGACATATATACTAGGCAATTATTCTTTTCTCAATTTTTCAATGTAGGATAACTACCTTCACATAGGTAAACTGGTGGTGTTGACTAGCTCGACCTAATGAGAAGACAAACGAAGGATGTAAAACGGAGACATTTTAATAGACCATCCATCCTAGTACTACTCTTGCTTAAGCACACTTGATTTCAGAGTTTAGATAGGATCCGTAAAACAATACTAATATATAGGATCATTAAGAATATACCCATGATCACTTATAAGAACCCATTTTTAAAAAAGATTCTTCTAACTTTATCTATTTAGTTCCTTAAAGTATTTTTTTAGGCCTTTTCAATTAAGGAAGTTTAATTATGGACTTTTTTAGGCATAGGTTTGAAAGACTTTTTTTTAGAAAGAGAGGCGGTACTTTTCCATTTCCTCTAAGGGAGTTTTATAGACATGCAAGTGATCTAAACTTACAAGGGTTGGATAAAAACAATCTATTTGTTAAGATCGCTCGATATTTAGACCAAATTTGCAGAAATTTTTAATAGAGACAATTCTCCCAATTCAATCTTTCATATACCGTACTCCATTAATGAATTCATATACTCTATTAATGAATTCATACTCAAATGTTTGAATAAACTCTTAAAAGATATCTTGCACCTCATCCCATTTTTTTTTATGTAAAAGTTATTTTCTCAATATTTAATACACTTTTCAATCATTAATTTATTTGCAAAATCAACATTGTATAGTAATAGGGATTTTATTCTTCTTTTGTAAGGTAAAAAAGACAAACTTATGGATCTCAACAAAAAAAATTAGAAACTTGTAAAGTGAAATCATTGGAAGAGATCTTCAAGAAGTCTCATTTGGTGGGTAATGGTTATGATTTATAATTATGATTACTCCAAATCTATCATGATCTTAACTTAATTAGTTCTCCCTTTATCACACTGTTTTTTTTAGAATCTTTATGACAATTAATCAAAGGCCTAATTACTACTAGTTAGGATTATGGGATCTCTTCGCCTATATAAGTTAAATGTAAAATTAAGAAAAGAAATAGAATATTCTTTTCTCTAGGTAACACTAACAAGATATGGTATGATATGATATGATATTTGACCATACAATATGAAAGCTGAAAACCCATTTTATATACACTTAATCATTGATCTTAAATTAGTACTCCGTAGTTTGTAATATATTATTTTAATCGCATTAAATATCCGGGTAATTAATATAGAAATTCATCAAGTAGAAAACAATTTTATACTCCTATAACCTTGCATAGTGGGTCAAGATCCACCAACCCAAAGTTTTATTTTTAATTACATAAAAAAATAAAAACTCATTTCAGGGTATGTTCTACAAATCGGTACTTATTGATGTTCGAGTTTTTGGTATTGATGACACTGAAATATTTCGATATTAATACTGAAATTAGATGTTTATTTTTGAAATAAGTTAGGGGTGTTCAATAGGTACATGAAGTATTAATAAAATAAAGATAAAAATAAAAACCACTAACTCTTAGAAAAAAATAAAAAAAAATAACGAAAAACTAGTTCGATAAGTCCAATAAAATTAAAATATTAATTATTTTTTAAGCTTGAAATATATCTAATTAACTTTTATAAGTCATGTATTATAAGTCTAGCTTATTTTTCTCCAAAAGTATGATAAATCCCTTAAGTTTTTAATAAACACCATACCAAACGGGTCATTAAATAGTTGCATAAAAATAAAGATTTTTTATACTCCGTTTTGCACCGCCCACAATCTTTTCCAAGTTTTTGTGCCCTAAATTTGTCGTAATTTTCACAAAATAAAGTTAATTTGGATTAAAAATTACAACAAAGATGCTTAGTTCTTTACTGTGTCAGCTAATGCAGGCTAAATAACAAAAAAAACAATTATTACTACGTAGTACTAACTAACTAACACTGTAATTAACTTTAATTAATCTTAATTCCCTCTCTATCCTCGACCTAACGTGACCTTCAATCATTGAAGGCACACATCTCTATGCAAAAGCTCCTTGTTCACGACAAGTGTCATACTTTAGTTTGTCAAAGCACGAAATTCGAGGTTCAAATTTAAATAAATTTATGTTTAATTGGTTAAAATAAGATTAATCAGTTAATTAAAATATTTATTTGATAATATGGTGGCCCATTTTACACTTGTTCTGTTTGTATACAAAATGGGTTAGGATAAAAAATCGGGTTGGATCGAAATGGCTCATACCGATTTTTTTGAGATGGATATGAAATGAAGTGTATTATTATGCTAGAAAGAGAATCACTCATTCGGGTTGTGAAAGCAAATATTAGAATCGGTTTTTGCGATTCCAAATCTGATTCCTGATAATGGAAGTATACAAACAGACAGGCCTAGAAATTTAAATTGCTCTGTTGTTTTAGCTTTTAATACAAGTTCTTACAAAATATGTTAAAAGAAATTTAAAATCTTATTTTTTTTTACAAAATTTATCTTTTTAAAATATTTAAATTTGAAAAATTATTTTCATATCCCACTCAATAAAATATTTGTTCAACTCTAGTGGATGTAAAATATCTCCTTTGGAAGACTCACCTGCCAAAGTTAGTGTTGCGACACAATTCGAGCTAAACGTAGCTAATACGAAGCTATAACAAACCAATTGACAACCCAAAAATATGTCTAGAAATTTAAAATAATCTATAAAGTTTTTGGAAGGATTTTTTTTTTTACGATTATACATATTAATCTAGTACATTTTAACAATTATTTGATATAATTTTACCATTTATAATATTGCTCTTTTGTTTTGGTCTCTTAGATCTATCAAATGCACCACTATGGAGAAATTATCCTTTATATAAATGTGTAGGTTATTTTTTTGTTATCAATTCATGCAGACAATTTATGATGAACAAATCAATCAAACTCTTGTAGGATAGCATTGTGATTTCATTTTATCTGATAATTATTATGTACACAGTATCTGATAGTAATAATTAGGAAATGAGGAATCATGCATTTGCAGAGGGCAATCATTTGTGATTTTTTATTGCATTTTTATAATACAATCATATTATTTGGCCTAATTTTGTTTACTTGCAGGTGTCAGAGATGTTTGTCAGAAATTTATTGCCATATGCTTATTATATTATTATGATAATAAAAAGAATAAAATTCACGCCAAAAAAAATTAGTAAAATATTTCTTGTAGAGGGAGTTGACTTATGGTTAATTGCTTCTTGTGCAAGATCAAGAACAATTTTGTTAAAAGGATTTATTAAATAAGTAATGATATCGTTAATAAGGTAATTAATTACAAGTAAGTGTATATAAGAATGAGTGCTTTGGAAGTGTGAAGCCCGGCCCAATTTCTACAGGCCCATAAAAAAAAGCCCAACAGGAATCGGACGATTTGAATTGATCCACAATCTTTCACTATGGAGTATCTTTCTTTATTTTATGTCAAAAGTACTTTTCATTAAAATGATGGATTATCTCTCACTGTGATAACCCATGTGCGACCGACTTGTCATCATGACGGGCTAGTCCAATGCCGAGGAAGAGGTGACCGTCTAAGCGTACATGCACGACAGACTCATTACATAAATTTA
Organism: Fallopia convolvulus; assembly: GCA_964016875.1. Taxonomy (NCBI): domain Eukaryota; kingdom Viridiplantae; phylum Streptophyta; class Magnoliopsida; order Caryophyllales; family Polygonaceae; genus Fallopia; species Fallopia convolvulus. Next base: position 55,709,121 of record OZ024735.1, read on the forward strand.
TGAAGTTCCATCTTAAAATTATTTGACAATAGGATGAGTAACACACGAGTTTATATATTAGGCTAATTATTTTAATTTTCCACTGTGAGAACTTTTTTTTAATGCATTTTAAGGTAACCCATGCGCGACAGACTCGCCAGTCTAGCTGGTAGGTGATGGCGTCCGTGACCATTAGGTCATGAGCCTAAGTGCCTCCTATGAACCGAAAAAAAAAGAAGTAATGATATCCTTATATAAGGTAATTAATTACAAGTAAGTGTATAAAAGAATGTGTGCTTTAGAATTGTGAAGCCCGGCCCAATTTCTATAGGCCCATAAAAATGCCCAATTAGAATCGGACGATTTGAATTGATTCCTAAATCTCTCACTATGGATTCTCTTTATTTGATGTGTTTTGGCAGAGTTGAGGATTAAGATCTTTGTTAGATTCCGGAATCGAAATAAATGGGTGATATATCTGGAGTTTTTTTTTTAATCATTTCGCATATAAGGTCGGGAGCTACATTTTAACCTAAAAGCTTAAGTGGGTTTTACCTCCTTTATATGCTAGTAATATTTTTCACATTTGGTCGACGTGGGATAACTCTTCAACGATTTTGTTCTAATTTTATTGCAAAAGTACCCACCTGGGAAAATAGAAAGATAATTAAGCTAACATTACATCTATGAGTTACTCCTTCTATTGTTACGCATATGCCCCAAGATGTTCACCCTTCATCTGTAAATGCTTGTACAATATTTTTGATAGAAATATCAAACTAGTCCATAATATTTTTGCTAGTATATGTAGGACAATATTTGTTAAAAAATAGATAGATTCATAGGATATATTATAACGTAAGATTCAGAGGCAGAGCCAAAGGGGGGCGGTCGCCCCCTCTCCCTCGTTCTAAATGTGTATTTTGTTATGAATGAATGTCCATATGTGCACAAGTTAACCTCACCTATTGTATTTGCTTGTATCACACATTCATGTAGATGAATAATTGTACAATGTATGGTTTGAGGTAAATAGTACAAGGTGAATTATTCACCTTTTTCACCTCTTTATATCCATGCATGAATCATGGAGATTTACCAAAATTTTACCCCACCTTTGGCCTATAAACATGATCATCATCCATTGTAAAACTTGCACCAAAGTAGAGTAAGAAATACACTCTCTAAAGTTCTTACTATCCTTTCCTCTCTTCTAATGATCTAAAAGTTCTCCTAAATTGTTTTAAGTGTTCTTTTCAAAAGTTAAAATGGTCTTGCTTTCATAAATCTTTTCATAACACGTTATCAACACGAGTCTCTAATTACCAATTGAGCATCTCTAATCACCAATGTACAAACTCTATCTCTTCCAAATCTTAATCATACAAGAAGTTTATTTACTAAAACCATTTTGAGGAGTATGATCTGTAGTTGCCCGATTTGGGATCTTCTAAATCAGAAACTCATTTTCTTTCTAGATTTGAAACGATTTCTTACCAAAAATAAATCATGTTTTTGGATATGTATAAGATACAAACAAAATATTAGATTTGCTTACCTCTTTTGAAGTTTAACTCAATTTCACCTCCGAAAATCTTCACCTTCACCACTTGGATTGGAATTAAGTTTTACCCAAAATGATTATGAGCATGATGTTGGTAATCATAATAACAACAAGGCAAATGAAAAAGCTTAATCATAAATCTCCTATTACCGGCTATAAGACGACGCATAATCTTGTCGTCGGCCATTGAGAATGTCGAAAGAAAAAATTTGGTAAAGGCAGTCGAATATGAAAGTGGAGGAAGGAGATAAGGACGGAAGTGAAAAGGGGGGATCAAGGGAACCAGACTTTGTAAGGACTTCGGACTTCGGACTTTTAAGGATTTCAAACTCTAAGGACTTTAAGGACCTCGGACTCTAAGGACTTTAAATACTTAAAGATTTCAAAATTCCTGCTAAATACTATTCTTTCATTTCGTATGATATTTTATTTTTGTCTTACGATATCGTCTATGTCTATATCTATATTGATGGACTACTTCTCTGACTCACGCAATCTTTCTTTATGCATTTTGAATATATCATCTACATGCATATATTTATTGTTTGATATGGCATATTCTTCAATCGTCCCATACACGACTCATGCATTATATTATAATATTGATTATGTTAACCTTTGTTTTACATATCTTTAAGTGTAGTGACTAAATGACAAATATCGCTAAAAGGGAGTTTGACATTCTTGATTTGTCGGGCCAGAAATACATAAAATAATTAAAATAAAAAGAAATTAAAATAAAATGTGCCTCATCAAAACCTGAACTAATTAAAGAAAAAGAGTACCTCTTAATTCATTAAGTTACATACGCACGACCAGTTCAATGTTATTCTAGAAATCTTCAAACGTGTAATCTCCTCCTACAAAATATTTAGCTAGTTTTACATTATATTGTGTAGTAATAATTTTAATAATACGTATATATTGCTCAATACTCTCACCTTCAAGATGATTAGCTTCGTTAGCCGCCTCAACCACTTCTTGATTATCTTGCTTTAATAAAGAACAAAAAAAACTAATTATTAATAATTAAGATATATTATTGAGTTTTAGTTGAGTATGTACCGGAGAACGAAGGTCCAAATCGATGATATCGAAACGATCATCATGTATCATCCCCTTGATCTCGTCTCGATATAGCGAAGTTGTGTTTCGATTCAAAATTACCTAATCATATTCAAGATATTGGCTCCCTATGAGCATAATGTGTTTACAACCAATCAGAGTAGCATCAATACCTAAAATTCATGTAATTAGTTTGTATTCCACAATGTTCGACTTGGTAACTCGGTAACATTCTCGTACACGGTATCTCTAATTATTGACAAAAACATAAAAACAAAAAATGTGGTTAATTAGCGTATATAATATATAATACTACTAGTATATGAAGAAGTTGAAATTAAAATATAATTAATTAATAAAATTAATATTACACTTCCATCATTTACGCGTACAATTGCTCCTTCTACATAAATACTGGTGTTTTCGCCCTGCATATTATATTCCATATGGTTATTTAATTCCATACGTTTCAAAATTAAACTTGTGATTAACAAAAGACATATGTTTATTTAAAAATAATAATAATCTTAAATATGAAATAACAAAAGATCGACTTACCGCATACCCATCCATCAAGTTCCAATTAGAATTCCAGTTGTCCACTCTCTCTCTTTGTTTTTTCCCTCTCTCAACCTGGTAATGTAATAGGCAAGTGAGTGGCCACATGCATATATAGACCTAAATATATACTCCAATATATATATAGGGGAAGTCAGTGACAACGTACATTATTTGTGTTTAAATAATTTTGAACTTATACATTACCCGTGCTCCATTAGTTCAAATAGTAAAAAGACTTGGATAGTATCTAAGGTTACCGGTTCGATATTCATGGAGTACGAATATCGTGTAATTATCCCCGGGGATTTCGGATAACTGTATAATGTGTGGGTGATGGACACCCTCCTTTGGTCTAGCTCTTCTTAGGTGAGCTATAGGCTCCGGGTCATCAAAGGAAAAGGAGAAAGATTTGGAATTGGATGAAGAAGATTTATTGTGGGTTCGATTGGGTGATGATAATAAGTTGTGAAAAGAGATCTTCAAGAGATCGTCGATCAAAGAACTAATCCGATTATAGTGCGTTTGTAAGTCGATGATGCCTCTCATCTCATCTCGTCCCCTCATAGGAAGTACACTAGAATGCAAAAGCGATATTTAATTTTTAGGGTTTAGGGTCGGTACAAAAATTGCTTTGCGACTTGTTTAATTAATTAATTTATTTTTTCTTAATTAATTCCTATTTAGATCACTATGAACCTAATTTTCTCTTTTAGTTTCCGGGTTGTCCATATGTATGGTCAAATTAAGTTCCGTCAATTCTAGGTTTTCATTTTTCGTTAATATATTTATATTGTTTTTTCGTTCTGAATTCAGATGGATTTGTTTTCTTCGTCCAACTCGTCTTACTTTAGTAGTTTGATCATATTATACATTATATACTCAAAACTATAATCATAATGCAAAATAAAACAAATAATTAAAATAAAACTTCATATAATATTATAAACGAGTTCATACAAAGACATTAAAATAAAATGGGGCCTCATCAAAACCTTAACTAATTAAGGAAAAAGAGTACCCTCTTAATTCATTAAGTTACATATGCACGACCAGTCCAATGTTATTCTAGAAATCTTCAAACGTGTAATCTCCTTCTGCAAAATAATTTGTTAGTTTTACATTATATTGTGTAGCTATAATTATAATAAAACATATATATTACCCAATACTCTCAACTTCAAGCTGACTAACTTCATTTGCCGCCTAAATACTTCTTGATTATCTCGCTTTAATAAAGAATAAAAAAACTAATTATTAAGATATATTATTAACATAGAGATTGAGTTTTAGTTGAGTATGTACCGGAGAACAAAGTTTAAAATCGATGATATCGAAATGACCATTATGTATCATGCCCTTGATCTCGCCTCAATATAGCGGAGTTGTGCTTCGATTCATAATTACCTGATCGTATACAAGATGCATCTTAATGATATTTATCTAACTTAATACTCTTTTAATATATATTATCTAAATATTTTTAGGTGGGCTGCATCACATCTTAACCCATTCCTAGATCCGTGCTTGTCTCGATCACTTCATAATTATCTCTCTTTAATAAAGAACAAAAAAACTAATTATTAGTAATTAAGATATATTATTGACGTAGAGATTATGTTTTAGTTGCGTATGTAACGGAGAACAAAGGTTAAAATGGATGATATCGAAACGAACATCATGTATCATGCCCTTGATCTCGTCTCGATATAGCGGAGTTGTGTTTCGATTCAGAAATACTTAACCGTATACATGATATTTGCTCCCTATGAACATAATGTGCTTACAACCAATCAGAGTAGCATCAATACCTAAAATTCCTGTAATCTATATATATAATTAAAACCGCTAAGGATTCGAGCCTTCACATTGCGCCACGTCGGATTTTGCCACATGGAGATCCCATATTGCGCCACATAGGATTTTGACACATATCAATTTTTCCTTCAACCATTTATTTTACACATCATCTAATTTTTAACATGTCATATTACACATGATCGTTTACCACACATCAATTTACACGTCATTTAATAATTTACAAATCATTGTATTTATATTTCTTCAATACAATTGACAACAAACATTTAAATATATTGAAAGAGTAAAAAAATGGATCATGGAAAACTCAAAGAAGACTAATTCTGCTCATCTTTAACCTTTCGGTTCTTCATTGGATTGTTCGCTATTTCTCAAAGATCCGCATAAAAACAAGATTTGGTGGTTGGTTTTGAGGAAATTGGAGCGATAGATAGAGTGGATTTAAGAAGGCGAAGGACAACAGCTCAATCCGGCCAAACAACACGTACTACTGTTGAAACCAAACTCGCACCGCCTTGCCATACCACTTGAAAGTTGAAACCATACTGCTCTGCCCTCTTCTCTCCTTCATCCAGCAAATTCTCATATGCCCGATCCACTTTTGAAGACACCCGATTATTTACGTCCGGCTACCCAGCACCACCAGTCAACTACTACAATCATACTCGCGTATTCTCGCCGTGCCAATATACCTCCAGATTCGTCGCTATCTAAATATCCTTCTACATCATCAAAACTCAATATCGGTAACTTCAACATCACTTCGACATTAATTCCGATTGTAATCGTATATAATTGAGATATTTTTATCGTGATTCCGGTTTTGCAGTATACATGGATAACAATTTTGAATAATTTTTAGTTTCTCTTTGTAATTTAATTAATTTAGACTTGGGAAAAATCAATTTAGATATTGTTAATCGTCAAATTATTATTTATATTAACCTCTACATAATTCTAGGCATATCAATAGATATATATCTTAAAAAATATTCTTCCATGATTTTATAGTTAAAACTACCTAGATAATAGCAACCATAATCTTTTCTACATCTTGAAAAAAGAATTGATTACCAAATTTAAATTATACAAATTTATATATTTAGCAGGAAATTGTATCGAATCAAAAAATATTTATCTTGGAAAAAGATCTCTTACCATAATTATATTTGTTGAGAATATAATTGAGAATATAATTTGGATTTATTGAGAATATAATTGAATTGCTAAAAATATTTCGAGGTGGTAAAAAAGGTTTTAAGATTTGGATTTATTGAGAATATAATTGAATTGCTAAAAATATTTCGGGATACACTAACTACAAATATAATTATGGTAAGAGATCATTTTTCCAAGATAAATATTTTTTGGATTTATTGACAATATAATTGAATTGCTAAAAATATTTTGGGATACATAAAGATTTTATTGGCTAACTACAAATATAATTATGGTAAGAGATCATTTATATATGCATCATATATTAGCTATTTAATTTTTTTAAGCAATTGTATATTATGTGATTATACAAAAATCTTTTATTTTCAAAATTTAAACGAAATTTAAATTTGAAAATTTCTCATCCAAAGAAATTTTATTAACAATATCTTAGATTTTTTAGGAATTATTTATTATTAATATTGATTTAAGGATTTTATATTACTGTTAGGATTGATTTACAAATATGGTTAGTTAAAAATAAGTGTCATATCTTTAAATTCATTCAAATTCAAATACGTGACATATCTTCAATAAATCCTAGATTTTTGTTAACATATAATTTTCAAATTCAAATACGTACAAGATATTTTTCAATTTTTTTGGTAATATTTCAATTTTCCAATTTGACATTATTCTACAATGAAGATTTTCCTAAATTAATGGATAACATATTGAAAAAAATCTTATGTATTCATACTTTAAATTTGTGAGTTTATAACATTTTTTCCAAAAATAAATATTGGCCCTATCTTTAACAATTTCTATATTTGTGTAATATATTGTTGTGTTTCCTACCCTATTCAATTTGAAATCAATCAAGGATTTTTTTTATTCCAATTTTACTAATTATAAAACAATTATTTCGGTAAGTTAAATCAACATTTCACCCCTCATCTTTTATATAAATGGCGTTCATTTGTTAATAACTTTCACTCACATTCGTTCTATCTCTTGGTGTGCCATTTTTTCCTTATGTCACTTGGTTATGTTCCTTCGTTCTATCTCTTGGTTTGCCAATTTTTTTTGCTTCGTTCCATCCACTAATTCTTCAATCTAACAATTGTCTAAATTTTTTTCAATGCGGATGATCTAACAAGATGGGTTATATTAGAGAGTTAAGAGTTCGTGTAATTTGTATGTGGAAGCTTAAGAAGAAAGATGATTTAAACATTCATTTTGCTACTCAATTCATTATGATGGATGAAAGAGTAATTAATGCACCTTATTTCTAAACTAAAAATAAATAAATTCATATTATGTTTATCTATTTTTTCTTAATTTATAATATATTTTTAATATCTTTACTTTGTACAAAACCATATAATACATTAATATATTTTATTATTATTTTTACAAGGCGATAAAATTTTGATACAATATTTTACATGTATTAAGGAAGGATCCTACATCATTTCCATTTTGGTCGAACACTTTATGAAACAAAATATAGTTTTCTAACTATAACTATAAAATTATTTTTGATAGTAATACTACCATTAAGCCATGTGATCCAATAAGTGTTCTCTTTAATTAATTTTGCTAATTTTGATCATTTTTAAAATGACAAAATGAATGAAACTATGCTTATTATATTCTATTAAAACTGTTGAGAGATTTTCATAATTTGAAAACCCCTAATTTTTGGCAATTTTTGATACCTTTAGGATATATATCTTATCAAATTAACATAAGATTAATTTTTAATTTTTTGCTGATTTTTTCCAATTTTCTTTTCAAAATTCTTCTTCCTAAAATTTTAAAAACAAACCTACAATATAAGAACTTAAGCATGTTAAAATCTTAAATTCTCCTTCATAATATTTAGGTTTATTGAGTTTTAATCAATATAGTTTCTAGATTTTTGTTTAATTATTAGTCTATATATTATCATCAGATTAACATTCTATCCTAATATAAACACCATTAATAATATATTTAAAATTTTCTTTATTGTTATATTTCAATGCTGTGTAAAAACAATTTATATAAATCCTGTGCAGGGCACGGGAATTACACTAGTTAGTTTATATTTTGCAATGTCCGACTTGGTAACTCCGTAACATTCTCGTACACGGTATCTCGAATTATTAAAAAAAAAAAAGATAAAACGTTGTTAATTAACGTATATAATACTAATAGTATATGAAGAAGTTGAAATTAAAACATAATTAATTAATAAAATTAATATTACCCTTTCATCATTTACGCGTACAATTGCTCATCCTCCACAAATAGCGGTGTTTTCGTCCTGCATATTATATTCCATATGGTTATTTATTTTCATATGTTTCAAAATTAAACATGCGATCGATTAACAAAACACATACGTTTATCTAATAATAATAATCTTAAACATGTGATAACAAAATATCGACTTAGTGTACTCCCCTTCACCAAGTTCCAGTTGGAATTCCAGCTGCCCATTCTCTCCCTTCCTCTCTCTCTGCCAGTGGCAACGCACATAGTTTGTGTTCAAATAATTTTGAACTTAGACATTACCTAAGTTTCATTAGTTCAACTAGTAAAGAGACTTGGATAGTACATAAGGTTACCGGTTCAATACTCATAGGGACGGGTACCGTGTAATTATCCCCGGGGGATTTCGGGTAAATGAATAACGAGTGGGTGATAGGCTCTCTCTTTTGGTCTAGCTCTTCTTGGGTGAGCTATAGGCTCCAGTGATAGCTATCAATGGATCATGAAGGATAAAGTTGTAAAGAAGGTGTTGAAGCATGTCAAATTATGCATCATGAAGGATAAAGTTGTAAAGAAGGTGTTGAAGCATGTTAAATTATGCTTTGGAGAATATCAAGTGAGGCATCCAAGATCTCGAAGGAAAATGATCAAAGTGGGGATATTTTCGAAATTTTAAGATCCCATCACATTATGAGCATTTCCCAGTAAAATGGTCATATCTTTAGCTAGAAAATTGATCTCAAGGTGAATCAAGATGCGTTGGAAATCTTATTCAATTTTCTATAACTTAATAGTTGATTTCAAGATAAGAATCCAACTAGAAGATGGACAAATTAACCTATAAGTTCTATTAGGTGGCCAATCTAACAAAACCCTAGAATAACTTTGATTCAATTAAGCACATGGAATAAAACCTATCCAAGTTGTTGAGAATCAATCAAACCTCAAAATATTATGCAATCTATGATTTCAATAACTAGTCAAACGTAAAGGATTCAACAATGCATGATTAGATTAAAGAAAAGCTTACAAATTGGTTCAAAGTTGTTGCTCCTTGAGAAAACACTCTTAAAACAAACCCTAGTATCCAAATTGCCTTCTAATTTTTCAAAAGAGAGAGAAACTAAAAGGAGTTTTAAGTATCTCTTAAACTACTAAAGATATTCAAGGAAACAAATCTTCAATAACCCATACAAGGAATACCCGGAAATACATAGAAACCAAGCCCAACTCGAAGCCCAAAACACGCGGCCCAACATATCCGCGTAAACAACGATGGTGTGGTATCTTCTTGGGTTGCCCGGCTGCGCCACCTCTTCCTCTAGCATGCGACACTCTCGGTTCAGCATTCAAGTGACACTTCAGAGACTGTTTTGACCCCCTTCGAGTTGGAATTGGACTCGGAGTAAATATATGAATTGTATTTCTTTGAATTAGCTTTCCAATGATAACAAATTCGGCTCCATAACACCAATATAGCTTCCAAACCAAGCATTGCAAGATAGAGGTGTTAAAACAAGAACTCCAGTGCATGACCCCATTTTAAGCGTTCTTTTCCCACAACCTCTTGGGCCTTAGTTCTTCCAACCTTCACTTGCACCACTCTAAGCTTCATCTTGATCCTCTAATGCACCACCATAATCAGCTTGAATCACGTCCTATCTTGCTCATGTACCTAGAAACCTACAAAACCGAGAAAACAAACACAATCTACCTGAAATCACTAAAACCTAGAAACTAAGCTAAACCTATGCAAAAGAAACATAAACATGTATTCTAAGCTATACCTAAATACAAGCTATCATCAATTATGTATATTAATCAGCCCTAAATCAAAATAGTAGAAATAGTTCAGATATCTGCTACCAAATACCCGATCCAAATAGATATTTCTTATCAAATATTCGACTATTAATGAATCAGATATGAGATACCGAGCCGAATTAGATATATCTGATTGCTCGGACCTAAATAATAGTCCTAACACACTCCAATTTTTTTTCCATCATCAAAGAAACAATTTACTTTTTTATCACAAAGCGCAAAGCCCCTATAAACTTTATTAAGCAATTATTGAAACATTCTCCACACAAGGAATCAAAAACATAATTATGTAGATGATGGAGCAAAATAAAATCATTAGTTATAAATGTGGTCAATATATTATTTACGATTCTTTTATAAGAAAAGAAACTCAAGATCCAAGGCCGACAGTAGGACATAGGTAGAATTCGTTGTCGATTTTGACTTGGAGAATTTAACATATTCATTGATGTTCAAGCACGTTTTAGCACATTATTTTGTTTTATAATATGAAATTAATTTGTCCTTAAGAATATATCTAATTTGTCCTTAAGAGTATATCTACAGTCTTTCCGACCTATGTTTTAAGGCATAAAATAAACTTCCGGTTTTAGATACTAAAATTCTAAAAAAAAATGCATATGCAGAATTTTTTTAAATTTATATGCCCATAGATTAGAAAATACGATATATCTCATCATCATCATTGACCTAGTGGGGTTCCGCTACAATGAAATCTGGGAGATCAAGATGGGATACTCCTGCCCAAGGGAAATGGGGTACGCCCGATAGACCCAAGAAAAACTGAAATTCAGCTATGTGACAATAATAACTAAATTTAGTTAGAATGCAACAAAGTTGATATAAAGACTAAATCCATTTCAAAGGCAGTGTACAAAAGCCAATGAGCATGAAAATCCGATATATCAATTTTGTTTATTTTTATTTGTGCTTGATTGGTCAAATTATATTTTTTTTTATTTTATAAAATAAAAAAATATTTTAAAAACACTTGATTTTATCTAAATAATTTGTATAATTTTTAGATTGCTTAATTTTATTTTTTATAAAGAAGAATTTTTTTTGCCTATTTGAATTTTTTTCAATAATAAAATTGAAAAAAAACTTGAGAAATATGTACAATGACCAATATTGTTGAAAAAAATGATAGAATGATGAATATTTATGAATGGAGGAAGTATATGTCTTTCAATTGTACCATACAATATTGGAAATATGCTATCATCATTGATGGATTTTCACAAGAAGATACGAAGTAAGACTTAGGCTACGTTCCGCAACCTAATTCTTATCGGAGCTGGTGCTGATACTGATACTTAATGTCAAACTTTATCACACCCAAATTTGCAAACACAACTGATACTCTCTACCTATATCTAAAAACATGATCACTTCAACCAAAAAAATTAGTAGCTAGGAGCAACACGAATACGACGAGCTCGGATTCTGGTTCGATTTGTCGCCATTGTTGACGATACTAATCCTCTTGAAAGAGAGCTCGGACTTGTAAGAATCCGATATGAGTGTTTTCCTACTTGTATTGTTGAAGATGTCTTCGATTACCATCTCAAACGCCTTCTTGACGTTGGTTGAGTCTTTCGCCGAGGTTTCCATGAAGAACATTTTGTGTTCTTCGGCTAAGCTCTTGCCTTCCTCAACGCTTACCGCCCTAATGTTGTCCAAATCGCACTTGTTGCCAACTAGCATCCTTGCCACTGTCGTGTTGCAATGCGCTGCAAAAGTGGAAGAGTTTTTACAAAAGGCAAAGTCATGTATCAAATGGATCGATCTAGCTAATAATTGATCTACCAATGTTCAAGTGATGTTTTATTGGAACTTGTTAAAACAGATGTGAGAAAGAACTAGAAAAACAGTAAAGAACAAAGAGATTTAACATAGTTCACTCCAAGCAAAGAAACGGATTTTATTAAGGAGACCGGATTTTCCAGAATACAATAACGAGATGTTTCAAGAGTTTATATAGAGACTTTAGAATCACAAAACTCTATATTTTTTGATCAGGTAAGATTTAGGAGGCATTCCAGATAAGGAGAACGTCCTAGAGCATCCTAGTGGATGAGAACCATAAGTTTTGGATTATTCCTAACAACGTCATCAGGAAAACTGTAGCCCGGTTTGACAAGTTTATCGGCCACATCATTGCACGGAATCACAAAACTCTATGAATGAATGTCTAAAAGCCTATAGTAAAAAAAGAAAATCATATTTAATATTTTAATGGTTAAGTCTTTTTCAACTATACTTGAACTAAACCTTTCAAGATTGTAATTTTGCCATAGATATACTTGATTTAATAACTTGTGTTGTGTAAGAAGTATTTCCATATCTAGAGTTTGATTTCACTTCATTGGTATTTGGATAGTATAAGCTTTAGCAAGAGAAATTTCTAAGTTACCGACATTTTAAAATAGGATAGTACTTCTAGAATGTTAGATTGTAAGTGACACTGAATTCACACAAGTTGGGGTGACTACAGTTAATAAAAGTAAGGTGGGTAAACTTATTCATCAAGGTACCATATTCATTGCAAATGTCAGGTGATTCCTATTGGATGCAATGTCATTACCGACAATGAGCTCAATCTTCTTCACTCTAGATCTCTTCATATGAATCTCAGTTTTTGAAAGGAAAAAAAAAACAACCATAATCTTTACATAGTGGAGTTGATTTTCAAAGTAATACTAAAAAGAATTGCATCAAACACTAGTAAAATATTATATAGCTTTTACTAGCACTTTTTTACTCACACCCTTTTCACCATTTTGCTAAGTTATCCCCTTAAACCATTTTTAGCTTGATACAATCCTTTTATCAAACTTGTCACCATATATATCAAGCCTATATTCTATGGACAACATAAAAAGACAAGTCCTAGATCTAAATATCATCAGAAAAAGAGCTACCATACTCATTTGAGTCATTTACGTTTTAAGCCAAATCAACCAATTACCAAACATAAGTCATACCTAAATCAAGAAAAAAGAATGCATGACATAATCCCTAAATGTATCCAATTTATGCAACTAAGGGCCCGTTTGTTTCTATACGGAAATCGGGCTGGAATCGGAAATTGGGTTGGAATAGGTATCACTCATATTCTAGTTTTAAGGGCCCGTTTGTTTGTATACCGTCGGTACAGGAATCGGGTTTTGAATTGTGACCCGTTTGTTTGTATACCGTCCGTCAAGAATCAGGTTTTGAATCGCCAAAATCAATTCTAGTATTTGTTTTCACAATAGGTATGGAAATGAATGATCCCCATTCCAACATAATACACTTCATTTTATACCCATGTCAAAATTAAGTTATGAATCATTCCGAATCCAACCCGATTCCATGTATAGAAATGAACGGATCCTAAATTGGGTATGACTCGTGTAATTTATTACTATGGGAATCACTCATTCCAATTCCACTAATTAAAGAAAACACTAGTACGAATTTGAGCCATTCCTATTTCTATTACCCGAGGTTATAGAAACAAACGGGGCCTAAAAAGATTCAAACTTGAACAAGAAATTTTACTCTTGAGCTCATCGAGCCACCGGGAGACGCTGTCGAAGGTGGAGCTCCGGGAGATATCGTAGACGACGAGCGCGCCGACGGCGCCGCGGTAATAGGCGGAGGTGACGGCGCGGAACCGCTCTTGGCCGGCGGTGTCCCAAATCTGAGCCTTAACTTCCTTGCCGTCGATCTCCATGCTCTGCGTCTGAAATTCGACGCCGATTGTCGCCTTCGTGTGCATACTGAACTCGTTCCGAGCGTAGCGTGACAGAAGGTTCGATTTTCCGACGGCCGAGTCTCCGATTACCACGATTTTGAAGAGGTACTCGTCTGCTTCGTCGTCGGAGGACATGGCTGAAGAGAAACAGAGCACGGTGAGGTGGGTGGTGGGAATTTGGATTTGGGTGGGGAAATTGGATTGATGGGTTGGTTTGGATTGGGATTTGGGGAAGTGGGTTGTGATCGGAATTGAGATTTAGTGAGAGGAGAGGGGTTGATTGATTGAGATGAGTTGCAGAGGTGGAATGATGGCTATGTTTACACGCTGGAGGTTCTTTATGGAGATCATGCGCACCAGTATTTCTTCTCTCACTTATTAAGATGTTATATTTAATTTTAGTTTTATAATTAATGATTATGTTTTTCATTTTTTTTTTTTTTTTTGGCATTGAAGAGAGATTGAATGGTATTGGACTATTGGTAGTTTAACTGATACGGAAGAAAGATCGATTGTCAGGCCTTCTCGGAATCGTCGTCATCCAAGACGATATGAGGATTAATTTTATATATTTATTTTAGTAATTTATAAGCTTTTTTTAGAACATTAATTTATATTTCCCAGTATTCTATTTAATTAATTAATATAATTTTTATAAACTAGAGCTTAGCTCTCTTTCCGGGTTTTCTTTACGGTTCTTTCCCGGAACGCTTTTCTTGAACCGTTAGGGCTTAGGTATAAATACTCTTGTATATCTTCTCATAAAGTTATCCAAGAAATAGTTTGCCCTAATTTACATTGTTTGCTCTTTACTTTCCGTGGCTACCAACCACGTCTGTCCCGAGTCGGAATCCACACCGGGTTAGGCTCATTCCCCTTGACCAACAAGGATTCGATACGCTGATCCACACCGGGTCCGTATCATTAACTGTGGATAAGAAATGGAGGTAGAATTAGACCAGTGCATAAAATGGAGGAAACTTAGAAATCATGGAAGGTCTAGTTCCATAGTAAATGTGATTTTTATTAACAAATGGGTTATATTATTACTTGTTTATGTGTAAGTTACTAAGTTTGCTTGATTATGTTGAGTAATCGAGAAGTTAGAGTATATTTGAATAGTGGATACATGCTACATGAAAGGTTACCTGAAGATTAAGATTGTAAAAAGTATAAATTGGGGTGTGCAAGCAATTTGAGTGGATTCCAGTGGAGTTGATTAAGGCTCCGTTCGGATGCAGTTGAATTCCTAGCGTCTTTCGTTAGCGGTAGCGGAATTTCGAGCTTTTTGAAAAAGCTCCTACACCTAAGGGTCTTCAATTCCGCTAGCGTTTTCCACTACTTCCACTCCCGCTACCCACCATCCAAACGGACGCTAAAGCTCCGTTCGGCTGGATGTAGAGGGAGCTTTTTTTCCGCTTCATCTAGCGGAAATTGAAGAAGCTCGTGAGGAGGAGCTTCTTCAATCCGCCCGATATTCCGCTCCATCTAGCGGAAAACGCTAGTAAAGAAGCTAGTGCCGAACGGTGCCTAAGTTGTGCTATAAATGTTACTTGTTTTGGGGAAAGTGGAGAATTGGGTCGTTTGGTATCGATATCAGATATGAGATATCGGTGTCGGTATCGGATATCGGTATCGGTATCGGATATGGGATATCATTCATATCTCATATCCCTCATACCTCTTTTATTTGGATAATGGAAAATGGCTTGTTTTGATATCAGGGGTATGGCCCGATATCCATATACTCTCATACCAAACACTAGATATGGCCTGATACCGATATCTGAATCCATATACTTCCATACCAAACACAAGATATGAATGATCCGATACCGATATCTGATATCTATATATCAATACCTTAGGACTCGTTATATCGATATCGGTATCGAATATTAGTATCAGTATCGGTATCAGATATGTGATATCTTTCATATCTCATATCCCCCATCCCATACCTCTTTTATTTGGGGTATATCAAATATCATGGAAAATGGTTTGTTTTGATATTGATATCCATATACTCCCATACCAAACACTAGATATGACCTGATATCGATATCTGAATCCATATATTCCCATACCAAACACGAGATATGGCCCGATACCGATATCTGATATCAGGATATCAATATCAAACGGGCCCTTAATGGAATGTAGGGATATTTTTTGGTCAAGAAAGGAGATTATTTAGCCTTTTAAGGATTTTAGATTTTTTTTTGATAAAATATAGGAATGTAGATTTTAAGTGTGGTCTATTTATAAAATTTGTACTTAAAATATCTAATTAATAAAAGAGATTTTTTTCCAGTAAAAAAGAGTTTTATTCAAGCCAGATGTTAAAAAAAAGTGTCATTGAAAAAACAGAGATGTTGATTTAAGATATCATCGTCTCTCTTTATAATTTAGAGATTATTTTAATTTTTCATATTGTTAGGACTTGCAATCTATACTTATAAATTCACTAAGTTAAGCCACAATTTTCTTAATAACTATCTTATGAATAATGTAAAGCATCTCCAATAATTTTTCTATAACTTTTTTTAAAATGAAGAATAAAAATACATATTCTCTAAAAAAAATTCACTCTAAAACAATAGCATAAAATTATCTAAAAATTCAATTTCCAATAAAATGGGAAATCGGTTGGACATGCTCTAAAACTACTAAATTTTATCGATTTTTCTAACCTATGCCCTTAGGGAATAGTTTAAGAGACAAAAAATGGCAATATATCTTAAAATTGTATTTATTTAAGTTTAATTATTTTTCCAATAGGGTTTATTAATTTTCTTTTAGGGTTTTAGTTCCCCTTATTAGTATTCTTAACCTATGAAGGCATAGGATAGAAAAACCGAAATTTTATTTAGAGGATCTTTTAATTTTTATCTTTTAATAAAAAATACTCCGTAGTAAACAAGTGCTTTTTTATCACAAAAAAATAATTTCTCAAATTTTAATGGATAAAGTGAAGAACACTCGGAACAAATACACATGGAAATTCCCACTCTTCCACAGCCACACCATAGCCAAACCTTCATGAATTGAATCTCTTTCGAATCCCCCAAATTTCCAGGCTTTATCTTTCCTCTCATTGAACCCTCTCTCCCAAAAATCTCATACCCACGATGCCATTTCTCAGCACATCGGTTGTCAATTCAGCCACAAACCTTTGCTTTCGCCCCCATATTTCACCCTCCGATTTTCCCGCCACCACTAGCTACTGTTCTTCCTCTTATTCATGCCCTTTGAGTTTTCTCTGCGTTGAGACGCGATTCAGAAGGCGCCCAATCTGTACTGGCCGTGTTTTTGCTTCGTCTGGGGCTAAAACTGATGAGGTTTTGGATGATTCTTCTGCACTCCCCTCGTCTCCGGAGATTTCCCGTCCTTCTCGGGTGAGTTTCAATCTTCAATTGTTAGATTTTGTTTTGGATGTTGGTATTGAAATTGGATTGTTCATCTGGTATCGGCAATTTTTGGTGTTTTTGTTTTCCCTTTTGTGCCTAGGGATTGTTTTGTCCTAGAATCTGGGAGATGATAATTGAAATTATCTTCAATTAGTACAATAGGCTGATTTCTGAACGAAAATTTGGATTGTGATAAATCATTTTGGAAGAGATAATAGCAAAACTGAGTATTCAGAATTGAGTAAAAGACAGTGACATTGATTTTCAGTTTCAGCTTGTCGAGAGAAGTTAGGTTAGTGCTTGATTACGAATTCATGAATAAAGCTTACTATGACAGCAATAGCACTTTGAAATTGATTGAGACTCTTTATTAATTTTAAGTTATCTTATTGCATTGTGGGTTCAATTCTCTGATTTGTTTCAAGGAGTAGGGGCCAGCTGATTGGGAGGCGGCGAGGACATTTCTGAAAACTGGATTTATCTATAAAGGAAGAGTTGAAGGGTATAATAGCGGAGGCTTGCTAATCCGGTTTTATTCAATTCTTGGTTTTATGCCGTTTCCGCACTTGAGCCCAACACATACATGTAAAGGTAGGTGCTTAACTATGAGGTTCTCCAATTGTGCATGATTATGAGTATACTTGTTATTTTATCATATCTAGATTGATTATCCATTGATAAGCTGAAATTGTTGCTTTGCAGAACCACAAAAGCATATACTGGAGACTGCTAAAAGTATGATTGGATCAATCATTCCCATGAAGGTTTCTTTCTCACTGTCCTATTGGTTGTCTTTAAAGTATCAGAATGTGCAATCTTGTCTGTCTTTATATTTTGGTTGAAATCCTGTTTGTGCATTTCGCAATCTCAAGTGTTCTGTTCCCTTGTCGACTTTATTCTAATCTTGATCTGAGCTAAGCTGATATATAGACTGCCTTGTGGTGCAAATTGATGCTTAATTCACAGGATTAGGTGATCATGCATGTTGATAAGCTTAATTGATCCTAGTGTACTGATCCTCGTGCTATGTTGACATGAGCATGGGTTGGATATTACCATGGATATGTTGATGTCCATAATTTCTAATGGAAAAGGAAGAGGATGTTTCATTTAGGGTCATTTCTTGAAACTGTTGTGCTGTCAATGCTTGTATTCCAGCCTAGAAGAAAGCTAAAGAAAAGAAAAGCTTTTCCTTTTGAGATTAATATTCCGAGTTTTCTCATAACCTGTTACTTCTTCTTCAGGTAATTGAGTTGAATGAGGAGAAAGGCGACTTAGTATTTTCAGAGAAGGAAGCAATGTGGGCAAATTATTCTGATAAGATTAATGTAGGAGATGTGTTTGAGGCAAGGATTGGCACGGTTGAGGATTACGGGGCCTTTGTGTACTTGCGTTTCCCAGATGGCGAGCTCCATACCATTTTCTTTCTCCTTTCTTCCCCCTGTGTGCTATAATACTTTCTTGTTAATGACTCAATTTTTTTGAATGCAGGACTTTATCCTCTCACTGGACTAGTACATGTTTCTGAGGTATCATGGGATCTAGTTCAAGATGTTAGAGACATTTTGCATGAGGGTGATGATGTGAAAGTCAAGGTCATAGGAATTGATAGGTGATCTTCCATTGCTTCTCCATATTTTCTTCACATTTTAATTTATTCATCTCAAATAGTAATTAATGCGCCTATGAGTTGCAGATTAAAGTGGAGGATTACATTGTCCATTAGACAACTGGAGGAAGATCCTCTTTACGAAACCATTGATAAAGTAATCCCTCAGGTATTATTCTTCTTCCATTTGCCTTCCCTTGACAAACTATCTTATAGAGTTATAGCTCAATTATAATCAAAGAATTGTTGAATTAGGATGGCCCGTTTGATACCGATAAATCTGGAGCGACCAATGATGGCATCATTGAACCTCTTCCCGGCCTCCAGGATATACTGACCGAGCTTTTGAAAGAGAAAGGGTAAAGCTTTCATTTCCAATTTTTCTGAAAATTGACAGATTATATGAAAAGTCATCCTATCTTTATAACATTTCATTAGGGTGCTTTCGAAGTAACCAAGATAATGTATTATATTGGGTAATCCAAACACACCCGAGTCATTTTGTTTCGTGCTAAGATGGATTGTGAAATTTGCTCCCAGTATAAGTGACGTGAAGATCAGGCGCCAAGGATTTGAAAGGAGAGTTGTCGCACAAGATCTCCAGCTATGGCTTTCAAATGTGAGTAATTACTTTCTTTTAGTTCTGCGGCCATTACAAACTGTTTCTATGCTCTGCAACAACAATCTTGAAGGTCTGAAACATTTCCACAGGCCGCAGCAATAAACAACCAGTTTATTTTACTTGCTCGAGCTGGTAGGCAGGTGAGACACATCTCTCTCGCTCTGGTCATTAGTAATTTTGGTTTGTGCTTTGTTTGAGATGAGATGAAATATTTGTTTTTGTGGTTTAGGTTCAAGAAATACAGCTGACAACAACACTTGATCAAGAGGGCATCAAGAAAGCATTACAAAGAGTACTAGGCCGCATTCCTTGAGTTGGGAATCAATACAGGAGAGAATGTCATTGTCATATCATGTAAATGTTATTTTAACAGAATTGTTTACACTAAAACATTGAATTTTTAGATGGGTCTAGTACCCAGATGTTATAAGTTGAAAACTTTTCTTCAGAAGGTTCTTGACATTCCTTTTCTTTTGGTAATTTCACCTTGTGATTATTACAATCAAGTATCTAACACAAACACAAGGATCATGTGAAATCCTCTTGTCAAGTAGAAGTATGAATGATGATTTTGTGATGTTAGAACAAGTAGACAGTTACCTGATTAAAATGAGCTGAACTTCTAAAACTCACAGACACTAAACAAACATTAAAAAAGGGCATCCAGACAACCTGGGACTCTCTTTCAAGCTTTCTTCTAGTGTCCCTTTAACACTTACACTGCTCTCCACTTTTGAATTCTTATAGTACTTGCTACATTCTACTCTTTCAATGTCAAACAGACACAGAGTAACAAGTTTCCAGTTTCTGAGTATTTGACATGAAATGAAACCCGGGCAATATTGTCCTATTAAATTTCTGGATAACATAGCTTCTACATATATAATCTGCTTGAAAAGTGCAATCATGCAGTTGGACTAACAATACCAAAAGAAACAATGTCATAGAATACATGAATTGACCACTTATCAAACAAGTCCCACCAACATTCACATTTTATCTATGGCAACTGTTCAAGATGCAACATAAAGGCAATGTGGACCAAACTCTAAAGTAGCCCATCAATTTGATTAGCAGTAGAACACTCATCAGTAGTGTTAGTAGTAGTGTAACTAGTATGCTTCTTGGAAGAGCCCTTTGAAAGATGAACTGGGTATTTCACAGCATTAAGACCCAGCTTCCTTAGAGCAGCTTTACCAAGATCAACACCACAGATATCAGAAAGCCTTACAAGATAAAGCAACACATCAGAAAGCTCCTCTCCCAAATGCTCCTTTTCTTGCTCACTCCAACCAGGCAATCCTCTTGGAACTTCTCCTTTCCATTGAAATATCTCTGATAACTCTCCCACTTCACCAACCTGGAAAATAGAATGAAAATAAAGAACTGAACTTTTCTTCATAAAATGCATATTGATTTCAAAAAACTAAATGTTCTTAGCAATTTGAACTGAACTTTCTGATGTGTTGCTTTATCTTGTAAGGCTTTCTGATATCTGTGGTGTTGATCTTGGTAAAGCTGCTCTAAGGAAGTTGGGTCTTAATGCTGTGAAATACCCAGTTCATCTTTCAAAGGGCTCTTCCAAGAAGTATACTAGTTACACTACTATTAACACTACTGATGAGTGTTCTACTGCTAATCAAATTGATGGGCTACTTTAGAGTTTGGTCCACATTGCCTTTATATGTTGCTTCTTGAACATTTTCCATGGTTGAATGTGAATTTTGGTGGGACTTGTTTGCCAAGTGAATTCATGTATTCCATGACATTATTTCTTCTGGTATATTTCATTTCGTGTCAAATATTCAGAAACTGGAAACTTGTTACTCTGTGTCTCTTTGACATTGAAAGAGTTGAATGTAGCAAGTACTATAAGAATTCAAAAGTGGAGAGCAGTAGACAAGCAAAATTTGCTAAGAAAATAAACTAATAGCCCAATTTGACATATACATTATGACCAAGAAAGCTGAAGATTTGAACTTTTATTGCCTAAAGTTTCCATTTTGTGGTAGAGAGATGCAAAAGAATGAATCCTATTAACTAGGTCAAAATGAATCCAGGAAAATCAGTGAACAGAAAGACAGATTTTTTCAGTCTCTTTTGGAGAAGAAAGGGACAAGTATATACTGAAAAGTGAATAAAGATACGATTTTTAGGGTTTAAGAGGATCTTTGAAAACGAAAAGCATTATTTTACCAGAGCCAGAAGGAGATTCCGAGGGCTATGAAATTGATCCCAATCTCTCTCTTTGGCGAAATCCGCCATCTTCTTCTTCAAATCTTCGAGTGTGACGCCATTATCACCTTCTCCGTTGCGCGCCATCTCTCTTTTTCTCTCGAAGGGCCGAAGAATGTTGGTGAATCTCTCATCAAGAGTCAAGACTCGGTTTTTAAAGTGTGGACTTCTTTTTGTCGGGTTCGCCGGTCTAGACTGAACCGGGTTATCCACCGGTTCAGCTATATTATTATTGGACAGGAAAATAGTATACATTTTATTTAGAAAATAATTTATTTTCTATCTAATTTTCTGACTAGAAAGCATGATAGAATTTTCTGACTACAAAGCATGATACAATTGTTTACA
Organism: Fallopia convolvulus; assembly: GCA_964016875.1. Lineage (NCBI taxonomy): Eukaryota > Viridiplantae > Streptophyta > Magnoliopsida > Caryophyllales > Polygonaceae > Fallopia > Fallopia convolvulus. Next base: position 55,731,315 of record OZ024735.1, read on the forward strand.
TGCCATGGACAAAAAAGTGTAGGTGGACTTCTTTTTATGACGAGGAACACCCTAGGCGATAAATTATGAGTTTATAATCTAGTTAAGAAGGACCACGCTCTAGTAAACTGTCTTGCGCCAATCAGCTAAGTCTGACTTCTTTTTATGACGAGGAACACCCTAGGTGATAAATTCTGAGTTTATAATCTAGTTAAGGACCACGCTCTAGTAAACTGTCTTGCGCCAATCAGCTAAGTCTAATGCAAAAAGGGATATTGAAATTTGATTTTTCATCTAAGTGAAGGAGCAGAGACTCGAACTCAATAACTTTCAACATTTCTCGTGTTTTATATCACTATGCCACTCATGTGAGACACTATTTTTGTTTTATAAGTTTAATTTGTATGATATAAAAGATAGTTGCTCACTTGAGGAATTTTGTTGTAACTAGCATTGTGATTTTAGATGAATTTTTACATTTTTAGGATCGTCCCCACATGATTTTTATACTTTTATGCAACTTTATGTAGCAAGATAAGTTTGGTCGTCTCTTTTCATTTTCTATGTCGCATTTTTATGGGCATAGGGCCTCATAAATCAAAATCTTTTATGCTAAACTCGTATCCTATGATTCATTTATGAGAAAAAAATTACATCAACTTTATAACTCCTTTAATACTTTCATTTATTGTGACATTTTGAGACATGGGTTCAGTAGAAGATTTGGACGAGCCAAAAGATAATACAACTAAGTCTCGCCATTTTTTCTCTATTGGATCGAGTCGGTTAGCTCAAATCAGTTTACTTGGTTCGTGCGTTTTCTGACTAGTTTACGAACCCGAGATTTATCACCAAAGACGAGTCTTTTTTAATATAACACGAATTCCAAGCCATTTCTACCAAAAATAGATGTATATTGTTTTAAACGTTCTAATAACACTCTCCTGTTGGACCCTCATTCTTAATGGGCCAATGGTAACTTGTCAATATGAACTCGGCCCGTTTATTATTGATTTTTGATATTCAAGGCTCACGGCCCAAGTCTTGGCGAGCAAGCAGTAACGACTAACGACTGAAGATAACGGTGACCAAACATGGTCAAACATGTTTGTTGGTGGACTCTGAAGAAGGCGGAGTGGAAAACGACCATGACGGTCACTTCGAACCTCCCGCAACGTGAGTTGTAGGTAGCGGTTACTCCAGGCCAGTCCAAGGTAGGGGATATATAGGGTAGAATGTAGTGAATTACATATCAGTCTCTCTGGGCACAAAAAGATAGAGAAAAACTCTCGATTGTAAAAACAAGTTCATTGTACTTGAATAAAAAATACAAAGAAGTTTGTCATTCCGCTTTCCTTATTTTGTCAATGTTCTGAATCTTCCGAAGCATAGTTATACGTTCGATTGTGACCCGAATTAAAGACATTTGGATACTTCAGTATTTTTCGTCCAAAACACCTCCTGAGGGTGTTATTTTTTTGCTTTCTGCTGATGTTAGGGATCGAGCTATTCCAAATTTGATTAATACTTAACCCTTTTTCTTATTAATAAAAAACCTTTGAAAGACCAAAGAGTACTGCCTCCCTTTCGAAAAAAAAAACACTTTGGACATAGAACAACCACATGCATTTCTTTTTTGGTTGAAAGCCCTTAAATAACTGAAAAGTCTAATTTGGATTGGACGTCTAGTATTGACTCTTAAGCTATAAGTTTTTTTGTTTTTTTTTGGCACATTGTTGAGAGGAATGAGTGAGAGCTCTATGTTGTGCTGCTAATGTTTTTGGGCTGTTAATTTATGGCATATGGGTTACAAACATGCGTTTTGGGCCTTAAGGCCCAAACATCTTATATTAACTTATATTGGATTTAGATTGGTCAAAGACTGAATTGTATTTAAACGAAATCCTTCCATTTTCCATTCTAACAAGGTAATTCATATTTTTAGTTTTCTTTTGTCCATAGGAACTAGGAAGGTCATTGCAAGTGAGAGAGGGATCGCGATCTAATAATCACGAATGTTATCACCTATCACCAGCCAATGTTCTAAAAAACGCTAGGTCGATGCTGGGCGGAGAAGGACCGCCTATCGCCTAGACAGCCTGAACGGTGGCCTAGACGGTCCTAGATGGGTCCCTAGGCAGTTTGGATGACTAGGTGGGTTAGGATCTTTCATCACCTAGTCGAGACCTAGGTGGTGCTTAGAAAGGATTTTTAGAACTGTACCACCAGCTAGGGAAGCTTGACTCATTAATATATTTTTTTTGACTTAAAACAAGTTATGATATCAATGTCAATGAATTTTCTAAACCATGTGCTATCGCTCAAAAAACATATTTTATTAAATTGTATTTATTTAAAGTTTTTTTTATAGGAGTCATCTACTTTTATTTATGAAATAATTTCTAAAAAATGAAATTCTTAACCTACCTATGTCATTAGAATATCCTTGGCAAAAGGGAATTTGGTTCCTATACCAACCAAAGTAATAACATGACAAACAACTTTTCAAAGCCACCTTAATAAGTACTAAGTAGCTTTTAAACTAGGTTATTATACTTGTTTTTAAAGACTAATCTTCCAAAAGAATTACTATCATATTGCTATAAACTTAGGTCATGTTTGCAAAGACTAGTGGTAGCGAATAACTTTAACTGTAGTAATAATTGTAGCATTTGAAAGAACAGTTGAAAGTAACGGTCCAATGAAAATAAAATGTTAATGTGTTTGGTTAATGTAGCTTTTTGGGTTTCTTATAAAATGATGAAATAGGAAATATATGATTTATTAAAAAAGCAATGATTTTCCTTTTTAGTTGATGAAACATATGAAAAAGAATTTCAAACGCTAGCTTCAAAAAATCAAGCTTTTAAACTCTAGTAAAACTTCTACTATTGATTATTTCAAATATCATAACAGTGTTTAAAATAAAATTTTAAAAACTAAACTCTAGTATTTCGGGCTTGACAAACAGGACCTAAAATCGAGTCTTTTTTTTGGTAGAATAAAATCGAGTTTTATTATCCTTAATTGAAAAATTAAAACACCTCCCAAGTCGGGTTTTGCTGTCCTGCGCTCCGACGGTCAATGACGGACGCAGAACAAATTTCAAGGAGGGGCACAATTTCTCCTATAAAGTTAATAATTTGGGAACTATCGACTAATTTAGTAAGTCAATATTCTTAAATATGAAAAATTTATACTTATTTAATTATAAAAGGGAGTAGAGTATTAAATGTGAATGGAAAAAAAAAACTAAAATAGAACTATAATTCGAGAGTTGTCGACGAGTTTAGTTAGTCAATATTCTTAAATATGAAAAAATTATACTTATTTAATAATAAAATTTTATTTTATTGAAGAAAGTATTAAAATGTGAATTGAACCTTGGTGGATTGCATATAAAGTTGAGTAATAAACTATTTTAACTAGTTAATTTTCATGTTTTTAATACAAATTATTTTAAATTTATCCATATTCAAATCTAAAATTTACATACATATTATTAACAAGTCCGACATAAGGAGGGGCACGGGCCCGCCCATGCCCACCCATAGGCCCGTCAATGCCGACGGTCCTATACGCCTGTGTTAGTCCTATACTGACCCGCGGAAGTGCCTTTTTTCTACATGGGCTCAAGTCTCTTCAGATTTCTTGCTCGTTGTTTGGTGCTTGTGAACCTTGTTCTTTTTTTTTAGCTATGTTGTTTTTTTGTTGTCGTTTGTTATTGTTCGTTTATTTGGCTCCCGAGTTTGTTCGGCTACCGAGTTTTATCTCGGTCTATTGATTTAGCAGACTTGTTTGGTTTTTCGAAATCCTTTCGTTATAAAAAAAATTAATTAAAAAATTAGTTTTTTTTAAAGTTAATAATATTCCGGGAAGAGATTAGGTGAGCGGGAAAGCAGGTAAAAATCAAAAGGCGTTGACCAAGTACACGCTTTCATAGTCAGTCAACAGTGCCAAAATGGGCCCCACTCTCTCACTAACCCGGTCCCACACAATCGTCTTCTTTCTTCTTCTCGTCCGTTTGCGAAGCGATTCCCCCAAATTTCGCTCTTCTCTCTGATCAGTCAAACAAAAACCCCCAATTCCTTTCCTGGTCGCGAATGGCGACTCCACTTTGACCGATTTGTAATGGCGGCATCTCTTTTTACTCAAATCTTCACAGTCTTCTGATTGAGCCTTCAAGCCTTTGTAGGCGAAAACTGATTTTTTCATCGCCGCCTTCCGCGATCGAATTTTGTGCGGTGTTCGGCTTCGATGGAGGCGGAGAAGCCGATTGAGGTGAGGGCGGTGGAGGCGCTGGGATCGGGCTTCGATTTGACCTTCGATTTTAGGTTGAGGTTCGCCAAGGGCTGCGCTCTCGACGGCGCCGGCGAGAGGCTGGTGGTGCTGGATGATTCTCGACGGAGAGATGTGGCTGTGCCTTCTTGCTGTGGCGCCGGAGGGTTTGTGTTAAGAGGTGTTTCGGAGGATATTCGGTGTGATAAGGGCGAGATGTTGAGGTTCAAATCTGATGTTCTCGAATTCAATCAGGTAATATTTTTGCCTCTTACTGATTTGTCTATTTGGATTCTGCTTCTTTGTGAATTGAATTGGGAATTGTCAGCTGGTGTCAGTTCATGGAGATAGATAGCAGAATTTTGATTTGTTGTCAATTAAGTTTAGTAATCATCTCCACGACGCTTGCTACATCAAATCTGTTGCTACATCAATTTGGTTCAAGCCATGGGAAGAAGAAGAATTCTTGTTTGTTTTCTGAATTGATGCAATTTTTTAGCCAAAAACCTGAAACATGTCAATTCTCCGGGCCATAATGTTTCTTTAGTGTACCAAACTGAAGGCTTGATTGTAGATATGCTAAAATTGAAAGGAGAACTTCTTGACTTTGACATGTTTGAAAGCGTGTGAACGCCACTCTTCACTCTGGTCTGAGACATTATTGCTTGTGAGATTGACTAGATTGTATTATCTTGAAAAAAGAAAAAGGGGTCTCCTTTCTTCAAGACCTTAGTGCTTTCAAATCTATTCCACTTTATAAACACACTTTTTTTTCCCCTTCTCACACAGTAAAATATTGCTCTTTTCACATTTATCATAGTAAATGGTTTCTCTACAGTTTTCCAACTAGTATAAACAAAACTTATTCAAGGTGGGGTTATTAATCTATGTCATCCTATTGTCACCTGCAGATGTCAGAGTTAATTAACCACAAATCCTCTGTGCATGGAAAAGTTCCTTCAGGCTATTTCAATGCCATGTTTAATTTCAGCGGATCCTGGTTGAATGATTCTGCAGATACCAAAAAGCTTGCATTTGATGGATACTTTGTGGCTTTATATTATCTGCACTTGTCACCTGCTGCACTAATTCTCCATGACAAAGTGAAGAAATCTGTCCCAGCTCACTGGGATCCCGCTTCTTTAGCCAGGTGACTCCAAAAATACCTTAACTTTTAGATTGTTTTTATATGACTGTTTTTGTAGATGAAAAATGATCATGTGTGTTGGAACTCCACTGTCTCATTAACACTTAAATTTAATTTTACAGGTTCATTCATAAGTATGGAACACATGTAATTGTAGGAATGGCAATTGGAGGTCAAGATTTGGTATGTGTGAGGCAAGAACATTCCTCAACAATGGATCCTTCTGATTTACGGGCAAATTTGGAGGATGTTGGTGACGCCTTGTTTTCAGATGGATTTTATCCATCAACAATACAAAGAAAAGCAAGGGATGCCAAGCATATGGTTTGGATCTTGTCTAACTCATTTTTTCTTTTGTCTTATGATTTACTCAAAGCATCTTTATTTTAAACTCAACACTCTTTATTCCCTTTACAGGTTCCTGAAGTGTTTAACCGTGTTCTGCAGTCCATGTCCAACGTTATACAACTGAGCAGCATTGTTGAAACATCAAAAAAGGATGTGAGTAAAAGAATCAAGAATGCTTTTCTGATTTTTTAAAGAAATCAATAATAGGGTGTTTAATAAATAAGATATGATTTTTATATAGGGACTCATTGTTGTTAGATCAAGGAGAGGTGGGGATGTGTCTTTCCATAGCCACTCTCAATGGCTCCAGACAGTATCTGCTAATCCTGATGCAATTCTCTTTAAGTTTGTTCCCATTACTTCTCTTCTTACTGGGGTTCCTGGAAGTGGCTATCTCAGTCATGCCATTAATCTGTATCTTAGATGTAAGTTTCCTAAACTTGGGTTTTCTTTACTTCTTAGTCGTCAAGGACAGGACCTGTAATCCCGTATTTTGATTGCTAAGGAGTTTGCAAGTCAAACTTTTGCCTGGTTTTAATGTAGCGAAAACTAACCAAACATCTCTGATTTCAATTAATTTTTAAGCTGCAAATATGTTTTTTTAATGAAACTGTGTTTTCATGTTATTGCAGATAAACCTGCACCAGATGATTTGCAGTATTTCTTGGAATTCCAAGTTCCAAGGCAATGGGCTCCTCTATATAACGAGCTTCCTCTTCAACATCGAAGAGTAATGACATCATCGCAACCACTTCAATTCCGCTTCTTGGGACCAAAAGTTCGCATCAATTCTGCACAGGTATCTTGTTCATTTCATTGACTATACAATACTGTATATTTTGATTTTCAACTGCATTTAAAATTTTTGAGCCGGTTTCAGGTTTCGAGCTGTCATAAGCCAGTTGTCGGCCTAAGATTATACTTGGAGGGTAGAAAGGGAAATCAGCTTGGCATCCACCTACACCATCTTACTAGCTTACCCAATTCCATGACCTTTTCATCTGATGGTCATGGTAAATGGATAGGCTCTGATGAATTTGATCAAAGTCATCAATTCCTGGAACCAATCAGGTGGGCCCGATTCTCGAGGGTTTGCACTTCAATCGTGAGACACAATCCACAGTGGCTGGACAACGAAAATGATTCTGGGGTGTTTATCGTCACCGGGGCCCAGCTCATTACAAAAGGGAGGTGGCCGAAAACCGTTCTCCACTTAAGACTTCATTTCAGCCACTTACCAAACTGCAGTATAAGCAAGACAGAATGGGCTGTTCCTGAAACCACTCACAAGTCCAGCATTCTCACGACACTGAGCTCTACCTTTGCTTTCTCACAACGCGCCAACAATGTAAGTCCACCTAAGCGATTGCCCGCCGCCCTCAACTCTGGTGTGTATCCGGGAGGCCCGCCTGCCCTTGTCCACTCCGCTGAGCTGTTAAAGTACGTGAGCACGGCTGAGGTGGTGCGGGGCCCACATGATACTCCCGGGCATTGGTTGGTGACCGCTGCTAAGCTTGTGACTGATGGAGGTAAAATTGGTTTGCATGTAAAATTTGCTTTACTAGATTACACAGATGCTCAGTGAATAAGGTTTGTGCATAGAATTTGAGTGAGAAAATGTTTTTTTTTTTTTTTTATATTTATATCTGAGAGGGTTTGATTTATCTGCATTTATACTAGCATGTTATGTTGGTAAATAACAGGGTTGTGTTATAGAGGAATCTTTGTTTACTGTGTTATTGTATAGGGAAATGGAAGGTGAAATGGCATCGAAGTGCTTTGATTTTGATCAGTTTGTTCCTGTTTCCTGGCTGTTATTTTTTTTCCATTTCTTTGCTTGTGATATAATAATACACTGATGTTGAAAACTGGAAAGGAAAAATGAGTTTACAGTTTGAATTCAAACTAGCAATGATCACAGATTCATAATTAACATATAATGATGATCAGATTAGTTGCATGATGGGTGGTTGCAAGCTATCATTGTCCATTGATGCTTAATACTATTATATTCCTATTAAACTAATGTGGTTGGTGGTAAAAAGAGCTTCTTAATGATCCCATGAATGTATAAAGCTTTCCTTTATCACTATTTTTATATTAATTTTTACAGACAGTATTTGTTAATCTTTGACAAACTTAAGCAAAGCACAGTGATCTGTCTGATAAATAGTTTTATTTTCCCTGTACAAATTCAGCAGTTATGGTAAAAAAAATCCTGTGTCATTACTCATTAGACTTTTAAAGGCCATAATTTTATATTCACTTGGCAAGTACTTCCTTGATGACAATTGATAGTAATTAATATAGGAGTTGAACAATGATAACAGTCCTATTATAAATACAACTAAAGTACAATTACATGGCAATTGAGATTATTAATAAAAAAATGATATTTCTTAAAATTGCTCATTAGCTTATCTTGTTCCACATGACAAGATTTACACACATCCAGAACTCCAAGCTCTCATCTGTCAAAATACCTTTCCATTGTTATCAATGCTGATCATGGTTCTGATAAAAAAAAAAAAAACAAATAGTACTTCCTTGATAAGAATATAAATTACATAAAAACATCCACTTAAAGCTACTCATTTCAATTCATGAATACAGTAAGAATCTACAGGCAAGAGACATCAGATGATCAGAAGTTCCCAATAAGTATCACTGAAGTGCATACAGTATACATCATTTTTGATACAGTATAAAAGTAGCAGCAAATTTTATACAAAGATTGACAGTTCATTTACCTTAATCTAATGAGGTTGTGGACGTGTCTGAACAATGTAGACATCCTCACCAACCAAGCATCCTTCAACATCTTGTGGTCCACCAAATTTCCTCTCCAGAAAATACCCAACAGCACAAAGCTTCAAACCGAGCTGCCTACGAAAAACCGGGTCAATACTCAGGTTTTTCGTGCTATAATCCACAGTGACATTTGTAACTTCCCCATTGGCCACACCTTCATTGCCAACCACAAGCTCTTGGCTAAAATTCGCGAATGCTAAGGTTTTTACTGTCCCGTCAAACTTCCCACATGACAACCGCCAAGGCGTTCCTCTAGTCCCTGATGCAAGTGTCTCACCAAGCCCAGGGGCAATCTCGGCCTCAACAAAATTTTGATCGTTTTCTGTTGGGCTAAGTGTATGAAGAACAAAAGATAATTCTGGTGAAAGCATTTCTTGAACTAAAATTGCCATTGATGCTTCCCTTTGAGGAATACCAGCAGCTCTTCTGCTTAAAACTGCACGGCGTGTGTATAGTGAAGCCCAAACCCGGGTGATTGCTTTCGCAAAAGCTTCTAGATTTGATGGGCTTACGTTTGGGATTGATTCGTATAGTCCAGCAGCCGACATTGTAGCCAAGTCTTCTACATTAGCACTGGAACGGACTATTAGGCGGGCGTTTGGAGGGAAAGTGTCTGATATGTTTTTTATGACGTCTTTTGATGGCTGAACCGAAGAGATGAGGTCTTGAAGACGAATACAGAGTTTGTCAAGTGTCCCATCTTTGATTGTGGCGGTTTCTATCTTTTCAATGTAGTATTGGAAGGCTCCCACCACCTGATCTGCTTCTAATGCTAATTCCATGGAGCCAAAAGGAATGACTACTCCTGCTGGCACCTCAAATGAAGCTGGAACGCCTTGTTCGTTGAAGACTGTAAATTGAGAAACCGGGATTTTATCCAAATTAGAACTTGAAAGCAGTGAAGTGATAATATGGGTTATGAGAGAATAAGCGTGTATTTGGATTACACTTGATAATGCATTAAATCTTGCATTATAATGCAATATATTGCATTCTCAAGTGTAATTCAAATGAACCCGAAGTGGTTCATACTTTTACTAGAAGCTTCAGACACGATGGCTAAACGGCCACAAGCAGCAGCTTTTGCGCCACAAGTTTGTACATCGGCGCTAGAGAGTGGAACGATGGGTTCAGATACAATGACCTGGATTCAAGCACCAGCATATTTACATTGTGATTCAATCATCATTTGTTTTGACAAGAAATAAGAACTTTGATCAGATATAGAAGATGAAACCTTTTTAGAATCTGGTATTTTGGCCCTTTTGCTTTTATCTTGTAGAATATCAAGTGAGGATTCGTAACTAGTATCATTTTGATCCGAAGGATAAATGCTGACTCCTCCAGATGATGCCTCCAGCCTAAGATTCCAGGAGGAGGAAAATGCATTATTTTTGCCCCTTATTTTGTATGTTTTAATTGCGACTATATAGTAGAGGATAAGGGTCTGTTTTGATTACACTTGAAACTGCATTATTTTGTATTATATTGCAATATAATGCAAGATTCAATGCAATATAATACATTCTCAAGTGTAATCCAAAAGGACCCTACATAGTAAGAAGCTGGATTGGTTATAATTTTTATAAAAGATCACCTCACAAATTGTCCACTAAGTTTCAGCATATCAGCAACAGTATCATCATCTTCACATGTCACAAAGACAACTTTTTCCTGCAGATAGACAACCAAACTCATCAGAATGAAGGAAAGAAAGGAGATTAGATGTTCTGAGCACATACTTACTTGGCGTGCCCTCACACCCAGGTGGGACAAGTGGGGTAACTCCTGCAAAAGTATAACACCAACTATGTTGCTTCCAGCTGCAGTCACCTGCAAAGCTTGATTTGCTTAATACAAACCCTCAGCAATGGCACATAATATATGCAAGGTGTAGACTCTAGAGAAGTTTAGGCAAGGAATCGATAGATCTCCAACCTCCTCATCTCCATTGGCTTTGTTGACAACCAGAATCACAGGCCCTTGAATGGATGATGGAAGTGATCCAGGGACAATGCTGTCAACCTTGTGCCACAGAAATCCACAAGTCACTTGATCAGTAAAATTAAAATAAATAAAATAACAAAAAGTGGATCATATCATTTATTTTAGTGACAGTCTACATAGTTGTAAGACAGTCACAGCCACCTTTTTAACAAACTTTATGCCTTTTGATGGAGAACTTAAATATTATAGCCATCATATCGAAAATACCTGAACTAATGTTCCTTGGGAAGATCCTGAAACAAGAACATCCCATCCCTGTGATGCCAGAGTCCTCCTTATTGCTTTCAGAAGAAGGGTAGAAAGTTTTGAGACCTGAAAGACCACACTGCACAGAAAATGCCATAGAAGCTAATGAGCAAAATTTTTGTGATAAAGTCATTAGACTGAAAATTAAAGTGATGTCAACTTACCCAGCATGAATCTCAGCTTCAGCATATGTCCTTACACTGTTCTCTGGTATATGCAAGGCTTTCCCAAGAATCTACAAAAATGATTAAGAGAGTAAGGCAAACCACTAGTATCTACTTCGATTTCCGCTCTTGCAAGTAAACAACAAATTATGCTGACAGATTTCATAAAGAGATGAATTTCACTCTTGTAAGTAAACCACTACAATATCTTTTTCCTTGCAAATTCAAGTTCGGATAAAATGACTATTCTTGGTTTTTGACAATGACACAATGTACATAATATAAGTTCCATAACGATGATAAAAGATAAGAATTATAAGATGGGATTTTAAGATATTGGTTTACTCTAGGATAAACAATAGAAGGAACATAAAATGAACCTGGACTTTTGGAGGGAGTATATCAAGAAGAGCTTCAGAATATTCTTCTGAAAGTCTCCGTGATCTATCTAGGGTAGCTTTGAGTCTCAGAGCCCAAATTCTCTTCCCTTCTTCACCACCTTGTACATGATAACTAGGCAAAATTATTATTGAAACTTGAAACAATAAGCCTTGTGCATTAGATTGCTGAAGCTAGCTCACAGCAAAAAATAAGGACTTTACCTTCATTTTCTGAAAGGCCTTTAGACTTCCATGCTAGTATTTCATTTCCAATAGCACCACATTCTTGAGGCTTCCACCCAGACAAACCCAGTTGATGAATGCCAACAATTAGTGCATCAAGTGGTTCATTCCAAGAGTTAAGATTCCTTGACTCCACATTTTCCAGCAACCAATCGGCCCCACCTAAAGCTTCCAGCTCATTCAGGAACCTAAAACAGTAAAAAGGAAAAGTTCCTTCAGTTTGAATTCAGAGATGAAAAATCATGGAATAAGTCAAAATTACCATTTACATTCTCAAAAAGAAATAAACCCATCATAGAAGAATTAGAATCACCTGCTTAAAAGAACAAAACAATACTCCTCAAGGCCAATCTCACTAAGACGCCACTGCACAGGAAAGTTAAACCCCAGAGACAAAATATATCAGAATGGGGGCCCAAGTGTCAGCTTCAGGAAAATGCAATAGTAGAATGATTAAGACCAAACCTTTTGACGCATTGCTATAGCATCATCGGGGGCATCATTGCGCATACCACTTCCAAGGCCTTTTACAAGGAATTCTCTTAGCTTATTTAGAGAAAGTATGGTTTTGGTTAGTTGATCTAGGCCTTTGGTTTTGGGAGCACCATTTGATCCATCAGGAGAATCTAAAATCTGCAAATAGAAAGTAAAAAATATTGCTTGACCATACTAAGTTATGAATTATCTAATCATCAACACGCACAAGCACAACATAAATGAAGCTAGATTCCACTAAAAATAGCAGTACTAACTTTCTTGTTCTCCAAAAAATCTGCAAGTGCAGAAAGGCCTCTTTCGTCAAGTGATATTTTTACTGAATCAAGCTGTTCAGTGAGACTGCAGACAATTTTTGAAAATTTATGAGATATGGGCATTTAGAACTGAATCATGCAGTGCATCCACAAAAAACTAGCAACAATGATTAACAGTTCCAAATCTTCAATAAAGTGTATGCATGCAAGCAAAGGGGAGAGGAAGATAGAAAGAACAAACACCTCCCAGCATTAAAGAAGTCTTTCAGTTCTCGATGAAATATGCGGAATTGTTCAATAAACTCTTCATTGTATTCTCCAGGATTCTTGGTTATTCTTGCTAGCATTGCTTCTGTAGCAATCAAATCTTCTGGGCCAGCATTTCGATGAAGCTTGTTTTGTATGGTATGTTTAATTTCTTGCTGGTGGAGTACAAGGCAACAAGATAGGTTCAGAGGAAAAAAATCACATTTGAATTTTAAGAAGTAATCAGTACAAGTTAACCTTGAGATCATGAGGAACGTTTTTGCTGTGCGCGATATCTCTGATTCGAGTAAGAGGAACAGGTGCTGTAAACTCAGCTTTAAAAGATGGCAAGCAGGGATGAATCTTACGGATTATAAGCATTTCCTGAAAAAAGACACAAGAACATTGAAGTTATTATTTCAAATATTTGTAGTACGGTATCCATATGGAGTAATTCATGTAGGTGCTTGCTAAACAAATGAACCTTTCTATACACGATACAATAATATGACTTTAAATATGAACTATAAGTAAGAAAAGGTGGTACAACCTGTGGTGACACATCTTTCCTGTAGGCAATTTTCTCTAGCTCACGAAATATGAGCCTTGAGATCTCTGCAGGCCTGTTTGGCCTACGGTGACCTCCATCCTCAAAGCAAGGGATTTGGCCTGTGCTTATCCACTACAATAACACTAAAAACATTAAGAACTTCTCTAGTTACCATTTCATGCTAAAATGGAAGTGAACAAGAAGACGTGTATGAAAGACCTTTAGATAGATAGCTGAATACACAAGAGCATTCAAACGGTCCTCGCTATCCAGACTCCCACTGATTATGTCACGTACAACATCAAGCTTGAAGAATCAAAAAACAAACCAAACATGTCAACTAATGATAAATCAGTGCAATCCTTTAAGGAAATAACTTAATGGAGAAATTAAAACGATCATCAAATGCAATACCTTTCTCCACCAATTCCTTGCAGCTTGATCACCTTCAACTAACTTCAATGACAAACCTTCAAGGCCAGAAGTATCCCATTTTCTTTCACCTTCTCTACCTCGGTGCTCATTTGACCTCATGAAAGAGGCAGCTTTACCCTGCCACTGCTCCACAAACGAACTCGATGATTCAGATACACTAGCGGGATCATCAGCTATTGACCCATTAACATTCTCACTATTGCTCGTCTCCTCAATTCCTTCACCATCCAAAGGCACAAGCTCCAGAGCTTCACCAGTCTTGTTCCAGTGACAAATCACACCAAAAGTCCCATTCTTCGGAAATTTAAGCATCCGATTCTCCCCTTCTTCCCAGATCAAACTCTTATCAAGAGCAGCAATTACAAATTTGAACTCAACAGACTCACCTCCTGTCATATCCAAATTACAAACCCATCCGTCCTCCGTCCAAGTCATTGCCACAGGATCATTCCAAGATCCAAGTTCCTTTGCAGAACCCAGGATTACAACATTTTCCCCAAATTGAACTTGGTTAGCCAGCAGAACACTCAGTTGTACCATCCCATGTTTACTCTCTGAGCCAATTTCTGTGGTATCCTTCTCCTTCTCCACACTGCCACAATTAACATTTCAACAAACGAATCTTTCACAAACTAAAGAACCCCAATCTGAATTATACTAACTTGCAATAGCCTAGTTTTGCAAATCACACTGCTAAATTTAAGTTATCTTGTTCTATACAAACATACAACTGCAATTTGCCGCCAAATGTATGAAAGTCAAAATTCAACAAGGAACCAATGTTATATTAACCGAGCACAATACCTGATTTCAATCGGAGAACCGCTGCAAAATATGCGGAATCGGCGGGGGAAGAGATGGATTCGCTTGGAAGACGAAAGTTTCGATTTTTGGAGAAGGAGAGAGGGCGATGGCGATTTGTAAATACCGGAACATAGATGTGAAGAGCATTTGAATTGTCTATTGAGCTGGGTTGTTTGGTTGCAAGTAGAGCAATGGAGGAAGCGAAGAGAACTCATACTTTCTCCGATTCAGTAGAGCAATAAACGGGTATTTCAGATTAAACCGCCATTTTTAAGCATTCCGAAGATAGGGAGAGAAGCTGATATTCAGAATCATGAGGAGTGAGTGGGTGATTGCATAATTGAACGATGATAATCCAAACAAAAGATAATCCGTAGAGCAATTTCTGGACGACGTTACCCTCCAAATCTCCCCCATCTCCATAATTTGATCGAGCTATCGAAGACTTCGAAACTGGGTCCGTCAGTCACGCGTATTGCACGTGATTATGGTTCAACGGATTGGGCCTCGTGAATGGTGGACGGGCTTCAGCGCTCGGCCCAATTATGACTATACAACAAGGTAAGGTTAGTGACTTAGGCCCCGCTTGGTTGCAATTCATGGAAACGTAAACGGAATGGAAATGAATGTAGTCCATTTTAGTGTTATGATACATTGACAAAAAAAATCAACTTGTTTTGCACAACCTCTTATCCATTGTAAAAAAGAGCTTTCTCCATCAAGGGGTGGGTAATAAAATGGTGGAATCAATCCCTTCTATCTCACTTTTACCATGAACAAATTGTTGGATGATTTTTTTGTATAAATGTAGACATTAAAAATGGTCAAGATTCATTTCGTTTCCGTTTACGTTTTCATATGTCCGACAAACCAAACGGGGCCTTAGTATATTGTTATTTGATTTTTAAGTTTGTTGATAATTTAAAATACGATTTTTCTAACCTATGCCCTAAGGGCATAGGTTAAGAACCTAATTATAGCAAGAAATCATTCATTTTGTATTTAGAGTTCTTTTAATTTTTTTTGTAAAGGGTTTATGATTTCCAAAATAGGGTTTTAGATTCTTTATTTGGGTTCTTATCTTATGCCCTTAGGGCATAAGATAGAAAAATTGTTTAAAATAAATAAGCATTAAAATTGTAGTATTTGATTCATAATCATTTATTTTGGTAATCAACAATAAATTATTTCCCAGCTGGGACACGAGTCCGAAATTTGTTACTGATTGTAGGTAGGGCTGGGAGATCGGACTAGACCTAAATATACGGACCAATCCAAGACCGGGACCGACACGGTCCACTATATTTGGAAATTATGCGTTACAATTCGCTCCGATCCAAGGCCATAAAGTTACTGTCGGGACCAGATTGGACCGTACTATATGGTTTTAAAAATTATATAATATAATATAATATTTATATTTGATATAAAATTTCAATTTTTACAATTCATTTATATTTGAAAATCGGATTGAACCATAATTTAACCATTTTTTAACATAAAAATATTGAAATTTTATAATAAAATATGTAAATCCGATCCTTACAATTTAACAGAGCAAACTGTATTAATACAGTCCAATTCACGAATCTTGGTAAAAAAAAATTTCCGGTCCATCAATCCGGACAGGGACTGTATATTTCGGTCCAAAACCGGAACAATATACTAGTCTGGTCCGAATCGATTGAACACCTCTAAATGTAGGTTCCTCATCATAATAAAAAAAAAATTCTTCTTCTTTTTCCAGCTAGACCAATCAAAAGAAAGCAGTATAATATCTGCACAAAATACTTTTGGATGAACATGTGTGTCCGGTTTAACCCAAAAAATTAAAAATAAATGTTAATTTCGTTCTATTGCCACATTGACTTATTACAAAACATATACTTATGCAAGTACACCTTCAAATCTAAACCACTTATTCAATATTATTTTGATAAGAAAAGAGATTAGGACGATCGCTAACAGACTAGCGACCTTTATTTTAATTATCTGTTACCTTATATAAATTATTTGAAAGCTACATCAAAAATCCTATTATTGATAGCTTTAGGGTACCTCGTCACCGTTCCAAAAGTAACAACTACTCAAATTGGGTTCCCTTTGCAAGCAAGGCCCGATCTCCTTGATTGACCACGAACAAAACGAACAAACCTTCTCGTCTCTAGACTGCACGTATATGTCGAACCAATGTAAATTGTTGTCCCACTTAAACCCGCAAAAGTAGTCCACATTCTTAAAGATCTTGGGAAGCGAAAAGATCGGGAACTCGTAGGTCCCGCCACGCGGTATCTTGTGGGTTCCAAGGTCGTGGTTCTTGTCCTTGCAATGGATTTGTAGGTTCCAATGATCTTGGAGGTCGTTGGACATATGGACAACGACTTTTGGTCCTAATGTGATTGCTTCAACGTGAAAATCGACGTTCTTGGTTATGACGGGTGAGGAGATCAATACGAGGAGTACTAGGATTAATGCCTGAAAGGACGCGAGAGGTTTTTGAGTTGATCTTAGCATTGTTTTATTTTATATTTTTGAGAAATTGTTGTGTTTTTAGGAAGGTGAATGAGTTGTGTTATTGATATATAGGAGAATGGTGAGAGTGAAGAAGTTAGCTAGAGTTTTTGTTTTCTTTGTTGGGTTTTAAGAGATTGGATCCAATTAAATGGAAAATTGTTATAAACTTATTCTTTAATATGTGGATGTTACTAATGTTTAATTAACTCACCAAATTAAGGATGTACACATAAAGATGAACGTTACGTATGTGTAAGAGGGAAGTTGAATAAAAATTCAAGGCAATTCGATCTATAACTTAGTGCAAATGAGACCCTCTACCTTAATTAGCTCATGTAATAAAATCTCATAATAGATTTAAGTTTAGGTAAAACGAGTTTTTTTGAGTAAATTTATGTGGACTAAGAGCCAGCTTCTCCATTATTTTCTCCAAAATGGAGAATCAATTGTCATATTCTCTAAAAAAAAAATCAACCCCACTCCAACAGATTCTCTATTTTGGAGAACACTGCATTTAATACTTTCATTTTTATCATATAAATTACAATAAATAATTATATATTATCTTACATAAGAAAATAAAATATTATAGAATCTTAAACTAATAAATGATAATTATTTGTTATTCGACTTTTAAGGAAATATAAATATTTTAAAATATTAATTTAATAAATGATAATTTATTTGTTATTTGACTTATAAGGAATAAAAATATTCTAGAATCTTAACCTAATAAATGAAAAATTATTTGTTATTTGACTTATAAGGAATAAAAATATTTTAGAATCTAAATTTAATAAATCATAAATTATTTGTTATTTGATTAGTAAGGAAATATTCTAGAATCTTAAGGGATAAAAATATTTGTTATTTGTTATTTGATTTATAAGGAATAAAAATATTCTAGAATCTTAATTTAATATTTTTTATTTTTTATTCATTAAATTAGTAAATAAAAGAAAAAAGAAAAGGAAAATATATTGATTTGAAGATTTGGGGATCACCCCTAATTTAGGGAAAGCTCACCTCATTTTGGACTCCAAAATGGAGAATGGAATGGAGCATCTGTTGGGGCAATTTTTTGGTCCAAAATTCCCAAAAGCCCAATCCTCAAGAATTTGGGGAAGCGGTTGGGCTTGCTCTAAGTGACTAACTTAAAGTATTGGATTAAAATTTGATCAATGCACCAGATTTCTTCTCCTAAGAAAATATGAATATAAACCTTACAAATATGAATAAACAACTTTTATGAATATGCGTTCAACTAAAAAAACTTTAATGAATATACAACTTAAAAACATAAATACAATCATAAAATCAAGAATAAATTCATAAAAAACATGAATATAGTCAAATAAAAAATTATATAATGCAAAATTATGAATACCTCCCTTATAGTGTGTTACCTAAGCATGCAATAATAATAATAGATATAAAGTTTCAAATGGTAATGGTTAATGCTCACATCCTCCTTTCATATATCAAAGATATTCTTTATCTTGCTTCGTAGGTAGTAACCACCCTTCCTCTTAACGTCCATCAAAAACATGCTTTCCTCGAAAACATGTTCGTTATGCGGCTGCTTCAACCGTATTAGTTCCTTGACGGCATCAACATCCGTCGTCGACAACTGGCGATGCATATTTGGTCTTCTAAGACCTTCCTCTTGCTTCGTTTTAGGTTGTTTCTTCCACACACCATGCTCTTCCATCGCCCACAACTCGACTTCTTCTGTGAGCCAATGCCGCTAGTAGATAGTAAGGACAGACAACATGCCTCGGTAAATGAAAGGCGAATTCAAAACATGTCGCTTGTCCTTCAACATTTCTTGCGGGAGGTCCATCGTCTCGAACACCTCCCGCTCGCAGTCGAACATCAACAACAAATATTGATGGTCATCATAATATCCCCTAAGAATCCAATGGATGGCGCCATTTGCAAAACAACCAACCTAATAAGATAACACATGCATACATGTGTTTGAGTTGGTCAGCTAGAGAAGAATAACTGTTGTAACGAGAACTATAAATAGAAGTGTAAAGAAAGACAAATATTTAAGTGTAAAGAAAGACATCATCGTGGGGCACTGTCCACAAACCCCTACCACCTGATGGGTAATCGTCAACAACAGATTTAAGATAGATTAACAATAACATTTTTATAATCTATGTTACCTGAAAACTCTAAGAGCAGAGGTTTGTGCGTTTTTTGTTTTTGTTTTGAGTCGGAAACCCGAAACAATCTACGTCTCTTTTTTTTTGTCAAGGGCATTATCCATATGGCTCGAAACGGAAACATCATGAACTATGTTTCTTAACAACACCAATAGAACAACTTTTACTTTTTGTTTTGGGTCAGAAACTCGAAAACCACTAACATGAAAATGCATTTTAGGTGTGAAATTCTCTCAACCAAAGCTTAATAACATATTTATAATCTAGCTAGGTTACCAGAAAAGTCTATTAGGAGAGCGTTTTCTGTTTATACCGATTCCAAAATCAATAATGTAATTAAGGATTTGTTTCTTTCGAATATCAGTTTCTAATTTTTAATCTACAACAGGCAGATCTATACGACATACACGAACATGTAACCTCCCAAGCAATGCATTTATCGAATTCAAAGTGGATGGATTCGACCACGAAAAATGTTCTTATGTGATCAACTTTTCATAAGGTATTGAATATTACACGCTTACACATTTACAAGTAAACGATTAGCATGGGATAAGGTAATCAGAAAACCCTTGTCCGTGTCGTTTTCGATCTCCATGTAAGTATATATGTAACATACTAGTTTATAACAAATCATATCATACCAAATCAAATCATAACACAGTTTTCGATCTCCATGTAAGATACAACAACAACAACATTGACCCAGTTCAACTCCATGCATGTAACATAGTTTATAACAAATCATATCATACCTTACGCGGAAAAATGTAAGAGGCTACATAACTTCCTACAACCGCCTTCTTCTTCCTCCAACGGCCTTCCCGAGCCGAGTAAACCTCGTACGTACGAGGATTTTGGAATCCACGGCCCCAAATCCTAATCACCTTGAAATCATTCCTACTTTCATCGAAACCGAACCCTATAGCAACGGCGGATCCATCGAAAAGCGAGCGAGGGAGCTCGACATGCTTATGGATGGTAGGGTTCCAAAGAACGATGGTCTCGGCGCCCTTGTAACGTCGTGAATAGCATGAAAGACATACGACACCGCGAACGACAGACATTATACGATATTGAGATGGAATGGGGAGAGTTTTGGGATTGGAGGGATCTTGAGGATTATAGAGAATGTGGAGGGGATGATGATCAAGTAGGATGAGGTGATGATCATGATGATCATGAGTGAGGGAGAAGTGATGGTTGATGAAGAGAGAGGACGAGATCAGAGAGTTCCATGGCTTGCAAACGCATCGGATTTGAGCTAGGGTTTTGATGGGTAAGTTCTTGAGGATTTCCATCCACAAATCTTCATCCAAATGTATGTGAAAGTTAGTGCGCCTCAATTTTGAATAACCCATAGTCAAGTAAGTACGTAAGTACGTAAGAATTGTTTGAGTTTGTGTGGGAATGAGTAGTTGATTAGGGTTGGAATAGATTAGGGTTTAGGAATTGGCTCACTAGGGTTGGAATAAATTAGGGTTTAGAGATTGGCTCACTAGCTTTAATAACCATTAAAGGGTCTGTTTAGTATCGATATAAAAGATATGAGATATCGAGTATATTATCGATATGGATATTGGGTACGAGAGTGATATTATGGTTATGGATATGGATTGATATTTTTAATATCGATTTTTCTAACTTAAGAAATTTAAAATGGAAATTATATATTAAATTTTATTATTTAAGGTTATTATAAAAAATTTATAGGGGGAGGAGTTTAAAGCCGTAATTCCCTACCCCGCTCCGAAACCGGATGTAGTCCTGGGCTTAAGTCCGACCCGAAGCCACTGGGGCAGGGTGAACCGGATGGGAAACCAAAAAAAAAAAAACAATTTATAGGGTTTTGATGGGTAAGTTCGTGAAGATTTCCATCCATAAATCTTCATCCAAATGCAAGTGAAAGTTAGTGCACCTCAATTTTGAAGCCATAGTTAAGTAAGTACGTAAGAATTGTTTGAGTTTGTGTGGAATGAGATTAGTTGATTAGGGTTGGAATAGATTATGGTTTAGGAATTGGCTCACTAGGGTTAGAATAAATTAGGGTTAGGGATTGGCTCACTAGCTTTAAGAAATGTTCAAAACCATTAAAAGGTTGTTTAGTATCGATATAAAAGATATGAGATATCGAGTATACTATCGATATCGAGTATATTATCGATATGGATATTGGGTAAGAGTGATATTATGGTTATGGATATGAATCGATACTTTTAATATCGATTTTTTTAACATAAGAACATTAATATGAAAATTATGTTTTAAATTTTATTATTTAAGGTTGTTTTAATTTTTTATATAGGGTTTTGATGGGTAATTTCTTGAGGATTTCTATCCACAAATCTTCATCCAAATGAAAGTGCAAGTTAGTGCACTTCAATTGTGAACCCATAGTCAAGTACGCATGTAGGAATTGTTTGAGTTTGTGTGGAATGAGTAGATGATTAGGGTTGGAATAGATTAGGGTTTAGGGATTGGCTTAGCTAGCCTTACTAATTAAATCTCCAAAATTATTAAAGGCCTATATATTAAAGATATGAGATATTTGGTATCAATATCAATATGGGTATTGAGTATGAGTAATATCCGGAAATTATATATGTATGGATATATGATTTTTTTTAATATATCTATTTTTAGACGTATTAAAATGACTTTTTTTTTTTTTGTACCAAATGACTTTGATATCATTGTGATATCGATATATATAAACAACAATTAGTTTGGTATCGAAAATCATAATATACCAAATAATAGATATGAATATGAGTTAATGAGTTATATTCGAACCTTTATCTTGATTGAAGTTGGGATTTTGGATGGGATTTTTTTTCATTGCTAGGTTCTAGGGAAGTTGTAATTTGCTTTGTCTTCGTTTAGGATAAACTAATTAAACACCCATTTATAAAAATAAAAAATAAAAAAGGGTAAATTTAATAATAAAAAAAGAGATAAATTTAGTAATAAATTAATTAAATTAAAGTAGTTAGTCTTTTTAGTGAAAATTAGTCTATCCTAATTTTAAATTCTCGGTTCGTCTCTCTATCTTTGACTAATTTTACCCTAAACCTTAGATGAGATAACACTGGGTTGATGTTGATGACTTGATGTGGTAATCATAATATTCAATCTTAGTGATATAAATATATAACTATAGGTCAACTCAACATATTCAAATCAATTAGGTTTATATTGCTTTTTTACTCGTTAATTTTCGAATTAGATTTCAATCCTAAAAACTCTAGACTAATGAAATCAAATTGTTAAATCGAGTTGACCATTTTGAATGGTGGAACTAATTGTACCAATTTCTTCATGTATAAGAAATTAAGAACCACTAAACTTTTTAATATATTTGAAGCCAAAAACAAAACTATATACATCATGAATTTGACTATTTGACAATTAATAGTAAAAATTTAAACTAAAGCTAAGATCATTAGGTAGGACCACTCCCCTTCTGAACTCGAAGTTAACTCTACGAGGCTGCAAAGCCTTTCTCGTGAATGTTTTTTGTATCTTCCTCAGCTTTTATTGCATGTCACTTTCAAATTTCACCGCTTAATTACTACACTTTTTCATTTTTAACCATCTTTATTCACAACTTTGTTGATTATTTTAGATTAAAAATAAAATCAGTGGAGACACATTTTCTGTAAGATCAGAGAATCATATCAGGTTCTTGGATACAGACATTAATCTCTCTTCCTTTGCTAACGACGTGAAAATGAACCTTTCAATAAGGTTTTCTTTTTTCAAGAATTTGGATACAAAGCACAAGTTGTAACAGTAAAATGTTAAAAATATAATAATACCAGTGAAATGTTAATCTGAGATTGATGACATGTAGACCTATCAATCCGGTCGGGTTCGGGCTGGGTCATTTCGGGTTCCAGTTAAATCGGGTTCAAGTTGTAATGGGTCACTAGTCAAACTGGGTCGGATTGTTGCGGGTTTTCGGATGACTCGAGACCTCGAGTCGACCCAACAAGTCAAGGTAATTGAATTTTTTACAATTATTAAAATTTTATTATTTTATTAAATATATTATTTTAATAATAAAGTATACTTATTGTTTTAAAATAAATTTTATATATTCTGAAATATAACAAATCAGGTCAATCCAATGGGTTTTCGGATTTCAACCCAATTGGGTATTAGTCAACTGGGTCGGGTTTATATTGGGTGCCGATTCAAATTTCTGGGTTAAGACCCGGAATTTTCTGGGCGAGTCGGATCGGGTCAGCTTTTAATGTGTCTAAGTGATATGTAATGTGGATTATTATTTGAATTTCTTCATATATATGCTGTAATTAATTCATTGAATAGCCGAATTTTTGAAGCAATAAATTGTAACCATGAACTTTGTACATAGTGGTATTTTTTTCTGAAAAAAAAACATTCTCTGCAAACAGGTGAGTGATTATTCTGCAAACCACCAACAAGAAGAGGCACACAAATTCTATGCAATGTACCAATTACTAATATAATTCAAAATTTAATTGCAAGAAAGATAACAAAAAAATTAAAAGCAAGACAAAGACAAGGTTTACATTATGGACAATTTGCCACCCTATCAGAGGAAGCCAGGACAAACAAGAAAAAATGACAAAATCATAAATCAAGGAATTTTTGTTTTGTTTTATAAAAATAAAACTAAAATTGCTAAGATAAAATATGTCATAGACCCTATAAGTTGCAAAAAAATATGAAAAAATCATAATCTACCATAGATTTCATATTTCCATTTTATCTGATTTTGCATCTTCCTCATCAACATTCAAACACACCACCACCTCTCTCTTGTGAGCACACTAAATGCAACTTCCATTTTCCACTTTCCAAAATTAGCTTTGTCAATTCAGTTGCTCTATCCACAAAAAAGGTTACAACTTTCTGAATTCATGGCCCATCAAAATCAGTTTGTTCTTGCTTTTGTTCTCCTTGCTCTTGTTTCATTCCACAGTTGCAATGCAAATGAAGATGAGGTTTTAGGCCTAATGGTGTTCAAATCAGACCTCCATGATTCCAAGAACACATTATCCTCTTGGAATGAAGATGATGATTCCCCTTGTTCTTGGAGCTTTATTCAGTGTGATCCAGCCACACGGCGAGTTTCCGAGATTTCCATGGATGGGCTTGGCCTCTCAGGCAAGCTAGGAAGAGGGCTAAGAAAGCTTCAATCTTTGAAAGTGTTATCACTTTCATACAACAACTTATCAGGTAATATTGCCACAGTGTTATCTCAGTTACCAACTGATGTCAAAAGGCTTAATCTTAGTCATAACAGATTTTCTGGCCAAGTCTCAAGCTCTCTTGCAAGTATGAAGTCTCTTAGAGTTCTTGATCTATCTGAAAATTTGCTGTCCAGTGGAATTCAGGAAAGTGTGTTTGGAGATTGTTCTTTGCATTATCTTTCCTTGGCAGGAAACTCTCTTAAGGGCCCATTACCAAGTACACTTTCAAAGTGTGCTGATTTGAATGAGCTGAACTTATCAAACAACCATTTTACAAGCAACCCTTTTCAGAGTGGTGGGATTTGGTCATTGGGTAGGATTCGGGTTTTGGATCTTTCGATGAACGGGTTCTCTGGGGCTGTTCCGGTTGGAATGAATGGTTTGCATAATATGAAGGAGTTGCATTTACAAGGAAACCGGTTTTCCGGGTCAATCCCATTAGATATAGGATTTTGCCCACACTTGAATCATATTGATCTTAGCAAGAATCAGTTCAGTGGGGGGATTCCAGATTCACTTGGGATGCTAACATCATTGACCCATTTGGATTTATCCAAAAACATGTTGAAAGATGAGTTCCCACAATGGATAGGTAACTTAACAAGTTTGGTGTCCATAGACTTTTCAGAAAATAGCCTAACAGGATCAATTCCTCATTCAATTGGTAACCTTTTCTTACTTCAAAATCTGGTGTTGTCAAATAACAATCTCAGTGGGATTATTCCTAGTTCAATGGCTTCTTGCACTCAGCTAACTTCAATTCAGCTGAAATTCAATGCCCTTGGTGGAAGCATACCTGAAAACTTGTTCAGCATGGGATTAGAACAGCTGGATTTATCATGGAATAAATTCTCTGGCTCAATTCCACCTGGGTCAAGTAGACTATTCGATTCGTTACTCGCCATGGATTTGTCAGGAAATAATCTTAGAGGCAACATTCCACCAGAAATGGGGCTCTTCACAAACTTGGCCTACTTGAATTTATCTTGGAACAATTTGAACACCAGCATTCCCCCTGAACTCGGTTACTTGCAGAAGCTTTCTGTCTTGGATCTCCGATTCAGCGCTCTTTATGGGTCTGTTCCTGGAGATTTATGTGAATCAGGCAGCTTAAGTGTTCTTCAACTGGATGGAAACTCATTGACTGGTCAAATTCCAGCTGAAATTGAGAATTGCTCATCTCTGAAATTACTGTAAGTCTTCCAAAATTTTAGTCTTTATTGTATACAAATCTCTTTTCAAGCCAATGAATACAGAAAATTTGTATGAAAAGAACCAGTATGTGCACTTTTCAGTAACAAACCTCATAACTAACCAAAATTCAGTCCTTAATCTTCTAGAATGACAACAATCTTTTAACAAATTAGAAGGTTTAAATGTGTGGCGCGCATCCTCATGCTCATTGGCTTTTATACACTGCCTTTGAGATGGATTTAGTCCCTATATGAATTTTGGTGCATTCTAACTAAATTCAGTTATTATTGTCACGTAGCTGAATTTCCGTTTTTCTTGGGTCTATCGGGCGTACCCCTTTTCCCTTGGGCAGGGGTACCCCCATCTTGACCCCCCAGATTCCGCTGTAGCGGATCCTCACTGGGTCAATGATGATGATGATGATGAAGACTAAAATGAACTTTTTACATAATGATTGGATTGGTGTTATGCTGATAATCATTCTTTAATTTGAACCAATACTTGTCATTCTCCTGTTATATCTCTTTAGTCCAAATAATGTATTCTGTTGATTTGCAATTTGTAGGAGCTTGTCACAAAACAGGTTAGGTGGTATGATCCCAAGATCCATGGTGATGTTGAAGAAGCTTCAGATTCTAAGGTTGGAGTTCAATCAGCTCAGTGGAGAGATACCATCTGAGCTTGGATCATTACAAAACTTATTAGCTGTTAATGTATCCTACAACAAGCTCATTGGAAGGCTTCCACAAGAGGGCATTTTCCCAAGCCTTGACCAAACTGCCCTTGAAGGAAACTCAGGAATTTGCTCTCCATTACTAAGAGGACCATGCAAAATGAATGTCCCAAAGCCACTAGTACTTGATCCTTATGCATACCCTGATCAAATCCGCGGCCATGGAGGAGGAGGAGAGGGAGAAGATGGATTTGAAGCTCCAGCAAAAACCCATCATCACAACAGATTCCTCAGCTTGTCAGCCATTATAGCGATGGCTGCAGCCGTTGCAATAGTAGCTGGAGTTGTAATGATTACCCTTCTTAATGCTTCTGCAAGGAGAAAGGTTGAAACCGTCGCTTATAAAGCGACGGAAAGCATGTTTTCGAGCTCTTCAAGATCGTTCGAAGGAAGCCCGTCCATGGGGAGGCTAATTCTCTTTGATTCACGACCATCTGGAGAGTGGATAACAAACCCTGAATCAATCTTCAACAAGGCAACCGAAATCGGAGGCGACGTCTATAAGACAACACTTGAAGAAGAAGGAGCAAGAGTTGTGGCCATTAAGATACTTCCTAAAGCCAACATTATTCAACACCCAGAGGACTTTGATAGAGAAGTTAGGCTTCTAGGGAGAGTAAGGCATTCTAATCTTGTGTCCCTTAGAGGCTACTATTGGACTCCACAACTCCAACTCCTTGTCTCTGACTTCATCTCCAATGGAACACTCCAATCCAAGCTCCATGAGAGGTTGTTGTCTTCTTCTTCTTCTATTTCGCCTTTTTCGTGGGCGACCCGTTTCAAGATCATGCTAGGAGCAGCTAAAGGGCTAGCCCACTTGCACCATTCTTGCAACCCACCAATCATACACTACAATCTCAAGCCAAGCAATATCCTCTTCGACGAAAGCTACAATGTGAAGATATCGGATTTCGGGCTCATGAGGCTTTTGGCTAAGGCGGATAGGAGTGTTATGAGTAGAAGGTTTCAGAGCGAGTTTGCTTACATGGCGCCTGAGCTGGCGTGCCAGAACTTGAGGATCAATGAGAAGTGTGATGTGTATGGGTATGGTGTGATGGTGCTTGAGCTGGTCACAGGGAGGAAGCCAATGGAGTATGGAGAAGACAATTTGGTGGTGTTGAATGAGCAAGTGAGGATCTTGTTGGAGCAAGGGAAAGTGTTGGATTGTGTCGACGAGTCGATGGGGAAGTTTCCGGAAGATGAGGTGTTGCCGGTGTTGAAGCTGGCGTTGGTGTGTACTTCACAGGCTCCTTCGAGTAGGCCTTCCATGGCGGAGGTTGTGCAGATACTTCAGGTGATCAAGACTCCAATTCCATCAAGAATAGAGGCCTATTGAGAAGGGTTGGTCTGAAAGATTTGTTTTGTTTGCATCATTTTTCTTTAGATTTGTCCAGTTATATGTAGAATGAACATCACAATGTTTCAATTTGCTTAATTTTGGATGATTTTCATGTACTAGTAACTGTTTGACTCTATTAACTCAAGAGTCAAAACTTAGTACTCAACTACTCATGATTATCTCATTGGTTAATGGAATGCATTCATTACTTACTCAAAACTTAGGGCATTGGTGTGAAGTTTGTACTTGTTCTTCACGTGATCAAGACCCCAATTTCACCAAGAATACAAGCCTAGTGAGAAAAAAGTGTTGATTTGTAGCATTTTTTTTGTATCACTTTCTAGTTTTATCTAGGTATGCAGAATGATGCAATGTTTCAACATGCCTAATTTGGATCATTTGTATGCCTAATTGGCAACAAATTTACCAATTCAATCTCATAACTGAAAGTAAGACTAAAACAGTATCTACTCAACTTGTCATTGTAGATCTTAAAAAATGTTTTCTAATAACCAAATTGTCAAGTTTTTCATCTCACGTATCACATACAACTTTGGGTACCTCACGGAACAAAACCTCAATTAGCTGCAAAATTGTTGCATTGAAAAACCAATTTGAATCATCATACAGCTTCTCATGATAAAAAAAATACATAATAGGAATTACAATGATCGTTGTTTCCATCCAAAACCCGCTAATCCTAGCCCAAATAGGAACTGATAATTTAGCGCCTTGGATCTTAAGCTTTTCACCAAGGGATGCGAAAAATATCAATTGTCTTGCAATGCCTTCATCATGTACAACTTAGAGAAGTTCTGGCCAGCAACCCTATATACCATACCACAGAAAGGATCCTCAATTACAAGCTAAACCATGATCACCAAGTAAGAAATGGTTGGAGATCATTGTGGAAATATCTTCTGACATGAAATTATGAAGCTAAGCAAGTTTATATTTTTGTGGAAAATCATGGCTAGATTTATAATTCTTATAAACAGAATACCTAGTCTGAAGCTAACGAAAACAACTTTCAGATCATTCATGTGCGAAGAAAGTGGAGACTTGATCTAATCAAGCTATATGTAGTTTTAAGAAGTTCTCTAATTTATTCCAACTTGTCAAACTTAAGTAGAAAGGAAGTTGAGGCATACCCGTTAATTTGGCTGCAGTAGGTGGCAATTTCATTTGTCTTGAGAAAGCTCTCAAGCCTTGAAGGTTCGGGAGGTAGCTTGAAAGATGGGTCCTCCTCAGGTAAAGCTTCTTCCCCTGCAGCTTTACGTGCCATGTTCTCCGACCTGTAAGAGAATCAGTAAGTACAGAATTCAAAAACGACGTGGAAGTAAATTAAGGAGGGAAAATAAAATATTGCAGCTTCACATAGTCTTGTTATATTCAATCATAGGCTAGACATATCCACAATTACCTCCTCTTTTGAACCCACTGTTGCTGCTGAGCTTGTAGACGTGCTACGTCCCGGTAATATTTTTGTAGCTGTATAAAAAAGCATTAAAGCAAAAATTGTTTAGCCGTCACACTATATAACTTATTAGATACTTCAATGTATAAAAGGAAATGGGGAAGCTTACGGTTTGTTGGTGCTGAGACAAATCATCAATGGAGTGGATTATAAGTTCCAAGTTTTTCTCCAAATATGGAGTAGAGGAAAATTGCAGACGGTCATAGTCACCCTACAATATCCACACATAAGTTCACAAATTAAATCAAAGTTATGCAAGGTGAAGATTTTCGAGCAAAAAAGACACCCCATACCTGAGTGACAGGAGAGTCAGATTCCAGCTGAGTCATGACAGCGCTGATAAGAGGAGAGTTGGAAACCTTGATCTGTCAAATAAAAGCAAGAGTGTAAGGATATGAGGAATATACATGAATGATTTTTAAGGCGTCATTTTCCAGTTAATGCCATTATGCAAATGAATTTCAAATTGTTCAATGAGCATTCTGTAGCCAAATAGCAATTATGAAGCAGAAAATGATTGAAATCTGAAGTATCCAATTATCCATCATGACATACTGGTATCTCCTCAAACATGTCCACCCATGACAGGTTCTTCTCCCTCAACCTATTAAGAGGGAAAAAAAAAACACAAGATGAGAATTGCAGGAATAACTTAATACTTCTAAAATAAGCAAGTACGAACTAGAGACATACTTATCTCCACTGAAATTATTGTTCCGATAAAGCTCCATGAAAGAATCTGAGAGCTTGATTGCCTTGAGAGATAGAACACCTTGGTTAGACTTTGATGGGTCATGGATAATGCACACACATCGTCTTATGTTTTCCTGCAAAATAAATGTATAATATATTTGTCATGGTAAGATAGCATGGTGATAGAGCAACATTTAAATGGAACTAGTAATATCAAACATGACATCATAGCAAAACTGCTATGAAAACAATATTACCTGGTAGTTCATGAAGGTTGCTATCAGATCAGGTGTTTGGTATGTCCTAGTCAAAGATGATTGGTACCTGCAGAAAAGTTCCACCAGCATAAGAGATTAGAGTTAAACAAATGGAAATCAACATTGTCAAAAGCACTAGATACTGAAAAATAAAATTTTAATAATTTATGAATCTGTCTATTTTTATAAACTACACTGCTACGTATCCATGACAATTGTCAATTTAACTCATGCAATACATTGATTCAGATACAGTTTAAAACGCCACCAGAATTCACCTGTTTCAGATAAAAATGTTGATACTGAAGTACTGAACAAAACACCACATTAGAATTACTAGAATACCAAACAATGTAGGGAAAGATCCTATAAAGGACAGACCAAATATAGTTCACTGAAATATGTAACAATATTAAGCACTTAAACCATTCAAGTCATGCAAACCCATTACCACAAAAGTCAATTACTAGGATTCTAGGAAAAGAACTCACCATCCAACAGTATTATTGTCAACATTGACCTCTCTCAAGCATCTCATCATGTCAAGCTGGTAATTTGCACCCTCTGTCTCAACTTCCTCGCCTTCACCTAGATCCTGTAAAGTTCAATGCTGTCATACATGCAGGCAGTACCATTGATCTAAGAAAATGAAAGAAGATACAAAGGAGAAGAAGTTAAAATTATGCTTCACATACTGGGAAGGGAAAGCAGTTGGTGACTTCAAGAACACTGCCAACATCCAGCCCAAGCAGTTGACCAGTAACCATCATACTGGGGTAGAACTCAGAACAGTGTTTGATTAACTTCAATACAGCCTATAAAGCAACAAAGACAAAATATTTACAAATCATTAGCAAAATAGAATAAGTTGAAATCTCGGTTGCAGAACGATTTTTCCAATATTCATTCAGAAAGTCAAGAGGAATGTGTTATCCACTTATTAGCCATGAGCTTGGAGAACGTTAAGGGAGGATAAGGCGGGGAGTAGAACTCCCATTGTCTGGGTAAACGAACAAAGTAAGAGTACAACTTGTTCCCTCCAAATTAGATCACATCTCCCTTTTCAATATTGCAATATCTCTCCTAGCCATGAAATACTATATTACTATCACAGCTAAAGTGATATACCCTAGAAACAATCCTTCCCAGTTATCCTCAATGGGGTCATATTACTCATATATAAAAGTATACTAGCACACTCCATCCATTGATCACTCTTCGATTGTTATCTAAA
Source organism: Fallopia convolvulus (assembly GCA_964016875.1). Lineage (NCBI taxonomy): Eukaryota > Viridiplantae > Streptophyta > Magnoliopsida > Caryophyllales > Polygonaceae > Fallopia > Fallopia convolvulus. The sequence continues at coordinate 55,762,560 of OZ024735.1, forward strand.
CACAGCTTGATCTTTACTTCTTCAGACACTATTATATCAAAGAATGCTACTTTTTGCATTGTGGAATCCAGAACTTGCAGTTAATTGAAATATTGCACCCATCAAAGACCCAGAGGATGTAAAATCTACAACAAATCAGTTAATCAGTGACAGAGTACGAGGAGTTCCTATACAAATCATAGTAAATCTGATGGGTATGAAATTGTACCAATTATCTCAGAATCAGAAGCAAAGTACCACAATTCTATCTTTGTACAGCTTTTTAGAAGTTCAAAGACTCGATTTTCACATCAAACCCCAATTAAACCAAGTTGATTTTAGCATAAACTTCTCTACGGATCAACGCAAAATAAGATGCACGAATTACTCATGAACAATTTGGATAGAATAAAGCAAAAGAATTACCAGGCCCTCCATCTGAACAACTCGGAGCGGGGGAGTCACCTCCTCCGTTTTCGCAGCCTGGAGAAACGATCGAACCGGTCCTGCACGCGATTTAACATTCAAAATCCACCACAATTACAGAAAAGCAAACAACATTGAGAAATTGAACAAAACGAAGTTTATAAATTGAAGATGAGGACGCGAATAAATACCATTCGCCATGATCGTCTAGCTTAAAGCTTCGAAGGAGAGTTGCAGAGGCGAAGGATTCAGCTCTAGTGTTGTAATGTGCGAAAAGCCGAAAACCCTAAACGAATATATTGTTGGGCCTTCTATCTCTTGCAAAATTGTGTTTTTTTATATTATAATCACAGGAAAATATCGTTTTTTTTTTCTTTTATCTAAAAGGAATGAAAAGGATAAATTATTTTTAAAGAATGCTATAGGCGGTCGACTAACATTTTATGCATAATAATAATAATAATAATATCAATTATAGTTTTAATTTATATATTTTTAATATATAAATATATATATATATGATATGTGTGTACAAAATCTATTACTATATATTAAAACTGTATTTTTTTAGCCATCACATTGATTTTGACCTCATTTTGTATTTAAAAAATTAATTTTTATTTACATTAATTTAACTTTTTAATTAAATTATTTTTCATATATTATGTGAAAAAATTATTTCAAATTTTAGCTAAAAATAATAAAAATTATTCTATCTTGATCTTTTTATATATTTATGTAAGAGATTTATCTTAAATTAAATTTTGATTAAAAAAAGTAAACCTTCATTATCTAGATATTTACTTGTCTAACGTGAATTTTGATAAAAAAAAATATATTATTGATCTTTTCCTTAATTTCCTTTTTATCTTATTAATGTAAATATAGAAGATTTTTATCTTTAAAAAATTCAATCTTTATTCATATTTTTTATGTTTTCTTATTAATTATCTTTTAACTTTATATTTAAATATTTTTAAATAATTGAATTTGATTAAAAAATAAAGGAATTTATTTTAGGTTTACCTTTTTTATCTATTTTTTGTAAATATTTTTGAAAGTGAATGATTCAAAATAAAATAATTTGTATTTATTTTTTTCATAAATAAATTATTATTAAGCCATCAAAATTATATTGGGATCACCTAATGACTTTGTCTTCGTCTCACATTATAACAACTTAAAATTTTATACAAATTTCTAGTAAATAAGTTATTTTTATTTTTTTATATTAAGTTAAAATCTTACTCATTAAATAAATTAAGTATTTAATTCATGTAGTCGTGCATGACATGACATGACAGATATAACTATTAAATAACTAATAAAATAATAAATACTTTTACCATTTACAAAGTATTTTGAAAAAAATACTAATGCAAAGAATGATAAAAGAGTAGTGAATTAATTAAAACTATATAAAAATAGATATTCTAAGAAACTAGAGTTTTTAATTTTTAAAACATGAGCTTATGTATTTGCCTATTGGTTTCACTCAATCATTAATTTGTTGCTTATGTATGCATTGGTTTTGCTATAGGTGCTCCCACCCAAGATTAGTTTAGGTTATAACGAGAGTGAGATGATTCCACCCAAGTTTGTTGTTAATGTAGGGATCCATCACCCATTATGCTTTCCAAGTGTCAACTAGCTTAATTCTTGTGATTGCAATTGTGAGGGTTTGTTGATATAATAATTCCCACATCTAAAAACTAAGACGAAACATGACTAGTGTATAAGCTTATAAACTAAACAATTCAAACCTTATTACCCCTATTAAAATGGTAGCTTACTATGTGTGAGTACCCAATAAATTGGGGTAGGTATCCATAAGAATATGCAGTAGTCTATTGGAGAGAAATAGTGGAGAGAAAAACACTTGCAAGTCGATTGTAAAGAGAGAACATCTGCCACGTCGAATAGGGACGGTTCACGTCGAATAGGGAAGGTTTTGGGACTTTCTTTTTTAATAGGGAAGGTTTTGGGAGAATCCTTGATTAACTGACCAATTAACAATACAATTAGTCCTCCGAACATAACCGACCAATTAACTATAAAACATCTTAAGATCCACCATTTTCAAGTTGAGGGCGTCGAGTCGAAAAAGGTTTGTGAAGCAATTGGTCAACTGCCGACGATAAGAAATCACTAACAAAAATACGAAGGATTAAGGGTGCAACAATGATGGCCAAAGTCTTAGAATTTTTTTTCACAACGACAAATTGAGAAAATTGGTATCAAAATTGTCGTAGGTGGGAGAAAAATGATTACACTATTGTTGGATAGGGGAGAAAAACTAAATTACAAGTGAAACATGATTTAGAAGATGGCATTCTTTCAAACAAGCTTGTTCATGCCTCGAATTTTAGGGGCTCCTCGTTCATAAAACATCATTATATCACGACGCCCTTGCTCTTCTTCATCTCTGAAACCCTAAGATCCGCATTAGAAGTATGTGTAGAGTCATTGTAATGGCGGACAAAGTACATAGCATGACGACCTTGCTCTTCTTCGTCTTTGAATCCCTAAGATCCGCATTAGAAATATGTGTAGAGTCATTGTAATGGTGGACAAAGTACATAGAAAACTCTTCAATCAAAACAAAATAATTAAAAGGAGAAAATTAAAACGCGTGAAAAATAAGTGGAGGATAATGAGGACTTCGAGCTCCACTACTTTATTATGAGAATTCTTACTGCAAAGAGTAATTACTTGCATTAAATTTTATATTAAAATTTTCTTCATTTAATATTTTATTTATAATATTTCTAAAAATAATTTTAAAATCCGAGTCATAATGATACATGACATGACTTGTACAATTAGTTCATAATAATATTTACCTCCAAAACATATTAAAAGTTGAGTTGGATGCTTGTATCATATCATAACTATAACCTAAAGCGGAGGTTAAAAAAATCATTAAACTACACATGTCATTTTTAGATTGAACCATATCACTCTTTTTTTACTAATCTTTTATTTTTGGATATGATAAATTCTTATCTATAGGATAGAAAATCCTATTATTAAACAATCTTTTATTTTTCAATATGATAAATAGGAAGATCATTAGGATAATTTTTTATGCTATCATACAAATTTTAGAGTACATATTTTATTTTTAGATAGAATTTTTTTTAACTAAGATATCTTAATTGATTATTTTTAATTGTTTATCTTTATATGTTAAAAAAAAAATCAATATATTGATTTTAATAAATATCTTTACATATATTAATTTTTATTTATTATTTTTAAAACCCGTACAAGGTACGGGAATACATACTAGTCATAACTATAACCTAAAGCGGAGGTTAAAAAATTATTAAATGACACATGTCACTTTTATATTGGACCACACCACCCATTTTTTGTAAAACTAATCTTTTATTTTTGGATATGATAAATTCTTATCGATATTTTTTAGAATATAGGATAGAAAATCTCATTATTAAACAATCTTTTATTTTTGGATATGATAGATAAGAAGATCATTAGGATATTTCAATGCTATCATACAAATTTTAGAATATTTATTTTATTTTTAGATAGAATCGTAACTAAGATATCTTAATTGAATAATTCTCTTTGTAACCTTATATTACTACCAATCTCCTTGCCAATTTGGTTATTATTATAATCCAATTTAAGTTTATTTTCGTTATATATAAATTAAAAATTAATTTGCGTATTAAGATCATAATTATTTGTTCCTAAATAATTCATGTATTTGAAAAAAAAACTATTATTAATATTTTGTTTAAACAAAATCCGTACAAGGTACGGGAATACATACTAGTATTTACTAAACCGGGGGTTAAAATAATATATAAAAGGTTCCACATTGAACCACATCATCCATCTTTTTTAAATTAATTTAATTATTTTTAATTAGTTATATTTAAATATTAAACAAAACAATCAATCAATATTAATTTTATTTTTGGATAGGATTATTTTAAATAAGATATGTATACATTTTTCAAAATAATCTTGCATATATTAATTTTTAATAATTATTTTTGAAAGTGATAATTTTTTTTATATATATTTGTTTAGAAATATCTTTACATAAATCAATTTAGTAAATGTAAATAAAAAATACAATAATTTTATAGGGTTTTGCTATTTGTCGCCCCGGGGGCGACAAATAAGACTCCAAATATAGAAGCTTATCTATTGAAATTTAAAAATTTATAATTCTATTTTTTCAAATATTAAAAAAGGAAACATAAAAATCTTTTCCTAACAAACAAATCACCATATCCAAAATTTCTATAGCTAACATTAATAAATTTCTTTTCTTGTATTAGTTCACTCCCGATTATAATTTCCATAACTAACATTAATAAACATAAAAACCTATTCTATAATCTTAAATCTCTAATTACTTTTTACAAATCTCAAAAATCTTTAAACAAAAAGGAAATCAAAACTGTAACAATAGAATTGACCAATCAAATTTAATAAAAACATTGCTTATTAATTCACTGTAAAAGTGAAAGCATGCAATACGTTAATAAAGTATTTAATTTTTAAAGTTTAGATTAATATGCTTAAGATTATTGTAAGTACTTTTACTGGGGAAAAAAAATTAGTGAGCAGTACACCTACAAGAGATGAATTAACTATGTACATATAGACACCGAAAAAAGAATCACTTACATAAAGTGTATATATTTGCCTCAAATAATATATGGGAAGAAATTTGATTTATAATTAATGAAATAAATCTTAGAATGATTTGTTTGTTAGGAAAAGGTTTCCTTTTTAATAATTAACAAAAAAAAATTATAACTTATAAATAAATAAAACTTCTATATTTGGGATCTTATTTATCGCCCCCGGGGCGACAAATAGCAAAACCCAATTTTATAAAATTCCATACAATGTACGGAACTAAGACTAGTACAACAATACTTCATCTAAAGATCATGGATTTTTACACTACAAATCTAGTAATCTACAATTATATTGTAGGAAAATAAAATAATTTCAGTAGGTATATTACAGAGACAGAGACTGCAATGAATCTGCAAATTTTTGTTTTTTAATTCTGGCGGGAAACAATCTTACACCATTACAGTATATAACACATGCAACTAAATCAATCATTCATTGCACTTCTTCACAAAAGCAATCCTTCTAAAGCACAATTGAACACAATAATTGGATCAATTAATAATAACAACAGAATTGCAATAAATCTGCAATCAACAGATTCAACACAAATCAGCCTACTTTTCAACTATCAATTTCTACAACTGGTTGCTTAGCTTGGGCAGCCATGGCCGCCTCAAATTGCTTCATGGACAGCGATGGAAAAGGAACCATTTCAGGATCCGCCGTATTTTCCAGGCTCTTACAAGGATTCGTGATGGTTGATCCATCTCTTCCGATATGTAACAAATGCTTAACATCCGTCGGAAATCCTATCTCTATCTCGGGTTCAAATTCCTCTTCCTCATCTCTGTAACCTAAATTAAGAAAGATTCATTCTTGTTTAGAGCTATGAAACAATCTTAAAACAATAAAGACAGTCTTTTTACTTACTGAATATTTGAGAAGCACTTCTAAGACTCTGGATCAATCTCTGAAACCCGCGCGCAAAACTGGGTTTTCGGAATTTGAAGATCTTGAACGAACTCTTCGCCTTCACAATCGAATTTGTTGATTCAACAACTACGCTTGATTTTGAAGCACAGCCCATTGAGAAAGGGAGAATGAGCCATCTCTCGATTTGATTCTTCATCGATTATGAGAAATGCAACCAGAGATGGATTCAACAAACACAATGAGAGGATTACTAGAGTGCAAGATGACTTATATGAGAAACAGTGTTGTCACTTTATCAGGAAGGGAGGAAAAGATTAGAACTTGATGTCAAGTTTGGTAAGAAGGGACAGGAAGCTATCAAGGAGTGGGTGCTAAGAGTGGTTAAACTGTTGCAACACAACTAACTTAAGCTAATTACATGTGTTTTGTATTGTTGTTTAAGTATAAAGCCCACAAACATAACTTTGCAAAAAAGAATGGAGTAGTTTGCAAGCAAGATTGCTTGATTAGAGATTCTTGATGATTGGAATGCTGACAAATTATGTGTCAAATAAGGGAGTGAAGAGATTGGTGGCTTTTTAATTGCTAATGATGGCATGGGCCAATGGGGGATGATCAATTAATCATTGATTACAGAGTAATTAATTTTATCTGATTAATGTAATTAACAGCATTAGGGTTTTGTGAAAGAATTGCCTGATCTGAATTTTTGAACATATTACAAGTGTTGGTGTTGATTGTAATGAGAAAAGCTGAATCTATAAATTGTAATGAACAGAGGGAGTAGTAATGGAAGAATTCTCAAATTACAGGCTATGGCGATGTGCTAAGCTTTCGGCTATAAAGGGAAGAGGCATGAGAGTGGATCTTGAAGGAGGCGGAGGCCTTGCAACCCCATGGCTATGGCTTCCATTAGTATCAGTATTACTCGCGCCATTCACACGGATCGGAGCTTGTGATTTGGTATTCCCATGGCTTCTCGTTGTGTTGTTCGCCGGCCGAGTTTCCGTTTGGTACTTAATCGGCGCGGGGCCCACATTCACCGCCTTTTCGCACCTGCAACTCGTCAGCAACCCGCCGTTCCCTTTTCGCTTGCTCTCGTCGGCGCCGGATCCGAACTTCGGCGGCTTTCTCAGCGCGGCGTAGCCGATCTCCGATGCGCTCACCGAGAATCCAGCGAGGCTTGCGCGATCGAAGCCTTCCGCGGTCGTTACGCTCCAATCGACGCTCACCTCGCTCGGAGGATAGCACTCCGTCGGCGCGATCGACGGCGTGACCGGCTCCTCCACGTCATCCTCGGCGAGGCCTGCGATTGCGACGGAGGAGGCGGCGGCTTTGTTGCAGGCGGCGATCCGGAGCCGTCGCACGTTGAAATTCGCCGCCGGATCGTCGAGCGAGTCTCGCCGAGGGAACGGGAACGTTTGAGTGGCGGTGGTGGTGGAGAAGCTCTCGATCTCGAAGAGATCGGAGCTGGCGTCGCTGCATCCGTCGTCGTCGTAGCTTGCTCGCCTGGATCTCGGACTCTCCCTTGGCTGGAAGACCTCGATCGAATCCCTAGGCGTCTCTCCGGCATCGTCTTCGAGAACATTCGGTTGAGCGATTTTCACCGTCCGCTTCGATTGAGCTGCTTTCTCGCCCAGGATTGGGAACGTGAAGCCGTTCCCGGCGCCGCCGGCCACTCGATTCGGTAGAAAGCTTTGATCCCTGTGTAAACCGGCCAAATTAGGGTTTGTGCTTGTCATGATTAGCTTGCTTTGGTCCAATTGTGGCCTGGCAATGAAGCTCCTGACTGGTTGATCTGGAATTAGGGCTCCTCTTGCTGAACTCGGACTGCTCTGGCTGCTTGAATACAGATAACCACCACTGCCTGCACTGGAGCTGATCCTGTTCAGCTGAACAATTCGCGGCGGTGGTGATGGGATTTTGCCTGTTTCACTCTCTGAATTTGAGGACTCTTTGACATTGACAGATTTCCTCCCTGTGCAAGGGCAGATGTTTCCGCGGAGGAACCAATTCGTGGAGGCGCCAGATTTCTTGCTGGTTTGAATGTTTCTGATGGAAACTGGAGCCAAGCCAGGAGGATTTGTGAGGAGTCCAGTTTGACTGTTCCAACTGGCTTCAGAAGACGCCGTTGGCGTTGCGTGGAATGATCTTGCCCTATAGTTTCTTCCATAGCTTTCCTCAGATACAGAAGAGATTCTTGAAACAGAAGAGACAGATTGCTTAGGAGTAGATAAAGATAGTCTCCTGATTGTGGGGATGATATCTGGTTGTTTTGGACTGGGTATGGTGTAGACTTCATTAGTGTTGTTGTTCTTGCTGTTGGGATCATGAGCTCCATTGAAGTACTTTTCGGCATCAAAGATGCTGATCTCAGAATCCTGTGCACATAGCACAGGATGGTTGGCTTCTGTTTGCAGATAGTTGGAGAAGGATGCATCTCTGCTGGGGGGCTTTGGGGCGAGTTGGGCTCGGATAGTAGAAGGCTTATTGATGTAATTGTGGAATTGAACGTCGTCTCTTGGTGCTAAGCGCTCCATTGTGAAACGTTCGCTTCGTGGATTGGTTTGGTTCAAAAATGATGAGGCGTGGTCTGGTTTATATGTATGAATGAGAGGCTGAGAATTTGTGGCTTGGATTAAACAGCAATAATCAAGAAGCAACTAAGCTACAAGGAGTGATGGGGGCAGATTTAAAAAATTCTTGACTAAGCTTCAAGAATGACTAGATTGGGTTTTTAATCCCTTGGAAGGTGGGATGGCCATAACAACACAGCTAGAGCAATCATAATTTGATCATTACAAGTATGCCTTGGTTGTGGGTCATAATAAATTAATACCAGGTATGAATGAAGTGCATTTTTTTTCAATATCTTGATGGCCCATGCTTTATTATGCACTAATTGATTGATCATGAAATCCAAGTTGAGTCATGCTCCAGTGTTGTTAATGAGATGCATGATGACAATGAAGTTGCATTTTTGTGCAATGTGCATAATTGAAATTGCAATAGCCCCTAAGGCTTCTCTTGTTCTTCATGTTTGAATTGATAGGACATCCAATTTTGGTCTCTTTGGATAGAATTTTCAAAGATTGGATTGTTTTCTCTAATTATGCTATATAACCGACACTAAAGTCTCATCTCAATCAATTATAACCCTCTTCAATAAATCAAACCACAATTCTGCATATTCTTGCTTTGTGCTAAATTACCTGGATGAGAACAGAAATGTACTCTAGCTTATATCAATCACAGTCACAATTAAAAACCTCTTATTCAGCTGATGGGCTCTATCCATTAACTTATATGGAGCTACCATTTGGACTTGTATAAGTTTTAAGATCACACGTGCCCTTGTCGGCAAACAAAGCCGTAAATCTACATGTTAAATGCTGATTAATAGCTATTACTGTTAATTTGACATGCATTTACTGACTTCCTTTATTGTGATAGCTAACTTGACAGTTTGTATGTGTGGTTAATAACAAATGGCTTTGAAAACTCTCTACCCTACCACTCTGTTAAGTAACTTGTCTGGTAGGGGAATCCTATATGATTTCAGCCAACCATCCCATATGGTCACATTGCATTATTCAATGCTGATCTAAATATGCTGGTGAATGTGAAGGCAAATAGCATGAAGAATGAGATGTAACAGCCCATGCAAAGACAAATGGTTGGAAAGAGATAACCAAGTGAAGAATTTGCAGGGTACAAAACAAATATGAGAATGAATTGGAAACCTGGACAATTCAGAAACTTCATGAACTCCTTGTTAAGGTATGGATGCTTGATGAATTCAGGAGTTTTTTTTTTGTGGTCCTTGCTGGTGTGGATCTAAAATATTATTGTGGATTAATGTTTCAGTTTCACAACAAACCAAGGTAAAAATATTTTTGGTAAGATTGAGTGATTACTAGTTACTAGTCATTGCAGTAACAAAAACAAATTAGCAAAATACATAGATAAAGAATGTAAATTTAGGTTGCTAATCCTCAAGGTTAATCTACATAACTTCATCATCATTGACCCAGTGAAGCTCCGCTACAACGGAATCTGGGGGTTCAAGATGGGGGTACCCCTGCCCAAGGGAAAGAAGGTACGCCCGATAGACCCAAGAAAAACTGAAATTCAGCTATGTGACAATAATAACTGAATTTAGTTAGAATGCACCATAATTGATATAGGGACTAAATAACGTATATAACCAATAATTGACAGTACTTGTATACAGAATTTTCAAGAAAATTCAAAGTTCTGACTTGGGGGGGCCTGCTGTTTGCATGAATGGCAATTATTTTTTGGGTAAAAATTGTCATACAAAGATAGTAAGATATATAGTGAAAGTGACAGTAAGGAAAGTAGGAGTACTAATAGATAGTTAATTACTTCCCCCTCTTTCTTTCTCAAATTATGTGTGCCCTTCTGTTTCTGTGGGACAATTCGGATGTGAATAGTTTGAATCACATAAGCTGGAATTTGTCAATTTTCATGACAAGAGAGAAGCCTCTCAGACACAGAAACATCCCCTTACATGCTACTTGGCATCTTCTCTTCTCCCATCTCTCTGATCATGTTAGGAGACCAGTCACTGATTTTGTTAAGAGCAAAAGATTTGGACTTGTTATGTTACCCTCTACTGTACTAGTTCATACAGTATCAGGATAATTCCCCCTTGTCTGCATACATATAGGATGATGAGATGAAAGGGGCATTAAATTGTTAAGTACTAGAATTTTCTTCTTTTTTAAAAAAATTGAAAATAAATAAAAAATCTGACCTGGTTTGAGATGTTCACAATTTGGGCCAGTTGCATTACCCAAAAAAGTGGGCTAATAAGCCCATCACTGCATATAGGATATAGCACATGTGATTTGTTTGGGTCAATACAGATATTGCTTAAATAGCTTCTTGAAAATCTTGTACAGAATATCATGTGTTGCATTCATTGCATGGTTTTTCTTTTTCCACTGTCCATTGGTTGAAACTTCAAACTGACTTTAATCCTAGTCTTACCATTGACATCATCTCTAGAAGTTCAAATTTTATAACATTGGCCACACTCACAAAATTCAACAATGAGCGGCTGGAGGCTTCTATGTTTTTTTATACCACGGCTTCTAGTTTCCTCACCAGCACTTGGACCATGGAAAGGGGGTGGAAAGATGACTGATACAGACACTGATAGACTATTCAGCATAATCTTGCATTGTATATATATGCATACATATATGAAGCCTATAACTGATCTCATCTAAAAGGTTTTTAAAGCTTATTACCTTTGCTTTCATGGCTTCTTTCATTTTGCTGGTGTCTGAACGTTTCCACCCACATCAGATTCAGCTGGATGCCATGGTTTATAATTCTGTTTCCAGTTCGAATCCAGCAAAGTCACTTCCCCCGAGCAACCAAGCTTCAAAAAAGAATTCAGCTTCAATTAGTGCAAGAGGCGAGGAAGGTATAAGAGGGGAAGATTTTGAAGAACAAGTAACAAAATCATTGGTCTTTGTAGACCTTGCTTGGCCTTGAGTACAATTTATTTCATTTCAGTCTTGTTATTTGAGAAATCTAGTATAGGCTTCTTTTTAATGCCAATAACATATTTATATGCTTTGGAGTTGAGATCAAAACAATTAGAGTTAAGACTTTGTTTGATTGTGCGTAAGAATGTAGAAATTGAACTTAAAGGACCAGCCAGAAAGGTGTGATTTATTTGAGTTATAAGATTTGTTATTGGAAAATGCATATATTGACTCTTTTGATATAATTCTCTTTATTCATTGACTAGTTTTTTAGAACTTTTGTAATAGTTATCAAAGTTTAAAATGACAATCTTTAGTGATCAAAGAAATAACATATTTTGATGCACAAGCTCAACACAACCAATATCCATGAATCTCAAAATCTTTGCATGATTTGATGACAAGTTCAAAAGGACATGCAGGGAACTTTGAAAATAAAATGATATCCATAACAAGTAACAGCCATCAAATATAAGTCCACAATCAAAGTGGTTCAAACAACAGACAGATAAAGTGGTTACAAACTAGAGCCATTAGATAAATTCCCATCAGCAAGCATGAGCATTAGGTAATACCATACTGTCATTACACAATTTTCCCCAATAAAATGGCATTTTATTTCAAGATAACATCATAGTAGAGTTCGATGCTGAGCTCTCTTGACATAGATAAGCAAGATGTCAAGAATAAGCAAACTCTGGTATTTGCCCCTTAGCCAGGGGGCCAGTTCATTTGTCGTCCGCCGATAACGTGCACATGAATGTGAAATACAGATTGACCTAACACAAAGATACAAGAAATTTTAGGTATATGGTTAAAAACAAGCCTTGTTTCAGTTCAAATACATTAAAATGAATTCACTTACATCCATTTGGCCCTTCGTTAATCACAACCCTGTAGCCATCATCAAGGCCTTCTTGTTTAGCAACAAGCTTGGCAGTGTAGAGAAGACGACCCAGAATTTCAATGTGCCTTTCCTCGGCCTGCCACAGAAAAGACAATAAACAAAATAGTCAGCAACCATGTCTAGAAAGTTTACACCCATATTCAGTGAATTCTTTCCTCAACTAATAATAGGTAAATTCTGGAAAAAAAGAATCAGTACCAATTGTATAACATGGCATTTCAGTTTGTTACAGGTGCATGAACATCAAACAAGTGTAACTACCTCAGAGATTCCTGTTAGGCCATCTTTGACCTTGGGAATGACCACAATATGAGTTGGAGCCTGTGGATTTATATCCCTGAATGCAAGCACCTGATTGCAAAAGATAAGGACTTGAGGTCATTTACATAAGCTGAGTACAACAGTGAAAAGTAGCTATCTAGAAAAATGCTTAGAAAACCAGTTGAGAAGAATTACCATTTTCTTAGCAGTGTAAAATGATAAAACATGTCCGAATTCCAAACTATGATCAAACAAATTGCCTGACAAACTACCATAGGCATTTTCAACATTCATTATACAAGATGGTGTACATAAGAACAAGAAAATTGTAAATCATGACTAGATTATCCTTCAACAAAGATGATAATGTAAGACCAGGAACATAGATGAAATTGAGAAGGGTAATTTCTTTTATCAGATTCATGTAGGGAAAACAAGCTATAGTCTGCAGATTTGAGCACATAATTCCAAATATACTTCAGAGGATAAAGAGCAGTAAATGTACAGCTGAACTTGTGATTCTGATACAGCAAAATCAGTGAATACCTTATCATCCTCGTAAACCACAGTTGAAGGAATCTCCTTGTTGATGATTTTATCAAATCTGCAGCAATAATTAATCTATGTGAGGTTACATTTGACTCATGAGAACACGGCAGAAAGCAGAAGACTTAATTCCAATAAAAAATCCTGTCTTTGGGTGTTTGATTGTTGATTTTCAAAAAGGTTCGTCAGCAAAAGCAATCCAAGTTTCAATCTTCACACGATGATTCATCTTGGAAGAGCAATAACGAACAAAACATCCGCATCAAAAAAACTTTGAAAAAGCATCAGGGAAAAAAAATACTCTTTCAGGGTCTAGGGTTTACGAACAGTGCCGGGAAATTGAGGGATTTCAGCAAGTGATTCGGCAAACCAACCAATACCCATTTGAATTACGAATGCGAGAGTGAAGGAAATGAAAGGAAATAACATACATGGTGGGAGAATCGGCGGGAGGAGGGGCGGCGGCAGCGGCGAGGGCAGCGTCCTGCTCGGAAGCCATTGATGAATTCGAAGTCAAATGTGAAGTTATCACTCCTAATCTGCTCTTCACCCCATTTATAGTGCTCATTATCCCTCACTTTTTATAAGGCAAACTCATTATCCCTTACTTATGCCATGTGCACTTATGCCATGTGTTGATCTTATGTCAAAAGGTTAGAGGGAAAATTTAGACCCGGGTCCGGTTCCGAACCAGCCTATAACTGGAATCGCCGGTTCGATTCTAATCACAGTTCTGGTTTCGATTCCCCACCCCAAGAACCGAAGAACTGGCAGTTCCCGAACCCATGTCATGTCGGTTTCAAACAAAACCGCAAGTTAAAGCTAATAGAAACTCTATTATTTATTTATTTATTTAAAAATGATTTTCGATTTCGGAATCGGAAGGAACCGACTTTGAATGGTCGGAACCAGGAAACTGGTCCAAGGCCGATTAAGGTTCCGGATCATAGGTCCGGTGGAACCGGAATAAGCAGTTCCGAAACCAAACCCGAGTTTAAGAAAATTGCAAATAAAATACCCAAAGTTTGGAGATGGTTGCAGAAAATTGCAAAAAAAATACCCAAAGTTTGGAGATGGCTAATATCAAGGTACATGATCACTCAATAAAGACACATCATCAAAAGAATTTAAAGAATGGATAGAGCCTAGAGAATAAATTTAAATTAAAAAATGGTAAATTGGTATTGCAAAAATAATGGATAGAGCCTAGAGAATAAATTTAAATTAAAAAATGGTAAATTGGTATTGCAAAAATTAGTGACATGGTATTTTTGCATCAAATTATCCATGAGATATGAAAAAGGTTTTTGAGGATCAAATATGTATAAATTTCAACAAGACTAAGAAAAAATAATAATGGTAATTGGTATTAAAAAAATCAGTAACATTAAGATATTTTTATATCAAATTATCCATGATGTATGAAAAAAGGCTTATAAGGATCAAATGTGTATAAACTTCAACAAGACTAAGATAAATTTGGGGTAGGTTGGACGATAACTTAAATTGAGTTTAAGAAAACTTATTAAAATTTACACAAATAAATAAATTTCGTAGCCTATATGAGTTATGACTCTTTAGAAGCTTAAATCAAAATCGCATGAGTTTTTACCCGTTTTATTAAAAAAAAAATCGCACAAACGTTCACATATTTCAAAACAAATAAAATCACATTCTTATTTATAAGTACTTTTGGTTAAACTAAAACAAGGCTTAAAGTCATATAAAACGATCTAATTAAACTATAATTAAATGCAAGATAGAATTTTTACAAAAGCCTTCACTTCCCTTAAAAAATTTAGATTTTTATTTTGCCGAAAAAATGAATATTATAAAGGCTTTGTTTGGCTGACCCTAGCTTTCTCCATCTCGGAAACAAGCTAAAGAAAAAGTTGCACCCTCGGAGTAAGAGGGTGTTCGTTTAGGGTCTGTTCGACAGTAGCGTTTTGGGAGAATCACAAAAGCAGAAGTAAGAGGGTGTTAGCTCCATTCAGCTCCATCTAGCGGGAAAAAGCTCGCAAAACGGGGTTAAACGCTTATTGTCGAATGGGCCCAAACTCTATTCGGCGGCCCAAAGAAAGCCCGGCCCGAAAGGGAACCAAAGGCATCCATAAATCGAGATATTTTTCGAGGGGACCACCGACCTTAATATAGCACAAGAGGGAGAAGTACAAAGATAAGCAGTCGCAATTCGAAACCCTAAAATTGCAATCTTTTCCCTTTCCATCATCTTCCACAGTTCGACCTCCGTTGCTTATTCCTTAAACTCTTAAACCATCCATGGCGAAGAAGAGAAAGCTGACGCTCAAATCCGGCGGCGAATCCCAAAAGCAGAAGCAAAAGAAGCAAGAACAAGAAGAAGAAAACCAGCTTCTAAATCAGGTCGTTACCGAGACTAAAGAACCAGAGGAGGAAGAGGAGCTTGAAGATGAAGAGGCCGAAATTGAGGGAGAGGAGGAGGAGGAGGAAGAAGAAGAAGCCGTCAAGCAGGAGGAAAACGAAGACGACGACGACGACGATGGCGAGCCGATTCACAAGCTATTGGAGCCGTTCAGCAAGGAGCAGCTGATCAACATCCTCGCCGAGGCGGCGGAGAAGCACGCGGAGATCGCGGCGCGTGTTCGGCGAATCGCCGACGAGGATCCCGTGCACCGGAAGATATTCGTCCACGGCCTCGGATGGGACACCACCACCGAAACCCTACAAACCGCCTTCGCTCAGTACGGGGAGATCGAGGATTGCAAATCGGTCTCCGATAAGGTCACGGGGAAATCCAAGGGCTACGGATTCATACTCTTCAAGTCGAGGAATGGCGCAAGGAAGGCTCTCGAGCAGCCACAGAAGAAGATCGGTAGTCGAATGGCGTCTTGCCAGCTGGCCGCCGTGGGCCCCGGAACTGCTCCCGGAGCGCCTTCTTCTTCCTCCTCTCAAGCCGTGGCCGTGAATCAGCCTGTGTCGGAGTACATCCAGAGGAAGATCTATGTGAGCAACGTTGGAGCTGAATTGGATCCTCAAAAGCTCTACGCTTTCTTTGCCAAATTTGGGGAAATTGAAGAGGGGCCATTGGGATTGGATAAACAGACTGGAAAACCTAAGGGATTTTGTTTATTTGTGTACAAGACTGCGGAGAGCGCCAAGAAGGCGTTAGAGGAGCCTCACAAGAGCTTTGAAGGGCAAATCTTGCATTGTCAACAGGCAAACGATGGGCAGAAAGCTGGGAAACAGCAGTTTAACCAGCAAAGAAACTTGCAATATGGAAGGAATAATAGTAACAATAACATGAATTATGCTGGTTCAGCTGGTGGTGTACCTCAAGGTGGTGGACAAATGCAAATGATGGGCCAATCAGTTTCTGCAATGCCATTCAACCAGGGAGCGGCTGTTGCGGCGCCTGGTGCTTATAATCCCGCGTTGAATCAGGCGCTTACTGCTTTGTTGTCTTCACAGAATGGATTAGGGTTGCAAAACTTGCTGGGACCTCTTGGGGCTAATGGAGCTGTGCAAGGAATGCAGGGTGCTTATGGGAATCAAGGTCTTAATATGGGAATGTTGGGTGGCTATGGAGCACAAACTCCTGGAATGCAGAATGCATATACAAATCAGCAACAGGGTGGCGCCAGACCACAGCATGGTAATGGCCACATGGGTGGCATGGCTCCTTATACAGGCCGCTGAGACTCATTTAGGTATACCTTCCTGCCCAAGTCCTTATCTTCATGTCTTAGTCATTCAATTATATTTTGTTGTATCATTAGAATTATTCAACTTTGGAAATTGGAATGTTCTTGATTGACATTAGTGACATGTATGAACTTGTATTAATTAGGATGCATGAGCTAATGCAAAATGAATTGGAATATTGTGCTAGACATTGATGATGTGAATTTGTAGATCAGCTTAGAGGTTAAGACTTTAGGTAATCTAGCTGAATGATGCCAATTGGGTTTTGGTGTGACTCTATTGTCTTAAAAGTGGAAATTTTGATTTATCTTTTTTACTCATCATTCTCGGGTTCTTGCTCATTGCTTAACAACACAGAGACCATTTGTGCACGGGGTCTATTTTCTAATCTTTTGTACCATATCTATATTTCGCAAACCTTTTTGCTTGTGCACAGGTAACTTGTGATCCCCAAGTATTTCTTGTAAGGTAATGTCTACCAAATGGGGGAGATGAAAGGATTTTCAGAGCACTTTCTCAATGATTTATATAAGCTGGCAATTGATTTTTTTTTTGCATTACTTTTACAAGTAGCTTGGCTGATGATTTTATCGATTTTTTAATGGTTTATTCATTAATGTACAGATCCTAATAGGTGTATCAGTGTTTTAATACTGCCCTGGTGATCTTCTGAAGTTTCTGGAGCCATGCAAACAAGATCTTTATGATTTTGATGTTTCATTACTAGAACGACTGCTATGTTTTGATTAATCGGAGTTGTGTTTTCCTTGCCTTTTCTTCCTTTTAAAACATTGTAATATTTTGAAGGCTTTTGAAGTTTCGAAAGTATGACGCTTTGTTGTTTGCTATAGAATGCTTACTTTTAAAATGGCTTTGGATATTTTGCTACCAGGTGCTCTTGGATTTCCTCATTTCTGATGCCCTTATTTTTTTCATTTCTGGGATCTTCTTAAACATTTGTTGGTTGATAACCTTTTCATATGATTATCCAGCAAATGAACTATTAGCAATTTCACCGTTAAATTAAATGCTGTTATACTCTATCAGGTCTAGTGCATGTATTTGGTTCATGAAGGATTGCTGATGTTTGATTGTTATTATATCTTAGTTTATAAAAATGGAACACAAATTAGGGTTCATTCTCTTTTGTCGTTTAAAAGACGTTTTCATTGGCTTTATAATGACATATACAAACCCTTATAGCTCAACTGGTTTGTCTATGGCCGCTTAGTTTCCTGTCTAGGAATGACAAAACAATTAGTAGTTACAGATAGATACTGGTGTGTGCTTAAAAAGGAATAAATGATTATGATAGATGGATTGCAAATGTGTATAATTCTGGTTATGCACTCTCCTAATGGTAAAGCTGCATACTGGTGGTTTGGAATGTGCTGATGTTGCAAGGTCATTAGACAAGCTTTAGGGAGCTTTCTTACTTGAAGAACTTTGTCACAGATGTAATTTGATGTGGGTTAGTGTATTGTTTATTTTCCATCCGAGTGTTGGCTGTGAATTTGTTTGAATTGAACTCTATAGCTAGGCATGGCCACGGGCCGGGCCACCAACCGGTTGGGCTGGGGAATCCGGACCCGGTATACCACCGGGCTGAAGCGGGTCGGGCCGGGCCGGGCCCTTTCAGCATGGCCCGATTCTTTTTTTATAAAAATTTTAACTAAAAAATCCCGAGCTGGGCCGGGCTACGATTTCTGGAACTGGGCCCGGCCGGGTTTGGCTCGGTTGGCCCGCGGGCTGGCCGAGCTAGGCCATTTCGGCCCAATTTTGCAGGCCGGTCCGGGATGGGCCGCACATATGGCCATGACTAGTCATAACGATGAAAATTAATTAAAAAAAAGGAAGATTCGTTGTTTTCCACTATGACTCTACACGAACCTAAAATCCAGCCTATGCTGAGAAATTATCTTTTGCTGAGTCCATTTCTAGAATTATTTTTTACAACTTGCCTAGTTTAGAAAAAAATTCGACATTTAGAGCCTTGATCGAATTATATTGCAACATGCAACATGCTGGACATTAAGAAATATATTTTACCAATCGTCAACTGGTATGGGTGACTGACGGTGACCTCACTCATTATATCACTGGCATTGACATCGGTGGCGATGGTGGCGGTCATGGTGCTTCATTGCTTCCATGCTTGTGCTTGCATATATACAAGTTCGACAAGGCCGCCACCTGAGATGAAGTGGAATGGGTTGAATCTTATTTCGGGTTTATCATACAAACACTAAATTAATTACAACAGGATTTACCATAGCAATTGTCATGCACAACACTAAAATCGGGTTGTACCGCCGGTAGCACTCCCCGCGCCGGGAAATTAGTGGCCGCAGGGGAGTGGGTTAATTCATCCGAATTTCGATCTGGGTTCACGGTAAGTTGAACTCCATCTTCTAATTGGATTTTTGATTGTGTAGTTTTCTGATTGAAAACATTTTTGCTTGTGTTGATGCCTAAATTGGATTAGTTCTATATAGAGTTGTTTGGGGATTGGTAACCCTATGAATTTTGAGGGATTGGGGAGCTACAATAGTGATATTTGGAAATTTGTACTTTGTAATTGATGGGTTTATTGGTATCTTCTTCTTGATCATGTAGCTGCTTAGGGATTCTGGTAGAAGGAATGAACTTTTAAGATTGTAACTTTAGTTAAGGTGGACAGCTGAGCTGCACGAGCGTTTTGTGGATGCCATTGCTCAACTGGGTGGACCCGATAGTAATGGCATCCACAAAACGCTCGTGCAGCTCAGCTGTCCACCTTAACCGTTGCTTCCCGTTGCCCCCTGAAGGAGTCGGGTTATTCACAGACGAACCTCCCACCGCCCCGGCTTGTTCGTTGCCTTGATACATTTCAGCAAGACTGCAAAATTCCAAGCAGAATATAAGGTATAGCATTAGGTCTTCAAAAATTTTACTTTCAAGTTGCTTATGCACCATCTAATCATTTTCCATACAGAAACAAACCACACAAAAAGAGGATTCAATGTTGTTGTTGTAGAAAGGTGAGGATTTGTATTTGGCACTATCAATCTACAAGGTCATTTAACCATTTCTATACACAAACAATCACATACACCAACTAAGTACTAATAATTCCTCTCATTTTCATCAAAATTTGACAACAAGTGCTCTTCTTGCACTTCCAAAGCATAATGCAACAGCAACAATCCTTCATTTCATATGAAAGCACAGAAATTTAACTTCAATTCAGCTCAATGATCATACATAATTCTAACACGAACTATAAACAGTGATTTCAATAGTGCTTGTGTACAGATCAGCTAAAGTTACAATCTTAAAAGTTCATTCCTTCCACCAGAATCCCTAAGCAGCGACATGATCAAGAAGAAGATACCAATAAACCCATCAATTACAAAGTACAAATTTCCAAATATCACTATTGTAGCTCCCCAATCCCTCAAAATTCATAGGGTTACCAATCCACAAACAACTCTATATAGAACTAATCCAATTTAGGCATCAACACAAGCAAAAATGTTTTCAATCAGAAAACTACACAATCCAATTAGAAGATGGAGTTCAACTTACCGTGAACCCAGATCGAAATTCGGATGAATTAACCCACCCCTAGAAAATGAAACTGTATATAAGTAGAAAAGGCGTATCTTTGTCAATCCCATCCCACATCGATAATCAAAGGCATAATCAAGGAACTCTAACGGCAGAATACATAAACGACCCCTGATCTTTGACCAATTAGTCACTTTGACACCCTACCTTTGAAAATGTTCGATTGAGTACCTAAACTTACACATTGTGATCTATTAAGCACTTCTTTGCTGATGTGGCTAAATGTTTGAATTACACGCTCTGATAGGCGAGTGGAAGGTGAAATTATGATGATGTGGCTATATGAATTGAGACTTTGACCAATTTTTCCTATTTCTTTTTTTTTTAATTTTCTTTTTTTGTCTATTTCTTTCTTATGTTTTCCGATTTTCTTTTTTTTTTCTATTTCTTTCTTAATTATTTTTCATTCTTCATCTGGGTGCCCAGATCCAGATTCAAATCCACAGTCGGTTTCCATGTTCTTCGGTGTACATTCATGTTGTATTCTTTTGTAGTTGAATTTGTACCAAAACTGATTTCAGCGAGATAGATAAGGGGGATAGAGGCCATAATTTTGTTGTTGAATTTGTAGCAAAATTGATTTCAGTTGATTGTGGTCCTTGTTGCTGGGCAAGGAGCAAACTTGCATTCTATTTTTATAGATCTGATGAGAATTTGCCCCCAAAAGTGTAGATCTGATGGGAATATGCGCCATAAAGTGTAGATCTGGGAGAGGGCGGTACGAACATCGCTGGATGGCATTTCCGATTGCGCATCGGCACGAACCTAACCCTAGACGGAGCCATGAAGTGCGTCCATGGCCGCTTGCCCCCGCCGAGCCTTTTGGAGAAGTCCATAACCTTCAACATCGCAAATACGGGAGTTTCGACGCTCGAACAGTTTCCTCGCCTTCGAAATCTTCAGAAGCTCATCCTTTCTGACAATCGGATCGCAGGTGGGCTTGAGTAGCTTGTTGAAGCTGGTCTCGAGTCTCTACGTGATCTAGACTTGTTGAACAATCAGATTCAGTACATAGAAGATCTCGCCCCCTTGCTGATTTAAGGCTTGTTCACTCAATTTATACGAGTGTCCGGTTACCAAAGTGAAGGATTACAGGGCTAGAGTTTTTGGTTTGATCAAATCATTGAAATATTTGTTAAAATGGATCTGAGGAGAATGAGGACCCAGACAGTGGGGAGATTGATGGAGATGATCGCTCCTATGGGTTGAATAGTGGCCACAACAGTGGAGGTGAAAGGGATTGTGGATGTTGATGAAAGAAAGGGAAGGATGCTGAAGGAAGAAGAAGCAATTGGTTTTAAAAAAAAAAGAATAAAGGAATAAAAAACAAAAATGAGAAAAAGAATAAAAAATATGTATTGAAAAAAAATAATGCTTAGGTGGCATTTAAATAGTAGTGATGTGGCGCTCCATTTTTTCACGTAAGCGCAGTGTAAATCACTCCCAACAAATTTGATCGCATGAGTGTTCAATAGGTTTCAATCTGATAGCATAAATGTTCAATAGGACACAATGTACAAGTTTAGGTACTCAATCGAACATTTTCAAAGGTGGGGTGTCAAAGTGACTAATTGATCAAAGGTCAGGGGGCCGTTTATGTATTCTGCCGAACTCTAACTATATAAATAGCCCATCCCACATCGATAATCAAAGGCACAATCAAGGAACTCTAACTATATAAATAGGAAAGAAGTGGACGAAATTAAGGATTAAAAAACCATTTCGGGTCATGATTTGTTCTTGTATTTAGATTCGCACCCTAAAAACATATAATTAAGTAAATTAATCTTCTATCTCAAGTTTTCAAAATGAACTATAGCATCGCATATGAATCCCTCCCTGCTATCTTCCCTGGTCCCTCCAGCAGTCATTATATATGGACTTTGAGTGTACTAATTTTGAAAGGATGCCAAATTCTATTTTAACATTTCAGCGCATCAGAAACATAGTACTTTACATCGCTTTGAAAGGGTGCCAGATTTTATTCTCACATTTCAACGCATCAGAAACATAGTACTTTAGATCGCTTTGAAAGGGTGCCAAATTCTATTCTCACATTTCAACGCATCAGAAACATAGTACTTTAGATCGCTTCCTACAACTTCTGTTTAAATACCATTGGTAGGCCAATATTGAACAGTGGGACTGGGAGAGGTGCGATGGGGCATCAGTTCATGCAGCACATACCTAGCATAAACATCTGTAGAAGTAGCAGCCACCGACTTTCTTATCTAAATAGAAAGAAGCACAAGTGTGTTTCGTGAGAACTCTCTTTCTCATTCAATTAGATCCTAAATTATAGTGTATTCGTAGACTAATTACAACTGATTCAAGGAAAATAATACTAAAAAGATATTATTTACCATTTAAAAAGATATTATTTACCATCATTAATTATTAAGAAACCTCTAATCGGGCATGATTATTGTAAATTGATATTGCTTAAGTATTCAATCTATTCTTCTTCTCTCTTACATCGATGGTCCAGGGAAAGTTACCAGAGAATGAGATATGTACGGCTATAGCCCTGTAGCTGTTTGGAGTTGATATCAAAATCATACAATTCCGCTCCTTTTACAGTAGGGTGCGTGTGTCCTCTGAAGCGGTCTGCTCCCGTCTTGAATAGACACGGAGTCTGTGAATCCTGTATTCCTCTCTGGTAAAAGGAGCAATATTCATCCAGGCGAGACCTAGTATGTCTGCTCCATTTCTGATATCTGCAACTTTTATCTCACCTGGTAATCTCATCTAATTACAAAAGAACAAGTTACACAAAAGTAAAATTGCATGTAGAATAAGTATATACTCCATAAGTTAAGTTCTAAGGGTGATTACTGACCCCCAAACCCAAAAGATCACAATGAACACAGTGTAATGGGAGGATCTAGGAGGTACTTCTTTTGACCTTCTATATCCAAAGACCACGTCATCCCTGTAAGCAATAGTGATTAGTGAATCTTTAATGGTTAACACAATTCAGTTTGAGAGTTACGACCTACCTAGGTACATGTAATGAGTGAAAATTGATTGATTGTGAGAGAAAACTGAAAAAGAGATTGAGAGAGATTTAGAGAAGTGAGAACACTCGAGATAGATGAGCAACCATGCTCTAAACTGTGATTCTACATCCTTAGTTTCTCACCAGCTAACAAACTGGTATATAAACGTACAATGAGTGTCTTGTGGCTCAAGCTAAAGTGTACAAAACACATTATTGCAATTTCGCCATTACCATACAATATATGGAGAGACTAATTACAAGACTTATAACAACATGTCGCAATTTCAAACGAGATCTTTCCTGATTTCTACAAGAGACAACGGATCAATATAATGTGAATTTCGCATCATAAAATCTGGTTGGATATTAAACGAGATCTTTCCTGATTTCTACAAGAGCGGATGGATACAATGTGAATTTCGCAACATTTTGTCAAGAAGCATAATCATCAAACAGTGATACATTGCAGACTATCACAACACACAAATCATGAGAATGAAAACACAAAAATGTAATCCAAGTTCAAGAAGAATGAACTCACCTTGATCCGAGATCGGTAGAGTGTGTCTGTGAAGTCTGCGTCTCCGCGAGAGAGAGGAAGTGGAGAAGAATCAGACGAGAGAAAAGATAAATTGAAAGGAAGTTTACAGAAAATAAATTGATTTCATAAAGAAGAAATTCACCTTTGATCTGAGATCGGTAGAGTGCGTCTGCGAAGTCTGCGTCTCTGCAAGAGAGAGGAACCAGAGAAGAATCAGAAGAGAGAAAAGATAAATTGAAACGAAGTTTACAAAGAATAGACTGATTTCATGAAAAGAAATTCACCTTTGATCCGAGATCGGTAGAGTACGTCTCTGCGAGAGAGAGAGAGGAAGCTTGGAGAAGAATAAAAAATGAGAGCGAGAGCCAAAGAGCGCGAAAGCTTAGTTCACCGAATTTTGGTTTTATTTGAAAAGGAAGATGTTATTATTTTGGTAAACTAACCGATTTGCAAATCGGTTACGGCTTCATATACTCCCTCCATTTCACAATACTTGTTCTTAAAGTCTTTTTTTTGTTTCAAAATAGTTGTTGGCGGTTCGTTTGCGCACTCTCAATATTGTGTTGTGCATTTCGATATGGGCGGATTTCCGTCCTGCACAAAAAAAAAGGGCACAAATATGGACGGGTTTCAAACTCGCACAAGAAAATGGCACAAATACATGGGCGGGTTTCAAACCCGCAGAAAAAAATTCATATATTTATGGGCGGATTTAGGATCAGCCCAAAACCGAAGTGCACATCCGAAAAACCGGAGTGCGCAAAATTTTGCCGTAGTTGTTTATGTAATTTTTTTTTTCTATTTATACCTTGTGTATATCCCACATTACACCTATCCCAAATTTTTGGTTAATACAATAAAAGTTCGTATTATTTTTAGTCAATTTAAAAGTTCGTATTATTTTGAGTCAATAGGCAAAAGTTGGTATTATTTTGAGTAATTTTTCCTAAAACAAATTCAATCGATTTCTGCTTGCGAGAAATGAAGATGAAAGTCGAACTGCCTTAGGAATAGAAGCAATGCAGGATGATATTGCCAGTTTAAACAAGTGCTCTGAAACAGATTCATGGGGAACATAGCTTACCTTTGAAAAAGTTGGGGAAAGTTTGCAAATTACAGATATGGTACAACAGATTAGAAAATAAACCCAATATGCACAAATGGTCTCTAGAAGTGTCATCAAGCAATGAGCAAAAACATGAGAATTTAGAGCAAAAAAGCTAAATTAAAATCTCCACTCTTCAGACAATAAAATTACACCTAAATCCAATTTGGCAACATTTAGCTATTTGAAATGGGTTGCTTCATGCTTGCACGAATAGCTAAATGTTTAGGTGTAATTTTGAAATGGGTTTAGGTGTAATTTTTAGTTAATACGATGAAAGTTGATATTATTTTTAGTCAATTTAAAAGTTCGTATTATTTTGGATCAATAGGCAAAAGTTAGTATTATTTTGAGTAGTTTTTCCTTTGTTTTATGCATTCCCTTCACAAGTATTTTGGCTGGATAATTTGATGGTTTTATCAATTTTTTTTTATGGTTTAGTCATTAACGTGCAGATCCTAATAGGTGTATCAGTGTTTTAATACTGCCCTGATGATCTTCTGAAGTTTCTGGAGCTATGCAAACACGATCTTTATGATTTCGATGTTTACTAGAATGACAAATGTGTTTTGATTAAATAGAGTTGATGTTTACCTTACCTGTGCCCCTTATAAACGTTGTAATATATCGAAGGACTTGGAACAAATGCACCCTAAAATCTCTTTTACACACTTCCTACAATTTCAATAACATCAGCTATGGGTACATTTTTACAAAGCAATGGGCATCATTTTGAAACCCCATTTTTACCTCCTAAGCTTGCTATCTTCTTACTTTGTGAGTTCTTCCTTCTCCGAACCCGAACCCAGGCTAAAGCCAGCAGAGCTCACGTCTAGATCCCGATCCCATTGGTCAACCGAAGCTCGTTTAGGAGAAATCCCTCCAGAGGACGAGTCATCAAGCTTTAGCTTCTTGCGTGGCGATGGAGTGTGTGCAGAGGCGTCTGGCGTTGAAGGAGAATCCGATTGCTTAAACGCGTCCTTGTCATCATCAGCTAATTGCAATGTCTCGGAAGCGTTTAGCATGCTACTTAGTATCTGTTGCTCATCTATGATTTTCTGCAAATACTTTCCCTGTGCTTCTATCCTCATTTGTAGCTGTTTTTGTACCTATAAACATGCCATCCCAATCAACCATCTCCAGAGTTATACAAGAAATTAGGGCTGTTCACTGTTCAGATCAATCCGAACAAAAAAACGAACCAACCACAGCTGAGCAAGCTTATTTGGTGCATTCTAACTAAATTCAGTTATTATTGTCACATAGCTGAATATCAGTGTTTTCTTGGGTCTATCGGGCGGTACCCCCATCTTAACCCCCGAGGCTCCAGTGTAGCGGAGCCTCACTCGGTTAATGATGATAATGATGATGATGACAAAAAACTCTAGAAAGTAGAAGATCAAGCCCCAACCCTAAAAAACTACAGTTTAGTCATTATTTTTGGGTTTATTCGGTTTGGATCATTTGGTATTTATAAACCGAACCAGGTTATCGGTTTTTGGTTCACCAAATTTCCATTTTGGTTTTCGGTTCGTTTCTAGAACAATGAACAGCCCTAAAGAAATGGCGTGTGTTTCTACATGTTTTACACAAACCAAATTCATGTTTTACACAAAAGAAGCTGAAGTCTAACCTCAAGCTGTTCGTGAAGGCGCTTCTGAACCTCCATCTGCATTCTGAGTGCATCATTAGTCTCTATTCCCCTAAATAAAGATGTTGCATAATTGTAAGTTGAGTTTTGAATACTTGTTGATATGGGTACAAAGAAATGTATCAATACTGGTTTTGAGTAAATGCATATCAGGAGAAGTGACTCACTGCACAGAATTCATGGCACAACTAATGTCTCCGGAGCCCTTCTTCTCGTCTTTAGAACCTAAAATCAACGTCGTCTGTTAGCTTCTCACTGGTAACCAAACCAACAAGGTTTGTTTAACAAGACAATTAGGAACTTATTTATTTTAGGTTTAAAAGGAATGGAAACCTTACCATCGGTTGGAGACTCCGGCAGATACTTTGCTAGGCGGTATTTCTACATACGAAAAGATTAGTTGAAATTAGTTTTGCAGATGCAAATAATACACTACGAAATGATGTGGTGATATAAAGACTAGAAATCATGCTTCGGAACAAACCTGTAAATGACTTTTAACATGATAGATGGTCAATCCAGACACACCCATCACTCTTAGAACTCCTTTTGGTGTCGCCCCTACAATAATAATAAAGCCTTGTATAAATGAGGATTCTATGCTGAAAACTTGAAAAGTATCAAATGAAACCCTCGTATTCTCTTACATAACCCCAAGTTACAGCTACAAGAACTCTATGTTGAAAAGTAACCTACTAATGAAATGAGGATTCTAAATTGTGTAATGCTCATCAAATCAACAAAAGAGACTTACTGTCGGGTCCACCCAGTTGAGCAATGGCATCCACAAAACGCTCGTGCAGCTCAGCTGTCCACCTTAACCGTTGCTTCCCGTTGCCCCCTGAAGGAGTCGGGTTATTCACAGATGAACCTCCCACCGCCCCGGAATTAGTAGCTTGTTCGTTGCCTTGATACATTTCAGCAACACTGCAAAATTCCAAGCAGAATATAAGGTAAACCATTAGGCCTTCCAAATATTTACTTTCAAGTTGCTTATGCACCTCTAGCATATCATCTAATCATTTTTCATACCGAAACAACCACACAAAAAGAGGTTTCAAAGTTGTTGTTGTAGTAGAAAGGTCAGGATTTGTATTTGGCACTATCAATCTACAAGGTCATTTAACCATTTCCATATACAAACAACCATATACACCAGCAAAGTGCTAATAATTTCTCATTTTCATCAAAATTTGACAACAAGTGCTCTTCTTGCACTTCCAAAGCATAATGCAACATCAACAATCCTTCATTTCATATGAAAGCACAGAAATTGAACTTCAATTCAGTTCAATGATCATACATAATCCTAACACGAACTATAAACAGCGATTTCAATAGTGCTTGTGTACAGATCAGCTAGAGTTACAATCTTGAAAGTTCATTCCTTCCACCACAATCCCTAACTGCTCTTCTTGCACTTCCAAAGCAAAATGCAACAGCAACAATCCTTCATTTCATATGAAATCACAGAAATTGAACTTCAATTCAGTTCAATGATCATACATAATCCTAACACAAACTATAAACAGCGATTTCAATAGCGCTTGTGTACAGATAAGCTAAAGTTACAATCTTGAAAGTTCATTCCTTCCACCACAATCCCTAATCCAATTTAGGCATCAATTACAAAGTACAAATTTCCAAATATCACTATTGTAGCACCACAATCCCTCAAAATTCATAGGGTTACCAATCTCCAAACAACTCTAGATAGAACTAATCCAATTCAGGCATCAACACAAGCAAAAATGTTTTCAATCAGAAAACTACACAATCAAAAATCCAATTAGAAAATGGAGTTCAACTTACCGTGAACCCAGATCGAAATTGGATGAATTAACCCACCCTCAAAGGATGAAATCGTATATAAGTAGAAAAGGCGTATCTAATTCTAACCAAACGACTCAAAGTTGCTCACTTTCCTTGCTGAACTCCAACAAATTGCACACACAATGAGAAAACCCAACTCGAAGTAATCAATCGGAGACGAGGAAATCAAGGGATTGAAAAAGGCGGAAAATGGGGGAGATTTGGGATGAGACAGATCGAGAATCTGAAGCAAGATAGATGGCGTGAAAGAGGGTGGCATTTAAGATTTAACCCAGATTCCCCCTTTCTTCTTCTCCGGCTTTTCTTCTGGGTGATTAGATTGGTTTTAACGGGTCTTCCCTCTGGAAATTCGGAGAAGTTATTCTCTCTATACAATTTTTTTAATAAAATTTTCGATTATTGTTCATGTGGATTCTCCCTTTTTACATCTTCTTGTGCTATATGACCGTTGTTTGGTTGACAACTCAGCCCAGGGTGTGGTTTTGACCGAGTCATATCCTATGATTTTTTTTGGATTTTCCTATAATTTTATTAAAAAAATACAATATTTTTTTTTAAAAATACTATATGTAAGATGAAGGATTTTTTAATGAGGGACCCACCTTTGGTGATAAACTCCGGGTCCGTTAACTAGACGACAAAGCGCACGAACTAGGTAAATCGGTTTACATCGACCGGCTCGACCTAGTGGTAGGAAGAATGATAAAACTTGGTTTTTCACCCAAGTGTAGGGGCGGAAGCAAGAATTGAACCTAAACCTGAGACCTTCCAACATCCCACATGTCTTTTATCACTAAGTCACCCCATGTTGGGCCTTCTACTAAGAATAAATACGTTTTTTTTTTCTTGGGCACTGCCTGTAGGAGTCGAAACGGAAACCACATGGTATTACCATGAAGTCTTAACCATTTGACTAGATGACCGAAAATAAATATAATTATCTTTGATATAAGGAAGATGAAGGACTTCAACAGTTTAATTCTTTAATTATAGAACACATCAAGTGCGCATGTGCGCATGACTCAACGGTTGAGCCTCTTGCCCATGTGCAAGAGGTCTCAGGTTCGAGTATCTAGGGTGACGGTTTGCCCTTCTTTCTTAGAATTGGTTTAGGGTGCTCTAGGTTAATAATCTCACCCATTTACGAGTACTCTAGGTTAATAATCTCACCCATTTACGAGTGCTCTAGGTTAATAATCAGACACTCTTGCAATAATCGGACAGTTTACATGCTAAGTCAATAAAGTTCAGCAAAAGATACATTTGACTCCTTAGTGGGCCCATTATATGGTGTCAATCATGACTAACAAATGACACTTGGCTACAAAATTGCTACCTTTTTTACAATGTCATGGATGAGAATGCCAATAAAGTTCAGTAAAAGATACCTTTTTTACATATATAAACCCCTTAACTTACAACTTTTGTTCGCTCAGACCCCCCAACTAAAAAATTTATTTTTTAACCCTCTAATTTTACACTTTTGTCCCATTGAATCCTTTTTGCTGAGGTGGCATAGCGCGTGATTGCTAACTCAAGTGATGAGCAAGTTACCTTGTAATAGGTCGCTGATATGGCTTATAACTAAAATAAATAAATAGTTTTATCAAAAAAAAATTATATTATATCATAATCAAACCCTTTTATCTTTTTCTTCCTGATTTGTTTCTTCCTCTTGTTCTTGGCCGCCATTTTCGTTCTTAGAACCAAATTCCCACTTAAAAAAAAATCTCTTTTTGCAAATTAGCACAAATTCCCACTTTAAATAAAAATATGTCTACATATAAACTTCAAATCTAAGTTCAGATCTGAAATAGCATCAGCCGGAAGCCCCCGATTGAGTGGGCTTTGCTCCGGCGATGAAGACGGCGAGACGAGCATCAGCAGTGTTGGACGATTTAGGGGACATTTGGAAATAAATCCGATTGTAAACTTGGGATGGATTTGGACCAAAAGTATGGGGTATCAATATATTTTATGGTGAGCATCTTGAAATTGTGGTGGAGAAACCCCATTTGAACTGGCTTGAAGCAACAATGGAGGGTCTAGGGTTTGTACGGGTATGATTGATAGGTTTTGTTTGAGAATTTGTAAGGGATCGAAACCTCCAGAATCCAAAAAGGAAAACAAAGTAAGAGGAGAAATCAATTCCGAAAGAGAGATTTTAGTTACAATATAAGCTAATATGGGGATTGATTTTGATTGTTCACGGCTGATTTAGGTTTTTTTGGTTGAAGAACAGCTACAGGGGCTCAAGAAGGGGAAAGAAGGTTTTATCTTGTACAGAGAGCATTTTTCTAAAATTTATCAACTTAAAATTAGCCAGAAACAAGATATCTAGTGTTTTTGTTTTATGTTAGTTGATTTACTGATTTTGTTGTAAATTTGTTTTTTATTGTAAATTTGATTTATTGAATCAACCTTAATTTTCTATTGTAAATTTGTTTTTTTTGAATTTTTCTTTTACAGCAAATTCTAAGAAGTATTAGACATAAGTAGTATTTTAAAAAAGGGTTTATTTGGCAAAAATTATGGGACTTATGTGGCAAAAATTTAATAAGTTTGGAGTATGTGGCGGCTTACATGGCAATTTTTTGAGCCAAATCAGCGCGCGTCACTTTCACGAAAATGAGGAGTGTCTCATTGAACAAAATCTTTACACTATAAGTGTCTAAAAGTAGATTTTTTAGTATAGGGGTTTGAACGAACAAAAGTTTCAAGTTCAAGGGTCCTTGTATGTATTCGGCCATATGTAATGTAGTCTTTTGTAGTTATGTTATGTTCTAGACATACCCCCTATGTTATTTCTTTCCTTAAAGTAGTATTACATAAGTGATTTAGATATACTTACAATGATTTACTTCACAAGTGAGGTCTCTTGTTCAAGTCCGGGATGGCCCAGCTGTGCTAAGGATACGAATAGAAGAAACATCTAACTCCTTATGCATGCTCCACCTGGCTCGGGGGATATAACTCAGTTGGTAGAGCTCCGCTCTTACAATTAGATCGTTGCGATTACAGGTTGGATGTCTAGTTGTCCAGGCGGTAATGATAATTATGAGACCAATTAATTTGCAACATTCTTACAATATGTATATTAACCTATTAGCTTCAATGTACCAATTTATGCACCATAATACTGTCTTAAGTACAAAAATCGCCCTATGATCCAAAACCACCCGTCGTTAATGGAATTCACTGGCTTAATCAACACTATAAGTACAAAAAAGTTTGGATGTTGTCAACAGAACCTTGAACTGTAGACAATTTCCTTTTACATGCTCTTTACTTTTGAACTACAAAGTAATATAATTCACATCCTATTTGTGCATGAATCACTAAGCCTATGCTGAACTTTTATAACGAGATGGGTCACATTTTAAGGCTCGTTTGGTATCTATACTAAATATATGATATTGGGTAGTGATTCATATACATGAACTATATCACCCACACTCGATATATATCACTCCTACCGTAGCCATATCACTTTGATATTAAATCAGAGACTCTTTTAATGTCGATATCAGAATAAACCAAATGTAGCGATAGAGTTGGAAGTTGAACAAGCTGAAGTTACCATAGTTTTATGATTCCATGTATCATCTAAGTTAACTGCACTGTTTTCATTGTACACGTGCATTTCGGTTCGATTTTCCATTATTGTTCACTATGTTATGGGCAAATATAGCTCCCAACATTATTGTAAGTAACAATGCAATTGTGCTCTGAACAACCATGACAACAAGCATCAGTAAATGCAGCTTGCAATGCCAGTTTGGAAGGTTTAAATGTCCCAAGAGAGAATCTCAAAATCCCTTTAAATCTTGCTCTCTTGGCTTTGGAGTTTGGACTTGCAAACAAACAATTACTATAAAAGAAGCAACTTGAAACTCTTGGGCACAAACAGCCAAACACTGGCATGTGCCATGGTGGTTTCTCCCACTTATCACTATGATTTGGCCAACTCGTTTATATAGTTGTTCTCTTTTAAGTTTTAAAAGTGTTTATTAATTTATGATTTTCATTGGTCAATTTGTTTATAAAGGAAAAAGTAAAGTTATTGACATGTATTTTTTTTAAACAATCTTCCTACAAGTTTGTGCATTCATTGACAACTGTTGTATGATGTGAGATTTAGAGAATATTAGACCTTCCATAGCTTTGATTTAATTAGAATATATTCCCCACTTTGATTTTTTGTTGTTTGTTTGTTTGGTGGCTTGTTTGCCCTCTCTCTTGTCGGGTTGTCCGACTGTCGATTTTTCCGGCCTCTCGATTTACAAAGTATGTCTGGTACATCGAAATCTTTCCTTATCCAAAAAAAGAATATATTCCCCACTTTTAAAAAGGATAAAATTTGGAGAACAAGCTCACAAGAGTTAAGGTATATAACAATATATCTTGAAAAATTAAATTATAGATTCTTTTTGGGTAAAATGACTAGACCGAATCCAACCCGAAATGACCTGACTTAATTAGATCCAAATTCGATTTGTCTGACCCATTTGACATGTTTATTTCTATTATAAGATGCATTATATTAAAAAAAACAATTATAGTAATAATGCATAAATGAATCAGATTCCAATATTCCAATTCCTTGGCCACAAACTGCCCACTTTCTATAACAGCTATTTATTATCATATTTAAATAGTAGTAATAATCAAGTACATTACATATATGTAGAAAGATAATCCGTACAATTATTAGAGATATAAAAGTTGTTTTTAATAATAATCAATAGGATTAATGTAGTCTCAAAATAATAGAGAGAGACATCCTTAGTTTTTGTAAAAAGCCCTTTTTTAGAAAAATCTTTAGTTTTTGTAATTCGTGAAGCAAGATTGATTTGGAAAACTTACACATGTGACATGTTAGCCAATTAGCAAGATATCAAATTTTGAATACTGAACATAGACCAATTATCATTCAAGAGCTTAAAAAAAGATGATTGATTAAGAGGAAGGTGACATAAGATTATGGGAATAAACACACTGTTTCCACAATGTTGGCGTCTTGGTGAGCTTAATTACTCTTTGTTTTCTTACACTTCAGCAAATGGGTCCCCACTAATTCCGCCATTTTTAAACCTTATTTATACCAATTAAGATCTGATTCTATGGCGTCTCAATCTGTAAAAGTGGTGCTTATTACTGTTTAATTTGTAGTCCCATTCCTTCTTTAAGAGTTAAGACACATCTTGTTTTTGATTCTCTCCTGAATATTCCTTGATTCCTATAAATATTCTTCAGGTGTGCATAATCATGTTTAAGAGACTTAATTAATCTCAGTTCTGAAGATTTTTTGTCTAAAAATCTTCTCTTTTGTTGTCTATTTCTGGCATCTCTTCTTGGGTAAGTAATTTTTTTTGTTCTGAAGTTTATCTTTACAGCCATTTTTCATTCTTTCTGGATATTTTTATATTCAGTGCGCTGGGCTACATTCAATTAATGTCCTGAGTAAAGCTGTTTCAGAAAACTTTATCTGTCTGATGTTTCAGATAACAAAAGAAAAAAAAAGATAGAAACTTTATCAATTATCTCTATCAAAATGCTTTGATTTCTCACTCTATCCCCAGTGAGCTTTTCCCCTTTCCTTGTAAAGAGTCAAATTAGCTTTTGATTGAGTGAAACTTTGAGTTTCAGATTCTGGGCTATCCATGGTTGCTCTTTCAAAAGAGTTTCCACTTCCTTGAAAAGTTGTATTCTTTTGTGAGTAATCTGATTACATTCTGCAGCAAGTTTGATTTTGGGTAGCAAAATTAGGGTTTTTTTGTTGTTCTATCCACGTCTATTAGAGCCTCAAGGGAAAAGGGCTAATTGATTTAGGGTTTAGGGTTTTGCTGGTGTTCTTGAATGCTTACACAAGCAATAATGGGATCTGAGGTTGTTGGTCACTCACTCTCAAGACAAGGCTCTTTGTATGACCTTACACTTGATGAGGTTCAAAACCAATTAGGAAATCTTGGGAAGCCACTGGGTAGTATGAATCTAGACGAGTTACTGAGAACAGTTTGGACAGCAGAAGCCATTGATAGTAATCAAGCTTCTGGTCCAGCTGCTCAGCTTGTCCATGGGAATAGGGAGCTTAGTAAGAAGACAGTTGAAGAGGTTTGGAGGGAGATTCAGCTGGAAAAGAGGAATAGAAATAATAATACACTTGGTGAGATGACTTTGGAGGAGTTCTTGGCTCAAGCTGGGGTTTCTGTTGAGAAAGATGGGATTGATCCGAATTCGGGTCAGAATAGTCAGTGGATTCAGTACCAAATGCTTCCACAGAATCAAAGGAATAGCGCGGTTTCGGTTTTTATGCCAAACCAGCATGTTATGCAGCAACAACAGCCTGTGGTTGTGAATAGAGGGCAGTTGGTGGATTCGGTATACTCGGATTCATCAATGTCGCCTTCTAACGCGTTTGGGAGGAAGAGGGTGGCTCCTGGCGATGTGGTGGAGAAGACGGTTGAGAGGAGGCAGAAGAGGATGATCAAGAACAGGGAATCTGCAGCGCGTTCGCGCGCTAGGAGACAGGTTGAAAGATTTAAAATTTTGAAGTTGTGATTTTTGTGTATTGCCTTTGTTCATATAAGATTGTCAGTTTGACTCTTTAATCTTGTTAGAAAATGTATCTGTTGACTCTTTTGATGCAAATTTCCTATATCCATTGGCTAGAAATGAGGTGGGTGGGTTAATAGTTTATAGGAAAAAGTTTGTAGTGCTGTAGAATTTTTAAATAGTTGTGTCAAGTATAAAATGACAATCTTGAACAAAGGCGGTATAACAAGATCTGGTTTCATTGGATTTGTTTTGAAATTGAAATTTGTATTTGGAGTTTAGGCTTATACTCAGGAATTGGAGAACAAAGTGGAGAGACTGGAAGAGGAAAATAGGAGGCTGAAAAGACTCAAGGTAAAGTTCTGTAGCTCAGTTTTATTGCTCAACCTCTATGATGGTAATGGAAAATGGACACTGTCTTCTGCTGGAGATTTGTGGTAGTTGTGCTCCCTATAAATTGTTAGGAGTTGAAATGCCAAATTTTGTGCTCTATGCATGATCCTTTGAGCATCATTCTACCTTACAATTTTGCTGTCCAAAACATAAAAAAAAACTTTCTGAATTCTTCCAAGGATTTTTATTTGTACTCATATTTGGATTCCACCCTTAATTTACTGCTGAGTTATCAGAATGAATGGTTCATTTAGAATTTCCTGAATCCTGATAGCTTTTGCAAATCCATATATGCTCTTGATGAATGCCAAAAAACAATAGATTGATCTTCTGAATTTGCTATCATTAAACGGAATGGCGTTTTCATTTTTTCTTGAATTCTTGACAGGAAGTGGAGCAAGTCCTACCAACTGGGCCGCCTCCAGAGCCCAAGTTTCAACTGCGCCGCACTAGCTCATCTCCTCTCTAGCCATGAAAATTGAAAACGCCATCTTATCATTCCGTTGTAATATTTCCTTCAATCCTTTAGATTGCAGTTTCCTTCTTGTGCTGAAGCCTCTACTCCACTTGTACTTCCTCAATTGTACATCTCTCACTGCATTCCTATTTCTTAGTTTTCAAGACTTGCGCAAAATCTCACTCCTGAATCCTGATCTACAAAACCTGATTGTTATAATATGTTCTGAGGAAGGGATATTGTTGCAAGATGAAGTCTTTTTTTCTTTCTTTTTTGAAAATTTGCAAGATGAACTCTCTGTTATTGCAGGGTAGACAACATATGTATGTCAACTTAGGTTTGTTTGAGAACTCACTTTGAGGGCAGTCTTTCTGACCTGATCAATTTGAATCATCAACTTTCTTTGGAAAGATTTTCCTTGTACATACAAGTTTGAATGATGTTTTTTTTTCTTTTGCTGTTAAAAGTTGCATGCATAGGCTGATTCTGATGTGTTTGAAATCCAAGTTTTGAATGCAGCTGGCTTTGATTCTATCAGCTAGATAAGGTAACATTTGCTGAATATTTGAGGCATTCTTGTAATGTGTCCAAGGATACAATAGCAATCTGAAACAATGTTAATGTGTGGATGGATAGATACACAACAGAAAGACATACAAACTAATAAAGGAATGTATTGTGATTTGTGAAGGATATCATAGTACTTTCTAGCAAATTTTGAAGACACCCCCATTCAAAAACTCAAATGGCTTTGATGAATTGTGCTCACCCCATTGTATTTGAAGGATTTTTCTATGCTATACCTTTAGGATACGTTATAAAAGAACCCGTTTGAACAATTATGAACTTAGATTGCCCTTGCAAAATGCAAATGGTGTTACAATCCATGAGATTGAAATTTGTAATCTTAAGTTAACTAAGTCGGAGTTAGATTGGTATAGTTGAAACTAGCTTTTTATTGAACATGTTATGTGAAGTGGTGCTAGAGTCTATTCATCTTTGAATAAAGAGATCAATAACGAGAGACGTAAATCAATATTGGCCGATTGAACTGGACAAGCCATAAGGCAAAAAGAAAAAGCTTTGTAGATTTTTTTTCGATAAGTAAAGATTTCGATGTAGTTTCCAAACAGACCTGATAAATCGAGAGGCTTATACATTGGCAAACCGACATGAGAAAACATACAAACTACACAAGTATCCAATCCGAAAAGGAAATACAAGAGTCCACAACTTTGTAGATTGTTAGTGAATTAGGTTTACTTTAGAAACAAAAAGCATGATGAGCATTATGAACTTTATTTGTTGGACACAAAAGTACAATAATTTCAAATTAGACATGGTTTGTTGTGTTGTATGATTGGAATCTACTCCACCACACCAACCATTTTTTCCCTCTTTTTTGTTTTGATCTTTTGTTTTTTCATATGTGATGATGAATGGTGCAAAACTTGGTCAAATTCTATTACAAAGTCAACAAAATTATTAGTAAACGATAAGAAAAGAAACCCTTCTTTTTCCAACTTTTAAAACCATAAAACCCCACCTCCATAGCCAAATTTCCTCGTGATTTCCTCTGAGTCAAAGTTGTCAACAGTCAACACCCCTAATCTCACGTACATAGCTTCGTGTTTCGTCCCATTTTTCCCCCTCTGCATTCACATTTCCCCCATCTTGTCACCCAGTTCTTCTTCTCCAACTTCTATTCCCCAACCAATCCTCAATTAATTTGGGGGTAATCAAAATTTCGGTGCCTGTTAACTAGTTTCCACTGGAATCCGATTCCTCTTTCGTCCAATTTGGTGGGTTTCTGTTGACCTAACGAAACCCTAGAAAAAGGTTGAAGCTTTTTTTTATTTTTCTGGATAGTGGAGGAGGAGCAGAAATGGAAGGTAGGCTTCTTTGGGTTGCTAGTTTGTTGTTGGGATTGAGCTTGGTTTCAGGGAATTCTGAAGGAGATGCTCTCTCTGCGCTCCGCCGGAGCTTGTCGGATCCGGATAAACTTCTTGAGAGTTGGGATCCGAATCTGGTGAACCCTTGTACTTGGTTTCATGTCACCTGTAATCAAGATGGCCATGTTACTAGATTGTGAGCTTTCAATCTTTCCTTCTTGTTTTTTTTTCCATCTGATCATTAATCTGCTTGTTTTTTTTGGCAAATCTGTGTTGTGCATATGAAAAATTGATCTGGGTTTTGTGTTACCAAGCTGTTTTGGTATAGAGGAATGGTTTAGATTTTGAGCTAGTGTTTTTTCCCTGGTCAGAAATTGTTTATGGTCAACAAAATGAAATTAGAAATAGTTAATACAAATACCAAAGATGGCCTCAAGGAGTTATATATTAAGCATCAGTGCGGAGAGGAGCGTGGCAAATAACACGTTCATCAGCGTGATATTTGTTGATATTCAGAACTTCCTAATCATAAATTATCTGTTCCTCTTTTGATTTTGTCTAAATTTAGGCACTTGTAACTTTAATCTCTTGCGCTAGTTACATATCATCCAAAATTTAGACACAATCAAAAGAGGAACAAATAATATATGATCAGAAAGTGCTGAATATGAACAAATATCACAGTGATGAACACGTTATTTGCAATGTTCCTCTCCGCACTGATGCTTAATATATAACTTTAGATGGCTACCTTGCAAGTCTTGTTAAGATTGCTTATGACTATAGTTGTTCCTTTTTTATCTTCTATATTTGTTCTTCCATATAAATTAAACAGTTTATAGATAAGATGCTATATCCAGGAAGATACTCTAGATTTTCTTTGATTTAGAATTTGTTTGATTTTTTAATAAGGTTTACAGGAATTACAGCTTATTCCTTCTAATCTAGGCTGTGGGTGTTAGATTTAGTATAAAAATATGGAGTCTCATCTTCCATATTTATTCTGTCATAGAGATTAAAAAAAAAGGAACAACTATTCTATGATGATTTGCAGTGTATAACAATATTTTATGATGCTTTGGATCAGGGACCTTGGCAACTCAAATCTTTCTGGCCATCTAGTGTCCGATCTTGCAAAACTTGAACATCTCCAGTATTTGTAAGTATAGACACTTTCTTTACTTCACAGTATTGTAATTCTATCTCATTTCAATATGTATATGAAAATTGACAGTTTGATGAACTTAATTAATTTGATCTCCTGATCCAGGGAACTTTACAAGAACAATATTCACGGAAAGATTCCTGCTGAGCTTGGAAACTTGAAGAACTTAATCAGCTTGGATCTGTACAACAATAACATTTCTGGGATCATTCCTCCTCAGTTGGCAAAACTGAAGTCACTTGTCTTCTTGTGAGTTTGCTCTAGCAACATATTTTTTTTCCATTTTTCGGTTGTCTCTAATAAAAGCAAACTGAAAATAAAGTTATCTTTGCAATAACTTTGCACTGGGTTTCTCTAATTAAGTGCTGATATCTTCTTGATTTTACAGGCGAGTTAACAATAACCAGTTAACCGGGAGTATTCCTAGGGAGCTCGCTAATCTTGGCAGTTTGAAAGTTGTGTAAGTATTTGCAGGCCAACTATATGCATTTTAACTTCTTAGTTCTGTTGATTTTAAATAAGTAACCTTATTTCTCTTTCGATGCAGAGACGTCTCTAACAACAACTTATGTGGAACCATACCTACAACTGGCGCCTTTGAGCACATCCCGTTGGAAAAGTAAGTGTTTCACTTAATGTTCCTCATTTGTTCACATCATCATATGTTATTTAGGACCCGTTTGGCTACAAACTACGAATTCTGTATCTTTATAAACCGTGATTCTTATCTAGAGAACCTATGTTGGATTCTTTGAACTGTGGAAAAATTAAAATCTTAGATCAAAACAATCTTGCTGATAATTGAGAAGGAGAACTATTCTTTGTTTGCCGTTTATTTCTCCAATTTACGCGTCCTGGAATTGCTG
Source organism: Fallopia convolvulus (assembly GCA_964016875.1). Lineage (NCBI taxonomy): Eukaryota > Viridiplantae > Streptophyta > Magnoliopsida > Caryophyllales > Polygonaceae > Fallopia > Fallopia convolvulus. Next base: position 55,802,509 of record OZ024735.1, read on the forward strand.
GATTCTTGGAAGAGTGAAAACATGCTATGATGAACATAGAGGAGAAAATCAAGTTTATATCTTTTGGATTGAAAACATACTAAATTGAGTGGTATTGTGTGCAGCTTTGAGAACAATCCGCGACTAGAAGGTCCAGAGTTGCTCGGCCTTGCAAGCTACGACACAAACTGCAACTGAAATCGCCCCTCGAGCAATGCAGATGATGAAGATGCTTAGTAATACCTGTTATTGTATTAAGTGTGGTTTAATATATGTAATGTTTTGCAGATACCCTCATACAGATATGAGATGTTATCCTATAAAAAAAAAGGGATTTGCTACTGTGTATTGTGCTTACTTATGAATCAGGTCGATCGATTGATCCTTGATCTTCTGTAATACATGAGCCAGCTATGAACTGCTCTTACCTGATCTATGTTGGACTTTATAGTAAGAAAAAAAAGATTCTATCGTTCCATGCATTAGTGCGTGCAAACTTAGACCTGGGTTCCGGGTCCGGTCTGGAACCAGAGCTTGGCCGGTTCCAGAACCGTCCACATCAAAAAAACTGTGGTTGCGGTTTCACTTGATGGAAAGGGTAGACGTGGGTTCGGTTCCGGGACCGGCGGACCCTTGGTTCCCGCACCGGTTCGATTCCAGTTTCGACCCTTAGAAAAAAATAAAAATAAATGTGAAAATGCAAAACTGTGGTCCCCGGTTTCGAAACCGTAACTGGCGGGTTTTTTAGGTTCGGTTTCCCGGTTCCATGGGAATCTCACCAACCTCTAGGAAAGGGACATATTCTCTAGGAAAGGGACATATTCTGTCTCTTTGGAACCGCAATCACGGACTGCGGTTCCGAGGTTTCACCTTTTAAAATTGGTGGTTCCATCCGGTTCTGAACCGGCGGTTTCATCCGGTTCCCGGGATGGTGAAACCGGGACCGGAAACGCCCTCGTAACCGAACCGGCCGGTTTCCCGGTTTCACCGGAACCGGGCTAGGTCTATCAAACTCGTCTTGGATCTCTAGAAAAAACGAGATGAATTGGCAACTTGGCATTGATCAATATTAATTGAAGCTATTATTGTTTTAAGGATAAAATTGAAGGTGAAAAAGGTGATTTTTTTTTTACTTTAATTTTTTTGGTACGTTGGGATTTTTATGGTGGGGATACACAGACATACATAGTGTGAAACTGTGAATAATGGCAGTGAAAAAGTGAAAACAAAAAAGAAGAAGAGTGGTTTGTGGTGAGTGAAGCTTACAAAGGCTGCAAACCCACAAAGAATAAGTGTTTTTTTTTTTGCTTTATACATAGGCAAAGATTTTATTAAAAGAAGTGGTTGATATAATGATATTTGTATGTATGTTACTCTTAATTTTGAGAACGATTTTTCATAGTGTATGTTTTGGTGTTTTCTTATCCATTGTCACGCCATTTCCGTGCCTTCTTTTTGCCATTTGGGAACTACATTTTCTGTCCACATTAATTAATTGGTTGTGCCTATAATCAGTCCAAACTCATCATAGCATTTGACCTATCAGAAATTCATCATTATGGTAATTTTTTAACGGTTTTTCTATCCTATGCCCTAAGGGCATAGGTTAAGCTTGCTTTTGTTAGAAATTAAAACCCTAAAAGTAAATTAATAAACCCTATTGAAAAAATCATTTAAACCAAAATTAATAAAACTCAACAAAATATTTCCATTTTAAGGCTTTTAGGGCATAAGTTAGAAAAATCGATTTTTTAATAAGCTTAGTGACATGTAAGGACATTCTATATTTGAGGTTGAAACAATTGAATTAATTGTTCTAATGATTTAAAATTATAAAATACTATAAGTGAGTTCTAGCTGAGTGAACAGCTGGGTTAATTTTTTATTGTCTATTAGGTTTTTTTTACTTGAACGATGCGAATCTTGCCTGCCCAATTCTGTACCAAAACACGGCATTGCTGAAGCAGAGCACCATGACGAGGATAAGAAAGATCGAAGTTGTTTAGCAAATTACATGCTACTTGGGAATCACTTTGCACAATGAGTTGCTCTATATTCATACTTAGCGCCTGGTCCAGTCCATGTTTCAGCGCCCATAATTCCGCATTGAAGGCGTCACAGTTACCACAATGGAAGGTGAAAGAATGGAGAAATTTTCCACAGTTGTCACGAAAAATTCCACACTTGTTTAGAGTTTTTTTTATGCTTGTGTACTTTTGTTAGCTTGTCTAGGTTAGAGATGCACATGCAAGCAGGACAGTGCGGAAAATGCATTCCCAACCCCGTTCCCGTCTAATCCTCGGCAAGGAGCAGGGCAGGGAATATCCGTTAAGAATATAATAGCCATAGAAACGAGAGCATATTTAGTTAAAATATGTTTAAAATTAATAATTTCTCATGTAGGTGACAAATTGGGGCAGAAAGTACCGTCCCAATCTAGGGGATAAGAACCTGACCCCCATCCCCCGCCCTGTTTTCCACCAAGCCGGGGAATTTTCATCTCTGCTGGTTGAATGTGCATCCTTAGTCCAAATGTCAAATTGCTTCGACCTCTTGATATATCAAGTATTTTAATTTTATTCCCTATTAAAAAGAAAACACTTAGATTCGACTCCTATAATAGTTTATCGTGATGATAGAGGGGGTGCAAAAGACACAATACAATATAATATTTTTTCTAGGTTTATGGTCGTAGACTCAAGGTATCCTCCAATTCACACGGATTGAAGAGTAATTCCTACTCTAATAGTACAAAGGCTCATTATTGGAAACCACTCTCTCAATCTAGTTTCTCAATACAATATTTTTGTGCATAATCCAACCCATATTAGGAGTAAAAAAAATAAAATCATACCCCCTTATCTTTTTTTGGTACATATAAATTGACTTAAAATTGTATTTACTCGTCCATAAATTTTATAATTAATGAAACACTATCATCTAGCAAGTGTTTCAAAATTCGTCCTTTTTTCTGGCTTCTTGTCAACAAATTTACCATTTTTTACCACAATAATTTTGTGACTGATGAGTGATGACCTATGTGTCCTTAACAAAGCAGCCACTGACATTGTTCATTCACCAATTCAGTAATCGTCGGAGATCTTCCTCATTCAGACGGCAAGCTCGTCAAAGGTGGCCCACATTAGTAAACTTTGTGCACAAATAACTCAATTGTATTTCAACCACAATCACAATGTATTATACATTCATGGCACCAAGTCCTCTTTGTCTCTATTATATAACCTTGATTTTGCAATAACTCCACCCTATTTGACATTTTCGATATACACATATGACATAATATTATCTAAAAATTCTGTTCAGGTCCCATTTAGGCGCTGCCTAGGCGCTGAAAGGTCTCAGTCCACTTAACCGTCTAACTTGTGTAAGACCGCATAGGCAGACACGGACCGAGCGGTGGGCTAGGGTAGGCTCCAGCCCACCCTAAAAAATTAGAAAAAATAAAAATAGGGTAAATTAAATAATAAAAAAATAAAAAAAGAAGGTAAATTTCGTAGTAAACTAGTTAAATTAAGGTAATTTAGCCTACCCAGAATATTTTAATGATAATTAGCCCACCCTATTTTAAAATCATGGGTCCGTCCCTGCGCATAGGCAACCGTGTTAATTGTCTAGGCGCTAGATGACCCCTCTCTACATAGGGTGTGTCTAGCGTTTTTAGAACATTGGTTATATATATTTTTTTTAAAATGACAATGCCCTTGGTATACATACACCAAGTTTTTTTATCGGGTAAGGATTAGGCAGGACAATAGGTTAACCTTTATCCCAACCTATAGCATCCTTTCGGTTTCGGATGAGAACTTCGAGTTCTGGGTGAGATCGGATAAGATCAAGTGAGGGTGATTGGGGTGACTGGGCCAAGGATGAAATCTTATCGGCCACTTGAATCACCTCTCTAAAGCCATGAATAATCTGTACTGCCTAAAAGTTTTGCAAATGAGCCAGAATATCGAAGATAAACAATTCGATTATCTCATATCGTGCATCATACATACTTTTTTCAATAAGAAAATAACTAGGAGAACTTTATTGATGGCATAAAAATAATCCTAGAGCACCACTAGGTAAATTTTCTAGTACTTTTAGAACTAGGAAAACTTCGAACATCTAATCAAACGGTTAAATTTACAAAAGTAGCATCCAAAAGTTTCCGATTCGACTCTCATAAGCAGTGTACTTCACCAAATATATAAGTCTATCGGCTACCCAATTTACCTTTGAAATTCAGTTGGTCTAGTGGTAAAGTGGTGCTAGACTCCTTAAGTGTTGTCCAAAAGATTCGAGTTCGAATCTCTCTGGCGATATGTATGGAGGAACCGATATTGGGAGGGTCTCCCCCACAATAGGGCCAAGAAGTACCCGATCCGGACGTAGAGCGGTGTCCGATCGATCGAACCGGGCAAGGCAAAGGCAAGACCAAAAAATTTTACCTTTGAAAACATGAGTTACCAAAAATTTCGAAGGTTATATTGACTTCATATTACATAAGTTACCAAAAGTTTAACTTAACCTTACCAACCGTTATTACTAATTATTACTACCAAACAAAAGTTAAGAAAGAAAGCGGTAAAAAGAAAAGAATGCATATGCGCATGTCGTCCGAGTAGCTTTATATCCCTCCCCACCCGCTTTACGCTTTGCCCTTCCCGGCCCGTTACATTATATCACCTGCACTCGCAACCGCCTCACACTCCTCCCATTTCTCCCTCTCGCACTTTCCTCTTTTCTCCACAACAACCTTCAACAATGGAGAATTCCAGCTGATTTTCAGTTCAATCTATATAGTAGTACTACTTTTATAGTTTTATCGATGAAGAGGCAAGCGACATTGAGATCATCTTCCTCCGTCAGAGAGGCCGCCGATCATCAGGCCTCGACGGTCCACCATGTCGCGAACTCCGTCGGTTGCATGGCCGGCGTTTTCCAGCTCATCTCCTCCAAGTACCGCACTCGTCGCAAGTTCCTCACCTTCGGTCCGTCTTCCTTTCGTTCAATTACATCATTTCCGTTCAATTCTGATCGAAATTGAAATGTCCGATTTCGTGATTTTTGAGTGCATTGCGTGACCTAATTCAGGTAGGAAGCAGCAGGAGAAGAAGCAATCGACGTCGATTTCCTCTTCTCCGCGGCAATCGAAGCCGAATTCGCCAGCGAGGAAGGTTAGGGGCGAAAATCGGGACCGATTCGAAGGTTCGAGAGAAATCCGGAGGTCATCGTGCGAAGTACCGAGAAGTCCGACGATTCCGCCAGAGATTCGCAGATCTAACTCGCTTAACTCGGCGGAGAACTTTCGCTCCCCGGTGATGACGTCCGTGGTGGCTCGATTGATGGGACTGGAGGACACGCCTCCGCCGCCTGTGTCTGTTACGCCGTCTCCGCCGCCGGAATCGGCGGTGGAGAAGAGGAGGAAGCTACTCGGAGCGCTGGAGAAGTGCGACGAGGATCTCCAGGCGCTTAAGAGGATAATCGAGTCCGTTCGGTCGAAACCGCCTGTGGCGCCACCGCCGTTGGTTAGTGTTGGTAATGGCGGTGGAATTGGAGCGATGAAGAAATGTACGGATCCGACGAGCGGCGTTATCGAGGAGCAACAACCGAGTCCGGTGTCTGTTCTTGAAGACTTCTGCGAATCTCCGCCACCGTCGTCCACCACCGGCGATTGGCGGCATTCCTCCACCAAATTCACTCAAAACGGTTAGCTTCTTCTCTCTCCATTAAAATGAATTTTGTCTGTTAACTCAATTTAACTTCTACATGCAAAAATCATCCCAAGAAGACGATTATATATTGTTAATAGTTTAATCTGATTAGCTAATCATGAAATTCCAAAAACAGATTGACAGATTGTTGTCCTCATATGTGCATATAGCAAAATTCAACCCGTAGAGATCCCACTTGTTGTTGCTAGAGTTGGATATTATCCTACCGTTGCCATGCAAGCAAACATTCCTGCCTTCCATATTTTTTTCCTTGAAGAAATTTGTTTCCACATCACAAGAAGATAAAATCATAAACTGATAAATTGTCCTTACATAAAGAAGGACAAATTGCAATATTACCTTTACTTCTCCATCTAAGAAGACAAAAATCATAACAAGAAAATACAATTGCGGAATCTGAGCATTTACACTCCCAACATTGTGATTTCTGTTCATTCAAGCCCTTGTGTTCCATCCTTTTTTTGCTCAAGTCAAAAGGTTAAAAAATTTCATAGGGGACCACTCCACAAAAGTCACTGTAGTAAATATTACGGAATGTGAAGATTTTACAGCACTCTCGCCACTGACCACGTTCCACTAGTTTGCAAATTGCAATATTGTACTTTTGATCCCTTTCTATGCTAGGAATCTCAATGTTTTTTCCTCTCTGGTGAGTAATTTCTACCTAATTCAATTGGGAAAGTTGCCCCCGGCAATGTGACTCCGGTAGTAACCTGTTTGGATGTAGCTAGATTCACTCTGACTAATCAAATCGGACGAGAGATCTAATTTACCACTAATTAAGCAGTAATCAAATATGCAGAAAATTACATGATAAATAATTACCCAATGAATAAGCACTAGGTGCATTATAATCAATCTAATGAATCTATGATCACTACTTTTGTTGCCTTCATTAATTTCTTTTGGGCGTTGATGATGGAATTGATTTTCAAAAACTTGTGTTAGGCGGGTTAATTGCATTATTGCTGTCAATAGAGTGATGATAAGTAAATATAGGGGGACCGAAGTTGGGTAAGAGAAGATAGAAAGGTTAAAAAAAGTGAAAAAAAAGAGATGGGGATCATCAATAGCAAGCACATGCATGGAGCCAAATATCATATTGCGGTTTTATTTGTCCCAAAAATGTAAATGTAATGATGTTAATGTAACGGGGACCCATGCCCACAAAACTTTGTTAGCTGTATAAAAATAATCACAGTGGTCATCAAAACTTTTTGTCTCGGTTGCCTCAATGCCAAGTTTTGATGATCATATATGATTCGGTCTATGTTAGAATACATGGATCCAAAGTTTTTGTTCCCCTTCTTTGCCTTTTTCCTCCTTTACATACTCATCTTTGTTCGGTTAACAAAATGCATTTCTATTTTGATAAAAACAATTGAGTTGACTATTTTCTAACTCGTTACTTTTGGGCCTAAATGGGCCTCTTGGGCCCAAATGACCCACCAACCCAATTTCTTTCAGTTACTAAAGCCTAATTTAGGTGGTTACAATCTATGTAGTATGTATATCCTTTTTGTCACATGCATGATGTGAATCGGTAGTGTTTTTGAATTATTATAAGCAATATTGTGGGTCTTGCATAAGTTTTTATTTCAAAATTCAACCAATTACTTATAGAAATCAATTTACAAATAATAAGGGTTTGTTTTGATTGCACATTTAGTGTACTAAGTTGCATTAACTTAAGGCATTAAATGTAGTAATCCAAACACGGGCTTAATACCTATAAAATTATGTAAAAAAACTTGTACATTACACATATATTAAGGGTGTATTTCATTAGTTAGTTAAAAGTAGTTTTGAGTGAAAAAAAGTAGAGAGAGTTAATCGAATTTCAAAAATGTTAAAAGTGGTTTTTTGGGAACAAATGAAACAAGGCCTTAGTTAGATATTCATATAGCTTGTTTTCATGAAACAAGTTTGCATAATCCATCTCTATATGTTTAACAATGATCAACTATGCAACAGATTTGTGCCACTTAGGGCGTGTACCACCAATGCAACTACAGAGGAAGAAGCCAGGGGAAGACAACAACGTCGAGACGGCCAGCTCTTTCTTCCACCACAACAACAACAATGACAACCGATCACAATTTCTGCGCTCACCATTACATCTGAAGAGCGATTGGGCAACCGCCTTGCCTCCGCCACAAACTAGCGGCGAGTCAATGGAGGAGGCGGTGAGCGAGGTTTGTAGGGACGTGGAGACGGGCCAGAAGAGGGAGATAGAGAGGCTAGGAGTGGTGGTTGAGGATTTTATTTACAGGGACTTGATTGAGGAGATGACAAAGGACTTTACGGGTCGATGCCACTTGGAAATTTGTTTGCCGTTTGATAAGTGCAAAAGGAAACTACGCTTTTGATCTCAAATAACGTTGTCTAACACAAATGGATCTTAGACCTTTAGCTTTCATGCATAGAACTAGCTTTCTGTGTGCTTTGGATGGTACAAATGATATATGGGTCATTATGCTGTGATTTTTATACATGCAATTGTATTTGTGTGTTTAGAAACTATCATTTTTAGACTATGTTTGTAAAATGTGTCTGGTTTGAGGTTGGGAAATGGACATTAACCTTATAGTACTAATACTGTACGTTGCAATATAATAACAAAGCAAAGCATATATGCTTCACTAAAATTACCAAAACGAATTCAATACCCTTTTAAACTGTGTGTAAATGAGAAATATAAACTTCCGTTTGGTAAAACGAGCTGGAGTTAGAGCTGAATGTAGTTGAAACTGGAACTGAAGGTGTAGTTGAAGTTAGAATTGAATATGGATTTACGAGCAAAAAGCTAAGGCTCCGTTCGACTGGGTTGTCAAAGTGAGAAAAATCTAGCTAAGACAAGCTAGCGGGGATAAGCTAGAGAAGCTTGGGTGAGGAGGGGAAGCTTATCGGGGACAAGCTAGCCGAATTCTGTTGTCAGAAGCAGCTTTTGCTAGTCGACAAGCTCGGTGCCGAACGAGGAAGAAGGAGCTTTGATGCCTTTTGCTCCGAACGAAACGCTCCAGCTCCGAAATTTCCGCTAGTCGACAAGCTCGGTGCCGAACGGGGAAGAAGGAGCATGATGCCTTCTGCTCCAAACGAAACGCTCCAGCTACGAAATTTCCGCTAATGCCAAACGAGTCCTATTTGGGTACAAATGGGGTAAAATTAAGCTTCTTTTCTAGGCGAATTTCAAGCTTCCTCCACCTTACTTCTACTCCTCAAAGCGTACTACTCCATTAAGCGTCCGTTTGGATGGTGGGTAGCGGGAGTGGAAGTAGCGGAAAACGCTAGCGGAATTGAAGACCCTTGGGTGTAGGAGCTTCTTCAAAAAGCTCGAAATTCCGCTACCGCTAGCGGAAGACGCTAGAAATTCAGCTGCATCCGAACGGAGACTAAGCCTCCGTTTGGCACTAGCGTTTTGGGAGCTTATCCCCGCTAGCTGGAGTGGAATTTTGGTGATTTTCTCCTAGACCCAAGCTTCTTGCTTTTCCGCTAGCGTTTCAGGGGTAGCTGGAGAACGCTCTTGCGTGTCGAACGGGGTTTATAACCCAAAAAAGCCTTTAAAGCGGGCCGGAGCAGGCCCATCTAAATGAAACTGCTACAGCCCATGGGCTTTAGAGTTTCAGGCCCATCCATTGAACCCGTAGAAAACAGAATCCTACGTGGCAAACAAAATAATAAAAGTGGTCAATGAAACCGCGTAAGCGTCAGGTTCCGCGTAATCTCCGCGTTTGGACAGAAAGCGACCATTTCTCTCCGCCAATAGAAAAAATCAAAACACAAAAAGGCAAATTAACGAAAAATATAAGATTTGTGGCAAAATCGTCATTTCATCTCAGCCTCTAGAAAGATAAAGCCTGGACAAGTGGCAAAGATGCAAAAAGCGAGGGGGTATTATAGTCAAATCATAAATCTCTCTATATATTAAACTCCGACGGAATATAAAGATCCCCCAATCTCAAATTGAAGCTTTCTTTTTTTAATACTGTCTCTTGTCATTGTTTATAAATGCTCAAACCCTAGAAATTTCAAACTTGAAAAGGGGGTAAATTATCAATCAATCAAACCGAGGGATCTTACCGAAGAGAGATCGTGGTATCGGAGAAGAAGAGCGTTGAGAAGGACGACAATGGCGGAACAACTCACAGACGATCAAATCTCAGAGTTCAAGGAGGCCTTCAGCTTGTTCGACAAGGATGGCGATGGTTTGGAATCTTTCTCTCTCGCGGTTTCTTCTGTTTTATGGTGTTTGTTTCTGTTATCTCGTTTGATCTGTCCTTTTCTGGCTTTATGGATAATCCCTGAGCTATCAGACCTCCATCCTCATTTGAAAGCTCATTTCTTTTTTTTTCCAAGCTTCCATTTTTGTCGAGCATAGGAGATGGACAGAGACGCCTAGCGTGATGTTCAACTTTCTTCTTTTCAATTTTCAATTTCTGTCCATGGATGTTGGTTTGATGATTGATTCAATTTGGCCAGGCATTTTCAGGGTCTGGTTTAGGATTTGAACGTGTCAGGCATTGACAAAGTAGGATTTGAATGTTGAGTTGATGTGTGAATCTTTTTCCAGGTTGTATTACAACTAAGGAGCTTGGAACAGTGATGAGATCACTGGGTCAAAATCCAACTGAGGCTGAGCTCCAGGATATGATTAATGAAGTTGATGCTGATGGAAATGGAACCATTGACTTCCCAGAGTTCCTTAATCTGATGGCTAGGAAGATGAAGGACACTGACTCGGAGGAAGAGCTCAAGGAAGCTTTCCGGGTCTTTGACAAGGACCAGAATGGATTCATCTCTGCTGCCGAGCTCCGCCATGTGATGACCAACTTGGGTGAGAAGCTCACTGATGAAGAAGTTGATGAGATGATCCGGGAGGCTGATGTGGACGGTGATGGCCAGATCAATTATGAGGAGTTTGTGAAGGTCATGATGGCCAAGTGATGTGATGCTCCTCCCAAATGAACTCTTTTTCTCAGACCAAGAGAATTTCTGGTTTGAAGTTTGGAGAAAATTGGGCAGCTGTAATAGGAATCAGTAGTTCTATGGATCTGTTGATTATGCTATGGGTACCTAAAATTTGCTTAGTAGTGTTTTCTTTTTCTTTCTTCTTCTTTCTTGTTGGTTAGTGATTTGGTGGTCAAATCTGTTTCCCTTGTGTAATTCTCTCTTGTGATATCTGTTTAATTACCCTGTTGAATGACAAATTAATTATCCCTGTTGTGATTTGTACATTGATTTTGTCTCCATGAATTCCACATCACCAAATTAGGATGTGAAGCTAATTTGTTAAAAGAGGTTTCATCAAACTCATTAGCCATTTTTTGGTGGTCAAATTACATTACTTTTTAAGATTGTGTTGCATCTCCTTGAATTAGTAAGATCAACTGTATCCAAATGGAGTACATGGCCTTTCAGAAGATGGTCATACTATGAATAATGAATTGTTCATACCAGGAAAGCTTTTTTATTAACAAAAAAAAAATCCAAATACATGACCAGCAACTTAGCCAACTTTTTCTCATGTCACTCACAATGTGTAATGTTGATCTCTTCTTCTTATGACATGATCAATTCAATGCACAGCAAAATGAAAAAGCAAACTCCATGGGAAGAAGAAGAAACAAACACTAGAGTCTCTTCAAGCTCTTCTTCCTGGCATCAATCTTTTTCTTGTCCACTTGTGCTTTCTTCTGGGTAGCAGAAGCTGGCGCCACCGTCAAGGACCCACCAACCATGTTCTCATTTGACGGAGCCAACACCGCTGCCTGGTCAATTACGCTTGCCCCTTTGCCAGCTGTTGCTGAAGATGTATGAGGAGATGGGGACGGTAATGGGTTCTCCGGGTCCACATTTTCACATGAAGTGTTGGTCTGGTCTACATTCAAGACCACCGTTGATTCTGAAATAGCTCCTTGTTTTAGTTTGGGTTTAGGCTTAGCATGAATCCCTGTATATAGCCTGCCAAAAAGAAATTGCAAATGAAACCTAAAACTTCACAATATTACCCTTCATGCTTTTGAAGGAGGATCATTTCATGTCACATTGTATACCTGGCATGACGAGAATATTCTTCATAATTTTCAAGCAGCAATTTGCCAGCCTGTTCATTCAAAGCAGACTCTGGAAACGGTTCTATCAACAAACATCTAACCACCTTATAACACAACAAAATTTAAACTTATAAACTAGAGAATGATACAAAAGATGATGGTTCATATTTTGCAAATATGCCAAACCAGATGTCATGTCAACTTACAAGGAGAACATGCCGGAGTCCAAGGCTTGGATTCCAATCCTTTTTCAGGGTGTTAACACAAATTTCACCATTTGTTGCAATGTTTGGGTGGAAGATCTTTGTCATGAAGTAACCTGCAATTGAAAAGATATGACAACGAGTTCTTTTGGATTAAACTCAATAGAAACCCAGCAATTTATAACATTTAAATCCCCCTCAAACATTCAGTTTATTGTATATTTGTATGGACAGCAAGTACAATAAATGCAGTAAGTTACAGCCTCACAAAAACATATGCTACTTGGATATGTAATACATCATACCTTTAGGTGGTGAATGGGGGAAATCATGTGACAAAATCAATTTCATTCGGAAAACACCATTCTCATAAGGAGTCCCAGCTGCAGGATCCAAAATTGAGGTCAGTGAAAAAAAAAACACCAGAAACTTCAAATAGTTGAAAGAAAGACATACATGGTCCTTCAATATCCGCATAAATTGTTGAGAAGTCATCATTATTAATACCCACTTTAATCCCCTCTGGAGGTGTTTCATCTAAGTTCTTCAATTCCTTTGCAAGCTGCTTTATGACATTTGGTGGCAGGTTTTCATTCGTAGACTAGCCCGAAAAACATGAGAGAATGTAAGTACACGGTTGAAAAATTATAAATAAGAGCCAAATAGCCAAATGACCTAATACAAAGCTTCTAATCGTAATCACAAGACATTTCTCAAACAATTCAAATATAAATTTACGGATTTTACTTACACACCAAGCTTACAAGGGAAAGATTTTACTCTAAATTATAGCCAAAACATCCAATACTCCCTAAAAGAACAAGCATAGCAGGAAAAAAAACTTTTTCAAGAGTTGGAAAGCATGCAAAAGTGTATATATGAGTGTGTAGCAGAGGGAAATTATACTAGGCGAATCAGAAAGCATGCGTCCATGCACACATACAAGTAACTACATAAAGCCGTATTTTTGTTGAATATGTGATCAACACAAAGTCACAGACATTTAAATAAACATACATCAGGAAGATATTTTACCATCCCAGCCAATTTATGTAGGAGTGAATTTGACAGAAAATTGGCTGTTCCACAGAAGGAGAACCAAAATATGTCTAGCCTCGGAGATCAGAAAAGTGTTAGGCCACCACAATACCTGTAAAACCAAAACTAAATGAATTATATCTTCCATTCATCATACGGAAGTAACATTCTGAAAACAAACCAACTAGCATAAATGCAGACAGATAACAGTATTCTCCAGAGAGGATGCACATCAGTCTCAGAGATTGTTTTATTATGCTATCCATTTACAATCTCCTTATATTATGCAAACATCTAAAATTCAAAACTGAAAAGGTCATGTTTTACAGCTACCAAACTTCTAAATCCCAACTCAACGTTCAAGCTTCTCAGACTAGAAAATGAATTCTTATGTGCTAAAGCAATTTGCTTTAGCACAAAAAAGGTCTCCCCATCTTGCATAGATGTAGTTCACCCGTTCATATGCTGATCAAGCATGCCATGAATTTCAGGGTTTTCAGCACAGGAAGTAGTATATGTAGCTCACTACCAGATTGATCTTTAAGTATGACTCTTTTCTTCAATTAAGTACACTTGCATCAGGTTTAAATGGACAGGGGAACAAATTAAGAGAAGAAATAAACAAGAAATTCAAACCCTAAAGAATTGAAATTGCAAGAAAAGGGGAAAGTGGAAACCCTAATTTAAGAATTCAAGAAGAAAAGAACCCACATTTTGAAAAACCACCTGCAAAATCCCGAGACACAGGCAACAAGATGAAGACGAAAGATGGGGCAAACGCACCGCAATCAAAAGAAGAAGGGGAAGAAAGATGGGATTAAAACAGAGATTCTCCAAACTCGTCGATGAATTCGGCAAAAACTTCAAATGATCAAGTAAATAAAGCCAGCAAATTGCAGACAAACTACCAAATGAGGAAAAACCTAGGATTTTTTAACAGGAGAAAGTACCTTATCTGGAGTGCAGATGAGTATCAGTTGCAGATTTTCAAGCGATGATTACGGCGAAATGAAGAGCAAAGAACTCGATTCGTTTGGAAATGATTGGTTTCTCTGTGAAATTTGGGAACTTTAGAGAAAGAGAAATGGCGGAATTAAAAACTCGAGTAGGAGACGAGAAAGGCAGACAAATTTTCTTTTTCTTTTTTACCAAAAAAATATATTTTTTTTTTGATAAGTAAAGAGATTAGGGCGGTCGCTAACAGGAAAACGACCTCCCTAGAGTATCTTGAAAGATGAGGTTCCGAAGAACCGAATCAGCTGTAAGGGGGCGGAAGAGACTCGGCGAAACGAAATAGCAATGTAGTCCGCTACTGAATTGCACTCCCGAGTGACATGGGCAATACTCCAGCACTGGAAACGGGCAAGCAGCAGTGGATATCAGCACGTAACATCTCGATCTCCCAAGGACAGCGCCAGTCACCAAGAACGGCCTTGACTAGCTGAAGATTGTCGCCTTCGATCTGGAGGTGGGAAATACCACGTCTGGTGGCCTCAATAAGTCCCTCTCGTAAGACAATGGTCTCGGACATAAGCACAGACTGTCGACTAATCAGTCCTCCGTCATAGTGGATGGGGTCTCCGCTGCAATCCCTGAGGACAAACCCGAACGACGCCATCCCATCCGCATTAACTGCACCATCAAAATTAAGTTTAGTAAAATTAGTTGTGGGCTTTTTCCATTTACCGCGATTTCGAATGTTCTTCGTGATTTGGTTGTCAGGTGACGGATCAACGACACCGTTCTTTTTAGTGTTGTGCCAAAAAATACATATATACAGAATTAATTTGAGCAAGGTTTTGCAATTTGGTTTTTATATAGTCCTTACCTACCAAAACAAATTACTGTATATTTATATTTTTTATACAAAATTATAATCAAACAACAATTGTTTGTATTATGTAACTTTAATCCAATAATGCAAAACCGTATTTTTATTATTAGACGAATAAAAATACTAACGTTCAATAATGAATCCAATGTTATCAGAATCCCGATCCGATTCTACGATTCTAACAATCCTACGATCCATAACATGCGAAACGATTCACGATCCTAAGTAGAATCTTATTGGAGTAGGATCTTAAATGGTTTAGAATACAATCTCGATTCGATCCCGAATTTTACATACGATTTTAACAAACCTATAAACGATTCTAACAAACCTATAAACGATTCTTACGATCCTATAAAATGACAATTATGACTATATATTATTAATAATTTCAAGGTCAACGTCTTATTTACATTAAAATACTTGACTAGTTCAGCCTACAACATTTTTAATAATCAAATTAATAATGTTTATCATTTTCTTACCTCATATATAATAAAATATACAATCTATTAGGTTATCCTTGCATAGTTTTAGTTATAATGTAGGATCTTACGATTCAGCGATCCGATCTTACGATCCGCTCTAAAAGACTCTCAACGATCCAACTTAGAATCCCGGTCATGATAACCTTGAATGAATCAATGATATAATCATCTACTTTGCTAGTGAATTTATAGAAAAAAGTATGGACTATTATCTTATGAATCGGTTGAACAAGTGAGCAATGGAGAATGTAGTATATGATTATACCTAAACTAATTATTAACTACCAAAAAAACTAAACTAATTAATTATTAGCATAAACCAACCTATTATTTGACTGAATAGTATTATTCAGTACTCCATATTACTTAGCCACCGTTCGGCACTAGCGGAATTGCTAGCGTTTTCAGCTAGGAGGAGCGGAATATTGGGCGGATTGAAGAAGCTGCTCCTCACGAGCTTCTTCAATTTCTGTTAGATGAAGCGGAAAAAAAGCTCCCTCTAGTACCAGCCGAACGGAGCCTTATGTAAAGCAACAAATTAAAACATTGTTTACTATATACACCTACACAACTCAATCATACCATTTTATTTTATGTTGATAAAAGGTGCACAATTAATTAAAATTAATTAAAAAATAATGACTTATAATAATACTAAGTATCTACTTTAAATTACTAATAATATTATATTTAATTTCATAATTATACTTGTTCTATACATTTATACTCCCTATATTTTAACATGTGGATCCCAAAATGTATAATTATCGCATAAAATTGGTACAATTATAATAATATTTTGCTCAAGACAAATCGGTCTTGTATCTAATTGTAAATTATTAAGTGGGTGGATATAAAATGAAGTAGTCGATCGGGATTCTTCGAGTCCATTATTTTCATTCCACCAGCTTAATAATTGTCGACAGAATACTACAAAGAATTAAACTATAATCTACGGAGTATTATTTTTCTTAATCATAAAACTCAACTAAGGTGGTTGGTTTTTAGCTATGCAACGACCCTAGGGTTAAGAACCTAATTAACTATAATTTTATAAACACTTTTCATTTTGTTAATGTATCTTAAATTTATTGTTGATCATCGGTTTTTATCAGAGTTCAAATGAGTGACTATATACTCATAAAAAGCCTTATTATTATTATTATAACATGATACTACGTACGTTATTGTCTTAATAATAGTAATAATTTTTTTTCTTGTCCGACCATCCGTTGGCATAACTATTATCATTCTCTTTTTTTGAATTTCAAATTTTATCATTCTCTTTTTTTTTATATAAGGAAAGAGGTTAGAGCGGCCGCTAACAGGTCAGTGGTCTGCCTCCCTAGAGCATCCTGAAGGATGAGGTTCCTAAGAACCGGATTAACTGTAATTGGGACGGAAGAGACACAGCGAAACGATACAACAATGTACGTAGTCCGCTACCAAATTGCACTCCCGAGCGACATGGGCAATACTCCAAAATCGGAACCGGGCAAGCAAACAGTGGATATCAGCACGTAACATCTTGATCTCCCAAGGACAGCGCCAGTCACCAAGAACGGCTTTGACCAGCTGCAAGTTGTCGCCTTCAATTTGGATGTGGGAAATGCCACGTCGGATGGCCTCAATAATTTCCTGTCGCAAGGCGATGGTCTCGGACATAAGAACAGACTGCCGACCAATCAGTCCTCTGTCAAAATAGATAGGGTCGCCACTGCCATCTCTGAGAATAAACCCGAACGAAGCCATCCCATCAACATTAACTGCACCATCAAAATTGAGTTCATATTTTATCATTCTTACAACACATTTTTTTACTATGTTAAGATGTTAACCTATTTAAAACTAATCAAATTGCAAAGGCGTACGTAAAGTATTCATACATGAATTCATGAACATACTACGTACGTTGATTAATCCAGTCTTGTTCCGGTAAAGTTTATTAGAAACACTATAGATAGAGTTCTAAAACCCTAGTGTAAATTAGTGAACCCTAGGGGAAAAAATGAAAAAAAAAATCATTAAAAGATTTAAATCTAACCGTTGAACTATATTTGGATGACTCAGATTTAACCAAATCCACCGATAGAGTTTTTTTAAAACTCCACCGTAACTAAACCCGTTTCCAGCATATATTATCTTGGGTTTAGTTACGGTGGAGTTTTAATTTGTTCTCTCTTTAAATCTGAGCCATCTAAATATAGTTCAATGGTTAGATTTAATTTGTTCTCTCTAAATCTTTTAATGATTTTTTTCTTTTTCATTTTTTTATCTAGGATTCACTAATTTACACTAGGGTTTTAGAACTTTATCTATAGAGTTTCTAATAAACTTCACCGGAACAAGACCGGTATTGTCTTTGGCACGAAAAAAATCGTGGACTAGTACGTAATCTCTTTCAAGAAACGCATCCAATGTGTTTCTTTTGTGCTAATCATCATCTTTATTTGACAAGTGCACTTTATTTTGAGATAATGTTTAACAAGAGATTGATGCTAAACTGATTACTAATCCATGCTTTGTCTCTGTCACTAATAATACTCTATTCCATTATTTTGTATCCCCACTTTTTTTTTTGGACAAATGACATATTGGGTCCATTGAAAGATATTGATAGATTCCATAAATTATTATTTTTCTTAAATTAATCTAACCTACACTAGTCATGTAATAAAATCTTATTCTAAAATAAGTTGTAAATTTCTTATAGTATCATATTTATAAGGGTTTTGCTATTCGTCGCCCCTGGGGCGACGAATAAGATCCCTAAAATAGAAACATATATACATTATAGATTGCATATCTATCTATTCATATTTAAAAATAAGTAAATCCCTGTCTAACAATTAATTACCATATCTAAAATATAATTAACCCATAATCATATAGATTTTCTCCTTTTCAATTTAACACAATTTTCATCCTCACGATCATGTTTAATTAGTTACCATATATATAATCTAATTTTATAGTAAGCTTCTTCTTAAACACTTTCGTTTTTAATTTTTTCCATTGTGCACTACCTATCAAGATTGATGATACAAGTACCTCACTAATTCTTTTGTTTTGATTTTTTATTGCTTTCAATTTTATATGTACATCAAATTAATCCTATTATATTAATTTTTTTTTTGGTATTGGGAATAAATCAATGATTTTTTTTAAAAATTTTAAATGATTTTTAGTAATTTTATTTATCATATCACATGTACAAATATACTAGTTAGTTTTACGTAATTTCATTTTTACGATGAATAAAGTAGCCGTGGTTCTTTTTTTTAATAAAAAGTGGTTTTAATAAACTTTGATAAGCAAATTTTCTATATAAACAAAGGATAATGCTATTTTAACTAGTTAGTTTTACTTAATTCCATTTTATACATGATAGTTTATTATTATATTTTTGTGATTTTTTTGATAAAAACTGCCAATAAATTTTTAATGATTCCTGTGTGAAATCTAAAAGGAGAAAATCTACTTGATTATTAATTTATTAAATTTTAGATATGATAATTAGTTGTTAAGCAAAATTTTAGTTTTTAAACTATTAAAATATAGATCTACAATCTATAATACGATATGGTTCTATTTTAGGGATCTTATTCGTCGCCCCCGGGGCGATGAATAGCAAAACCCTATTTATAATTAACAAAAAAATGACAAAAAAAACCCAACTTAATCCCGTCTTTTAAGTTGACAAAAAAACTCTCGACTTTCGACCCTTAAGACTAAAAATAATACAAATTAAATTTCAAAAGGTTAAATGTCATGTAAGTATGCCAAAAAGTACAACGTGACAATTATCTGAATTACGTGTGTTTTTTACTCCACTAATTTTCTCTTATTGAATTTTTTTTTAAATAATGAAAATTGAAAACAAAAAAAAAATGAAGTGGAGAAAACCACCCACAAAATGCACAACTTTATACAAAATCATCCATTAAACCATTAAACTTTAAATTTTACAAAGGTGAGATTATTTTGGTTAAGGGTAAACATCCAAGTGAAGAAAATTAATGTATTGATTGATTATTTTTGGTCAGTTTTAGAGTTTGACATTATTTTTTGTTGGAATTATAGGGTCACATATCAAAGTGAAGAAAATAAGTGGGTAATAAATGGGTTTTGACCAACTCTTTGTATAGTAATTACGGTTTTTCTATCCTATGTTCTAAGGGCATAGGATAAGAATCCAAATGTTGAAACTAAAACCCTATTTAGGAAATGATGAACCCTCTTGAAAAATAATTAAAAAATATCTAAATATAAAATTACTACTTTATTTCTAAAATTGGATTTTTAACCTATGCTCCAAGGACATAGGTTAGAAAAATCGTAGTAATTAATGCACATCAAGGAATCTTAATTTACAAATGTAAATAACTCTTTTGACCGGCCAGTTTCATAACGCCCGAAAGTGAAATTTAAATCAAAGGTAACTCCTTATGCATAATATAACACACACTTCTTTTTTGAAAGAATAACATAACCTTCTAATAATTTAGAACTTCTAAAGTCCTTCTAATAATTTCAAACTTGTTAAGTTCTACACCTCAGTTCTTACAATTGTAATTACAAAACTCACATCATAGTTAGTATCGGTTCAAAACCAACAAATTGAAAATCAACCTGAACCGAAGTTTGATTTAAGGTAAATCGAAAACTGAACTGAATTGGTTCGGTTTGATTTTTATCGGTTAAAAAAGATAGAATTTTGAATGCTATCTAGCCTTTGAAAAAACCAAAACCGAAATCTGAGAAATTCTTAAATCGAAAACTAAACCAAATGATATAATTTCAGATTTCGGTTTCAGTTCAATCTATTTGAACTGACTTATGCTCATTCCTAACCCACACAAAAAAAAAACTTTCTTTTGAAAAAACAAATTGCATAATTGGATACAAATAGACCTGTCAAACGGGTCGGGTCGTGCGGGTTAGGTCATTTCGGGTTCGAGTTGAGTCGGGTTCGGGTCGTTACGGGTCACGTGTTAAACCGGGTCGGGTCGATGCGGATTTTCGGGCGGGTCGGGTTGACCAGCGGGTCAAAAACATAAAATTTTTTACGATTATTAAAATAGATTTTTAATTAAATAATAATATTTAATTAAAATATATTATTTTTATGTATTTTAATAATAAAACATATTATATTTTTTAAAATAAATTTTATAAAATTACTAAATCGGTCAACCCAACGGGTTCGGATTTTATCGGGTTCGGTTGATTTCGTATTTTGGGTTCAAATTTTCAGGTCTTGACCCTAAAATTATCGGACGAGTCGGACCGGATTAGCGGGTTCGGTCAGCTTTTGACAGGTCTAGATACAATACTAAATACTTTCCTTTTTCAAAAATAAAAATAAACAATTTGCTGAATGGTAATTTCAGTAGAGAGACACGAGGCTATCGCCATCGTCCCTCACACTCTCTCGCGTAATTTTTCTCAAGGGATAAAAAACCCACAAAAACCCATTACGTAAATCCACTGAAAGAAGCGAAAATCTACGATTCAGAGGCTGGAGAGAGGAAGAGGAGAGAAACAGTTTGGTGTGCCTCTTGCCCGGTAATGTTGGGCGATCCGAACGGATGATTAGTCTAGTTCCAGGATCCGATACTCCGACGAAATTACTCCTTTGATTTTCTCTCTAAATGGAAGGTAACAAAAAAACCCTAAATTGTACTCCATGTTTGTTTTCCACTTTGTTCATAGTTGACCTAATTTGGTATCAGTCTATCACATCAATTTTTCAGGGCTTCCTCGAATTTGACAGTGTTATATTGGTTGATTTCGTATGAAGATTGAGTCAATTTTTTGAATTTAGGATATTTAATTGTGGATTTCAAGTGGGTTTTTTTAGGACAGGATTATTGACTAGCTTTGTGTCCTTTACGAGGTGTAGTAAATTCAATGCCTGCCATTGGAGTGTCTCTGTGAAGTGATGGACTATTAATTGTATAGATTTGTTGTTGGCTTTACAAAGTCTACACTTCCTCATTTCCATTTCTAGCTAGATCTTTACTGGGTCCAAATTGAATGCTGTAATTAAGAATGTATTTTGTATAGCTTTCTTGTTTTAAATGGATTCCTTGAACTTGTCCAAGTGCATGAATCAGGAGTCAGAATTCAACTAAAGTTTAAACAGGAAAGGAATCTCACATTTGCAGGCCTGTGTTTGTTTACATGAAATTTTGGGTTGGATCTGTGATATGCTATGAACCAATTCAGTGTTGCAAATTCCCTACTCTTGCCAACTTCAGGAGATTGAATATAATGGTGGAGGAAGAGCTTAGTTATAGCATGGTGGTTAAGTGAGATTAAGTTAGAACTAGGAGGGTCAAAAATATGTATAGTATACCGTAATGTAGTCTGCACAACTAGCTCGCCCTTTTACAGGAGATTGTATATCTAGCTGGGCCTTGGGATGCCTATTTACTGGCTAAGTGTTTCAATTCTTTGTTTGATCTTACTGGTGTAGTATTGTGGGATATCAATATATTCATACACATTACTCTATACTTGTAGATTTTAGTATTCTACACTAGCGCAATGTGCGTTAGGTTTATTTCGAAGTCTGTATTTTTTTCATTACTTTCAAATTTTAAAAACATTTGCGAATGATGCTTTGCTATCATTTGAGTATGTTAACCAGCAATATCACAGTTGACCTACTCTGCTATCACTTCAAATTTGCTTGGATTTTTCACTAGGACTAGTATTCAAATTTCAAAGTATTTGAATATGATGTTTGATTCAAAGAGTGGGGCTCTGCACTGTGAATAACCTAATGATAATATGTTGCGGAGAATGCTGTGGCCTAACTCTTACTCTCTTAGTTCTCTTGTGGTAAATTGTTTGTTACTATTATAAAGGTATAATATGAACAAGTCATCTATATTGACCACTTTTTTAGTTGTCTAAATAATCCTGTTTTTTTAATCTTATTATGCCTAGAAAGGCTCTCCTTTATAGGTTCAAAAAACTTCTATTTGTTTGTCTCCTTTTATATGGCTTTTTGTTGAATCATGTAGTAGAGGACCATAATATCTTGAACCTTTGTCCAAAAATCACAATGATGATTCATGATTATCTATTTGTTTGATACTTTGGCAGATATCTCCCCAGACCAACACTCAGTAGGGTCTGGGACAAAGAGGTCCAGTGTATCACCAAGTGGCAGGTCTGCAAATTGCAAGGAATTCCTCCGTAGATTTGTTGATAGTGAATCCCTGATATCCAACCTTGAGGACTGGTTTGAATCACTGTCAGAACATTCAATCCCTAATGCAATTGAAGTTCCCTTTGAGTTAGTTGATCTTCAAAAGTTTGATTATGCACTGGAAGGTGTTCCTTTCCAGCAGCTAATCCGAATGCCCAGTGCTGTTTATGCTTCAGCTTCTGATTCTGTGGAAGCCACCGCTTATCTTGCCCTAGATGATTTTCTACATGCTAGTGTGAAGGGTCTATGGGAGGCATTTTGGAGTGATGATGGAAATTTTCCTTTTTCAGTTGCATGCCTATATAAGGATAACATGAAGTTTTACCAGGCTGAGAGAGCTGTTGCTCATGGCAAGCTTAATGATATCTGTGCAACTGCTATATTGCTGAAGAATGATAGACACCCACATGGGAGATGGGATGAAGTTCTTGAACTAGCGTTAATGAGGCCTGATATTGGTATTACTGCAATGGAGAGTGCTCGGCTTCCTCCTCTTTCCACTGTAGCCGAAGCTTTATACTTTGCAATCCGTGTATTGCTGTCTAGAAGCATAAGCAGAACGAGCTTTACTCTCGTTTCAAGTCCTGTGTTTATTCTTCTTGTTGATTCTCAATACGGCGGTGTAGTTAAAGTGGAAGGAGATGTCAGCAAGTTGGAGTTGGATGTAAATAATGTATATGAGTGCGCTACTGAATGGGTTAAAAAACATTCGAAAATCTCAATTTCTCCCATTGACAGGATCTGGAACAAGCTCGGGAACTCTAACTGGGGAGATGTAGGTGCACTTCAGTTGCTTTTTGCTACATTTCATTCTATTGTACAGTTTGCTGGAATGCCTGAGCAATCTATTGAAGACTTGGCTGCTGACCATAGCTCACGGCTTCAGGCTAGGAGAATAGAGCGAGAGTTGGGGGACAAAACAGTAAATCGACATTCTTCATTCCGTTACCAGCAGCGTAGTGGATCCCCTGAAATTGTTGAAGTTCATGATGATTCAAACCGAATTGAGGCAGAAGAAGATCTGATGAAGCTAGAAATAGGATCTGTCTTGTGGTTAGAGGATTCAAATTTCCAAAAGGGCTATCAGATCAATGAAATCTGGAGTGACGGCGAAATTCCTTACTATATCGCCTCTTCTGTTGAGGATGAACCAGGAAAAGCCTTAATTTTGTACGTTGGCTCACGTCCTTCCCTTCTCGAGCCCGCTTGGGAAGATATGAACTTATGGTACCAAGTTCAGAGGCAGACCAAAATCCTAACACTAATGAAACAAAAAGGCTTATCGAGCAAATATCTTCCTCAGTTAAACGCTTCGGGTAGAATCCTCCATCCGGGTCAGTGTCAAAGACCCGACTCAGGAGGCAACTGTGCTCATCCTTGGTGTGGGACCCACATCCTTGCAACAAGCCCAGTCGGCGAGCCTGTTTCTGAAATGGTACGTGGTGGGAGATTCGGCTCAGAAGAGGCGATTAAATGTTGCCATGATTGTTTATCCGCACTTTCAACCGCCTCTTCTGCTGGAATTAGACACGGAGATATTCGCCCCGAGAACATAATCTATGTTAGCTCAGGTGTTAAGAGTCCTTACTTTGTGTTGATTGGGTGGGGCCACGCGGTCCTAGAAGAGAGAGATCGCCCCGCTCTGAATCTCCATTTTTCTTCCACTTACGCTCTTCAGGAAGGCAAGCTATGCTCGGCGTCTGATGCAGAGAGCCTTGTTTACATGCTCTATTTCTCTTCTGGTGGCGAGTTGCCTGAGCTTGATTCTGTCGAGGGAGCTTTGCAATGGAGGGAGGCGGCTTGGTCAAGGCGGCTTATTCAGCAGAAGCTTGGGGATATTTCTGCTATCATGAAAGCGTTTTCTGATTATGTTGATAGTTTGTGTGGGACGCCTTATTTTATCGATTACCAGATTTGGATGAGACGGCTGAGGAGAAATATTCGCGATGAAGATCATGGGAAAGACATTGAAACTTCTGGTTGAAGAAGATACATGATCACAGGTATGTTGATTGGATTTTTGAGCTCATGTTTTCTTTTTTCATACAAAGAGGATATGAGATTCGTTATTTTAGCCATGAAAAATTGTCTGATTGTATGTTATGATTCATTTTTGTAAAAATAGGACCCATTTGGTTTGTTTAGATGTTTATGAGAAGTCTTATAAGAGGCATCTGTCAATACTATTGTAAATGGGTACATATTTATTCTTGGTATGGATTCAGTTTTTTTTTTTATTTATTTCGAAAATAAAATGGCTACTACTATTTGTTCTTGTGTTGCCTTGTTCTTGGGTTCAAATACTGTGAACAAGGATAGATGATTCCAAGATCTATTTTACTTGTGCAATGAATGCACAAGAGTTGATACTAGTTTCAATCCGAAACTCAAAATATTTTTAATCCATTTCATGCCATATGTAATTATGTATGTACAAAAACTAGGGATGCCATGGCAATCTCTCCTGCACTTGACAAGTGAAAATAGGGATGTTCAATGCGTCGAGTTGCCCGTGACGGTCTATTTTTTTTATTTTGCGGATTGCACGAGTCGGGTTGGGTAAACCCGCACGGGTCGACCCGCAATATTTTAAAATATATATTTTATAATTTTATTAATATATAAAATATTTTTTAATATATATATTTTATAAAAAAAACCCGATGGGTTTTTTTTAAAACAATTTTTTTTTTTGGTTTGTGGGTAAAAAAAATCATTTTTTGACCCGATTGACTTGGTCAAACGGGTCGACCCGCGACCTGACCTGTTAGACCCATGGGTCGAGTCGCGGGTCAATTTTTTTTTTGCGGGTCACGGGTTGACCTGACCCGTTGAACATCCCTAGGTGAAAATATGAACAAAGTAGGGTGATGGACGAATGCAGATGAAGATTTATTACATGTCGATGGTCCGATAAAATACGTAATGCTTGCATTTTATATAAAGCCATAGCCTCCCTTATCAATGACCTGATCCATCTGGTTCACCCGACGAATGCATCCGTAAAGGCTAGCGGATGAAGTGGTCCGCCCACCCACCACCTGATCTATTATTATCCCTATACGTTTTAAGTATTTTTTCACCACAAATAAATGGTTAATAATCACAAAAATCACCTTATAAAAAGTCCAAAATAGTGTAGCTGACTTTCTTGCCTCTATAGCTTTTAATTTTGGTACTGATTATCATGTATTGCTTGACCCCCTGGAGGTGTTATTTCTTTTCTTGTTGATGATGTTAGGAGTCGAGCTATCTCCCATTTGCTGAATACTTAGCCCTCCTTTTATTTTAATAAAATGTCTCCTTGAGGGACCGAAGAGTACCGCCTCTCTTTCGACCAAAAAAAAAAGGGTTAATAATCACAAAATCACCTTATAAAAAGTCCAAAATATAGGTATTGCATACTCTTGATATTAGTATACAACTCGACCTATTGAACTCCTACTTAAGTGGAGGCAAAATATAGGCATGACGACATACTCTTGATATTAGTATACAAGTATATGGAAGCCCACATAAATTTGACTTTGCTCACATTTAATTTTCCACTTGAAATTGGAGCCCCATGAGCTATTTATATTGAATGAACTAGCTTCTTCAAATTGCACTCACACATTTCCATAAAAGGAGGCCAATTCTTACAAACATGTCCACACAAACTACACAAACCCAAATCAAATTCTCCTCATTCCAACCCTAAAACCACTGTTCTAAAAATTCCTTCTAGGCCCCGCCTAGCCGCTGGAAGGTCCCAATTCGCCTAGCCTTCCAGCCCGCCTAGGCACTCGTCTAAGACTGCCTAAGCAACTGTTCAGGTCGTCTAGGCGTTAGGTAGTCAATATCCGATCCGTCCAGTGCCCGCCTAGCGTTTTTTAGAACATTGCCTAAAACCAAAAGCAAAATGGCACATTCCAAAACCACCCTTGCCTTCCTTGCACTCACTCTCTTCCTCATTGCAAACCCTAAACCGAGTCACAGGCTCATCCTAAACGGCCAAAACATCACCCAAGTCCAAGTCCTCGGCACCCTTTACTGCTCAGCAACAGGCAACCCGGACCCTGCTTGCGGAGGCCTGAATTGCCCTCCGCTAAGCGGGGCCCCCGTGACTCTCTCGTGTTTCGGAGGGAGTACAACGTTAACGTTAGGTCAGGCGGTGACCAACACCTCCGGGGCATACGATGTTGTTTCTACCACGGTAGATGCTACCGCGGACATTGACCCGCAAGGGTGCTTCGTCAATGTTACACTCCCGGTGGCTGGCTGCGCCGTCCTTCCGCCCACCGGAAGCCTCCGAGCAACTCTTACGCTTGTTGATATTGTGTTGGGTGTGATTGCGACGTTTGTCTCTGAGTTGTTTGTCTTTGTTTAAATAAGTGGTTCTCATTTTGTTGAATGAACGTACGCATGCATATTTAAGACTAAGCATAATTTATGTGCATTTTTCCTTGAGCAAGGGAATTTTTTGTGCATATACACAAAGATATATATATATATATATATATAGGTTTTGGTTCAAGCGAAATCCACCCTTGTGGTGAGACCTTTGGCTTAAAGTGAGGATTAATCTCAACCATTAGATTTACATCATCACTATATAATGGATGGTCAAGAATTTTTATTTTAATTTTAATTTTTTTAATTTTTTTAATTTTAATTTTATTTTAATTTTATTTTAATTTTATTTTAATTTTATTTTTATTTTATTTTTTATTTTTTTTATTTTTTTTTTCATATTTTTATATTATATTCTTTGTTAAAAAAAGCTTTTAAAATATTAAATATGACAGTTCAATTTTTATATAGTACGAGTTCATTTTTATATACTAGAAGTTCAATTTTTTTATGTTAGGAGTTCAATTTTTCAATATTGTATGTGTTCAATTTTTATATTCTACGAGTTCATTTTTTATCTATGATAAGTTCAATTTTTATGTGCTTTGAGTTCATTTTTAAAATAATTTGATTTTTGCAAAACTAAAAAAATAAAAAATAAAAATAAAAAAATGAAAAAAATGAAATTTGAAATTTTTTGAAAAAAAGCTTTAAAAACGATAAATATGACAGTTCAATTTTTGTATACTACGAGTTCATTTTTATACACTAGAAGTTCAATTTTTTATGTTAGGTGTTCAATTTTCAATATTGTGTGAGTTCAATTTTTATATTCTACGAGTTCATTTTTTATCTATGATAAGTTCAATTTTTATGTGCTTTGAGTTCATTTTTAAAATAATTCGATTTTCACAAAACCAAAAAAATAGCAAAAAAAAAATAAAAAAATAAAAAAAATAAAAAAATAAAAAAAATAAAATAAAAAATAAAAAATAAAAAATAAAAAATGAATTTTTTTGAAAAAAAGCTTTAAAAATGTTAAATATGACAATTCAATTTTTATATACTACGAGTTCATTTTTATACAGTAGAAGTTTAATTTTTTTATGTTAGGAGTTCAATTTTCAATATTATACGAGTTCAATTTTATATTCTACGAGTTCATTTTTTATCTATGATAAGTTCAATTTTTATGTGCTTTGAGTTCATTTTTAAAATAATTCGATTTTCGCAAAACTAAAAAAATTTAAAAAAAAATTTTAAAAAAAAAAAATTTTAAAAATAAAAAAAAAAATAAATAAAATAAATAAAATAAAAAAAATAAATAAAATAAATAAAAATTTTGAAAAAAGGGTTTTAAAACGTTAAATATGACAATTTAATTTTTATATACTACGAGTTCATTTTTATACACTAGAAGTTCAATTTTTTTATATTAGGAGTTCAATTTTCAATATTGTATGAGTTCAATTTTTATATTCTACGAGTTCATTTTTTATCTATGATAAGTTCAACTTTTATGTGCTTTGAGTTCATTTTTAAAATAATTCGATTTTCGCAAAAAAAAAAAAGAAAAAAAAAAATTTTAAAAAAAAATTTTAAAAATTTTAAAAAAAATTAAAAAAAAAAAATTTGAAAAAAGTCTTGACCATTGAATACATAATAGATGGGTAAATCCAATGGTTGAGATTAGTCCTCATTTTAAGCCTTGGATGTACCACAAGGGTGGTCTTCACTTGAACCATGCCCTATATATATATATTAAGGCTCTAGAGAAACCTTATCTTCTAGAGAAACGGAAGAAACAATGAGAGGCGTTAGATATGATTTTATAAACGGCTGAGATTAAAGAAAAATAAGTGCAAAATATGAAATATTAATGAGAAACACTAGATTAGGCCAAAATCCTAAAATCTCGCCACTCTCTCTCTCCATATCTTTCAAATTTCCAAAACCGTCTATCTCTCCCTCCATTTTAATCTGATCCCCAATTATCTCTCAAATCAAATATTCTTTCTTTGAGGATAGCCATTAACGAGTTTCAGAGCTTTCCAAGCATCTCCGCCTCCACCAAGAGATCTTGCCACCAAGTTACATCAATCGAGGCCCCATCATCGTGAGATCATCCAGGCACAAATGGTAATAATTTTAATTTGGATTAGAATCAAATATACATGAATATATGAACTTTGATCCATTATATATTTCGTAAGCTTCATATATGTGTTCCTAATTCGTGATGCTTATGCGTACAGGTGATGGGAATCGAATCTTATTTATTTTGATTTTTGTACAGATTTATTTTAATTGTAATCAAAACTTTATTTTGATTTTTATTCGTACAGGTGATGATGTTAGATTATTGTGCGTACAGGAAATGAATCAATTTTGTTTGATGGAGATGGATCTTTATGCATACTTATGGTGATGGATTTTTTAGGCGTCATGTGATGCTTATTTTTCTTCAAGCAGATTGATTCGGGTATGCATATTTTTTTTTTGCACTTGCACGTAGTAGATTTAGGATTTGCAATTGACTAGTTTTTTGAATTTGTTGTAGGTTCAAAACATTCAAAAGCAAACAAGCATGTTGATGTGGTTGATGCTCTTGTTGTGCATTCGGAGAATGGGGAAGATGATAATTTAGTTACATTGTTATTATGTTCGATATCTTTAATTACAAATTCGAGTTATTGCATACACATGTTCAAAACTGTGAAATCGATATTCAGATATATTTACATGTTATGTATTGTGAATTTAATATTCACATATTTTGTATATATGTTCGAGATTGCGTACTAATATTCAGATATATTATACACATATTCGAGTTCTTTTATACATATCTTCAAAACTGTGAAGTTAATATTCAAATATATTGTATACTTGTTAAATATTGTGAAATGAATATTCAGATACTTTGTATAAATGTTCGAAATTATGTTCTTACTATTCGTTGACACATTGGCTAGTTCAATATTTAATAGAACATATTCAGATATAATAATATTATCACTTCAAATGCATATTCGAGAATGGGGTATGCATTTTCATGTAAACATAATATTATATTCAATATGTAATCACGTTACTACTACAACTAACCTGAACATACATGACAATAAACTTGAATATACATAATAACAACGACATATTCGAGAATGTGCTGTGCATATTTGAGTACAGAACCTAGTATGTTCAATATGTAAAATCATATAACGGCATATTCGAGAATGTGATATGGATATTCGAGCACAGATCATAGTACGTTCAATTTGTAAGCTCGCATATTCAGTCAAATTATCATATTAGTAATATAAAGGCATATTCGATAACGTCTTAAGCATATTCGAATGCAGAACCTGCAATTCGAGAATGTAATCTTAAAATTCATTTACACATATTACCTTTTTAATTTTTAAAATTATGGCAACTATCTCCTAAATTTTAGGAATAAATAAGCCTATTTAATTTTTGGAAATTATGTTTCAATTTGAAAATCATGTCAACTACAGATTTGCAAATCACCTTTTATTTTTCTAGATTTTTTCTTTTTTCTTTTATAATTCAGCCCCTTTATTTTCGCACATGCCTTTTTTATTTCAATCTAGTAAATCTCTCCCTATTTTAAATATAATGGATCCGCAAATCTCACCCTTAAATTACCTTCATCCAACGCCTCATATTCATTCCCTCGTTTCTCTACAATTGTCGTTTCTCTTGAACCCTCCCCTATATATATATATATAGTATTAGGATCTAGTAGAAAGACTTTTAGAGTAGAAAATGAGGGTAAATATAGACCATTAGATTAGAATTTTTAAATGGCTGAGATTTTGTTTAAAAAATGTGTAAAATATGATATGGGCTACTAAATACAAGATTATTTCTACTAGAGATAATATTGGATACAAAATCTTTTCTCTTTCCAATTTATAATATCTCCTCTCCCAAATTTACGTAAAGATTAATCCCTTTCTCTGTATACTCTCTCCTAGTCTGGCTATTCTCTCTATCAGAAGTGAGATCGAGTCGGCTCCATGTTTATTTGATCTCCAT
Organism: Fallopia convolvulus; assembly: GCA_964016875.1. Taxonomy (NCBI): domain Eukaryota; kingdom Viridiplantae; phylum Streptophyta; class Magnoliopsida; order Caryophyllales; family Polygonaceae; genus Fallopia; species Fallopia convolvulus. The sequence continues at coordinate 55,833,461 of OZ024735.1, forward strand.
TGAAGTAATTTCTCGATTTACAGGTATGATATTTTGTCTCTTGCAATTAAGTATAACCCTAGTATTGGGATTTACTTTGTACTAATTTATAAACCCTAAATTTCAAAATTGGATCCAACTCATCTATATATGAACGAGTAGGATTGATTGATTGTTGAGAGTTGAAGAATCCACTCTTTGTTCCTTCTTTAAAGTATAATCATTCGAATTTTTTGTTTTATCTTTTTAGGTTGTGATTTATACTTGCAATGCATAGAAATTAAATTATTATTCTTGATTTTAGGGTTTACTGCTTGCCTTGTTCAAGGACTATTAACACCCGATCGAGGAGTAAACAAATGAGGACTTGGTGGAGTGTGAGTTTAAAGACGTCAATTTGAACCCAACCAACATCTTTGAGGTTGTTATCATCGTTTTTGGTGTCATCTAATACACACATTTATTCTATTGGTAAGTTTGATTAGTCTTATATACTTCTATTGCATACAAAATTAAATCAAGTTTTTTTAGAGGTTTGAAATCATTGTTGATTTTAGCCTCAATTTGTGGGTGATATTCATTGTAATTTGCAACGATATTCACAAATGTATGTAGTAATATTCATGAAATTGAATTATGACATTATTGCTATTAAAAATAATATTTGAGAGATTTACAAATATTTATCTACTTTTTTTTTATTTGAAGGTACCAATGGTCGGGAAATATCGAAGGAAGTTGAGGAAGATGAAGCCTACATAAGGACAATGGATTATAATTATACGTTTTTTATTTTTTATTCGTGATATTTGTACTTGGGTGATCATATTCACCATTTTAGCTAGTGATATTCATGAAACTAGGCAGTCATATTCATCATATTAGCTAGTGATAATCATTTAACTAGGTGGTCATATTCACCACATTATTTATGTAAACGAGTGAGCATATTCACCATATAAGCTAATGATATTCATGTAACTGAATAGTGATATTCTTATCATTAAATGGTGATATTTGTGTAGCTTTTCAATTCAAGTGTATGTATTCATTTTAATTTTAATATATATATTCATTTATAGAATTATAATGACCGAGATTATACAACCATTCATTTTTAATCATATTCATCGTAACACAAGTACATATTCATTGTTTATCACATTGGTATTCACTCGGCAGTCTACGAGAATGTATATTCATTGTTCATCACGTTGGTATTCGTTCTTCTGGTATGCTACGGGAATAGAATATATTACAAAATTACGTCGATCAATATCAATTAATTTTAAAAATAGGATAAAATCAATATTAAAAATAGAATTTCAGATTTTGTAGGTGATTTGATTTACGTCAATATCAATAATTCCTTCCTTTTTTTATTTTTTTAAATGATCTGTTTGCTATTTTTAAGGGATGTGAGATTTTTTTGGCAAATGACATCTAATCTAGTGATATTCACCATATTTTAACTATTTTGTATTCTCAAATCTCACCATCAATTCGCTTTAATCCAACGCCTCAAATTCACACTCACTTTCTATCACAATTAGCTTTCTACCGAAACCTCCCCATATATATATATATATATATATATATATATATATATATATATATATATATATATATATATATATATATATACACACACACACATACACACGGTATAATTTTCTTTGAATGTGGTGGCATATGTTGTATTGTACTATTGTTTCAAACTAAAATTAATGATATAAATAAGCATGGCTTATATTTTAATTTTGATGATTCAATGACAGCCTACTTTCGCACATCTATGTTTTATTGGTAGAAACTTGGCACATCTAATTGTTATACGGAGTTAATTGTGTGATCAAAATTGATTAATGTCCAGTGAATCAAAATATATTGTGCGAGGTCTATATATCTTTCCATGCACACATGTGTTTTATGTCTAACATATAAGTTCATTTTGGTTTAATTTTAAAACCAACAATAGAAGGACTATTTTCACACTCCCTCGAGTGGCAACCAGTATATTCCACTAAAAAAAAGTGGCAACCAGTATATATAATCTAATTGTCACTTGACATTATGCCTTATGATATGCAAACCACCATAACGGATGGATAGCGTACACCTAGCGGCCATAGCCTAACCCAAACAACCAGAAATCGAGTCCAGGTCTAAACCTACTTTGATACTATGACAAAGTTCAGTAGACCAATATAACGTGGAGGTCTATACAAACTCTAGTTTGTGTGTGTGTTTAGTTTATCTAATTTAATTGTCATTTTTTATTCATCTTATTTTCACAAATTAAAAGTAGGCAAAAGCTCAATTTTCCAATAGTGGTAGCAAGGCAAGATCTATTTGAAAACATTGCTAGTTTATGCAGTTTAAGATAAGGTTCAGTAACTCTTTCTTAGTTCTTGAAAGCTTCGGTGTTCATACGATGATAACATCTTCAAGCTCATGATGGACAACTAATCATATTGTTAGCCAATGATAGAAAATAGTTTGTGTGGGAAAGTTCTCTGATTTTAAATTATATGTATGTACAAAAACTAGGGATGTCATGACAATCTCTCCTGCATCTGATGGGCGAAAATCCGAATAAAGTAGAGTGATGAAGAAATATGGATGGAGATTTATCACTCGTCATTGACCTAATATAGATTAAAAAATATATATTTTATTCATTTAATATTATTTGTGATATAAACAAGAATTTGTATTACATATGTAAAAATACATAATGCATGCATTATAGTTTATATCAAGTCAAAACTTTTAATTTTCTAGTGGATGAAGTTGCCTATCTGCCTTTCACCTGACGAGTGATAAAAGTGGTCCATCCACCCACCACATAATCTATTATCTACGAAATATATATGTGTTTTTTTTACAATAATTAAATAGTTAATAATCACAAAAGCACCTTATAAAAAAGTTCAAATATAGGGATGACATACTCTTATATATTATTAATATTAGTATACGATTTGGCCTATTGAACTGCTACTTAAGTGAAGAGGTCAACATAAAGATACGGTTATATACAAGTATATATTGGCCCATAAATTTGACCTTTTCTCACACATTTAATTTTCCACTTGAGCCCCAGGCATTTGGTGTGGTGGTTGGGTCTTTTCCGAATGTGTACCACGTTTTGGGTTCGAGCCTTGCTGGTGGCACATATGAATTATTTCACTTGTGGGCAAGATAGCTCCCCTTAGCGCAAGCCTTTGAGTTGAGGCGCGCCACCATTACAGCGTCCCGCGATTTACCCCCTCTCCGTGGCCCAAGGCAGGGTGCGGGGAGGCACGGGACTAGTCGGAACCGCTCCCTGCAAAGCAGGTTCGAGCCCCGAAAACCCGCGACCCCCAAAAAAAATTCCACTTGAAATTGGAGCCCCATGAGCTATTTATATCATGAACTAGCTTCTTCAAGTTGCACTCACACATTTTTTCTATAAAATGAAAGCCAATCCTTGCAAACATGTCCACACAAACACAAACCAATTCTCCTCATTCAAACCCTAAAACCAAAACAAAACAAAATGGCACATTTCAAAACCACTCTTGCCTTCCTTGCATTCGCTCTCTTCCTCATCGCAACGCCTCACTCGAGCCACGGGCTCACCCTAAACGGGCAAAACATCGCCCAAGTCCAAGTCCTCGGCACCCTCTACTGCTCAGCAACAGGCAACCCAGACCCCGTTTGCGGAGGCCTAAATTGCCCTCCGCTAAGCGGGGCCCCCGTGACTCTCTCGTGTTTCGGCGGTAGGACAACGTTAGGTCAAGCAGTGACCAACACCTCCGGGTTTTACGAGGTTGCTTTTAACACGGTAGATAGCGCGGCCTTTGACCCGTCAGCGTGCTCCATCAATGTCACACTCCCGGTGGCTGGCTGCGCCGTCCTTCCGCCCACCGGAAACCTCCGTGCAACTCTTACACTTGTGGAAATTGTGTCGGGTGTGTTGGGTGCGATTGCAACGTTTGTCTCCGGGGTGGTTAGCGTTGTTTAAATAAGTGGTTCTCATTTTGTTGGATGAACGTATGCATGCATGTTTAAGACAAGAATAATTTGTGCGCATTTTTCCTTGAGCAAGGGAATTTTGTGTGCATATCTACGAAGATATATATATACAATGTAATTTTCTTTAAATGTGATGGTCGTATGTTGTATTGTACTATTGTTTCGAACTAAAATTAATAATATAAATAAGCATGCCTTATGTTTTAATTTTGGCGATGTAATATATGACAGCCTACTTCGCACATCATTTTTTTTAGAAACTTCGCACATCTAATTCTTATACGGAGTTAATTGTTTGATCAAAATTTATTAAAGTCCATTGGGCTAATATATCGCGGGAGGTCTATATGTTTTTACATGCACACATTTATTTTATAAGGTTTAGCATATAAGTTCAGTGATGTACAATTCTAAAACCAATAGCAATAGGAGGATTAGTCCAAAGATTTGTAGATATTTATTCATTAAACTTCCGATGTGAGAAGTATTATTTTCACACACTCTCTCAAGTGGCAACTAGTATAATCTATTTTTCACTTGACATTACGCCTTATGACTTGCAAACCACCAGAACAAATGGGTACGTAGCGTACGTCTAGCGACCCTAACCCAACCTAAACAACCAAAAATCGGGTCCAGGATTAAACCTACTTTGATACTGACAAAGTTTAGTGGACTATTAATATAACGTGGAGGTTTACACAAACTCTAGTTTGTGTGTGTGTGTGCAGTGTTTAGTTTATCTTGTTTAATTGCCATTTTTTGTCCATCTTATTTTCACAAAGTAGGCAAAAGCTCAATTTCCAACAGTGGTAGCAAGGCAAGATTTGTTTGTAAACATTGTTAGCTTATGCAGCTTAAGATGAGGGCCAGTGTCACATACGATAATGACCAAGCCCGTCTCAATCATTTCATGAGCCATAGGGCGAAATAAAATTTGGGGGGCCCTTAAACATAACAAATAAATAGGACTTTTTTAGTATAAAAAATAAATGGGCCTTTTAATACAATTTTTATTTATTTTTTAATCAGAAAATTAATAGGCCTTTTTTAACATTAATAGACTTTTTTTAACATTAATGAACTTATTACTAATAGTAATTTTCAATCTAGATGCCTTTATATTTCGAAGGCCCATGGTGACCGCCCCTCCTGGCCCACCCAATTAGCCGGCCCTGATTAATGACATCTTCAAGCTCATGATGGACAACTAATCATATTGTTAGCCAATAATAGAAAATAGTTTGTGTGGGAAAATTCTCTGATTTTAAATTATATGTATGTACAAAAACTAGGGATGCCATGACAACCTCTCCCGTACCTGATGGGCAAAAATCCAAACAAAGTAGGGTGATGAAGAGGTATGTATGAAGATTTATCACTCGCCACTGACCTAGTATATAGATTATTGAAATATATATTTTATTCATTTAATATTATTTGTGAAATAAACAAGAACTTTTATTACATATGTAAAAATACATAATGCATGCATTATGGGTTATATCAAGTCATAACTTTTAATTTTCTAGGATGAGTGATGAAAGTGGTCCATCCACCTACTACGTAATCTATTGTCATTCCTATACGAAATATATATGTGTTTTTTTTTACAATAATTAAATAGTTAATAATCACAAAAGCACCTTATAAAAAAGTCCAAATATAGGCATGACATAATCTTATATATTATTAATATTAGTATAAGATTCGGCCTATTGAACTACTACTTAAGTGAAGAGGTCAACATAAAGATATGGTTATATACAAGCAGGGGGAGCCAGGAATCAGGCTCGGGGAAGCTAAATTTATAAAATACGAATCAACACTAGACAAATTTGTCATTCTTGGTCGATCAACACTAGACAAACTCGGAATACGATCAGGATTATAACTAGAACCTACATTTTATAAAACGTCAATAGTTGTAAAAAATCTATTCATTTCCTAAACACAAACAGTTAAAGAGCAGGAATATTAATCCATGACTTCCTCTGTCAATAAATCCAACAATTAAATATCAACAATTGCAATTGAATCTAATAAATAACGGAAGAAGAATTAAACCTTTTAGTTTTTTTTACAATTGCAATTGGAAACCACTTGGCGGAGCCAAGTATACAAATATATATTGGCCCATAAATTTGACCTTTGCTCACACATTTAATTTCCCACTTGAAATTGAAGCCCCGTGAGCTATTTATATTGAATGAACTAGCTTCTTCAAGTTGCACTTGCACATTTCCATAAAAGGAAGCCAATATCCTTACAAAAATGTCCACACAAACTACACAAACACAAAGCAATTACAAACATGGCACATTCCAAAGCCACTCTTGCCTTCCTTGCACTCACTCTCTTCCTCGTCGCAACGCCTCACTCGAGCCACGGGCTCAACATAAGCGACGACCCAAATCTCGCCCGAGTCCAAGTCCTCGGTGTCCTCTATTGCACATCCACGGGCAACCCGGACCCCGCTTGCGGAGGCCTGAATTGCCCTCCGCTAATCGGGGTCCCCGTTGCCATCTCGTGCGGCAACAGTAGGACAACGTTAGCTCAGGCGGTGACCAACACCTCCGGGGCATACATGGCTGTTTTTAACACGGCGGGTAGCCTGCTCTTTGACCCGTCTTTGTGTGCCGCCTATGTTAATCTCCCGGTGCTTGCCTGCGCCGCTCTCCCGCCCACCGGAAACCTCCGTGCGACGCTTAAGCCTGTTGGTGTTGTGTCGGATGGGGTGTCGGGTGGGCTGGGTCTGGTTGAGACGCTTGGCACTGAGACGTTTGGCCTTATTTCTTAAAGTGGTCCGTTCCTCGTTGTGTTGGATGAACGTACGCATGCATGTTTAAGACTTAAGAATAATTTATGCGCGCCTTCGGGCATCTAGTTAAATGGTAAAGACTTATATTATCATGAGGTTTTCGTTTTAATTTTTACAGGCCCAAGATAAAAAAAAAAAAGAATAATTTGTGTGCAATTTACCTTGAGCAAGGGAGTTTTGTGCGCATATATGTGATGTAATTTTCTTTGAAATGGCCGTATGTTGTATTGTACTATAGTATCGAACTAAAATTAATACTATAAATAAGCATGCCTTACGTTTTTAAATTTTGTGAATATTTGACAGCCTACTTCTCACATTTAATTCTTATACGGGGTTAATTGTTTGATCAAAATTTGTTAATGTTTGGTGGGTTAATATAATTTGGGGTCCACACATCATTCTATAAGCATATGCGCGTTAGGTCCAACTTATAAGGCTAATGAGGTTCGATTTTAAAACAAATTAGTAATAGTTGTAGACATTTTTTTACATAACTGCCGATGTGGGAAGTACTATTTCCACACGCTTCCTCGAGTGAATACTAGCCCGGTCCAATTGTCACTTGACATTATTCTTTGTGGCCTGTAAACAACCAGAACGGGCGGATAGCGTACGCCTAGCGACTCTAACCTAATCCAAACAACTAGGAATTGGGTCTAGGACTAAACTTACTTTGATACATTGTTAGCTTATGAAATTTAAGATGGAGGCCAACACTGCATATGATGGTGACATGTTCAAGCTCACGATAAATAATTACTCATATTGTTAGCCAATGATAGAAAATCACCTTTGTTACAAGGATTTATACGGGACCCGTCAGAGACAAGCCATAGAAAAAGAGTGGTGATCTTCGGAAGCCATAAAAAAAACAGTTACAAGGACTGGGAGATTTTCTACCTATACAAAAGCTTTTGAACTATAAAAGCTCCAAATCCAATCAATGATTGTACGGTTTGTAAAACCTGGAGTATAAAGATGTCTATAGTATGATTGAGCACTTACACAACTTTAAGAAGCTAGTAAATCAATTAACAAATGACGAGACGAAAGGTGAAAGATGAAATGCAAGCCCTTCAATTCTTCATGTCCTTACCGGAGAGTTGGGATGCTAACAAAAATTGTTATAAAGAAATCTTTTTTTTTGGTTGAAAATTGTTATAAAGCATTTAGGCTACGTTATGGTCTATTAATTTTATTTTGATCGAATAAATTTAGGTTGAGAGGTTGGCATCCCGATATAAAGACAAGGAAGATCCAAGAGCTTAGAGAGCTCTTACGAAAAGATATGATCTATTAATTAAACCTCTACTTCAAAGTGGAGGTCAAACTAAGATATGATCAAAATTTGACTTTGATCAAAAAATTGGCCTTTTTTTTGGACAAATTGGACGCTTCGTGATCAAAATCATGGACCAACTTCTTGCAAGTTGTACTTGCATATACTAGCCTATAAAAAAAATCAATCCCTACAAGCATTTCCACACAACTACAAAAATGGGTCATTCCATCATGCTAGCCGCCCTTGCACTCACTCGATCTCCTCCTCGTTGCAATACCTAACCCGAGCCATGGGCTCACCACAAGCGACAAACACCTATGGGGCGTAAGAGGTTATTTATAACACGATGACCAATGTGTCCTTTGACCCGTCTCCGTCTATGTTAGTCTCCCGGTGTGCCAACGAGAAACCTCCTTGCGACGCTAGGGCTTGCTCGGTTTGCGTCGGGTGTAACGGGTTGCATTTTGACGTATGCCCCTAGGACTTTCCTGGTTGCAGGTTTAAGGACTAAGAATAAGTTGGCACATTAAGTATACATGCATGATACAAATGTGTCATGCATGTATACCTAATGTGCCAAATTTAATGCACCCTAATGAATATGATCAATATATGTATAATGTATTTTTATTTTTATTTCTATATATGAACGTATGGTGTATTATACTATTGTTTCGAATGAAAACTGTTGGGCCCAAAACTTCGTAAACCCATTTGAAGAGGCCCAGAAGAGTCACATGTCTGAAAACATGTCAAGCCTAGAGGCATGTGCAATGAAGAAAAACGCCGAGCGAAGATCTGAGAAGAAACAAAAGCGGTTCCGAGATTGCCAAACCTCGTACACAGTGGCCTGGAAACCTAAGAGCCGAACCTTGAACACCAGCGAGCCTTTCTTCTCGCTTGCGGAGAACCAATTGATCGACCCAGTCGTACAAGCTGTAGCTGTGCAACGCTCTCGGAATAATACCAGTCCATTCCATCACCACGGGCAAGAACATCGCGTGAGAAGGAGCACTCAAACCACACGTGGTCTCTTGTCTCCAAGGGAGTATTACAAGCTTTGCAGGAGGTATCAAGCTCGTTGAGAAAGTGGGAAAAAAATCGTTGCTTCGTTGGTGCTATATTCTGGGTCGTCAATTATGAAGTCGATCTTAACTATTTGACTAAATGTCTCATAGTTAGGATCATATATCTTCATCAAGTGCACATGTAAGAATGCTCGAATTTCGGGATTGAATCAAAGATGAAGTGATTTTATTGACGTGAGATGCCGATGTAAGCAAATCGATCATTAACTATGGACATCAAAGCGAATATACAATAAGCTATCTTTATAAAAGTTTTGTGGCAATGCTGAAATGGCTCTTTGCCCATTCCCAATATGTTAGACAAAAACAATATCTATGCATACGTACGTGGGATCACTAATTGCTTGCAATAATTCACATACCTTTCCTCTCAATACGGTTAAGCCTTCAAGGGTAATACTCAGAGGTCTCGTGTTTGACTCTTATTGATAGTGCCCTTCACGCACTTCACCAAAAAAAAGATGAATAATGTTATTTAATATGAGATCGTTTTATTTATTATTTTAACATCTACTTTAATATATATATATAATAATTAATAGTAATGTACTAGTAACATTATGTATTATGGTAGGAATAGGAAATTCTTTTTTAAAAAGATACGAGACTACTACTCTCAATTGCATAATGAACCTCTATCCAACGTAGAGGTCAAAATACATACTCCCTCCGTTCAAAAATACATGATGTTTTAACTTGATTATCTTGTTCAATAATACTTGATGTTTTACATAATTTATCATATTTTTTCCAATATTATCCTCATTAATTAAAAAAGAATAGTAAAAATAAAAAATAGAAAAGGAAAGATCTTCACAAGATTTATGGGTATTTAAGTCAAATCACATACCTTATTAATTTTAGAGACAAATCCTAAAACATTATGTATTTCTGAACGGATGGAGTATATGATATATGAGATACGTATCTTCAACAAGCTACTAGTTACAACTTACAAGTACCGATACATTTGACTTTGCTCACAAAATTTTCCTTTTTTGGAATAAATAATTAGATGGTCCATGATCAAAATAATGGATCGATTAACTCCATGCAACTTGTGCTTGCACGTACAACCCTATAAAAGGAAGCCAATACCTTCAAACAATTTCCACACAACAACACAAACACACACAAAGCAAACACACTTCCAAAGCCAAAAACCCTAAAAAAAACACACAACAAAAAATGTCTCATTCCAAGATCATGCTAGCCTCCCTAGCACTCGCTATCTTCCTCATTACGTCACCTCACCTGAGCCACGGGCTCATCCTAAACGGCCAAAACATCGCCCAGGTCAAAATTCCCGGGGTCGTCTATTGCTCTGTGGCGGGCAACGCGAACCCCGATTGTGGGGGCGTGAACTGCCCGCCGCTAAACGGGGCCCTCGTAACGGTCTCATGCAACGGAGGGACGACGACGTTAGGTCAGGCGGTGACCAACACTGCCGGGGCGTACGAGGTTGTTTTCAACACCTTGGACAGCCTTCTCTTCGACCCGTCCGCGTGTTATATCTTCGTTAGGGCCCGGGCCGCTAGCTGCGCTGTCCTTCCACCGACTGGAGTCCTCCGTGCAACTCTGACGGTCGGTAGTGTTGTGTCGGGTGTTGTGTCGGGTTTAACGGGTGGGATTGCGACGCTTGTTCCCGGAGTGTTTCAGCTTATTTAGTAGCATTTAAGTAAGCAATAGTTCTGTATAGGGGACGGAGAGTACTGTCTCTCCTTCTACCGAAAAAAAAGACTCTTAAGAATAATTTGTGTATGCAAGAAAATGCCACAACTAATATATATGTTAAATGTCGTGTAATAACCATATAGACGATCGATGTAATTTTCTTTGGTTGTATGTTATGATGACCGTATGTTGTATTGTAAATATTGTTTCAAACTACATTTCGAACTATTGTTTCAAACTAAAACTAATATAAATTCAATAAACATGCCATTTGCGTACGTTTTAATTTTGGTCATACTTGGCACATTATTAACCAAACAAAACATACCTACTATACATATAAGCCTTGAGTTATTCCTTATATTACCAATTGGTTTTAGAATGGAACCCCATTAGACTTGTGTACTGAATTTACGTACGCACGACTCTCCGTTTATGGCCCACGGACTTTCACATGGTATCAAAGCTCACGGTCTAGTCCTAGACCCGTTTCCTGACTTGTTAGGGCCGGGATTGAGTTTATCGGTTGATGCTACCCATCCGTTATTTGGGTTGTGTTTGGGTATAAAGATATTGAGATGTCACCCTCCGTTCTCTAGGCTAACTATAAAAGAGATTGAGATGCTACTTGCTAGACTCATTTGTCCAATTGTCAACTAGCTAGGTCAGGTCAGTTGCACACTTGTACTTGTGGGAGTGTGTTGAGAAACATGTCTACTTTATAAGTTCTTGGGTTACTCTTTTATTGTCAATTGGTTTTAGGATAAAATCTCATTGAACTTAAAAGTACTTTAATTAACTTGATTTTCAAGCTCCATGTACAGAAGTAGAAGTAGTAGTAGTAGTAGTGGATTCAACATGGAGACCTAAAAGACATCTAAACGTACATGTCAAATTAAGATTTTGATCAAGTACTTTAGAACCCATTCACGAATTGGATGTTAGTTGACTCAAACGGTATACAATATTAATTGCTATTAAGCTTTTAGCGATCCGTTTGAACTTATGATCCATAAGTTGTAATGAGGCTTCGTGAATCACTATATAAACTATCGAAAATACATAATAATTAATTTGTACTCTGTAATCTGTCTCCATAATAATATATTGTTTCTCTGCCCGTGGACGTAGGTAATTAACATACTGTTACCGAACCACGTAAATCTTCGTGTCGATTCTGTTTATTGTTCTCATTCGATCTCTCGTTACAACAGTCAGATCGTTAATTATATACTCTCTCCGTCCCATTTTGATTGTCCAATGGTACAAAAAAACACATATTAATAAAGGGTAGAAATTGTATTGGAAAAGTAAAAAGGTAAGAGAGAGGAAATAATTAAATTAATTTTGTAGTTGAATCAACCAATAGAAATAAGGAGAGGAGTATTGGAATTTGAGATTCTATTGAACTTTGTAAAAGTTGGTCAAAAATTTTAGGACAAAAAAAATATGCTTTGGACAAATTTAATGGGACGAAGGGAGTATCATGTAAAATTCATCAAGCGGTTCCAAGATTGTCAAACCTCATACACAATGGTCTGGAAAGCTAAGAGCCGAACCTTGAACACCAGCGAGCCTTTCTTCTCACTTGCGGAGAACTAGTTGACCCAGTCGCTCAAGTTGTAGCTGTGCAGCGCTCTCAAAACACATGTGGTCTCTTGTCTCCAAAGGAATATTACAAGTTTTGCAAGAGGTATCAAGCTCGTTGAGAAAGTAGGAAAGTCATTGCTTGGTTAGTGTTTTATTCCGAGACGGCAATCATGAAGTCGATCTTAACTGTTTAACTAAATATCCGAAGGTAGTTAGGATCATATATTTTAATCAAGTGCACATGTAAGAATGACTTTAATACTCGAATTTCGGGATTGAATCAAAGATGGAATGATATTATTTACGTGAGATACTGATGTAAGCAAATCATCAAACTATGGACATCAAAGCGAATATACAAATATACAATAAGCTTTCTTTTTTAAAAGCTTTGTGGCAATGCTGAAATTACTCTTTGCCCATTCCCAATATGTTAGACAAAATTAACAATATCTATGCATAAGTACGTGGGATCACTAATTGGTTGCAATAATTCATACACCCTTCATCTCAATACCTTCCATATATACTCATATCTAAAGCTTTAAACTAAAAAATATTCTTTTTCAAAATAAAAGTTGAAATTTTTATGTGTATAGCTTTATAAACTAATCCTGATTCGAGTGCCTTGCCCAAGATTTTAAAATATTATTATACGCCTTTCGTTCATGAAAACTTGTCATTCTAACTTGATTTTCTTAAGAAAATCAGTTATTTGTGGTATTTTAGCCCATTTTTTCATAATATCCATATTAATTAAAAATATTTACAAAAATTATAATAAAAGGTGAAAGATCTTAAGATTGAAGATATTTTAGCCTTTCTTAATCTTTGAAATAAACTCTAAAACGGTAATTTTATGTGAATGGGGTAGTATTATTTGTTTGTAGTTGTTAAATTTTGATTAAATTGATATAGATAAGGATATTTTTAAAAAATTATATGTATTTTTTTCTATAAAAACTATAGTTTTCAAAAATAATTATTAAAAATTTATATAGGTAAGACTATTTTAAAAAAAAATATACATATCTTATTAAAAAAGATATTATATCCAAAAATAAAAATAAAAATATTAATTATTTTGTTTAATGTATACAAATATAACTAAATATAAATAATTTCATTAAATTTCAAGTTCAACCAATCTAATTTATTTAATAAATATAGATAATGTTGTTTGATATGAGATCATTTTATATATTATTTTAATATCTATTTTAGTATATAATAATTAATAATTTATAGTAACATTATGTATTATGGTAGGAATAGGAAATTCTTTTTTTTTTGGTCATTGTCACCCCAGTTCAGCGGAGAGCTTTTGCTCCATCAAACGCCTACGTCTGGAGTTCGAGTCTCGCGAGGAAAATTCTTTTTAAAAAAGATACGAGAGATCGACTCTCAATTGGCTATTGAACCTCTATCGAACGTAAAGGTCAAAATACATATATGAGATACGTATCTTCAACAAGCTACTAGTTACAACTTACAAGTACGTATATATGTGCCGATACATTTGACTTTGCTCACAAAATTATCCTTTTTTGGAATAAACAATTGGATGGTCCATGATCAACATAATGGATCGATAATTCGATATTAACTCCATGCAACTTGTGCTTGCACGTACAACCCTATAAAAGGAAGCCAATACCTTCAAACAATTTCCACACAACAACACAAACACACACAAAGCAAACACACTTCCAAAGCCAAAACCCTAAAACCCTAAAACACACAACAAACACAAAATGTCACATTCCAAGATCATGCTAGCCTCCCTAGCACTCGCTATCTTCCTCATTGCGTCACCTCACCTGAGCCACGGGCTCATCCTAAACGGCCAAAACATCGCCCAGGTCAAAGTTCCCGGGGTCGTCTATTGCTCTGTGGCGGGCAACGCGAACCCTGATTGTGGGGGCGTGAACTGCCCGCCGCTAAATGGGGCCCTCGTAACGGTCTCATGCAACGGAGGGACGACGACGTTAGGCCAGGCGGTGACCAACACCGCCGGGGCGTACGAGGTTGTTTTTAACACCTTGGACAGCCTTCTCTTCGACCCGTCCGCGTGTTATATCTTCGTTAGGGCCCGGGCCGCTAGCTGCGCTGTCCTTCCGCCGACCGGAGTCCTTCGTGCAACTCTGACGGTTGGTAGTGTTGTGTCAGGTGTTGTGTCGGGTTTAACGGGTGGGATTGCGACGCTTGTCCCCGGAGTGTTTCAGCTTATTTAGTAGCATTTAAGTAAGCAATACTTAAGTATAGATGGAGAATACTCTCTCTCCTTCTACCGAAAAAAAAAGACTCTTAAGAATAATTTGTGTACGCAATGAAATGCCACAACTAATATATAAGTTAAATGTCGTGTAATGACCATATAGACGATCGATGTAATTTTCTTTGGTTATGATGACCGTATGCTGTATTGTACTGTTGTTTCAAACTACATTTCGAACTATGCTTTCAAACTAAGGCTCCATTTGGTTTGTCGTGAAATATGGAAATGTAAACGGAAACGAAATAAATCTAGACCATTTTTTGTATCATAATACATTAATATAAAAAAAAAAATCATTCAACACCTTGTCCACTATAAAAGTGAGATAGAAGAAAGTGATTTTACCATTTTGTTACCCACCTCCTTGATGGAGGAATGATTGAGGTGGAGCAAGCCCCTTTTTACAGTGGATTAGAGGTTGGACAAAACAAGTTGATTTTTTTTATCAATGTATCATGACACTGAAATGGACTACATTCATATCCGTTTCGTTTACATTTCAATTAATTACAACCAAACGTTGCCTAAAACTAATAAAAATTCAATAAACATGCCATTTGCGTACGTTTTAATTTTGGTCATACTTGACACATTATGAACCAAACAAAGAGTACTTTAATTAACTTTCTGTATGTACTTTATTTAGTTTTTGTTCTATAAGAATCATGTGTTACATATATATGTATCACATGTATAATGTGCTAGTAACATTACACCATCCTTAGCAAATTCTTTTTGCAATAGGCATTATCAAACGAATTAGGGGAGAAATTTCTTATAACTAGAAGACAATGATGTTACAGTGATGCAACACCATCTCTCTGAAATCAATTTTGGACGATAATGGAACTGAGAATTCTGAATTCAATTTGTGTTTTATAGAGGAAGTGGAAGAGTGAGCCCCTCAAATACAGACTTACCTTACAATCTACCCCAAAAACTAAGTACCAAACTCCATAGGCAGGAAAAAAGAAACAATCTTGCAATTCTAATTTTCAAGGGAAATAAGAGGAACAAATTTGCAGAGAATGATTAATCAAACCACAATCCAGAACAATGGAAGTGAAATTCAGCGAGCAAATTGTCCAAACAAGGCTCAATTTAAGATCTTGCTGGCTGATTTCATCTTATCTTCCATGTGGGTTTGTTCAAGCTCAATTATCAATCTCATGGTTCACAGAGTTCTCGGGTTTGAGGAGAATCAAATTGCAGAAGCCATTGAATGTGCTTTCAAGGTCACAAACATGTTCTTTTTCGCTCTAATTAGCGGCGAATATGGATCTTATAATCCTCTAGCAGTTTTAGTTGGCGCCATTTCTGGCAATTTCAACCGGTTTCTTTTCACTTTGGGCGCTAGAATTCCAGCCCAGGTTAACCACTTTTCTCCATTGATTATTAATTTTGGTTTCTGGGTTTTTTTAGTTGGATCATTTTAGCAAATGGGTTTGCAATTTCTATGACAAAGATTACATCTTTGATAAAGATTGTGACTTTTTCAGGTAATTGGATCCATTTTAGGAGTGAAGCTACTAATTGCTACCTTCTCTGATGATATTCAAAGAGGGCCAAAATTAAACGTTGATATTCATCATGGTGCATTAACAGAAGGAATTCTAGCATTCATCGTCGCCATGGTTTCAATGGGACTAGCTCGAAGCTTACCAGGAAGCTTCTACAGAAAGAATTGGATCTCAAGCATTTCCAAGATCAGTCTTCAAATACTCTTCTCTGATTTAACTGGCGCTTGCATGAACCCTGCCATTGTAATATATGCAAACCTTGCTCAATTTGTATTCTTAGTGAAATAAACAGAAAAAAATGCAGAAAAGATTGATCTTGTGATCTGGGTTTTTTGCAGGCAACGGCATGGGCATTTGCTGGTGGAGATCATATAACAAAGGAGCATATACTTGTGTATTGGCTTGCACCTGTTGAAGCAACTTTAATGGCTGTTTGGGTGTTTAAGCTTCTGTTTCAAATGGGAGCAGACAAGAAGATGAAGAACAAAACTGATTAGTTAAAGGTTAAAGGTTAAATCTTTCTTTTGTAATTCCAATTCCTAGGAGGATGAATTTGTATATTTGGCATCAATCTCAGCTCATCTGTAAACAGACATTAAATTCAGTGAAAAAGCAATTCAAATTTGAAAGAAAGATGGTGAATTTACCTTGAGCTCTCAAGAAACTTCAGAAAGATGGTTACTTTAATGAAAGTTAGGGTTTTAAATCCGAATTGTTTGTTGTAATGAATTGGTCAAAACTCAAAAGTCTTTCACTTTCAAGCATTAAAAGCAATAAAGCATGCAGAGCAACTAACTACTAGTACTACTCAAATTTCTCATCTTTGCAAAAGTCAATCTTCACATTTAACTAATAGTTACGCGTTGATTTCTTCCGCCATACTTGATATATTCGAAAGCACGACAAATCGAATCACCTAATCCGTTCAAAATTGATGGAAAATCAGACGAATTCTCAAGCTGAAATGAGGGTATATGAATTGTGATGGCACGTTTGTGACATTATTACATTTTTGAAATATAAAAAAGGGAATAAAATATATTAAATGGGAAAAAAGTTGCGGGATATTGAAGTAATCTTCTTTTGCTCACCAAATTCCAACGCAGATGAGAGAGGAGATCAGAAAAGAAAGCGAAAAAGGAAATCATTTTTCAGACAGGCCCTTTGGGCGTAATCCCTGTCTGAAAGCGAAGATTTTTGGTAGAGCAAAGTCATCTCTTTGAGCGTTTTCTCAAATTTCCTCCGCCTTTCACTTTTCATCTTTCCCCTCTTTCGTTTGGGGGTTTTGTGGGTTGATCGAAGAAACGAAATCTGTGGGGGGTTTTGAGTGTTTTGTGTTGGAAATTGGGGATTTGGAGTTCGTAGATGATGGATAGATAGCGGGTTTCTAGGGATTTTGATTTGGTTTGAAGGTCATCTGGAGGTTTTGTTCATGGCGTCCGACCAATCTAAGAGGATTTATCAAGCTTGGAAGGGCAATAATGTAGGGTTTTGTCTTCTCTCTTTGATTTTATTT
This sequence comes from Fallopia convolvulus, assembly GCA_964016875.1. NCBI lineage: Eukaryota > Viridiplantae > Streptophyta > Magnoliopsida > Caryophyllales > Polygonaceae > Fallopia > Fallopia convolvulus. The sequence goes on from OZ024735.1 coordinate 55,851,232, forward strand.
GAACTTTGCTGTCAAATCATACTCTTGGCTCTAGTTCATGTTTTGATTTGATTGCAATCGAGTGATCATCATTTCTGATTGTAGCTATTGAGTTCGCTGGGGTTTGACTGATCATCATGAATTTTGATTAAAGACTGAAAGTATTGATTTTGCATCTCTAGGGTTCTTTTTTTTTTATTCAGTGCTATAATATATGAATTGAATTTTGGGGTTCACTTATTTCTCAATTTTGTTGATGTATATAAGTGGATTACTGTTGTATGATTGCACTAACAAAGCCTTCTTTCATGGTGGTTCCAGAATTTCTTTTGTGGAGGAAGATTGATATTTGGTCCTGATGTTGGATCTCTATTCCTCTCAACTTTCTTAATTGCTGCCCCTGCGATCGCCTTTTGTATCAATATCTATTTGAAGACGAAATGGTCTGCTGTGGTGGCTGTGGGAGCAATCCTTACAATCTTGGTAAATTGAACTCTCTTCATTCTCACTTATGAAAGTCATTTTAGGGCTTGTTTGGTTTTGATATCAAAGATATGAGAAATCGGGTATCGGTTTGATATAGATACCAGGGTCCTTAACGAGCCCATAAGTTTGTGAAGTAGATAATTGATAAGATGATAATGTGTTGATACCAAACCTGCCCTTAATCGCCTCTTGTGCAGGATTTATCATTTCTCTACATGACATCTGGTAGAGATCCAGGAATCGTTCCAAGAAACTCAAAACCTCCCTCACCAGAAGAGCTTGATATAACGACCCCATCTATGGAGTGGGTTAGTGACAGAACTCCACATCTGAAGCTACCTCGCACAAAAGACGTTGTTATAAACGGACACACAGTAAAGGTGAAGTTCTGTGACACCTGTCTTCTATACCGGCCTCCACGAGCTTCCCATTGCTCAATTTGCAACAACTGTGTACAGAGATTTGATCATCACTGTCCTTGGGTTGGTCAATGCATTGGACTTGTAAGTTATATCGCCTGCAAACTTTTTGATGTATTCTATACTGTTTCAAATGATTGTTGGAAACTGAATATGCTGTCTTTGTTTCAGAGAAATTACCGGTTCTTTTACATGTTCATATCAACTGCAACTGCTTTGTGCATATATGTACATGTATTCTCTTGGATCAGCCTTCACCACCAAAATCATAATATTTTGAAAGCTATGGCACATGATATTCTCTCGGATATTCTTATTGTGTATTGCTTTGTTGCTATGTGGTTCGTTGGAGGTTTGACAGTCTTTCATTTCTATCTGATGGGAACAAACCAGGTAAATGGATGTGTACTCTTTTGGCTTGACATTCCTTGTGCAACCATTTCATGTCAATTTATTTCTTTATCCTTTTTAATTCGCAGACAACATACGAGAACTTCAGATACCGATATGATAAGAAGGAAAACCCTTACAATAAGGGTTTTTTTGGGAATGTCAAAGAGATATTCTTCTCTAAAATCCCGCCTTCTTTGAATAATTTCCGAGCACTTGCACCTATAGATGAACCAACGCTTATGCAGCCTAATCCGGGTCAGTTTGTAGAATCCATTGCCAGCCCAAAAGAGAAAATAGACATTGAAATGGGTTCTGCTGCATTAGATAGTGATTATTCACTTCCTAAAATCTTGAGGAACTTGGATTATGACTATGTGGAGGAAAATTTGAAGAGTAAGGATGCTGGAGATGGTGCCATTGAAGTTCCTGTATTTGTCGAAGAAGAAGAACCCAAGGAATACTTTTCAAACTCAATTGTTGAGGATGTTGATGAAAAGTTTAGGCAAAGAAATAATGTTCACACTGAGACTGATGTCTATCACAATGAAAGGCATAGTTCTCTAGTAGAGAGGTACACATCTTACTTAGGGTGCGTTTGGATTACCCATTTATGTTTCACTGTCTAATATACCGAAATTTAATGATGATAGTGATGATGATGACGATGATGATAGAACACATTATTACAAAACTACAATTACTGATTTATTTCTGAGATATGATGGTTCCTTTTGTATTACAGGCATAGTGAAGAAGCACCACTCTACAACAATGACACTTGATATGGAATCAGACAATGAAGGGCTTTCTTTCATGCATATAGAGTGTATAGTTAAAGACTGAAAAAAAACGAAGCACACGGTGCAATGTATTTCATATCCAGATTCCTCCTGGTTTTCTTTTTGGTTTCCTGAACAGATTGAGCCTTGAACAAAACTCATGTATCCTAGATTCAAGTTTAAGGTTTTTAGGCACTTGTTTTCTGTCCATTTCTTACATTTGCCCTCTTAGAACCATGGAAGATGTTAGCCAATTAGGTCTTTTTCATAACATTATCTGGTGTGATGCTCTTGAAAATGTGAACAACACTTCAAAAATCTAAACTTCTGTTCTGTGACTGTTTCATCATTAGTGCTTTTCACCTTTAGATTATGATCATTACTTCTGATCAATTTCAGACTCAAAACAAAAAATAAAACAAATGGCATCCTCTTCTGTATTACTAATCTCATTATAATTATCATGCCAAAGTAGCTAGACACAATCATTCTCAAACCTTAGTTAACTCTCCTCATTCTTCAACACAAAGTTACAAATGCAATGATGTAATTTACCTAAGCCAAACCCTTTTCTATTTTGAAATGCTGTACAGAGGAAACCTAAAAAGAGTTTGAGCTTATCAACAATTTCAAGAAGGCTAACCTGCAAAAATTCAGCAACTTCTATAAAACCACAGCATGAAATTCATCCTCCCCAGTCTTCTTGGGCGTTGTGTTCTGATCCCGTTCTTCCTTAACCAATTTCCTCGGTCCATGATCTAAACCACTGCAATCTAGGTCTTGCAACATAGGCGGGGGAAGTGCCAAGTTACCTGACTTGCTGATTTTCTTACTCGCCTCCTCAAGATCCACATATTTGATACTAGTGTTAAAATTCATGGATCCTCCCCGGTATGTGGGACTAGCTTCACTCCCTGGACTCTCCTCTACAAGAACCCACTCCCTGAAGTTGACTTGGCTCGGTACGGTTCTCAATAGAAGGGTCTGTTTAAGGTTGTTTGCAACGCCTAAGTTGTATGGATTCTTATTCTTATCATATCTGCGCCGGAAGTTCTCATATGTTGTCTGTCATTAGAAGAAGAACAACAACAAATGCTATGAAAATGGAGATTAGGTTGTGAATTTACTTACCCTTGTACTAGCAAGGTAAAAAAAGTAATAAATTACCTGATTTGTGCACATGAGGTAGAAATGGAAGACGGTGAGACCTCCAACAAACCAGACAATCACGAAACAGTAAACAGCGAGGACAACAGAAAGCACGTCGTCTGACATTGTATGCCAGATATTTCCACCTTTGTGAAGAAGGTTAATCAATGAGAATATGAACACATAGACACACAATAAGGTCGCTGATGATATGAAGAATATGAAGCATCTGTAGTTGCGCTGCAAAAACCACACATAATATCAAGAAGCTCCATTAATCATAAGCATATAAACAAAGGAGAAGTGCCAATGTCTAACCAAAAACAGAAAATTTCGTCTCTTTTTTGTCTAAACATGGGGGAAATGGATGGAATAATGTTCATGATTTACTCAATTTGCAAAACCAGACATAATATACAAGAGTCTCCATTAATCCAGCATATCAAAAAAAGGAGAAACACCAATGTCTAACCAAAAACAGAAAATTGCATCTATCTGTTGAATAGATGGAATAATGTTCATGATTTTTTAATCAATTAATAAAACATACCAATCCAATGCAGGTCCCCACCCAAGGACAATGGTGATCAAACTTTTGGACACAGTTGTTGCAAATTGAGCAATGTGAAGCTCGTGGTGGACGAAAGAGGTTACATGTTTCGCAGAACTTGACCTTAACTATATATCCATTAACTTTCACATCCTTTGTCCGTGCAAACTTTAAGCTTCTACGTGCTGCAAATGACCGTGCTGAGAGTGTCAGTTCTTCCTCTTCTTCACTTGGGGGAGACATGTTCCTAGGAATGATCCCAGGATCCCCAACTGAAGTCATGTAGAGGAACAAGAAAACCTAAAATGATTTAGACAAGAGAAGTTATGATTGTAACTAGCTAAATGAGCCACTGGAAATTTTAAGGTTGAGAAGAAAGAGTTTGTACCATAAAAGTGAGAACCACTCCTACGGAAAGTACCGTGTACCCAAAGATGGGATCATGGTACTCCATTCTTATGAGCATTTTTACACAGAACGTTATAGAGGGTCCTCCTATCAAGAACGATGTCAAGTAGAGTGATGTTCCATCATAACCAAATACCAGTCTCCCACCACAGAGAAATCTCTGGCATGTAAAAGTAAGGATGAAATTTCATTAGGACAAGAACATATATCAAAAGCCTTGCTGCACTAGTTAAAATCATCAGGACAATCTCAGCTCTCCTTAAAAGCCAAATCTCCTTGTTTCTTTACCTATTTATCTACAAGGAAACCTACTGCAAACAGAATTGATAGCTCAATTTAAGAACAGTCAAATGGCAACAATGAATGAGAAAATGATATTCATCAGCAAACACAAAAATCCCCCAACACCAATTCAAATTTTGAGAGAAGTGGCAAAGCAGATGCAGAAATATGAATAGAGTCAGAAGAAAAGCACATACATTGTTGCCAGGCCAAACTCTATAGAGCCTCTGAGGTGTGGCAACGGGCATAGTTCGGCAAGATACATTCTTTGATATTTTGCTGCTAGAATTAGGGTTCATATTTCTCCGTCCTCGCCCCCTTTTCCTTTTCTAGGGTTTTTTTTTATCTTCCCTTCTAAACAATCGCGGACCCATCAAAAGCAGAATCCCATGGATTTCTCATCAATTGCAAGGAAATTCTGCAGCTTGATGGTATCGGTGTGAAGAAGTCTAGGATTTAAGCAAGGGCCTGTATTTCATTCATCGAAAACCAGATTCCCCAGCGAATCGTTTCTCTGTATTCTTTCAAACAAACTTCTCCTCACCATCTTCTTCCTCCACCATTCCTCTCTCCGTTTTTCTCCCTCCATTTCTCTCTCCCCCCTACAACCAACGGTTCCAAAATCCAAACATCAAAGAACTTGTCATCGGGTCGGATAGTCCGAATTCGGGTCTGGAAATGCGCAGAACAAGAAAGGCCCAAAATAATTTGTGCTTTTGGGTCTACGTGGCCCATATAAGAAACGACGACGTTTTGGTTTCTCTTCTGTGTTCATCAAGAACGAGTCTTTTTTCGGCTTATCCGGATGGATAGACGGAACTAGCTCCATTGCTGAAGCGGAAGAAAAATGGCTGCTCTTGTTTCTCCTCTATCCTCGCTCTATTCTCCTCCCTCCTCTTCTGTCGTCTTCTTTCCGACTTTCTGTAAGTTCTCTTTCGTTTGTAAATTTCTGCAATTTATCTTTGCAATGCTATACAGCTTTTTATTTTTGCAGGCGTTCAAATTGCTTCTGTTTTCTGTGATTTGAATATGTTTGCGATCAATCGGCCACCATTCAGTATTTTTAAACCTAGTGATAGCTTCGATTGTTTGTTCACTTGGCCACAAAGCTCGAAGCTTGAATTTTTGTTCAATTTTGTAGCTGTATTGTGTTCTGCAATTTTGGCCCGGGGATTGAACCTTCAATTTTAGATAGTCCAGAATTTGTGAAGAGTTGGATCTCAAATTTTAGGTTTCAGACATTGGCAATTATCTGTTTTTCTTGCAATTTATACCTTCAGTTTTGTCTTGCAATAAATTTCATATCCTTCTGAATGGAGCTAGCATGGACTATGCTTGTAGCATCATTGAAATTGGGCTAGGGTTTCTTGAGTGTCTTCTTTGTTGAGAACCCATTGTTTCACTAATTTCTTCATTAATATTTGAGCTCTGGAATAGGCAATTGCCATGTGTTCATTGTTGATGTAATCTGAAAACTTGCACTTTTCAGCACATAGGTTTCAGGTGAACTGTATTTCATTGCATTCAAGAGTTTCCTATGGAGTCCAAATCCATGCCTCCATTCCCCGAAAAGCTGCTGTCATTGTCAAAGCTTCAAATGTTGATGGAGTTCCAGCCCCTGAAGGGGAAGAAAAGGAAGTAGCTAGTGTTCCAGTTGAAAACCTTCCACTGGAGTCCAAGTTGCAGATGATACAGGAACAGAGGTTGAAGATGAAGCTGGCAAAGAAGATTAGGCTCCGTAGGAAGCGGCTTGTTCGCAAGAGGCATCTGCGTAAGAAGGGAAGATGGCCTCCTTCTAAGATGAAGAAGAACAAGAATGTATGAGGAAGAGAGTATAAAGGCCACAGTTGAGTTTCATGTCTTTGTTGGCTCCTTATTTTGCATGTAAAAGTACTTATGATGTGCAAAATCTTTGTTTAGTTCTGAAAATTCCCAATTGTGAAAGTCTTGCTTTTGTACCAGAATTGAATGCAATCTTAGAATGTCTTTTGATTGATTATATTGCATGTTCATACAAAGAATACCTCAATTCTGACATCTAATTGGGTTTTTTCCTGCACTGAAAATTGACTTGAATTCACAAATTGACTGCAATGGTTGAAAATGTTGCATTTATTCTCAACACAATTCCAAAACTACAGATAATACAGGCAAAAGGGAAGCCTAGATATTGTGATTAGGATATTTACAATACAAGAGAGTTGAATCAGAAGATGAACTGCCTCTTTTTGCCTACAAGATTGTCACTTCTATGTCAATGGATCAGGACGATAATTAGTACAATCACCAGTCACTTCTCAAATATCTCAAACCCTTATTTGCATTCATAAAGGTGATCAGACAGCTTGGTCGCCCTTGAGGATGTTGAATTTACATAATGGGCAAGTTGCGTTGATCCGGAGCCATTTGCTGATGCAACTGGAGTGAAAATGGTGGTTGCATGGAAGTGTGCACAATTCAGCTCCTTCTACATACCGCGTTAAGCAAATGCAACATTCCTACACAGCCACATATAACATAAGCTTTTGAGTTTCTTAAAAAAATAATTTATAGTATAATGAGAATTGAGCAGGAAGAATCTTACACAATCTTCAGAATGTAAGGGTATGCCATCGACACTGTTTGTGTCAGCATCATAGTGCTTCAAATCATTGTCAGGTATCTTCGGGGAAAAAGACTCACAAAATCTGTACTTGGGAAGAATTCCAATGTCATCTTCAGAGGCTCCTTCTCTAATTGTCATAGCATATGCGATAGCTACTACCGGAATGCAGAAAAAGAGAACAAGGCAAATAATACATGCAATTCCTATGCAGAATATCATGAAGAAGATGTCAAGGGCTAGGTAAACGACTGCTAACCTGCAATACCAAAAACAAAATTATTAAACTATGCCCTGTAAAGTAACTTCTGAATTTTAATTTTTCTAGTGGCAGATTTTCCTTAAATTTGTGATTCAGCCAAGATAATACTCCGTAGACTTCATTTTCAGTTTTCCTGAGCTGTTTTAGTCAATAAGAAAAATGTCTAATCCATAGTCCATAGATGTGCATGCTCAGTTTCTTTTTACCAACTTCTTGATTGTGATTTCCAACAGAAACTATAATCAAGAAGATCCTCACCAATAAAGGCGGGGAGAATCTACCAAAAGAGAGGGGCCACCTCCTACAATCCAGTAGAAGCCAAGCACCCACCAAAATGATGATGCCAATGTGTTCACCGTTTCTAGCTTCTTTGCAATGCTGAAGGAAAAGGATAAACAGCATTCAGAATTCAAATAAAACCAGCCATTGATGCACTAAAGCTGGTGCAAGATCTCATAGCATAATAAAATACTTGAAAGGTGTCAATTAACAATCGCATGACAAGTAAATTTCAATCCTCTTCAGCTAAATCGATAAGGTTTTCAAAAATTCCTATAAAGAACACATCCTATGCCCCTGCTATTACAGAATCCTCAATCCACATACATATCCTGAGATCATTTTTAACTTTCCACTGCCATAGCAATTAACTTTCTGGCACAATACCCATTTATTGAAACTAAAGGAACAAAGCAAACCTACTTATTGGCAAGACAATTAACTATCATATGAAAACTATACTTGAATCCTATTATTCAGCTAGATTTTAGAAAAACCAAAACGCTTACCAGGTGCCAATTAAACCATTACATGATAACTAAACTCAAATCCCACTCAGCTAGAAACACAAGGTTTTCCATAACACCTATAAAGAACACATCTTTTGTCCCTGGTATTACAGCTATCTACAATCATCATACATATCTCAACATCAGTTTCCACTGTCCTATTAAAGAAACATAGGGAAATAAATCAAGGCATTAAAATAGTTGAACTGGAGAATTGAATGATGAAAACCACAAGCCAAAATCATTGGCCAATTCCAACAACATCAGCATCCAGACTTATAGGCTCAGCTCATATTAATTGCAAACCAATCAATTCAGTAAGAGAAAGATATGAACTTTTAATTAAACTAAAGCTCCTCTCACCTAATATAATAACTATAAGAAGCTGAAACTCCACCATAGTGATGATGACCCCCATAGCTTTCCATCTTAATCTTCCTCCGATACTCCGAATAAACAAAACCCACATGCAAAAAACACTGCAAACCATACCCACCAATCCAAACCCTAAGAGGAGTCGAAGGCCTTTCCTTCACTGTCCAACACAAGACGGCAAACGAAACCAGCACAAAGGCCAAATTCCATATGACGTCAAGAACCAGAAGTGGCCCCCACGCGCCGTAATCATCATCATCGGCCGTTTCCCCACCTCCGGCGTCCTCGTAATCGTAGTCTTCTTCGTCCGATCGGAGCTCGGTGTAGTCTCCGGCAATGTACCGGCTAAGGGGGAGGTAGAAATGAAGGGTGGTTGATATTGAGTTCCTTATGATCGTCGGGCTCCGGAGGAAGGTTTCCTCCATGAGAGCAAAAAGGAGAAAGAAGAAAGCTTTGATTTGGGGATTTTTGGGGGCGAACAGAGGAATGGGGGAAAAGGGAGAGGAAACGAGGAAAGGAATGATTTTTCAATTTGGTACTAAAGTTTTATATACTAGTATCAATTTTGGTACATTTCTTTATTGTTTTTGATAATTTATTGGTGAGTTGAATCTTTAAAGATTTGAATTTTCTATGATTAGGTCAAATCCAAGTTGCCCTTAATGGACGTTGCCTTCACATTAATCATGGTTTTGTGGGCTAAATTTAACGGATGGAAAAAATTAGGGATGCTAATAAATAATGTAATACTATTAAGTAATACGAGTATAGAGTTTGTTTCAAATTTAAAAAAAAACTTTTGTCCTGAAAAAATGAAAAGAAATGTATTTTTTCTAGTTCGTATTGTATTTTTTCAACTTCGGGGTGCACTATTTCGCATTTGCATTTTTCGTACTTTGTAGTACCCTTTTCGAATTGCACTTTTTGTATTTTGTAATACAATTTTCATATTTTATAATGCACTTTTCATTTTTCAAGATAAAAATTTTTTTTATTTAAACCAAACTCAAGTAATATTTTAGTGTTTATGTTTAGAACAAGTCATAATTTCTAACCATAACAAAAAAGAATAGGTCATAGTTTTTACTTTTCAGCTTACCCAGTCTAGTAGAAGCTGAAGTACTTGCTTCTCTACCAATAAAATCTAGGTATTAATTAATTAAATTAGGAAATCTCAGCTAAAAATTATGGATTTTGACTTCAGCTTAGTATTTTTTGAAACACATGTAGACCCAAAGGTATATAATAATTATTGTCGGGCTAAGTTTGATCGACTATTGTCATTAACGATATTAGGATCGCGCCACTTTATTACTAGACAAACTGATTATTAATATGTATATAAATATTTTAGTCTTCATGCTTTTGTTATCATCTTCACATAATCTTAAGATTATGAGAACAATCTTAATTGTCTTAAAATGTATCTACAAGTTTTACTTTTGAGAGGTTGTATCTACAAGTTTAATCCTTACTTAAAGCATTAAACTTTTGATTTAGTTTAAGCAAAGTTCATTGTATCTTCACTTCCTAAAGGTCTTTAATCCATGTCTTTCTTTACATAAAGGTCTTTCATTTGCTCTTAGTTTTTGTCTCTTTCCCGATCAATCAAAAACTCTTTTAACTTGCTCGGAATATAGATGCATACATCTCGACTTTTCATCCTTACTTGTGCGGGGTAAATATTAGTTTGTCATTGTATCTCACTTCCCAACTCAAAATCCATCTCATTTTCATGTTTGAACAACAACAACATCAACACAGTGTTAATCTGCCTTAGGCGGGATCGGGATCTAGGGTGCCATAATGTACACATTCTTACCCCAATATAAAATAGAGAGGGTATATGAAGAAGACCCAAGTATTATCATTGTCCGGAAGACCCAAGAAAAACTTAAATTCAGTTATGTGACAATGATAACTGAATCAAGTTAAAATGTACCAAAATTAATATCGAGGTTATATCCATCTCAAAGGCACTGTATAAAAACCAATGTGCATGAGGATGCGCCCCATCATTTTCATGTTTGAAGTGCAACTATTTTTGTTTTCTTACACATGATGGATATCATGGCATATAATGAACAAAAAGTCACATTCATCTCCCATTATAAACATGTCATTACCAACAAAGCATAAAATCCACCACCACAAGCACAAGTGAGGCCATTGATGAGTTATGGTTTCCCATCACTAACTTTGGATTAGGCACCATTGAGAGATGATGTCATTTAGCAATTGCCAAATTCTCCAAATAAAAATCATCTTTTGCTTCTTATTGGTAAATCTTTCTTTTTGCAAATCTTTTTTAGCCGGCCACAAAGCATATTAAGCAACTCAACTAGAAAATCATTAGTCTCAATCAACATATTATTCTATTATCACACATGAAATGATCCATCTTCCATTAAGATTCATGTAGAAAGAAAGTGATTGTTTTAGGCTTTTAGCTAGTTTCAATGAAACAGGAAGGCACATTAATATGCCAATCTTATGAAATTTTTTGATTATGCAAGAATTAGGATAACCTCAACTCAATTCAAAGTCGAAGGCCGATCATAGCATTCTCGCGGATGAAAATATTGAGTTATGGGTGGTATTTTGTTTTGATTAGGTAAGAATTAGGATAACCTCAACTCAAAGTCGGTCAATCAGAGCATTCTTGCGGATGAAAATATTATGATAACCTCAACTCAAAGTCGAAGGTCAATCATAGCACTTTGAGGATGAAAATATTGAGTTTCGGATGATTTTGTTATTAGGTAAGAATTAGGATAAACTCAAAGTCGAAGGTCAATCAGAGCATTCTTGCAAATGGAAATAATGAGTTCTGGTTTTCTGGGTGGTTTCAGATTGATTTCAAGTGAAGAGAGTTTGGTCAAGGTGAACAATTTTATTTGTAATTTCATTCTCAATTCTAAAAATATTTGAAATTTGCACTGTCGGAAAGGATGTTAAGTGATTAAGGATATCAAAGATGAGCATCTCGATTTCCCAAAAGAAATTCTAGATTCCTTTAATCGAATTAATAAGTGTAATGTAGTCGACTTCAATTTCAATTTTTCGATAGTTCGTTTCCTTTAGCTAAAAAAATGTTGGTGGCCGAAGAAACGACGGCGTATTTAGAATTGGAAGAAGAAGTTGGTGGTGGTTACCGCATTTTTTAGTTACTTCCCGCCGGCACGCACCATCTTACATTCTTACTGAGTTAAAACGCGGCGTTTTAAAGTATTTTTTTTTCAGCGAAAATTATTTTTAAATTTTAGTTTATTCGAACGAAAAATGAGAAGTCGTATAAATAGATGAAACCCTAGAAATCGAACCACGATTCTCATCTTCATCTACTCTCTCCCTCGGCGATCAGTTGAAGCGGGAGAACAATTAGGATGGAGGGAGAAAGCGATCGTAAATCTCCGATATTCAGAGACATAAGGCGTTACTACTGTCAATTCTGCGGTATTTGTCGATCTAAGAAATCTCTAATCACCTCTCACGTTCTCGCTAATCACCAGGTATCCCTCTTAGTCACTCTCACTTTCGTAATTAGTTCGTGAAATCTTCAATTTTGATGGGGGGTTTGATTGAATGTAAATGAAATGATTGCAGAAAGAGATGAATGGTCAGAAATTTGACGAAGATAAGGAGGGACCGAGCTTGAACGTCTGCGAAGATTGTGGAGCTGAGTTTAAGAAACCAGCGCATTTGAAGCAACACATGATCAGTCACTCATTGGAGGTATCTAAGTATAAGACTTCCGGAAATTTTGAATTTTGGTGGCTCGGATGCGATTTTTATGTTGTTAGTAGCTAGATTGTGCATAGTTTCTCTACCTTGGAACATTTGTTAAACTTAATCTGCTGTTATCTGTATTATAGCTCAGAATCGTTCACATGAGATTGAAGTAGAAGGAATTATTTTCCAGTAGCTACTATGTTATGATCTTTTGTTTACTAGTGTGCATTCTCTATTAGAAGTTTGTGTGCTCTTGTGCTGAATATTGTAAACACTGCAGATTGAAGTAGCTTGATGAACGTGTGTGAAGCATTGGATCCCAAATAAAGATCTCCAAAATGTGAAGAGGCTTTTGCACTAACTAGCTTGAGTGGACTAGTATCAGTGTGGGAGACCACCTGAGAAGCTCCATCAAGAAGGAGCCTCGTACACGCACGAATCAGCATGAGGAACGTGTGTGAAGCATTGGATCCCGATTAAAAGATGTCCAAAATGCGAAGAGGCTTTTGCACTGACTAACTTGACTGGACTAGTATCAGTGTGGGAGACCACCTGAGAAGCTCCGTCAAGAGGGCCTCAGACACGCACTATTTTTGAGGTTTGACAATTATGCGCGTATATAAATAGCCGATCTGTTTTCTAAATTGTAACATTTTGGTGTTGGAAATTTGGAATTTATTCAAATTTCAAAGTGTCTTTCTTTTGTTGCAGAGAGCATTCACTTGTCCAGCTGATGATTGTAGTGCTAGTTATAGAAGGAAAGATCATTTGAACCGCCACCTTCTTCAGCACGAGGGAAAGCTGTTCAAATGCCCAGTCGAGAATTGCACTAAGGAGTTTACTATCAAGGGTAACATGCAGAGACACTTGAAGGAAATTCATGATGAAAAGCACAATTCTCCAAGTGAAGACAAAGGGAAAAAGAAATTTATCTGCACTGAAACTGGATGTGGAAAGGAATTTAAGTATGAATCCAAGCTTAAGACCCATGCAGAGTCACATAGTAAGTTTTGGCCATCTCCAGCCATGATACCTAAGTATCACTATAAAATAATTGGAAGAAAAAAAACAGAATTTTGCAATGCAAGAAGCTTTGAATATTAGAAATAGCTTATAGGAATAATTTCCTCTAATCTTCATCATTCAATTTGCATATGCAGTTAATCTGGAGTCTGTTGAAGTTTATTGTGCTGATCCGAGCTGTATGAAGCCCTTTACCAATAAAAAGTGCCTCCATACTCATATCCTCGCCTGCCACCAACATGTAACGTGTGAGATATGTGGGACAAAGCAGCTTAGGAAGAACATAAAGCGCCATCTTCGTACTCATGAAGATCATCCTACTGAGGAAATTAAATGCAGTTATGAGGGCTGTAAACACACATTTACCACAGTAAGATTCACATGCCTAATCAAATTTTATTCCATCTAATGAAACCAATCTACCTGCTTCATTCTGATTGAAAAATTCCTGCAGAAGTCGAATCTTCAACAGCATATCAACGCGGTGCATCTTGAGCTCAGACCCTATGTTTGTAGTTTTCCTGGATGTGGCAAGAGGTTTTCTTTTAAACATGTGAGAGATAACCATGAGAAGTCATCTTGGCATAAATACGTACCCGTAAGCAATGCTATGACTTTTTAAATCTATTTTAGTATATGCTTCTTGGAAGAAAAGGAATTCATTTCCTTGTGTGTGTTTCCAGGGTGATCTAGAAGAGTTTGATGAGCAATTTAGGGCGAGGCGTGAAAGAAAGAAGAGGAGTTGTCCAACTATTGAGAGTCTCATGCGTAAAAGGGTAACACCAGTGAGCGATTCTGACTCGGTTATAAACGACGGTGCTGACTACCTATCTTGGTTGCTTTCAGATGATGGTGAGGAATAAATTGAAGCTTCTTAGTCTGGAATGTGTAGATAGTTTGTATATCTCAAGTATAGGAGGATTCAGAGCAGCCCAAGTTTGATCTGCTTTTTAATATTCTGTTTTGGCTTTTGTCTATGAGTGCCATTTTTTGCAGACTGGAAATGTGTAAGCATCTCTATGTTTGAATTTCTGGTTCTGTTGTAATGAACACTTCTTATGATGAAATTGCTGTGTGTTAAAAACAATGACATTACACTTTGGTTCAAGGATAAGAATCTCCCCAGAAAGCAAAGATGGACCTTTTCGGTATTTATGAATGGACTATCATCCATCAATAAGAGTCTAAATTAACTTGGTCTGTCTAGTTAACTTATTGCCCTGTGTAGGGACCAATGACGTGAGAAGATTACACTGACAGAGCGTTAGTGGTGCCGACCTGGAGGGAGTGCCTTAATCTTTTATCCTATATGTCTTAGTTTCTCAGTATAGTTTTTAGTTTTTAGTTTTCTGGGTTTCCAGGAGTTTTTTCCCGTTCTCGCTTTTTACTACTCTTTTCTTCCTTTTGGTTTCTGCCGTTTTTCACTTTTTGCTTTGAGCCCACCTTAGATACCTTCCCGACTTTCGAGTCGGGGTAAGGGTGCGTACATCTCGACCCCCCAGATCATGTATCTTACCGGGTTCACCTGGGTTGATGTTGATGTCTAGTTAACTTATCAATTAAAATTGGTCCAGTTAACTTCGTCACAACTTTTTGTAAAAAAATATGTTTAATAGTGATAATTTATGCCAAATTGGCAATTGGGCCAGTATGAGATTTACCATTAATCTTGCCTTTCTATCCTTTTGCCTGCTTAATGCTTATCAAGCTTGAATATATTGATATGGGATACTGTACCAAAAAACCTGAAGTTACCAAGTACCTCTTGGTCTAGTGGTAATTGGCACTAGGTCGCTTAAGCATTTGTCCAGAAGTCTCGAGTTCGAGACTCTCTGACGGTGTGTATGCAGCAAAGAGGCTTGGGAGGAGCAACACCCCTAACGGGGTCCAACCGAACTCCGGTCCGGACGTAGGCACAAAGTGCCGAACCGGGCGAGGCCCAGCCCATCAAAAAAAAAAAAAAACCTGAAGTTGATTGCTGTTGTCCAATACAATTAGGAGCTCAAAGACAAATTTTATTGAAGTCAAGCTTGCCAGCATAATTTGTTAAAAGCTACAATAAGTCTGTCTCTTCCATATTTACATTATCACAGTTTTTGTGGGGGCAAGAAGTGAAATCTGAGTATAGTTTGCAGGCTCCTCCTACAAATATTTGATGAGTGCCACTATAATGAGAATCAGCATCACAATCACAAGAACCACCACACACCAGCAAAAGCAGCCTCCTTTAGTACGTCTGTTCAATAAGGCCAGTGTTCTTTGCACACGCTGTTCCAAAATAGAAATTCATCATTAAAAGAGCAATAAGAGTATAAGACAATAGCTTGACCTAATTTTTCTGTCACAAACTACCAATTAGAAATTCAGCATGACCTAATTTAGCCCAAAAATACACAATACTGTCGCAAACTAACCTGCAGCCTGGAGTTTGTTGACTCCACATGATCATCCAAGGTATCCTGAGTATAGAACCAGACCATGAGAAAGAATGTGGAATATGTAACAGTAAATAAAATTTAACAACAACATCTACCCAATGTATCCCGAGAGGATGTTTCCGAAAAAAAAACATAAAGGGAAAAAGGATTCGAAATCGAAAAACAATAAATATAAAACTTACAACGAAAAAGCCACTAAAAACTAGAAACAGCAACAAACTACTAAAACCAGGAAAGAACCGAAAATAAAGAATTACCAGAAGCCTTGTCTGCAGGTGAAGTTCCTCATTTACTGCTAGCGCAATGTGTTTTGTACTGATCACGGTCACCTCTAGTTTCTCAAGGCCGTCATCTTGCTCTGTATCAAAAGATTAATTTATAAAGGTCACAAAATGCGATGAAACCAAATAACAAAAATTACTTGAGAATTCAAATGGGCAACTGAACCTTCTTTCTCATACCTTTCATTATCTGCCTTTGGAAACCCACAAGTCCATGATTATCCATTTCTGCAGCTTTCTTCATTATCTCATCGGATTTCGTATCTTGACCTAATAAGCGGTCCCTGCTAGCCGCACTATATGAGTTTAGAGTATTCGCCAATTGCTCCACTTTAGACCTCAGATTTCCCTGCATATCCTTCCGCTTATTCATCTCCTTTTCAGTTCTGTCATCAGAAGCGAAAGAAATAAGATTCCTTCAATAAGATTCCAACATGAAGTCCATATTTTAAATCTGTTAAGTACAGCAAAAAAGCCATGCCATTCAATATAGAGTTGCAAATCAAAGTAAGCTGGCCCTATCTTTATAACTAACCATGTTAAGATTGTCATTTTACCCTTTGGCACAAGTGCACAACTATTAAGAATTCTAAAACACTCCAAATATTTTCTTCAATTTACATTTGCTAACAAAATTTGAGAAATAAAATGACAATCTTTTCTAAACAGATGTAATATTTAGCCTGTTGATGCCATTTACACAACCTTTTAATTGTACTCTCAAATATTATCATATACAAATGGAGTTACTATCTTGGTCACATTTAGCTTAGGCTTCCAAACTCTATGAGCATAATTTGAAACATTACCCATATAACTGCTTAACACTCTGTAACAAAATAATGCAGACAAGCTAGCTTTCCATCCACTCAAACTAAAACACAATTTATAAGAGATTTATTTTGCTGGATACTCACATGTTAGTGACAATCTGTGATCGAAGGAACTCAAGACTGTCCAACTTTGTTTTCAATATGGTTATCTTTCTACGGGTTGCAGAAAAATGACGTTGCGTTTGTGGTCCTGTTGGTGGCAAGGAGCTTGCATGAGACACCATTGAATTTATTTCATCAGAAAGTTTCACTGCCTCGCCATATTCCCGAATCCATGCCTCAGCTGGAGAAGCCATTTGACCCGCAATCAAGCTACACTGTTTCAGAGAACTCATACATTATTAATAGGACATTGTTACACACAGGACCTTGTTGATTCTGTAATACAGCAATTTACTACAAGAATTGGTAAATCATATGTGATAATCAACAATTATTTCACAAGCATAACACCCGAAGGAACAATGAATAGCAGCATTACTTGCACTAGGCACAAGACTTGCATTAAAAATCAGTTCAAACATAAAACATGACTCCTCCATATAGTATCAAAAGATTCAATGCAGGATTACAGTTGAAGATCCATCCTCATCTCATAAGACCAAAAGTTCCTCTCATAAGAACAAGTTAAACGGATAGTCTAATGTAACCTTTCAGGATTGGAATTGAATTATATCAAAAAAGAAAAATTCCTTCAAGGAAAAGTTAAAACCCAACAATCCATCAGCATTCAAGCCCTAACGGGATGAACTTCGGAGCTCCAAGATAACAACCAATGAAATTTCAACTGAAAACATTTCTAAGAGAGATAAATACAATATGAACTTCCATCAATTCGATCGATATCGACCTTGAAAGGCAAACTCAAAGGGGAAGAGAATATCAACGGAACCCTAAAAATCCATCCCGCAAGCTATGTTTTTGGAGCAAATTGAAGATATAGACCGAATTATTGCTCAATCAATAAGGAGAGAATTGTTCATACCTTGTTGTGAAGATGAAAACAGGGATCCTTCGAATGGCCTTTCGAATTTCGATCGAATTCCCTTGCACGAGAGAGAACGAGGAAAATGGGAAGTGGGGAAAGAGAAGGCCAGATTTGTTGTCGCATAGCATATTATGAGCATTAATTAAATTTTTTTGGGTGGAACGTATTATATATCGAGAATTCCACGTGTGAAAAGCAAAAACTTTCATTTTCCACGTGTAAAAGCCAAAAAAAAACTTCCGTTTTCCACGTGGCGCCATACTGCCATCACTTCCATTTTGTTTATCATAAAGGCTAAATGCATAAACAACCCGTGTCTATTATTCACCTATTCGATTAACTCCTATATAGTTGCACTTCAAGACCTAAAACCACCTAATATTCTTACACGCCTCTTAACTTTAAGTCATCCTAGGTAAGGTTGTGTGCAGTGACGTAGCCAGAAATTTGTGCCAATGGTGGCTAAATTCCTTTGGGGGCTAAATTCCTTTGTATTTTTAAAAATAAAATATAGAAAAAAAATTATATTTTTCTGTATATAGAAAATTTTGTATTTTTTATAAAATTTTGTATTTTTATGTATAAAAAACCATTTCAATATAATATAC
Organism: Fallopia convolvulus; assembly: GCA_964016875.1. Classification (NCBI taxonomy): domain Eukaryota; kingdom Viridiplantae; phylum Streptophyta; class Magnoliopsida; order Caryophyllales; family Polygonaceae; genus Fallopia; species Fallopia convolvulus. Next base: position 55,869,607 of record OZ024735.1, read on the forward strand.
ATGTATAATTAATTTGCTTTTTTCGGACCAAATAAGTTAGTTTTTATTAAATAACCTAGTTTTTTACTATATTTATAAAAAAAAATTGAACCATGCCTCCACCACTGGTTGTGTGTAGAGTTTAGCATCGGTTCAAAACCGAACCAAACTAATAAAAACCGAATTGAATCGAAAACCGAAATTTCATTTATGGTGAATCGAAAACGGAACCGAATTGGTTCGGTTCGATTTTGATTTTTGTCGATTTTAGATAAAAAGAGGATTATTCTTTAGAAAATTCGAATTGAACCGAAGCCGAAAATTGAGAATTTTCTAAACAGAAAACTGAACCGAAATACCGGATTATATCGATTTCGGTTCGATTTAAAATTTCGGTTTCAACTAATCCATGCTTATGTATATATTGTTACATTTAAAATGGAAGGCAACTATTTCACATTTTCACATGATAAGCAACCTCTTTAAGCATTTTGGGCCAATCAGCCCAATTACAATGAAAGCCCACGGCAACTATGTATATATTGTTTGGGTGACGCACGGGAAACGGAGGCATGGCGTAAGAAAGAAGAATGGTGGAGGACAACGGGGGAACAAATCCACCGTTTGAGAATAGTAAAAAGGTAAATAAAAAAATCGAGAAGCCGGATGCCAAAAAGGCTTCGTTAACGTAACTTTGACGGTGACAGTTTTGACAGTGACTGCAAAAAGTCAGCCCACTGGGCCCTACATCCGGGTCCACAACCCTTGATCTGACCCCATACATTCCTGAAAAGCCACAAGTTGATTAGTATCCTCTCCTTCTCTTTTGCATTTTGGACCCACTACTTAAGAAGTTAAAAATACAACAACAATAACAATAGGTTAACGGTGTGCTGGTGTTTGGCGAGGTCGCTTGGATGTTTGTGTGGCTGCTGAAGATCCTTTATTTATGTGGAGGCAACGTCAGTAATCCTTTTTACCCGATTTGTCTGTCATGACCCGAATGCTAAAGACGCTGCTCTTTAGCCCCTCACTTTCCCCCACTACCTTTTTTCGTTCTAGTTCCTTTCTTCGCCAGTTGTACTCTCTTTTGTTGTTGTTTGTTTATGTTAGATCTAGTTGTTTTTCAACTGCCGTTTAATCGGCCTCTCGGTTGTACCGGGCCTGTCCGGTAAACCGAATTCTTACCTACTAAAAAAAAACAATAGGTGTATAGTATTATCGTCTACATAATTAGAAAGTCTCTGTATAGTATTATAGGTGTATAGCATTTAACTCTTAAAACACTCGGATTCATACTCAAATCATTCTTATTTGAATTTTGAAACCACCTATATTCGTTGTCTAGACTTCCAGCTTCTAGAGTCATTATTCATCGCCTTTCTACCAATACTTTACTGCCATCTCATGTATTCAGCTACGCTCAGACAAGCTCATTTGAGCCATGCTCAATAGATCAAAGACCGCATTCCGACCAACAAACGTTTTGTTACAAAATATCCAAAACCTTAGAAGTACGTACCAACCGAACAAAAAAATATTCAAGTCACCAATCGAAATATCCTTAAATTTATAGACACCACCCAAAATTTTCCATGAAGGAATTGCGAATTTTTATACATATATAATAGTCACAAATTATGAACGTTTTTTTTTTATCAGAACAAACTATGAATATAATTTTATTTATTGTGATGAACATCATTGTTCACGGAAATCAAATCGAAAATCTCTAGATATTATTTTGGAGACTTAACTCTTTAACTAGATGTCCGAAGATTGGAAAGACACAAATACAAGATAAAAAAAAATTATATTCACGACGGTATCGTCAAGAAGACAAAATCTTAATCCTAGTAATTATAGACTAAACCTATTATATTCTAGTTATAATCCATGAAAATCCTACTAGCTAGCAAGGTAATCTATCACTAATCATTATAGCCTTTTTGGGTCAACAACCACTCCCACTAATCTCCCTCTCCTTGTTCCCTAAAACTTCTTCATCTTTTTCTTCTTTTCTAACTTATAAGTTATAACATTCCAAACAAAACTATGTGTTTGAGTTTTCTTAGCCGAATCGACATATATATTCGGCATCTAATCACAATCTTAAGAGGCTTCAATTGTGACAATGCAAATGTGGTGATGATGGCATTCATGGACAAACCTTTCAACGTTCAACTAGCTACATCCAAAACCTTTTGACGGGAATCTAAGATATTATCAGAGCATATTTGGTCTTGGATTCCTCATTATTTGGATTGGGTCGGGATGCTTTCGGCCCGTTTCAACTAGCTGCATCCAAAACCTTTTGACGGGAATCTAAGATAGCATCAGAGCATATTTGGTCTTGGGTTCCTCATTATTTGGGTTGGGTCTGGATGCTTCCGGCCCGTTATATTTGGGGCTAACTCGTTATGATGGCATAATTTGGACTAGTTGGGTAGACTCGTCGACGACATGTATACTTTAAGGTCATTATGTTATCAAGTTTCAACTGGATCAGGCCAGTTGCCACTTGAGGGGGCGTTAAGATATCTATCCCACATCGGGAAATTGAATATTGAATTGCATAGTATATACTCCTCTTACTGTCAATTGGTTTTAGAATGGAATCCTATGAGCATGTGTACTAGGCCCGTTGCACATGTATATTTGGCATCTAAATTATGAGCATATGCTTGCTAATAATGGCGGCCACGTGGTCGCCAACAATCACTATTTAGTGACCATATGGTCGCTATATTCAGCGACCACATGGTCGCCAAGTGGTTAGCGACCGGCCTTTTATCGACCACGATATGGTCGCTAAATGCATTTAGCGACCATATTTTGCATTTAGCGAGAAATATTATCGCTAAATTCGCGTTTTTTTGTAGTGTCCTCCGAATACTCGCGCGAGTATATTTGGGTTACTCCTCTCCAAATACGGACGAAGGAGACGGTCTTCTCTCCGTCCGTATTCGACCCGCCGAACTTTGACATATATACTTGGCATCTAATCACAAGTTTTAGAGGATTCAATGTTGATAATGCAAATGTGGTAGTGATGACATTCATGGACAAACCTTTCAACGTTCAACTTAGCTACATCCAAAACGAAATTAAACTTCACCCAATAAAACAACAAAATGAAATCAAAGCGTAATGAGAATGATAACGATTTAGAGCGGTTGGATTTATCCATCAATGACACTTGTTAAGTTGAGCAAATCAAATCAACCGGAGCTAGCTTTTGAAGGTGACACGTGTAAGGTTGTGGGCGCCACAGTTTGCTGGCTTTTAGGCAAACATAATGGGATGGGTATGCAGCTACCAAGCCGCCCAACAATGAGACTTGGAAGAATATGGGCCATATGGATGGGTTTCATGAGTCATGATCATGCTATATATTATTGTATATATGTGGATGATTTGATGTTATAAACCTACCTAGAATATTAAGAAATCAAATACTAGTAAATTGGTAGTTGAATTAAGGGTTTGTTTGGATCGCGCCTAATAATGTATTATATTATATTATAATGTAAGGTAATGTATTATTGACCGTGATTCAAACATGTCTTAATTTGCATGACTACAACAATAATTCAATGTAATTATCGCTTAGGGTGGAATATGAGGGTTTAAGATGCACACACCCTTAGACTAGTAGAACAGAGAGGGTGTTTTCGATAGACCCAAGACAAAGGAGACAACAAATAATACCGAAAGGAGTCACGAGTACGACTAAAAGAACAAAAGACATCAAGACATAAGATAACGGACATGTTTTGATTACAGAAGATAATGCATTATTATGTGTAAACCAAACAGGCCCAACAATGCCCACAGAACAATTAAACGTGCAAGTGAAACCCGAGCGCTCCCCAAAATACCTTTGGCGCCTCATTGGTCCTCTATCTTGACCTTCTCCCTACAGCTAGTCAGGTCCACTCAAATAGTCAAATCCCTAAAATTCGAAATCTTGATTTATAGCTTCCTTCAAACTCTTCTTCGACAAGCCTTTACCCACACGGGAATCTTTGAACATCAAATCCTCACACCAAACTACTATTTTAACTCTTCACACAGTAGTACTTGTGTTGGATACTTAGATATTGCTATGAATAATAAGGAGAAAGGGATAAAAATGATGGGTATTTTTTTTATTGAAGTAAATATTTTTTATTGGCTTAACACATATAGTCAAGTGGTTAAGTTTTTAAGGATAATACCGAAATATCTGTGATCCAATTCTCATGGACAGTGTCTTTTACCAAAAACAAAAATAAATATTTTAGAACGAAATACATTTTCAATATATTGTATTTGTCTTTCTAATCAATAAGGGATATTTAACTAATTATAATGAGAGAGGAAATATTCTAATTCTTAACTTAATAATCACGGACGTCACCTTTCCAACTCTTTAACAAAAAATTTATACATCTAATCCGTACGGAAAAAAAAAATTCTCCCCTGTTTTTTTGATGAATGTTGACCAAAAAATTAGTTCAATTAATTTCTCTTGTTTTTTAACAATTTGTTAATATACCTTAAATTTGTCTTTGATCGGAACCCCACAGGGATTCAGGCGCGGAGCCGCCGACATCACCGAGGGTCCGGGGGCTCCGCCCCTAGCAGAGAGTCCGAGGGGTAACGCTCAGCAAGTTAGGAGTCCAGGGGGTGACGCCCCTGGTGGAGGGGGCTAGGAGGGGCAACGTCCACCCGCCCAAACAATATACAATATTACTCCGTATATGTTATTGGGCCTCTCACGATCTGTTTGGGCCTACGATCCATAAGTTGTAATAGGGTTTTCCGAGTCAATATATAAACTCTCGAAATACCCAATAATCTATACCCTGAAATCTACCTTCGTAATAATATATTGTTTCTCTCCCCGTGGACGTAAGTAAGTAAGTAACACTCTTACCGAACCACATAAATCTCTGTGTCGAATCTGTTTATTGTTCTCGTTTAATCTCTCGTTACAACACACATAATTCTACTTTTATACATTAAAGTTCGACATATTGAAATGCCATTCATAATGTGATTGTTGTTAATTGACTCAATTCTAATGTCGTACTCGTTCTCATAATTCATTTTGACGATTCATGGTTTGACTATTAGTACAAGGTCTCCTCTACTCGATCTATAACAGAATTGGTCAATGAAATTGATCGACATTTTTCGAAGAAAAAAAAAACTGACCCGCAACATAAATGTTCATCTTTTCTCATAAGTCATAACTTATCTTATCTTAATTAATATGATGACGTCAAATATTATATTTTTATAGAACACGTAATTATTTATTGATCTTTCTTATGAAGATGGCACGTAGATTTATTGGGTCGAAGAGTGTTTAAATTTTTTGACACTTGTTATAGATATACGAGGAAGCTAGGAACTATATAGTTTGGGCGGTAACTAACATAAATGCATGGAACCAAAATTATCAGTTCCATCTTATAATTCTAACGATCTTACCATCTATATATAACAGTAAAATGATTTAAAATCTTACGTAGGATTATAATAAGATTGTAGATTCTAAATAAGGAAAGCGTGTTCATTTAGCTAAGATGGACACGGGTCACAATTGGTCCGGGCCAGGGAATTCGGACCTCGGACCAGCCTTGTATAACACTGCGCTGAAGCAGGTCGGTCGTCGGGCCGAGGCGGTAAGGCCCGTGTCGGGTTTTTTATGCACCTAAATTACTCGGGCCCGTCCGGGTCGTGCTACTTTCCCCCAATCAGGGACCGGAGCATGGCTCGTGATGGTTTAATCGGACCGGCCCGCACTCCCGGCCATCTCTACGTACGTTCATTCAATTTTGAAATATTTGATTTTTGAAAATTTGACCGTTGGAATACTTGGTTATTAGAAGATAATGAGATAAAATAAGAATCATTTCTCATCAAAATGGGAGTAGCTTGTGATGCAAGGACAAGATTTCTAGGTTAAGGAATGATCTTGCGGAATATTATATTGTGTAATCAGTTTGTATAAGATATTTTTGGGTGTAAAACATAATATTTCGTGATAAGGAATTAATATTGTATCATAACCAAGTCTCTTCTATAAATGAGGGTAGACTTTAGGTTTTCTATTGACTTATTTACATTGTTATCGGGTGAACAGAGCAATCAAATGCCATTGAAGCTTCGTCACGGTGTTAAGTTAGTTATTGCTAAGCGTTGTTCAGTCTTCCTAGGTTATTATCTTTACATGCATAGGCTGAGAAGTTAGGGCTTGATTGATCTATGGTTCATATATTAGACTAAATTAATTATTTTAGAGTCCCTAGCTACTTCCTTGTATAGCTCGTGAAAGAAATAATTATATAAGAAGATTGTTTGAGTTTTTTAAATATTGATTTTACCTGGTCAACTAGTTGGTTGATCGAAATTTTAATTACATACATAGTTGCCTTAATTCCGATGTCTAGTTTACTATTCCCATAATAACAATATCTGTATTAATTACTAACACACTCGATCCAACAAACCTACTCTATTCACTAACACGATCACAACCCATAACTCGAACATAATTTTGATCACCATTCACCAGTAGTTGCATGGCTAAAAGTGGACCTCGTAAGTTTTGTGGACAAAAGTGGTAAATTTTGAGTGGAGTAAATAGGCCTCTATCTTCTCAAAATTAATGAGAGAGGAAAGTGATGTTACGTACAAGACCATCAAAATTTGAATTGATTTGAGTTAAAACTTTAAGAGACTAATTATATTTTAAGTACACATCTCTCTTGTTTACTTTTATGCATGCAAATATCTTGTATTTGAATTTTCAAAAATAGAAAAAAAAATAGAATTACGTGCCATTCAATTTCAAAAGAGGACCACTTAATTATGATCATAAGATTTATGCATGCATGGTAATTAACTTAATTGGTAAGCCTTTAGTCATCACGTCAATACAAGGATGATGATAATTAATCTCCGACAATGAAAAATTTAGGGCTATAAATTCTGATTTAGTTCGGAATATTAACAACACCAACATTGATCCAGTACGATGGAGTTCCGCTAAAGCGAAATATGGGATTTAAGATGGGAGCATTCTTTATTTAACGCAGGGGAGATGCGCCCGAAAGATTTGAAGGATGAGACCAAAGTAACCGACAACAACCCCAGAAAGCAAGCAACGACAATATTACAAAATACAAAATAGTGGAATAAATTAAAAGAACCACAAAAAGGACAAAACCGCAAATACCCGGTGAAACCCATTGTCCTAGCACCTAGCTGTCCATCATCTTGGTCTTCTCTCTGCACTTGTCTATGCACCCTACCAACTCTGTTGAAATCCCCAAATAGTTGATGTCCTACTTTATGCTATCCTTTTAGTACTTCTCGGATGTCCCCTACATCTACGAAAGTCTCCAAAAACCAATCACTCACACCTACGGACTAACTCCCTGGGGCTACTTCTTCGGATGTCCCCTACCTCTACGAAAATCTCCAAAAATCAATCTCTCACACCTACGGACTGGCTCCCGAGGGCTACTTCAATTCTTCGAATGTCCCTTACCTCTACGAAATTAAATCTCCAAAAATCAATCTCTCACACCTACGAACTGGCTCCCGGGGGCTACTTTGGATGTCCCCTACCTCTACGAAAGTCTCTAAAAATCAATCTCTCACCTACGGACTAGCATCTTGAACTAAGTCTGTGTACATGCTCAAACCATCAAAGTCTTGATTCCTCAACTTGTCCCTTATACTTGCCAGTCTAATCATCTCGTTTCTGATCTTGTCCAGTCTAGTCAGGCCACACATTCATCGAAACGTGACCTGCCTAGTTCGAAATATTAAGATTAATGATATATCGATTCTTATTTTTTATAGCAAGCTTATAATTTTTTTGTTTTTATACTCTATTCTCATTAAATAAAAGGATTTTTTTTTGTAATTTGACTTAGTCTACCGTCCATTTTGATTCATTTCCCTTCTTATGGAAAATGACCAAATAAGTGAAGTTATGACAATGCATGACATATACTATGATGTATTATATGAGAGAAATAATTATCGTTTTCGATCATGATCTTTAATTAAATTATTACGATCTGTTCACGGGTCAAGTAGGGGTGTTCAAAAATATCTGATCCGGTCAATCCGATCCGGTGATCCGACGATCCGATCCGCGAAAATCCGAATTCGTTGGAAAATTATCCGAATCCGATCCGATCCGAGAAAATTAGCCGGATCATCGGATCGGATACGGATCGGGTCGTCAAACCCCCCGGATATCCGAGGGTATAATACTATACATATATATTATGTGCAATAACAAAAAGTTTAATAGTCCAAGTAATTTTATGTGCTTCAACTTCCTAGCATTAACCCCTTTTTGTTTGTTTTTTAATTATTTATAATATATTTCACCCGACAAATAAAATTAACGTTAAATAAAACCTAAATCTATATTTAACACCCCATTTTTATTTTATTTTAATTTTTTTTCTCTTTCTTTTATGCGGATGATTATTTGGATCATGATTTTTGGGTGAAATTTACCGACTGAATAAATTATTTGGAACTTAAATACAAAAAAATATAAAAATATGAGTATTCGGATATTCGGATATCCGCCACAAATATCCGATCTGATCCGAGCTATACGGATCGGATATCCGAGTATACCCGGATCGGATACGGATATGGTTTTAGAGAAAATTTTATTGTGGATATCCGATCCGATTAGCCGGATCGGATCGGATATCCGGTTAGAGCATCTACAGCGGGAACTTGAACCGATTCATGGTGTCAGGTTTATTATAAAAAATTAAACATGTGCATGTCCCAATATAAAAATGGTGCAAGAAATGAATCGGGGGAAGCAAAATTCATGAAGGGGTGCAAGCGCGTCCGGCGCACGTGTTCCCTTTTAAAACACAGCATTTTCATTAATTTTGAATTGATACGCAGAGTTTTAACGCTTTTGAAAAAAAAAATTCAAAGTGAACCACACTTTTTTTAATACAGGAACAAATGTAAAGTATATTTTAACCAAAATATTTTAAACCAAAATATTATAAGCCTATGTGCTTTTTTAATACATAAAATATTGTATTCTTTTTCTAATACATAATAAATTTACAATGAATTTTACAAACAAAAATTATGATTTTTTGAATAACGATGTAATTTTTATTTATTATAAAATTATAGTTAAATTATAAACAAAATTAATTCTAACAAGGATATATTTAATTTTTATTGAATAAAGGACTATATGTATAATTATATATGAAGAGAGGAAAAAGTGTTATGAAAAAAGTAGGATTTTTGAGATGTATGGATGTAGAAATAAATTGTATTGGGGTGCATAAATGATGTGGCAGAGAGAGAAATAAAAAAAGTAGGGGTGCATAATATTGTAGCAGATTCATGAATGTGGATGCTCTTATGAACACCCCTAGGGTCAAGTACGTGCTGGTTCAGAAAATTTTGTTAACCATTTTTATTTCTGTTGATCATACTATATATAACACTTCATTATAGCACCAAAAATTAAACAATTGGGATAGGATAAAAAAAAATGGAGCTGAAAATCGCGAGACCCAAGTCAGCCTAACTTGTCAGGCACCTACCAAAACCATTACCACAATTAAATATTTTACTTAATTTAACTAACTTATAGTACTAAAATTTAAGCCTTTTGACTTGGTAAACACTATAGTTAACACCTTGGGGAAAAAATTATGCTCTATTTTATAAATATGTATGTAAATTATTAATATGTTTTGAATCTGTTGTTGATCGATATTCGTAAGAGATTTGGCGGCAAAGTTCTCGATAGTATCAAGGGTTTTAGGAGACAGAGCCCTCGACAGAGGATTTGAGAGGTAGCGCCCACACTGTTAGACGTGGACGTAGCTATATATACTCATGAAACGTTTTTCTATTATAATTTGTTTTAATTTGTTATCATCTCCATAATAAGGATACAATTTCTCTATAATCTGTTTAGTTATCATCTCAATAATTAATAGAGATACAATTTCGCTACTCGTTCATGTAATTAAGACCATGTTAATAAATCACGTAAAATATCTATGTCTTTCTGTACGATTTTAGCGTTCCCGTTACAAGAAATGATTTTCTTTACTTTAATCAAGAAAACACAAATCTAAATTCTTCAAGAAAAAAGATAGAGACAACAGGATCTGATCGCACCAGACCAAAGTCAGATCTGTTTGATTTAATTAAATTTAATTTTCATTAATTAAGTCGGTTTCTTGGTTGTGAAAGTCAACTCTGAATATTTTTTTTTTGTAGCCTAAGAATAATACCAGTATATTTTTTAAATATTGTTAGTTGTATTAAACAATATTCCTCTCATTTGCGGGAATTTAAATTCATAAAATAATTTTGCATGGTATAGTTAAAATAATATTAGTACTGAAGTTTCGGGGTAAATTTCATGAGTAAAGACAAAAGTTTTCACCTTTAAATCATTATATTTACTGTTTGGATTAAAGTTAGTGAAAGGTAATTCCCTTGTGGTAGTATCTCTTTTACTAAAGCCACCTCGTTTGGATAAAAATTAGGTTGAAAGTAATTTTATGATTGCTAATTTGCTATTAATTGATCGATATGGTTGGGTCATGTAAAGATAAAAGATAAAGATTGGGACTTGTAAGTTGTAACTTTAGATATATCAATTGATTGATTTTATGTGTATTTTTTGATGTTTTAATTTTAGGTGAATCATATTTCATAGATGAACAATATATGCATTTTGCTTATATATGCTCTCTTTTGAATAAGAAAACATAGATTAAGAAGCTCGATAATCAATAATCAAACCAACACGAGAATATATAAACAAGAAATAACGTCAAATTAAATGAAAATACTTCGATAATCGAGCAAACTAACATGTGAAGAAAATATATAAATAAGGAATTAACATCAAATTAAACGAGAATTTAAACAAGCTGGCATAAAAATTTGTGATGCCCTGTGAATAAGGCGTTATCAAGAAGTAGAACAACAAGCTAGAGAGCTCTCTCTTTTTAAATCTCTTGTCCGGTTCGATTAGTCAAAGCCAATCTATCAGACCGATTTTTTTTATACACGTTGTCGGAGAGATTTAAACTTCAAACATTCTGAACAAACGTTTAAAGAGTCTAGCACCACATCCCACCAGATCAATTGATTATTGGTAATATGATAGCTCTCTGCTAAGATGAAACTCTCACATATTACACGTCGACGTGCAATATGATAATAAGTTTAGATCATATTTATCAACTAGTGACAAATGAGAGCAATTTTTTCTAAAAATGTGAAGTAAAAGTTTTTTTTTTTTTGTTAAGTAGGCTCAATCAATTAGGCTATTTTCGAGTCAAACACACCTATGCAATCAAGTTAATATGTATAAGTATTTGAGGCACATATTATTCCATAAAAAAAAAACTTCAAATCATGCAAATGATTTGAGGCGCAGATTGTGCCATATATCAAACTCAAATCATGCAAAGCTAGCTACTGATTATACACTTATTAATATTATATTAACCCAAAATATAAATAATCATTAGATTAAACTTCATCATCTCTTTCACTATCCATAAAATATCTTCTTAGATAACACATATGATGACACCTATGACTTATCACGTCTTATCTCGTGTCAATCTATTAATAAAATATCGGATTTTTGAACCTATGTAATTAGTTATGAAATAACCATATTATTTAAAAAAAAACTGTATTTATTTTCAAATTTAATTTTTTCGATGGATTTATACATTTATTTTTTTAGGATTTTAGAAGGAGTTTATTTTCTAAAAATGAAAGCTTATTCTATGACGTAGGTTAGAAAGACCAATAAAATATATGTATATATCAAACCAAAACACAATTATCTTACATTACGACGATATTATTCTTAACAAATCTTCTTTGATTATTAGAATTAGCTAGAGCTATTATAAGTAAGAAATTATCATAAGTAATTACAAAAAGAGGCTCCATAACTCAATTATGCTCCATAATGATAATAATACAACAACAAAAAAAAAACTAAAAATTAAGAAAAGTAAAAAAAAAAAAAAAGGTGACTAAGAGATGATTGTCTACAACGCTTTCCACGAATCAAGCGTGGGGAAGCAGGCCACGTCATCAAAACCCAGCCCCGCCACACCGCCACCATCGCAGCCAATTCCCGTCCCCGGAGCTAGCAATAACGCCGACGACGTGTCGAGCGTAGGAAGACGCCCCTGGATCCTCCCGCCGAATCCGGCCCCGGCGATCCTCTGCGGCTCCGGCTTCAGCACATGCGCCGCCGCCGCCGGAATCTGCGCCGCCGCCGGAAACCTAACCCCGGTTACCTCCTGCACCATCTGCCGGAAGTTGGCGGCGTCGGCGGTGATGTAAGTGGTCGGATTCTTCTTCGACGCCCGGGGCTTCCGCTTTCCGACTCTCCCGGAGGCAGGGCCCGGCCCGGCCCGCTTGGACGGCACGGTTTCCGGATCGGATCCGGATCCGGATCCTGAACCGAATTGAGTGTTTGGGGCCGGGATCGGGCTTACGACGGCGCTGAGGATGTTGTAGAGCGAGGAGTGATGATCGTCGGAGAGCCAGGGCTCGGATGTGAATGCGGAGCGGAGGAGCCATGGATCGAGGCTTGGTAAGTTGTCGGAGGAAGCCATTTTTTGAAATTGGGAGGTGATTGAGAGTGTGGAAATTGGAAAATTGGGAAATTGGATTTGATTTGTGGTTTGAAGATGAAGAAAGAGGGAGGGAAAAGAAAGGGGGATAGGAGTTGAAAGGAAAGCTGGACGAATAAATAAGGACGGTGGGAACGCGATCCTTGCGACACGTGTCGCCTCTTTTTTATTTGTACAACATTTTATTTTTATTTTTATTAATATTAAGTAAAAATTCGAAAAACAAAACAAGTTTGGTGATTCGAAAGTCACTAAAACGACAATTGAGAATGAGTAAGACGAATTGAGAATTGAGATGTAATCACTGAAATAAAGCGTCGTAGGGAAAAGGTAAACTCCTCGAAAATTATGTGAATAGGGAGAACATGGTGTATTAAACAAAAAGCCGATTGACAGCCTTGATAGGTGCAAAGCCCGTTTAGTTGCGTTCTTCCTTTTTTTTGCTTAATGATTATTGGAGTAAATAAGTGTTACATCCTTCTCAATTAGTCTACAGTGTCATTGTATAGAATCCTTTTTCTGTTTTACATCGAGATGAAGGATTTTTAAAAAGCACAACGCACCAAACAACTTGGCCAAATACTCAAGCGTGTGATTTTGTATTAAAAAATACTCAATTTATTTTACCATGGCGTTGTAAAAAAACCAATACCACGAGCCACCCACTATCATAATAATACATTTTGAATTGCTCAAATTTGTGTTTTCTTTAGGGTCGAACATCAGATCAAAATTGAACTGACAAACACTGAATCGAAACGAAAACCGAAATTTGGGTTAAGGTGAATCGAAAATCTAATTGAATTGGTTCGTTTCACTTTTGTTTTTGTCAATTTGGGATGAATGGAAGCATTCTTTGGAAAATTCTAACAGAACCGAAATTTTAACCGAAAATTGAGAAATTCTTAAAGCAAAAATCGAACCGAATAATAGCAGTTTCGGTTCGATTTGGCTTAAAATTTCAATTTGAACAGACTCATGTTCAACCCTAGTTTTCTTTTGAAATAATAGTAGTAGTCAGTCAATCCAATATAAAGTAGTTTTATCTCCTCCCGTCCTCCCGACCACTTTACTTATATGAAAAATTGTGTTTCATTGTTTCACCATCTCCTTTACTATTGGATCGAGCCAATTATCACAAGCCAATTTACCTAGTTCGTGCGCTATGACAAATAATTTGCGATGCGGAATTTACCTCAAAGGTTGAGCCCTCGATACAAAAAGTAATCGTAGTCAATCCTCAAATCGTATTTCAGCTAAGCTAAAATTCTCACTTCTTTTAAACACCAACTTATTAATGATTTTATATGATATGGAGTAAGTACTAATAGACATTATGAAAAGTGAAACACACTAAGAAACCTTAAATTTGGTCATCCTTGATTTAATTAGTTTGATTAAGTAAAGCATTTTCTTAAGGAACCTGACTCGATCAAGACTGAAGTGGAATCAGGTGAGATTCTCCAACAACCACTCTTGACTACTTCATGATCATAATTCATTAAACTAATTACAAAGTTAGTGGGAGGAGTTCTTTGGGCTCTTAAGCCCATAACCATTACCATCTTGGGCCCATTAAGCCCAAAATAATAACGAATAATGTTTGTAACGGTTCCGTAAGGATAAAATGGCGGGAAATCTATCAACTCATAACAGCTTTCATTCCTTTCACTAGTTTGGCGCCCATTGTATTAGTTATTAGGGTAAACTACACAAAATCACCCCTTATCTTGACTTATTTGTAAGAAACCACGCCTTAACTTAGTTTTGTTTGCGTTCAAAACTCAAATGCTAAAACGACACTTATTTAAATCAACTCACTCACCACTTGTGTCCATGGGTCTAAATTTTGAGTCGTGTCCGGCCAAACCCAACATGAGTCTCTTCTTTATATTCCATCTCTTTATCATGCTTATAGAGTTACATAATCATATTTTTAAGTTGCATAATTATAAAAGTGAGTAACTCAACAAAATGAATATGCAACTAAAAAACATGAATACAATCACACGGTACAATGAATATGCAACTCAAAATCATGAATATAAATTGAGTGCACGGTCTCACAATATAAACTAGCCGCACGATCTTACAAAATCGTGTCTCCTCTATTCCACTTACAGTTGATTCGGGTTTGCATACCCTCGTCCATCTGGATGCCCTAGAACAATCACTAGTTTATTAGTGGTCACTCTAATTCATTTCCTTATCAATATACATATACATACATATATATATATATATAGGAGTCAGCGATGTAGTCCGTCACAGAATTGCAGTCACGGTAGACGCGAGCGATACTCCAATACTGGAACGAGCCAACAAGCAATGAATGTCCGAAGAAAACATCTCAACCTCCCATGGGCAGCGCCGATCACCAAAAACGGGCCTCGATGAGTTGCAAGTTATCACATTCGATCTGGATCCATGGATACCACGCCGAATAGCCTTGAGGAGTCATTGGCGCAAGGCGATGGTCTCAGAGATCAGAACGGACTGTTGATCAATCAGTCCTCCGTCGAAATGGAGCCACCTGAGTACCTGAGCCTTAATTCAACTACCTGGTACACACGTTTTATAACATTTTTTTTCATATTTGTTGAAATTTAGATAAAAATAAGCACATTAATTCTAAAAAAAAAGCAAAATAATTTAAGAAATATTTTTCATCTAAGTTAGAAAATGGAAAAATACAGTTGGTAAGAAAAGAAAAAAAAGAAAAGTGAAGAAGAGGCTTGTGCTTAAATTAGAAAGATAATTAGCGATTACAACGAAGAGGATGGCAAAAAATAGAAATGGAGATCAATTAATTGAAGTTAATTAGGGTTGTTTGTTTTTAATCCAATTTTGAATTTAAATTAGCCGTAGCAAGAGAGAGGGAAGGGGATTGGGAGGGAGCTTGCGCCTTTCTGGAAAAAAAACTGAGATTTTTTTTCTGGGGAGACATCAGTTAAAAGAGTCCAAATTCTTTTTGATTGATTGTCTCGCGCTCCCTTGATTTTACATCGAATCTTGCTGTTTCCATCTCCCTGAATGCCTTTCCACTGAGTATTTTTGCGTTTAGGGTTTGTCTCCGATCTCAATTTCTTAATAATGCTCGCGAAATTGGGGCAAAATCGACTGATTTGTTTGTTTTTGTGTTTGATTTTTTGCAGTTCAAAATTGGGGGATGTATGCGAAGGAGCTCGGGACTGATAGGTATGAAATCGCCATGCTGAAGATCCTGTTTTGAATTTTATTGAAAATTTCGTTTGATCCGTTTCTGATTGCATGTTGTTGATTCTGGAATTGGTAGAAGGCTGGCGACATGAATGTAGCGACGGTTAATCGGTGGTTCAGGCATTAGGTCAAATGCGGAGAAAACAAATGTGGATCTAGGGTTGAATCTTCGTCGTCGATTGAGGTTTTTTTCCCTCTTATTCTATTACTCTTGTGTTAATTTTTTCCCCAAATTTTGTTGATTTATGGCGAGTGGGAACCCTAGATATTCTAATGTTGTGTGGTTCTGTGAAGAATTGGAAGATTTTAGGGTTATTTTCTACTTCTGTACTGAACTTTTGATTGAAATTGTTTTGCATTTCCTGAGTATGATGTTTCCCTTTGTGGATTGAGTGAGCATTACTCACAATGTTTCTATCATATTTGGGTAAAAATGAACTTGATCCCTCTTATAGTGTGTTGCATGTTTTTAAAATTCCTGTTTTATTTGCTGAAATGATTGTAAGGCCTAATTGGATGTTGCTATCTATGTTTTCATTTTTGGCATATACATGAAGCTGATTGATTGCAGACTGCATTGTTTGTTTATGTTGTTAGTTTACTTGATCTTGAATTTTCTTAATTTTCTTAACTTATAAATCAGGTGCTATTGCCCGTTGGAGTTTCACCCCACATTTGCATTGCTTTTTTCCAAAATGGCCGTAGTTGTTGAACAGCATCATGCACTTAAGCCACCCGTTCGGTCCGAGAGATGCCGACTCCAATCATACACTCACCTTGATCATTTCATTCTTGAACCTAACAGACAAATTGATCTTGCCCATTCATTAGAACGAACTGTCGGGATCCCTACCTTCCAAAGAAGCTTATCCACTCCCTGCCTAACCTTAAATGTAGAAGAGCCCGACACCAATCCAAGAATCGAGATCATTAGTGGCAAAGGGGCCCACAGAGTCCGAATCCTTGTAGTAGAGGTGGCCATAGCCTTAGCCTCCGGCATCCTCCCAGTACCTGTCACAACCGGCCTAGGTGGGGCCTACTTCCTCTGTGGTAGAAATGGTGATTCCATTGCTGTGGCCAAACCCGTAGATGAAGAGCCCTTAGCTTGCAACAATCCAAAGGGCTTTACGGGCCGAATTGGGCAACCCGGGTTGAAACGCTCCGTTAAGGCAGGTGATTCTGGGATGCGGGAATTGGCAGCTTATCTTCTAGACCACGGCGGGTTTGCTCGTGTTCCTCCAACCGCTTTAGTCAAGATTTCTCATGTCCCGTTCCATGTGGGTAGCTCAGAGAAAGCCACATCGCCGCATTTCAAGATTGCATCTCTTCAACGCTTTATGGACCATGATTGCGATGCTGGAGACCTGGGCCCGTCTAGCTTTTCCGTCTCATGCGTTCACCGCATCGGGATTCTTGATGTAAGACTCCTCAACATAGATAGGCATTCAGGGAACATACTTGTAAGGAAACATGGAGACGAGAACCACCAAATTGGAGAATCCGAGCTCATTCCCATTGACCACGGGCTTTGCCTTCCAGATTGGCTTGATGACCCATATTTCGAGTGGCTCCACTGGCCACAAGCTTCAATCCCCTTTTCAGACTCCGAGCTAGAATACATTTCGAATTTGAACCCATTTGAAGATGCAAAGCTTTTGAGAACCGAACTTCCTTGTCTGAGCAAGTCCTCGATCCACGTCCTTGTTATATGCACCATATTCTTGAAACGTGCAGCTGCAGCTGGGCTTTGTCTCGGCGACATTGGCCAGATGATGACCCGAGAGTACTGTGGCGTGGAGGAATCCATGAGCGTTCTTGAGAGAATCTCTGCTTCTGCTAAGGATAGTATCTGCAGGCCACCACCACCGAGCAATGCTCTTGATGACTTTCTTGATGAGTTAGAAGCGAAAATGAAGGAATATGAACAAAAAGAAGTAGAAGAAGAAGAAGAAGATGAAGATTATGGAGTCTTTGAATTTGACGAAGAAAAACCCACCTTAAACGAGCAAAAAAAGCCTCCCAAGATCCCGAACTTCTTGTGTGAACGGTCAATGGGCGCGTTTCTGACTCCTTTGATTGAGGAAGAGGGCCAAAACAACGCCATAGAAAACAATAAGAAGGGGACTCAGGTGAGCTTCTTTCGCAAAGCAGTGAATATCAGTAATATTTGGAGGAGTGCGAGTTTTTCGGTCAACAACCATAATAACAATGAAGCTGGGGGCATTTCTTTTGAGGATCTTGACGAGGGAGATTGGGAACGCTTTCTGGAAGCTTTCGAGAAGCTTCTGCCTGAAGTGTTCGAGGAACGAATGGGCATTGCTTCGACACAGAGGTTAGGGACATCATGTGAGTTTTGAGGGATGTCCAAAAAGTATATATATATACATACATATACTATATACAAAAAAAAACCCAAAAAAAAGAGAGCAGTTTCAGAGCTGGGGCACAATAAATATGTTTGTAAATCTCCATTGAAGTGTGCAAATGGTGCATTTACCCAGCTTAGATTCCGACTTGTTTTTTCTTCTGATTTTTCTTCTTTTGGATGTATAGAATTGTATAGGTAAAAAAAAATGGCCAGGTTGATGAGGGTTAAAAAAAAAGTGAAATTGGCAACAGGTAAGGTTGATGGTGGTTGCCAATTTGCCATCCCCTCTCTCTTCATAGTTCTTACATTGTGATGTTTATTCCTTTTTTTTTGTTTCTTTTTTTTGGAGCTTCGATGATTGATGATGTATGATTCTTATGCCAAATGTAGAAGTGTGTGGGTACATGAAGTTGTAGAGGGTTTTACTCATGATACCGATTCTCAATCTGTTGCTGGAAATAAAAACATTGCTGAAGAAGATTAAGTTCTTCTTCGACTATTTACTTGTTAATGACTACTTCTCTCTTTCCCGTTCTACTCTTGCTTTGTTTTGCCTCGGGCCACGCTTTCGTTTTGTTTGCTTCCGTTTCTTATTTGTTGCCTCTTTGCTTGTTACAACTGTTGTGGCTTTTCGGCCTCTTTGGGTCTCTCGGTCGCATCTCCTCAGCTTTAAGCTAGGAGTGCCCCATCTTGACCCCCAGATACTCCCTTGAGGGGTACTGAACTAGGTCAATGTTGTTGTTGTGGTTGTTGTACTTGTGTACATTACTTATCTTCATAGACTTGTACAACAGCGGGTTTGAGTCGGGCTTGATGAAAAGCTTAGGCCATGGACACGGGCGGATAATGGGTTTGGGCCAGACTAGCGGGCCGATCCTTGGTAACTTTGTATATTTTCCTTGCTCAAGCCCGCCCTAATTTGTGGGTAGGCTGGTCGGGTCAGTCCGGACTTGTTCAAGGAGACATCCCGCCAATTAATTCTTCAAGGATAGTATTCCGAGGTCTCTGGTTCGAATTTTACAGGCAGAATGATGCCCTTTACATCAAATCTAAAAATGTAACAAGTTATCGTTCTTGGTTGATGCTTCCTTGATCAATACTCCGTAACAAAAAAGGAACAGAAAAGAAAGATAGTTATTAACTGAAATTTAAGTACAATAATTAAGCCTTTTGTTTCCGATTGAAACCTAATATGGGCCTGAAGGTAGAGCTTGTTGGGCTTTGAGTTGGCCCAATAGACCTTTTCCCTGGTGACTTGCACAGGCGGCAAAATCGTCAGCAGGAAAACGAAACCCGCGTAGAAAAGAAGCAAATGCATCGTTTTCAGCGATTATCAACGGAGATCTGATTCGAAGGAAGATAAATTCTTGTTCTACTCGAGCTGATCCGATAGACGAAAGAAGATAAAGAGTTGAATCTAAAGAAGAGATGAGTGCTACGAAGATATCTGTGTTGTTAGCTGTTCTGGTTCTTTTTGCTGTTTGCGAATTAGGGTTTTGCAGACATATCGGGATCGTCAGGAGGGAGATGATGGGTGGTTTGCGTGATTGCAAGGGGTCTCAGAATAGCGCTGAGATCGAAGGCCTCGCACGCTTCGCTGTCCACGAGTATAATCGTCGAGAGGTATGGTGCTTTCTTCTTTAGTTTGTTTTGGTTGATGATTTCAAGCGATCGGTGAAATTGGGTACATTTGATCTTTCAATTTGGGATTTTGAATCGTTTTTTGGGGATTGGTGTGAAAAAAGTTGAAGCTTTTACGAATTCTTCATATGCCAAAAACTAGGGTTTGAACTGTTCGAAAGAGGGGTCAATTCAATTCCTTGTAGTATTTGCAAGTTCGAATTTGCAGTGTGATACTAGATTCTTGCATATATTTTGCAGATGTGGCAATTCATCTCTTTCCCATTTGCTTCAAAGAAACTGTCTTCTATAGAAAGTTGATGTGTTTTCTAACATTGGTGAAATTGGGCACGTTTGATCTTTCAATTTGGGATTTTGAATCGCTTTTTGGGATTGGTGTGAAAAAATAGGGTTAATTTGGGAGCTAATTCCTACTGTTTTTTTCATATGCCAAAAATTAGGGTTTAAACTGTTCGAAAGAGGGGTTAATTCAATAGATAGAATTGTCCAAATGTCCAATTCAATCCAACTTTCTTTTTGCTTGTGCTTGTGTTACCATTTATGTAAAAGGCTAGGTTAGTAAAGTTGATTTCTGCTTAATTCCTTATATTTGCAAGTTCGAATTTGCAGTGTGATACTAGATTCTTGCACATATTTTGCAGATGAAGCAATTCATCTGTTTCCAATTTGCTTCAAAGAAATTGTCTTCTATAGAAAGTTGATGTGTTTTCTAACATTGTGCAAATGGATTTCTCAGAATGGTATGCTTGAATTTGCAAGGGTGCTAAAGGCCCAAGAACAGGTTGTTGCTGGTAAGCTCTACCATCTTACATTGGTGGCTGTTGATGGTGGTATGAAGAAGATATATGAAGCAAAGATCTGGGTGAAGCCATGGATGAACTTTAAGCAGCTCCAGGAGTTTAAGCATGCATCAAATGTCTCGCCTTTCTCGACTGCAGACCTTGGCGTTATGCGCAGTAAGAACTTAACCTATGAAGAGACCTCTTTTCTTCATTATGATCAGTTGAAATTGGTTTAACAAAGGTTTCTTACTTATTTTGCAGCTCTGTGAAGATTTTCTCGAATATAGTTGGGGCGCCATGAAAGGACACTGATTGGTTAATGAGATTTTAAACTTTCTGTTAAAGCTGATGAAGCCATATACTATGATTGTGTAAATATGTTAAAAAGAAGTTTGAGGTATGTGCACAAGTTGTCTTCTACATGTTATGACTTATGATATGAAATAAGGCTTGTTCTTTTCGAGTGATTGATTACTGACAATGATGCTACCATTCTATCTTGTAAACTCATTGTACGCTTGCTTGTGCTTGAATATTCCAATACACCAAGTTATGTAACTTTTGAACTATTTTTTGCTATGTTGTCTTGTTTATTTCCTGATCAGCATTTCAATTTTCATGGCGTGTATATGCGACAGTGATGATACTGATGTTATGAAAAATAGAACTTAGGCCTCGTTTGTTTCTATATCTTTGTATAAGAAATGGGTTTAGGATTAACTCAAACCCATACTAGTGTTTGCCTTCAACTGAGGGTATGGAAATGAGTGGTTTCCATAGCAGGAAATTACACTTGAATCCATACCCAATTGAAAACTAAGGTATGAGTGATTCCTATTCCGACCCAATTCATGGTATAGAAACAAACGGGCCCTTAGTTTATTGATGCCACATAAAGCATGAAATTTACTTCTTCAAGTTAACCAGCACTTTATCTTACTGATGCCACAGAAAGCATGAAATGGTGAGTTAAAAGGAATTCTAATATCTCATACTTTGTAACAAAGATGCAAAAAATAACAAAATTTATAGCAGAAACCTCAATTGAGTTGTAATCACTTAGCAATTTTGCAATAACTTCCGGTATTTAGACCTCAATTGTCCCATGTTCAGAAAATCTGAAAATGTGAAGCACTAGAAAAAAAAAAGGCAACACAAACTTTGTTATGTAGCACCACCAAAGAAGAAAGAAATCACATATCCACAGGCACCCTTTTGTACAACTGAGAAGGCAACCTTGGAAGAGGCACTGTCTGCAATGGAGAAGTCATATATGTAACCAACCCGGGATTCTCCGACATGTCGATATCTTCGGGCTTAAGCCCATCGGGCGGGCTCCAGCTAAAATGGTGCAGCAAATGACCCAACATGGAGGTAACCAAGTTAATACCGAGCTGGGCTCCCGGGCAGACCCGTCGACCCGCCCCGAAAGGCAACAACCTAAAGTCATGCCCTTTCATGTCCACATCCTCCTCAAAGTACCTTTCGGGCCTGAACTCGAGCGGGTCCTTCCACACAGCCGGGTCTCGGGCCACGGCCCACACGTTGACTTGGACGATGGAGCCCTTCGGGATGTCGAAGCCGCCGATTTTGACGTTGGCGTTGGCCCGGTGGGGGAGCATGAGCGGCGTTGGTGGGTGGAGTCGGAGCGCCTCCTTGGCCACGGCTTGCAAGTAGTGGAGGTTGGAGATGTCGGATTCGGTCATGACTCGCTCGTGCCCGATGACGCGGTCTAGCTCTTCTTGGGCCTTTTGTTGGACCCTCGGGTTTCGGATTAGCTCCGCCATGCCCCATTCTACTGAGATCGCGGTTGTGTCCATCCCGGCCGTGATCATGTCCTGCCCAAAACATAAGCACACACATAAGTAATGATTTTTGTGATGTTCTTTTTGTGATTAGGTAAAGGCATTGTGATGGGTGAGAGTTTTTTTATGATGTTTTTCATGCATCTAGCAAGATATTAAATCAGTCAATCAACAGAGTTTCGGGTTTCAACTCAACGGATTTTGGGTCAACCGGGTTCGGTTGATTTCAAGTTAGCTGGTTTAAATTTGAGGGTTTCAACCCTAAAATTTCGGGTCGAAACGGATTGTTGGATTTGGTCGAGTTTTGATAGCTTTACCTACATTGATGTTAAGAGATTCTAATATCAAAACACCGGTTAAATGGTTCTTTTTCCACTAAAATTACTCATCTAGCAAGATATTGTAATAAACCACAAGTAAAAGAACATTTGTAATTGACAAAAGTTCCAAATTTGTTAGTGAACCGTTTAAATGTAGAAAGAGAGGGAAAACTTAAGTTTAAAGAACTTAACGGTCTACTATGAGATATTTTGCTAAAAAGGAATGTTAAATGTGTGAATACATGCAAATTCTTATCTAATGGGTAATTTTGTGAAAAACCAAGTTTTTTATTTTTTGTAATTTACCCTATGATAAAATTTTGATCTTGATTTAAGTCTCAATTTGATCATCTAAGGTCCACAAATAGGAAGTTTAGGCAAAAAGAGTGAAAAGTGTCATTACCCAAAGAAGTCCAATAATGGTGTCTTCACTAAGATCATACTTGTCCTTGAGTGTCAACAAAGCATCAACAAAGTGATTTTGAGTGTCACCACTCTTTTGGCGAGCGGCGGTGTGCTCATCCATGATGGCCTTGGTTAGACGGTCCCTTTGGGCGTTGTGCTTGGCGAAGGCCTCCTCCTCAACCGGGAACATCCACCGGAGCCAGTTAATGTGCTCTGACATGGCCAAGGACGCCCCAAGCTTCAAGCCATTGGCTACAATGGCCTTGAACTCGAGTCCTTGCTCGTTGATTACACCCTCGTCGTTCATGAACCGCTTCCCGAAGGCCAGCCTTGTTATGTTGTTGAATGCCACGGCTCCCAAGTACTTCTTTAGTGTTAGGCTCTTCCCATGGGTTTCTGCCAAGTGAAAATGTAGCTCGTTAAATTAGATTGAAATACAGTCTATTTTTTAATCTGTTATGATCGCACATTATAATGTAAGATAATACACAATCCAACTTCTTTTGTGATTAAATGGTAACTTTAAAGTTTAGACCATTTAAATAGCAAGTTGGTCTCTAATTTGCACCTTCTTAATTACTAGGTTGACTTTTTTAAATTTTCTTATTTTCCATTTCTTCCATTTTTATGAGAGACAACAAGTTTAATTAAGTTCCAACCACGAAAGATCGTTCATCGACGTGGACCCATCAACCAACCAATTCAAGTTTGACACCACAATTTATGGGTCCCATGTGCCTACTACCCCACTTTCCCACCTCACCTACCCCAAACACCCCTAATTATTATTAAAATAATTAATTATTGAATTATTTGCAAAATTTATCAAACTTATCAAAATAATACTATATGTGCAAAAATATTAATGATGATAAAACCCTACGCAAACTATTCACTTTTAGGTTCTCTCATGAGGGTTGGCCAAACATACACCAAACTTTTCAACAATCACCAACCGCACATTCAATTAATGACAAATCTACTATTATCACATAATATATACATCTTATGAAATTATCATAGATCAAAACTAGCAAGATTTCATTTGGGTCCCAATTCCTCCAAGAATGAGATTGATATTTACTAACTCTCAACTAGGGCCGGTGGTTCAAACCAAAATTTTAAGCTGAACCGATCGAATCGAACCGAACTGATATTATTCAGTTTGGCTTTTGGTTTAGAAGTTTTTCAAATTTCAGTTTGATTTCTGGTCCTGTTCAAATTTCTCAAAGAATAGCCTTCTCTCCATCTCAAACCGATAAAACTGAACTGAACCAAAACAATCCGGTTCGATTTTCTACTCATCTTAAACCAAATTTCAGTTTTCGATTCGTGTGAAGAACTAATCAAATAAAATGATTGAGAAGATTCAAAATTTGTAAAACATAAAATAAAATTTCTCATACCATGAGATGTGCAATCTTTGAAGATGGATTCAATCATGGCGGTAACCTCATCCTCTCTAATGGGCCTAAGAGATTCAAGCCTCTTAGGGGTAAAAAGCTCCAAGTTACACACCTTCCTCACCTTAACATAGTGAGGCCCGTAGTCGGCCCATATAAGATCCGCCCCATTTCGGCTGAACCGGACCGCGGACCGGCTCCGGTGGCGGTCCGCCAGCTGCTGGTCCTTCTCCTTGAGCACCTCCCGGGCCAGCTCGGTGTTCGACACGATCACATTGAGGTTGGACCCGAACCACACCGAGATGATGGGCCCGTAGCGTTGGGCCCATTCGTGGAAGCAACGGAACCGAACGGGCTTGATGTCGTAGAGGTTGCCCACGACGGGCCAGGGCTTCGGGCCCGGGGGGAGCTTGAACCGGAGGCGGGTGTAGAGGAGGTAGGAGAGGGTGGTGGTGAGGAGGAGGGTGGTGATGAGGAGGAGGAGCATGGTGGTTGTGGTGGTGGTGAGAGTTTTTGCATGTAAGGAGGGAAATTGTGTGGGAATGAAGGATGAGTTGGGTTTTATATGGTGGGTGGGGAAAGAGTTGGTGAGTTTTGATGATTATACAAACAATGGGAATGAATAGAGGAAAGTGCATGAAATTGCTATTTGTTCATCTTTATTTGCAAAAACTACCCTTTGTAACAAAAAATTGCATATAACTACCCTCTCTATACAAAGTTGTTTGCAAATAACCGGCCGTTTTCTTTCTCGGGTTTTGGGTTTCAACCTAGTCGGATTCGGATTAATCGCATACAAATATTTTTATGACTCATTGATTTTTGGGTCGAGTTTCAAAAGTAAATATTTTGGGTAGTTTGAATCGGATTATCGATTCGGGCCAAGTTTTGACTGCTCTAGTTAGAACCAACCAAAACAAAAAGTTTTTATTTATAAAGATGCTCTGTTCTAGTCTTAAACTAAAGTTGTGTTTTAGCTCATTCTAATATTTTTTTCTTTTTTGATTAGGAAAGAGATTAGGAAGACCACTAACAAGATATTAGTCGTCCTAGAGCATTCTGCTGGATGAGGGTAAGAAAACCCGAGTCAACTGCGATCGGAACGAAAGAGACACGTCTGAACGATCTCACGATCTAATAGTTACGAATGTTATAACTATAACTAGATCAGTGAAGCTTGACAATGATATTAAAATTTTGGTTTCTAAGTTTAGGGTGTTTCAAGTACCAAGTTACATTTAATTCACTAATTTTTTTGGACCAAAATTTATTAGTGTCCGTGAACCGGTTCAGGCTGAATTTTTTTGGATAGAGTGAGGTAGGTTGTATATATGTAATTGGTGGTTTTGAATGGCGCCACCAGAGTATGAATTTTTGGTCAGAAAAGGAGATTTGCTGGGGTTGGTGAGAATTTGAGAGGTGGGATATCAACTTATTACATGTGGATGATGTTAATGTTCTTTTATTAATTTTTGTATGTTCATACTTCATGACCAACTTTTTTGGACCCACCCACAAATTTATATTGGCCATCATAATATAGCATGGATGAGGATGATAATGAGGTATCAATGTTTGGTGAGATAGTTACTTGTATTGTTGGAACTTGGCAATCCATTACATAAAAGTGCCTAGGAATGAATTTTGATGGTTTTCTACCCATAGATTCGTTGTTTCTAATTAATTTTCCAAATAATATTTTCGAGCAAGATCTAAAAACATTGTTTCAAAAATTCCCCCTAGACACTAGCTAGGAGGTGTTCGTTTAGGCGTCTGTCTAGGACCGCCTAGACAATCATTCAGTTAGGCAGACTCTCTCCGCCCAAAATTCATCTATCATTTTTTAGAACATTTTCTAGGTGTATGTATATGTATTAATGTATATATTTTCTTAGAATTGAAACTAAGAGTCCGTTTAAATTACCGCATTTAATGTACTCCCTCCGGCCTCCGATCCAAATTAAGTGTCGTTTTAGAATTTGACACAAGTTTTAAGGAAAATATTAATTAAACTCAAAATCTTAAACTTTTTCTCAATCTTATCACTCACCACCTCTTTGGACCAATGAATGAATAATTTTAGTCAATAAAAACACATTCCAATAAGCATTCTCATAACTTACTCTTAATCAATTGCCTAGGAAATTTAAAACGACACTTAAAATAGATAAAAAATAAAGAGTTAAAACGAAACTTATTTTGAGTCAGATAGAGTATTAAATTACATTTAATTCGTAATTTAATACAATTTAATTTAATATTAAATGTGACAATCTAAACATAGGCTAAAATTTATGTACATATATAATTTAGCATAATTCGCGACTTCTCAAAATTGTCCAACTTATAGGTTATAACTCAAAAAATTTGAAGTGTATATATATGGACCGGTTTTAAAATAATATTGTGCCATGCATGTGACATGCCCTCCAATACTTGTTCATGTCTTTATCTTTGAAGCCAAGATTGGTATGATGGTGTTCAGAGTTGAACATTTCAACATGCTATATATTGCTATATATATAATCAATTAATGAAGTAGAATAAAAAAATAAAATAAAATTGAAGATGTACGAGCCAATATAATTCTATTTCGAGTCTGAGTTTGGATGACAATCAAGTCTCTATATAGACGTTTTTTTTAGACTTGTACAAGTCCGGGCCGGCCGCCGGCCCGGCCCGCCTGGCCTGCTTAAAACACGGACTTGGGCATTGAAATTAGCCCGAAAGGCCCGACTCGTAAAATATGGGACCGGGCTTGGACAACGAAAAAAGTCCGGAGGCCCGGCCCGGCCCGTATATATTATATATATAATTTATTGATATATTATATCATTAATTTATATATAATTTATATTTTATAATAAAATTAATATCATTTATAATTTATAATAATATTAATATATTATATATACAATTTATTATGCGGGCCCGTGGACAGCCCGACCCGTGTGTGTGGGCGAGCTTGGACAAGAAAATAGGCTCGAATTACCGGGCTGGGCTTGGCCCGGCCCGTTAATGTGGACACAATTTTTTTTTTGGCCCGGCCCGAACCCGCCCATGTACAGATCTAGTTTTTTTGTATTTTAGTCTGGTTCAATCGGTCAAATTTATTCTATGTCAAGAGCGAAGACTGTATGCATTTCGTGTATGAAGGTTTGACGATGATTGTTTGGAAAAATCATGGATAATGGTTGGTCGATACTTGATGACTTCTCGAGTGAGTCTAAATCTGAGCGTATGAGGTGTCTATAGTTCTTCTCCAAGATCTAGTCTTGTGCATTTTTCCTAATTGTCATCTTCGCTTATCTCCTTATGACGTTGCGTACTTTTTGCTCCTCCAATGACTCTCCATTTCCGATTCTGGCACTCTTCTTCTGTTGTGTTCGTTTTTTTCTTCCGGTTGTATACTTGTGTGGTTTGTACTCACGTTCTCATATCGATATGTCAGACTATAGATTTATTCAACATCTCAATCTATCATATTTATTTATCTGATATATCGAATTCTTTCCTTATAAAAAAATAAAAACTATATAACCTACTTAAAAGAAAAATTGAACTCAAATATCTAAATACAAAACTTACCATCATAATCACTAAACCAACTTGTGATTGTGATTGATATATAAATATTTTTCAACTTACATTAAGTCAATTTATGAGAGTATGATCTCAAAAACTATAACTCTCTAACAAACTATATGGCTCCTTTTTTTTTCTTTCTTTTAAGTGTTGTGCAAGATCATGATGATTGATATGTATACGACCACTTTGGTGGGTGAAGAGTGAGATATAGAGCGGTTATAATGGCGGACTTGGTGGCGGTGGTGGGGTGGTTGGTGGACGTCGGAGGTCAAAGTGGTGGTGGGGCTTATAATTGAAGGGGCCCCACTTGGGAGTTGGTGGGTGGGTTGGTGAGATTAGAAGCAATAGGGATTTTAATTACTTATTATAGACATGTCAATCGGGTTGGGTAGAGTGGGGTTTGAGTTCGGTCATTTCGGGTTCGGTTGAGTCGTGTTCAATTGTTACGGGTTATAGGTCAATTGGGTCGGGTTGTTGCGGGTTTTCGGACGGATCAGGTTGAACAGCGGGTCAAAAATATTGTATTTTTATGATTATTATAATCAAATTTTAATTAAATAATAATAGATTATTTTTATGTATTTAATAATAAAATATATTATAAAATTTAAAATAAATTTTATATATTTTATAAATATATAAAATCGGTCAATTCAATGGATTTCTAGTCTATCAGATTCGATTCATTTCGATTTTGAAATTTAAGTATAGAGTCTTGACCTTAAAATTTTTGGACGATTTGGATTGAGACCCTCTTTTGACAACTCTATCTATATATATATATTGCTTTAATTTTTGTCTTGTACTAATCTCCTTTCATCGACTTTTTTTTTTCTTTTCTATGAATGTTGGAAAACATTGCGTACATAGTCATGTGGTTCGATTATCATGGATAAGTTTCTTGAGTTTTTTTATTTCTCTCCTTGTTACCTAATTTGACGTACACCATTAACATAAAAGATTAGTTTCTCTTTCTGGTCTTATAAACACTGATTTTTTTTAGTAGTGAATCTTAATTTGTTTCTTTTTGTTGTTGTGTGGTTTTGTCTTAAACCTAGGCAAATCAACATCCCAGATTGGTTTATGAAGAGGGAGAAGGATTACAAGAATGACACGATACCAAGAGCTGATTTGGAGCGTCACAAGAACATTAGGTATAATCATGAATCAATTCGGTTTTTTCTTAAAAACTATGAAGTTTTTTTCTTTACAAAAGGTAAATATTATGTGTCCTTTTCAAGATAAGGTCGATCTAAATCTTCTAAGGGAATGAATTTCAAGTTTCGTTACGAAAAGATGTTAGGAGCCTTTTATTTTCTCTTAAGAACTATGAAGCATAGTTCTTAAGCGGATGAACTTCAAAATTTCGTCACCAAAGAATGCAACTTCTCCGTCATGCTATGTTGGCTATTGGTTTTTGAAGAGGAAGAAGGATTACAAGAATGACATGACACGATAGATGATCTGGAGCGTTTCAAAAAAGATTATTTATAACCAGGAACCTATTATGTTTTTTTTCTTAAGAACTATTAAGCATTTTTTTTATACAAAAGGCAAACACTAGGTGCCTCTCGGAAGAGATGATCAATCTAAGACATTTGAACTTCACAATTTCGTCACCAAAGGATGTCACCTGTCCGTCATGGCCGGTATGCGGGTTAACATTGCATTTTTCTTTGAAAATTTTCAATATCGCAACTTCTAGATGCAAATAAGTTTGCTTCCTTGTTTCTTTCTCTTAAGACCATATCGTTGATAATTGTCAAGTCGTTTCCTTCAACAATAAGGTTTCGAATCCCAATCCAAATTGCCCATGAAACCCTTGAACAAATGGCTAAAGCCTTTGCTTGGAGTGTTAGGAATCTACAAGAGTCGATGAAGATTTCTGTATTATCTTTAAAAATATAACCACTTGACTCGATGTCTGAATGCAATAGTGAGAATCTCCAAATCCTCATATATTAGTTTAGTTGCTATTGTGTTGTTGACTATGATGATTGATGATTTGCATATATCGATGCTGCAAAGGCCCTTCACGATCCGGCCCGATTAGGCCCAAAGTAGTGAAAAAATTTAATACTTGTATTTTGGCCCAAATCCACTTATAGGGCTTAAGCATATCCATTTTGCTTCTTTTTTTTTAAAAGAAAAAAAAATCTATGTATTTTGGGCCAAGTTTAGTACATATTTTACGTTTCTGAATTAATAATTGTTCCTTTTTTTGTGTGTTAACATAAAACCATTTTGAAATCAAGCAAAATAATAGTTGATTGATAGTTATAACAATAAAACCATAATTTATGATATTTCCTAGCATACTTATAGCTAAATAACATAATTTTGATTAGCCAATTCTTCCTTGACCTTTTCATACGAGTTCACATAATCTTGCATCGATCAACGTACACTATTCGAACTTGCTCATTGCACAATCTCTAATAAATCCCTTAAAAAACCAACAAGCATGTAGCGTAGTGGGAGGGGCTACGCTTCCCTTCGTTGAGGTCGAGTGTTCGATTCTCAGTGAAGGAGAAATGAACTTGTTGGGAGAGCAGATCCCACCCAAAATAAAAGGGCCCTTGCGAGACTCGAACTCTAGACGTAGGCGTTTGATGGAGCAAAGCTCTCCGCTGAACTAGGGTGGCAATGACCAAAAAAATAAATCCCTTAAAAAAGCTATAAATAGCTTTGTTTTCTAGGAAGCATAGAAGAAACATACCGAGATTTTATTAATGCTGAAACTGAAAATATGTACCCGAGATCACATATCGGCAGGCACCCTTGAGTACAACTCAGGAGACAACCTTGGACGAGGAACAACTTGTAAGGGTGTCGTCATATATGTAACAACTCCAGGATTCTCGGACATATCAATCTCTTCGGGCCTAAGCCCGACGGGCGGGCTCCAGCTAAAATGGTGCAACAAGTGGCCCAACATCGAAGTGACCAAGTTTATACCGAGTTGGGCACCCGGGCAGACCCGTCGACCTGCCCCGAAAGGCAACAACCTAAAGTCACTCCCCTTCATGTCAACGTCCTCTCCCAAGAACCTTTCGGGCCTGAACTCGAGTGGGTCCTTCCACACTGCCGGGTCACGGCCCACGGCCCAGACGTTGACGTTGACCACTGTGCCCTTCGGGATGTCGTATCCGCCGAGCTTGACGTGGGAGTTGGCCCGGTGGGGGAGCATGAGAGGGGTTGGTGGGTGCAGCCTGAATGCCTCCTTGGTCAAGGCTTGCAAGTAAGGGAGGTTTGGGAAGTCTGATTCGGTTATGATCCTATTGGGCCCGATGACCCGGTCCAATTCCTCTTGGGCTTTTTGTTGGGCCCGTGGGTTTCGGATCAGCTCCGCCATGGCCCATTCTACGGCGATTGCCGTTGTGTCCATCCCGGCTGTGATCATGTCCTGCAACAACATGCACGAGAATTTTTCATGAGGTCACCTATTCTAGTACTATTCTGACCCAAGCATGTTTAATTTCGGAGATCTGATAGCCACACGATTATAAGAATTATTATTGATTAGTTTCTGGTAGGGATTCCTTGTTCTTGCATGTTTCATTATTTTCATATTGATCGGGATATGACATATGGCAAGATTGGCATTGAATTTTCTTATAACAATTCCCTTTCACACAATTAAGTTTGTAGGTAAATTTTCGATATCTAGTCAAGTCAAGCGACTAGTTTTTCAAAGTACTATTATAAGATCTTCGTTTCGACTTTTATAGACACAGTTTCTTTGACCAAAAAAATAATTAAGTTTGTATGTAACAAAATTATAAGATAAGTGGTAAATTAGAAGAGTTGATGGAGTATATAGATTAATTACCCAAAGAAGGCTAATGATGGTGTCTTCACTAAGATCATACTTATCCTTGAGTGTCAACAAAGCATCAACAAAGTGTTGTTGGGTGTCACCACTCTTCCTTCTAGAGGTGGTGTGCTCCTTCATGATGGTCATGGCGAGTCGATCCCTGCGATCGTTGATCTTCATGAACGGCTCCTCCATGAACAAGAACATCCACTTGAGCCATGGGACGTACTCAATCCATGGTAGAGATGCCCTACTCTTTGTGACGTCGACTCCAATGGCCTTGAACTCAAGCCCTAGCTTGTTGAATACTCCTTCGTTGTTCATGAACCGTTTTCCGAAGGTTATCCTTGTTATAACGTTCAATGCTACGTCTCCTAAATAACTCTTAAGCACTAGGCTCTTCCCATGATTTTCTGCCAAAAGCATGGCAAGTTTAGTAAGATCTTGTAAATTTCATTATGAATATGATAATGGGATAGAATAAAATTCTGTGGGCAATGAAAAGCAACACGTCTGCCTCAAGTGTAACTGATCTGGTCTAGAGAAATGAGTTTAGCATATGAATCGTTATCTTTATATAGTTAGTCGAGATAACAGATAGTGATATCTTTGTTTCTTTATATCCAACTCAACTCAAATAATAGATGGATAGTATCAACCGCTAAACTCAAAACCCAACAAGTCAGGAAATGAGCCTGGAACTAGATCTTGACTCTTGAGCACTAAAACCGGCCATGTGAAAGTTTGTAAGCTATAACAACATCTAAGTTCAGTAGGGTTCCATCCTAAAACAAACATCCTAAAATTAATTGACAACAGAAGGAGTAACCACAAAACTTATATAGTAGTCTATTTTAGCTCCCAACTTCCCAATCAGAAAAGGGTATTCCAAATTTCCAATAGATACATTAGAAATATTTTTATTAAATGGCTAACAATATTACAAAGAATTTATTATATGACATAATAATCCTCGTGAAATTATTATATAAACTCAAAGTCTTAAACTATGTTCAATTTCATTGTTTTAATTGCTATGTTAATGTTTATATATTAAAAATTAAAACTAATCTTTTAAGAAAACATATATAATAGGAGTATCGATTTGTGATTTGAAACTTCACCTACTATTGTCCTACCAAAAATGGCCTGATTGGCCTCACAAGGGTGGTCTAGTGGTAAGAGGCACGATGGATGTTGGGAGGTCACAGGTTCGATCCTTACCTCCGCCCTTATATTTGGGTGAAAAACCAATTAAGTCTCACCATTTTTCCTACCACTAGGTCGAGCCGGTCGGTGTAAACCGGTTTACCTGAATTCTTGCACTTTTCCGGCTAATTCACGGATCCAGAGTTTTACCACCAAACGTGGGTCCCTCGTTAAGAAAACGGCCTGATCGTTAAAGTTAAGGTAAAAGTACAACAAACAATTATCTATTTTTGAGATAAGCTTTTGTTCAACAAGTCATCATCTATAATTGTTTTTTCCTTCTCAAACCAATCTTCTAAATTTGGCCGACTTTTTAAATGCTATTAATCTCACCCATCTAATTCTGTCTCTATCAAAAATAAATAATTTCTTGAACAAATCATTATCATCATCATCATTAATCCAGTGAGGCTCCGCTACAACGAAATCTGGGGGTTAAAATAGGATACCCATACTCAAGGAAAAGGGAATACACCCGATAGATCCAAGAAAAACTGAAATTCAGCTATGTGACAATAATAACTGAATTTAATTAGAAAGCACCAAAATTGATATAGGGACTAAATTTATCTCAAGGGCAGAAAGCCAATGAGCATGAGGACTAAATTATTGAACAAATTTTTATGTAAAATTAATTGAAAAATGAAAGTTGAATATATATATATATACCAGGAGAGTTGCAATCTTTGTAGATGAATTCAACCATGGCGGTCACCTCATCCTCCCTAATGGGCCGGAGGAGCTCAAGCCTCTTAGCCGAGAACAGCTCCAACGTACTCAACTTCCTCACCTTAACATAGTGAGGCCCGTAGTCGGCCCATATAAGGTCCTGCCCGTTCCGGCTGAGCCGGGCCGAGGAGCGTTTCCGGTGTCGGTCCGCGAGCTGGTGGTCGTGGTCCCGGAGGACCTCGCGGGCCAGCTCGGCGCTCGACACGACCACTTGAAGCGTGGAACCGAACCAGACCGAGATGATGGGCCCGTAGGCCCGGGCCCATTCGTCGTAGCAACGGAACTGAACGGGCTTGATGTCGAAGAGGTTTCCGACGATGGGCTTGGGCTTTGGGCCTGGCGGGAGGTTGTAGCGGAGGCGGGTGTAGAGGTGGTAGGCGAGGAGGGCGAGGAGGAGGAGGGAGGAGATGGGGAGGAGCATGGTGGTGTTAAGTTAGGAGCTAGCTAGGGCTTTTGCATGGAAGGAGGAAGAATTGTGTGTGAGTTGCAAACAATGGATTTGGTTTATATGAGTAGGAAAATGTCGGACACTGTCCATAAGAGTCGAATTAAAAACCTCTGGATATATACTTATTCTTGGAGGCTTAATTGATTGATTAGACGTGTGAACGCTTATAAAAATTATCAATATACTATTACTAGAGTTGCAAACAATGGATTTGGTTTATACGAGTAGGAAAATGTCGGACACTGTCCATAAGAGTCGAATTAAAGACCTCTGAATATATACTTATTCTTGGAGGCTTAATTAATTGACTAGACGTGCAAACGCTTATAAAAGTTATCAATATACTATTACTAGAGTTGCAAACAATAGATTTGGTTTATATGAGTAGGAAAATGTCGGTGCATGGATGCAATTCTAAACTTTTTTTACAAAAAATATTATTTATTTTGTCAAAGAAATGGTTTATAAAAAATTAAAACAGAGATCTCAAGATATTAATTTATAATTTAGTCGTTTGATTAAATGTCCGAGAGTCAAAATAACCGTTACTATATTTTTTTGGTCGAATAACCGTTACTATATTTTAAAGCAACTAACTTGGTTAGTTAGATTTAGATTTTCATTTTTTTAAAGATAAAATGATTTATTTTTAATGGAAAATCTTTGCTCATTTAGAGAAAAAAATGACATAAATAAGACGCATAATATATGTATTTAATAATTTTAATTAAAACCCTCTTTTTTGATCTCTCGTTCGGTTCGATTAGCCGGGGTCAATCTACGTCCGAACCAGGTACTGCAGAGTGACCCGTTACTGGAGACGACCCTCCCAATTCAATTTTTTCCAATTCAATTCAATTCAATTTAATTAAAACCCTCTGACAACGTGATATTCAACACATATATTGTGACATATGGACCCAATTCAGACAAAAAAATTTATAATCTTATTCCGAGTCCACATATCGCTCAAGACGGTAGATCCACGTCTTTGTTAATCGTACATATCCGGCCTATTAATTCCTAGATCATAATTATTGTGTTGGCTTGGTGTATGGGTGAACAAGAGTGTGAGAGAGTGTGATCGATCGAGTGGTTGATTTCAATAGGGATTAAAGTGGGTGGGACAAGGCAAACACGGCGCGGTCAGATTTTTTTACTCTCTAATCATATTTTCTATTATATTTTCTTATTTTAATTAGTTAGATAAATTTTCTCTTTTTAACTCTTGCAGTCCAGTTAAATTAATGGGTAATTAATCATTAACAGTTTAAAACATAATTAATCTTAGAGAGTATGGTGTGATCTTATGTAGCTTATTTATGCCAACTCAGTTTGTATTAATTATTATTACTAAGTAATAATAATTAATATAAATTCAAGAGTCTTATATTTTAATTTTTGGTTCCGTTCCTAATTACATATCCAACAATATTTATTATCTGATTCGGAGGATTCCTCACATCGCTCCTGACTAGACCTGTCAATCGGATCGGGTCGGGAGGGTTCGGATTCGGTCATTTCGGGTTCGGTTTAAATCGTGTTCGGTTTCGTTATGGGTCACGGGTCAATCGGGCCGGGTTGTAGCGGGTTTTCGGTCGAGTCGGGTTGACCAGCGAGTCTAAAATATTTTTTTTTATGATTATTAAAATCAATTTTTAATTATAATATATTATTTTCATTTATTTTAATAATAAAATATATTATAATTTTTAAAATAAATTTTAAAAATTCTATAAATATATTAAATCGGTCAACCCAACGAATTTCGGGTTCTATCGGGTTCGGTTGGTTTCGGGTTCAAATTTTCGGGTCTTGACCCTAAAATTATTGGGTGGTTTGGATCGGGTTAGCAGATTAGGTCAGCTTTTGACAGCTGTACTCCTGACTCATGCGCATCCAAGTCACTAAATTAATAACTTGAATATCCTTCGCCATATTTACACATTAAGAGTTAGGTTTGGTGTGTGGACAAGAGAGAGTGAAAATGATCGAGCGGTTGAAGTGGTACCACACCACCGGTGGTTTGCTATTAATTAGGAATAATTAAGTTTAGAATACTGGATTAATGATTTTTCAATTAGTTTTGATGATAGCAAATGTTATTAGAAACTAGCATGATTATCTAAATATTTTAGGGCCGGGGAATTATGGATGCCACAAGAACAGTAAAGGAATTAAAGAAAGAAGCCGTGAGAATTGTCCCTCTAACGAAGATTATCTTATACATCAAGAAAAAAAGGTATAAACGTCATTTAGAAGGATTGTCTTTGATATGAAAGCACCAATTGATACGAAACCTTATAGATCTCGTATCGGATTCAATGAACGAAGTAACCGGGTGAAGAGAAGAAGGGCCAAAACCGGGGATAAAGAGTGACTCAGACGATGGAAACGAGATAGCAGAGAAGGAGACTAGGGTTTGGGATAATTAATTTCTCATTGATTGATTAAAAACATAACAATAGGAGAGTATTTATAATAACTCTCGTATCTAGCTAAATCGGAAAAGATAACGCTGAAATGATATCTTACTAAAATATAAAACTAAATCCTAAATAAAAGGAAATAATAATATTCTTAAATATAATTCATTATTCTAATATAACCAGTCTTGCGCTCCAACCCTCCAAAGATAAAAGAGTATGGGATGTAAATGGTGCCCTTGGCAAGGACAATAAACTACACACATTCATTATAAATAGATACAGGTCTCCTAGGGTTGTGCCGCCACATTAAACAGTGAAATATCAAGACTAAGAGAGTAAGAGTAAGAAAGAAGCTAGACGTCGACGATGAGTGTGGGTTTGGTGTTTTTGTCTTGATTGATTTGGTTAGCTTAAGAACTGGTTCGATACTCATTATTGTTGCTAGGAATTTGTTGATTGTTAATGAAGAGAAGTCCAAGTCTTGTCACTGTAACTAAGGTGTGTAAATATCTATACCACATCGGAAAATTGATTGACTGTACGTTGTAACAATATAACATACTTATGGCTAACATAATTTTGAATCGTTGAATTAATATATCGTTGTAACAATATAATCACAATTTATGATATTTCCTAACATACTTTATGACTAACATAATTTTGCTTAACCAAAGGGTATAGTTACTTTGTTCTTCCTTGACTTTCCCATACGAGTTCTAAAGTTCATATAATCTTGCATCCGATCAACGTACACTATATTCGATCTTGCTCATTGCACAATATAACCACAATCTTGCATGTTCTCTAGGAAGCATAAAAACATGTTGATCGAGGTTTATTATTGCTGAAATTGAAAGTAACCGAAATCACATATCGGCAGGTACCCTTGTGTACAACTCCGAAGACAACCTTGGACGAGGAACAGCCTGCAAGGGCGACGTCATGTATGTAACAATTCCAGGAT
This sequence comes from Fallopia convolvulus, assembly GCA_964016875.1. NCBI lineage: Eukaryota > Viridiplantae > Streptophyta > Magnoliopsida > Caryophyllales > Polygonaceae > Fallopia > Fallopia convolvulus. Next base: position 55,907,414 of record OZ024735.1, read on the forward strand.
TCTCGGACATATCGATCTCTTCGGGCCTAAGCCCGTCGGGCGGGCTCCAGCTAAAATGGTGCAACAAGTGACCCAACATTGAAGTGACCAAGTTTATACCGAGTTGGGCACCGGGGCAGACCCGTCGACCCGCCCCGAAAGGCAACAACCTAAAGTCACTCCCCTTCATGTCAACATCCTCCTCCAAGAACCTTTCGGGCCTGAACTCGAGCGGATCCTTCCACACTGCCGGGTCACGGGCCACGGCCCAGACGTTGACGTTGACCACCGTGCCCTTCGGGATGTCGTATCCGCCGAGCTTGACGTGGGCGTTGGCCCGGTGGGGGAGCATGAGAGGGGTTGGTGGGTGGAGTCTGAATGCCTCCTTGGTTAAGGCTTGCAAGTAAGGAAGGTTTGGGAAGTCTGATTCGGTTAGGATCCTATTGGGCCCGATGACCCGGTCCAATTCCTCTTGGGCCTTTTGTTGGGCCCGTGGGTTTCGGATTAGCTCCGCCATGGCCCATTCTACTGAGATTGCTGTTGTGTCCATCCCGGCCGTGATCATGTCCTACATTCGTTAAAATTATGAGAAATTAGTATCAAACCGCCGGTTAATTAAGCGTTCTAAAAATGTTAGGCGGACTCTGGGCAGAGAGTGACGACAATCTATACAGTTGTTTAGATGGGCCCTAATAAACTTCTAAACGGGCTAAAAGACCAGACAAGTTTGGACCTTTCAGTACCTGGGCGGGGCCTGGAGGAAATTTTCAGAACTATATTTACTATTGAACAATTTAAAATGTAGAAAGAGAGTAAACAATTAAAAACCTATTAACTCTAGGAAGTTGAGTAGGTGATGTCTTTAATTGACAAATTAAAGCTTTTCTTTTGTAGGCACAGATCTAAAAATCCCGTCTAGGCCCCGCCTAGGCGCTGGAAGTTCCTGAACCGCCTAGGCTCCCGTCTAGGACCGGCTAGGCCACCGTTCAGGCCGTCTAGGCGCTAGGCGGTCCCTCTCCGCCCAGCGTTCGCCTAACGTTTTTTAGAGCATTGCAGGTAATGTTTAATTATGTAATTGAGTCTCAATTTGATCATCTACGGTCCACAAATATAGCAAGTTAATTGAGTAGGCAAAAGAGTGAAAAGTGTGTAGTCATTACCCAAAGAAGTCCTATAATGGTGTCTTCACTAAGATCATACTTATCCTTGAGTGTCAACAAAGCATCAACAAAGTGTTGTTGGGTGTCACCACTCTTCCAACGAGCCGTGGTGTGCTCCTCCATGATGGTCTTGGTGAGACGATCCCTACGTTCATTGAGCTTCACAAATGCCTCCTCCTTGAGCGCGAACATCCATCGGAGCCATGGGATGTGCTCGGTCCATGATAGAGATCCGCCGATCTTGACTCCATCGGCTCCTATGGCCTTGAACTCAAGGCCTTGCTTGTTGAGTACTCCATCGTCGTCCATGAACCGTTTCCCAAAGGTTATCCTTGTTATAATGTTGAATGCTACGGCGCCTAAGTACTTCTTTAGTGTTAGGCTCGTACCATTGTTGTCTGTCAAAACAATGAGATTAGTTAGTTATCCTATGATTTGGAATTGGTAGAACAAAATGTAGATCTTCAAAGGTGATCTAGTTGAAATTAGTAAGATCTTGTGTACAAGTTTCATTCACTAGGTGATGATTGGATATATTAGTAAGATCTTATAATTAAATGTCTAACTATGTTAGAAAAAAAATATTATAGGACCTAATCTTATTGTGAAATGAATATGTAAACTTAGTCTAAAATATGTTTAGTTTCATTATTTTGATACTATAAATTTTTTCTGAATAGGGAAAAATTGGCCGGACTAAGTCAGCCTAGTGCATCCTTTCGGACGAGGATTTGGACCCCTCTATGATTTAAAATCTGATTGATGCTACAAGTGTGGTGTAGTTTTGCAATAAAAAATTTACCACAGAATTACAATCTCGAGATACATGTTTGATATTTACCACCTCGAAAGATTGCATTTTTAACATGGACAAACAATTTAAAATGACACCTATTTTACTATTTAATACGAAGTAATTATTTTAATTCAAACTTAGTTCCTATTTAATAATATTGTAAACAATATAGTAGTCAATGTTTTAAAATATTATTTTTCAACTAATTAAGTTAAATCAGAACTCTCCTAAAACTCATTCCCATAATTAATTCCATTAATATGTATTATAGTTTTTAACTCATTCCCATCATATATTCCATCAATATGTATTATGTAGTTTTTAACTTATAGCCTAAATAATCATAGTTTGGAAACTACTCGGATTCCCTAATTTAAAAAGATAAACTCAATAAAATATCATAAAACTAAGAAATAATAAATAAACATGTGAGTATCATTTCTTCTTCTTTTTTTTTTGTGTTTTTTTGGTCGAATGTGAGTATCATTTCTAGAAATAAACTCTTTAGTCTTTACTCATGTCCGTGTACGTTGCTATGAATATGTAACTAAACTAGTACTTACCAATTGCACATTTGTATGTAAAATTAATCAAATAAAATGGTTGAAAATTGTGGATCAAATTCTCATACCAGGAGAGCTACAATCTTTGTAGATTGATTCAATCATGGCGGTCACCTCATCCTCCCTAATGGGCCGGAGGAACTCAAGCCTCTTAGCCGAGAACAACTCCAACGTACACACTTTCCTCACCTTAACATAGTGAGGCCCGTAGTCGGCCCATATAAGATCCTGCCCGTTTCGGCTGAACCGGGCCGAGGGCCGGTTCCGGTATCGGTCCGCGAGCTGCTGGTCGTGGTCCCGGAGGACCTCGCGGGCCAGCTCGGTGCTCGAAATGATCACCTCAGGGTTGGAACCGAACCAGACCGAGAAAATGGGCCCGTAGACACGGGCCCATTCGTGGTAGCAACGGAACCGAACGGGCTTGATGTCGTAGAGGTTTCCGACGATGGGCTTGGGTTTTGGGCCTGGCGGGAGGTTGTAGCGGAGGCGGGTGTAGAGGTGGTAGGCGAGGAGGGCGAGGAGGAGGAGGAGGAGGATGGGGAGGAGCATGGTGGTTGTGTTGATTTAGGTGAGTTTTTGCATGTAAGGGAGAAATGTGTGAGTAAGTTTGTAATGGTGGATTTGGTTTATATGAATGGGGAAATTAAATGTTTGGTCTATTTTTAAGCAAGAGACGTGCAATTGCATTGATGGAGTAAGATATATGGAGTCTTGATATTAGACATAGAGTTCTATGTATGGTCCGGAGGTACAAGAGTTGTTAAATTTCGGGTCCGTGATTCAGCCACCACATATGACGATTAATGAACTAGGTAAATTAGTTTGCAGGGTTCGGTTCGATCTAATGAAAAGAATGAGGAGACTTGATTTTTCACTCAAGAATTGACGCCAAAACTTTTTAACATCTCTCGTACCTTTTATTACAACGTCGCCCTAGTGCATGTTTTTCTTAATCCAACTTTAAACCTCTCATTTATAAAGTGGGGAAAAAATGAAAAAGAAAGAAAGAGTAACGAGGAAGCTATATATATATAGTACTTGTTGTTTGTCTCTCTGTTTGGTTGTTTGAACTTTATTTACTCGTTCTGTTTGTATGGTTTTATTGTGTCACTTCGAGTTGGTTTGGTTGTCGTTTCTTGTGGTCTCTTGAAAACTCTTTTTATCTGATATTTCGAATTTTTACCTATTGAAAAAAATGTTGGAAAGTATGCTAAAGTCTCGTGTTATCGTGTTTGGGCTCAAGTGGAGTTTGAATATAGGGTGCTCTAAAATTAAATTGTCACAGAAGTTTTCTTTATTTGAGCAAGATTTGGATGAAAATTATGGAATATATATCCTATTATATAAACTAGGTGTGAAGAGTCAGACTGAATTAAAAAATAACATTTAATTATTAATCTATTGATCAATTACAAATATGCATTGAATAATTTCAATTATTTTATGGTCCCGTAGTCCAAAACACGCGTCATTAAACTATATATTGGTGCTTAAAAAACCTCAAGACCTCAAATAAATAATCATATAATATATTAAGATCTTAATCTAGGGAGCGCATCTTCAAAATTATTGACCTTTATATAATATAGTAAAATCTCTATAAATTAATAGGGTTGGGATCATAATATTTTATTATTTTATAGAGATATTAATTAACCGATATATTAATATTTATTAATTTAAAGAGATTTTTGTAATAAGAGCTTTCAAAATGCACTATCATACAAGATTTTATTATAGGATTTTAGAAAGCTATGAGTTGGGTCAATCTGATTGATGTAAGATTAATGTTTTGGCTGCTATCAATTTTGTAGTCTCAGCTTGGATAGTTAATGTTGAGTAAGAGGCAATAGCAAATTGCTTTAGACACTGCAAAATTCGTTCATTATATGAAGTCTCAAGGAATGATTATAGTTGACATTGCAAAATTTGTTTTCAAAACAACGCTAGAAATGTTGAATCCAATAAAAAAAGTTAGAGATAAGCTCCAAATAGAATTAAGAAAAAACAAACAACACTACAATCATATTTCATTAGATTTTCTTAGTTATGACTATGTAACTTTTTATATAATTATTAATTTATGATATTAATGGGACGTTATATTTATATAGTGGTTTTTTGAAAATATATTATCTTATTATTTTATCGAAATTTGTTAAATTTTGCATTGGCTCAAGTCGGGACCGGAGAAAAATATTAATTTAGAGAGTTTATTAATTTACCGAGTATTAATTTAGAGAGATTCTACTGTACTTTTAAGATGGATATAGCTTATATAGTCATATATTAATATTAGTGTATTTTAATTAAATTCAATTATTATTATTACATCTCTGAATTCAGTTTTCTCTGGGTTTGTAAGGCGATAATGATAATGCTTGAGTTTTCTACATACACCCTCTCAATTTTATGTCGATATAAGGATGTGTACATCTTGGCCCGTAGATTTTACCCGAGACGGATTAACACTCTCGATTGGTGTTAGGGTTGTTCATCGGTTCGCATAATTTGGTTTATACTCGAAAACCGAACCGATCAAAGGTAATTTGATTCGGTCCTCGGTTCTGGATTTTGGATAGTTCAGTTTTCGGTTCGGGTCGGTTCGGTTCAGGTAACCGATCTATTTTAATATAAAAATAAAAAATAAAAAAATCCCCTTACTACGCCTTACCCATGTAAGTTTTGTATGGCTTTGCTTATCATTTTGCAGGTTTTAATTTGAATGGTTTGAATGGTTTTAGTTCAAAATGATAAAAATAATATATGTTAGTTCAAACTTTTTATGTTTAAATCGGTTTAATTCGGTTCGGGTCAAAATTGGTTCGGTTTAGTTCAATTTCGGGTATTCTGTTATATATTTTGGGTCAATTTTGTACCTAAGCGGCTACTTCGGTTCCTACCCGAACCAAACTGAATAAAACCGAACAAAAACCGAACCAAACCGAGCTTATTCAATTCGATCCTCGGTTCCGAAAATTTTAAAATTCGATTTTCGGTTCAGTTCGATTCAGTTTTGGACCGATAAACAACCATAATTGGTGTTGTTGTCCTTTTAAGATCTTAATCTTATAGACCAACCTCAGTTGTAAGCCACTCGAAACTCGATCAACATATTACGTGCAAACCAAATCTAGGCAACAAAAAAGAAATATCTCAGCGATATACAAAACATACACGTACATTATTTATCATCCTATTCTGCGTCCACATATCGTTCACGATTCAGGTAAGTCCACGTCATTCTTATTAAAAGTACATAATATATTCTTTGACCAAAAAAAATTAAACTGCATACATACCCTACACTATTTATTATGTCCAGCAAAAAATCAGTGCACATTTTTTTTTATTGTTGTTATTATACATACGTTTTGCGTTGAGTGTTAGGTTTGGTGTGTGTGGAGAAGAGAGTGAGAGAATGATCGAACGGTTGAGGTGGCACCGGACCACCGTGGACTTGTGGGTTGGTGAGATAAGCGGTTGAGATTAGTTAGGTGGGATTAGGGGGCAATACAACGGATAGTCTTTCTTTTTTTTGGGTCATTGTATTGTTTACGAGGATCGAAACAAAAACCTTAAGATACTACCCTAAAGTTGATCCTAACCGTTTGAGTAGATGTCTGAAGTCGTGTTCTTAAGATGATACTACGGAGGATTAGTTAGGTGGGATTAGGGCAATACAATGGATAGTCTTTCTTTTTTATGGTCATTGGTACTGTTTACGAGGATCGAAACAAAAACCTTAAGATACTACCCTAAAGTTGATCCTAACTGCTTGAGTAGATGTCTGAAGTCGTGTTCTTAAGATGATACTACGGAGGATTAGTTAGGTGGGATTAGGGCAATACAACAGATAGTCTTTCTTTTTTGGGTCATTGGTACCGTTAATGAGGATTGAAACGAAAACCTAATTAAGATACTACTTTAAAGTTCTAACCACTTGATTAGATGTCTGAAGTTGTCTTCTTAAGGTGATACAGGATTCAACATATAAAAGACCTACAACGGTTTAATTTTGAGTTATTTTACAAGTGGAGATTTGCAAAGAAAAGTAGTTTGGGATTATAGATCATACATGTAACTTGTATATCACACTTCGACCTAACTAAATGTTCTGAAAAATGCTAGGCGGGAGGCAGTTCTAGATGGATGCCTAGACGAACTGAACAGCTAAGCGGGTTGGAATCTTCTAGCGCGCGCCTAGGCGAGGCATAAACAAGATTTTTAGAACAGTAGACCTAACTCTTCTTGCAAGTGCCAAAGGTGCACTGAATGATCTCGTACACAAGTGCTCAAAGTGCTAGCTCAAGGTATTATCCTAAAATCCTAACTGCTTGACTAGATGTCTGAAGACGTCTTCTTAAGACATGCCACAATTTATTTCAAGTTATTTTACAAGTTGAGATTTGAAAAGAAAAGTAATTTGGGATAATAATTTATAGGTCATGCATGTAACATGTATATCACACTTGGACCTAATTAATGTTTTAATAATGCTAGGCAGACTGGAGAGGGACCGGCTAACGCCTAGACAACTAGGACGGTTATCGAGCCAGTTTTAGATGGACGCATAGATGAACTAGAAGGTTAGGCGGATCAGAACCTTCTAACACCTAGGCGGGCTAGCTTAGATAAGATTTTTAGAACAAAAAAGGAACAACTTGTACAATTCAAAATCCAATTATTGTTGAATTACATATCGGCAGGTACTCTTGTGTACAAATGAGAAGACAACCTTGAATGAGGAACAACTTGTAAGGGTGAAGTCATATATGTAACCAATCCAGGATTCTCCGACATATCGATCTCTTCGGGCCTAAGCCCGATGGGCGGGCTCCAGCTAAAATGGTGCAACAAGTGGCCCAACATCGAAGTGACCAAGTTTATACCGAGTTGGGCACCGGGGCAGACCCGTCGACCCGCCCCGAAAGGCAACAACTTATAGTCACTCCCTTTCATGTCAACATCCTCCTCCAAGAACCTTTCGGGCCTGAACTCGAGGGGGTCCTTCCACACTGACGGGTCCCGGGCCACGGCCCAAACGTTGACGTTGACCACCGTGCCCTTCGGGATGTCGTATCCGCCGATCTTGACTCGGGCCTTGGCCTTGTGGGGGAGCATGAGTGGGGTTGGTGGGTGTAGCCTGAGTGCCTCCTTGGCCACGGCTTGCAAGTAAGGGAGGTTTGGGAAGTCTGACTCGGTTAGGATCCTGTTGGGCCCGATGACCCGGTCCAGCTCTTCTTGGGCCTTTTGTTGGGCCCGTGGGTTTCGGATGAGCTCGGCCATGGCCCATTCCACTATGATTGTTGTTGTGTCCATCCCAGCCACGATCATGTCCTGCCCAATTACAATAAATATTTATATAATTCTATCCTAAGAATAATATCTTATCTTAATAAGTTTTATTCGATTCAATTCACATGGGTTTATTTAGTTTTTATAAAAATTATAAATATAGTTTGTTCGGTCCAAAATCGAACCGAACCAAATTACTACGGTTTGTTTTTTTCGGTTCACCAAACCACAATTTTTAGTTTGGTTCGGTTTTGAACCGATAAATAACGTACCCGACATGCAAAATGACTAAATCATCCCTAATTAACCAACTAATAGGAACTATAGGAAGATACGTAGTAAATTTAAAGGGCACGTAATGAAGTAGATTACCGAAAGAAGGCCAATGACGGTGTCTTCACTAAGATCATACTCATCCTTGAGTGTCAACAAAGCATCAACAAAGTGTTGCTTAGTGTTACCACTCTTGTGTCGAGCCACGGTGTGCTCCTCCATGATGGTCTTGGCGAGACGATACCAACGTTCGTTGTGCTTCACGAATGCCTCCTTCTCAAGCGGGAACACCCACCGAAGCCATGGGATGTGCTCCGCCATGGACAAGGACCGGCTGATCTTCACACCATTGGCTCCTATGGCCTTGAACTCAAGCCCTTGCTCGTTGAGTACTCCCTCGTCGTCCATGAACCGTTTTCCAAAGGTTATCCTTGTTATAACGTTGAATGATACGTCTCCTAAGTACTTTTTCAGCATTAGGCTCTTCCCATGGTTTTCTGCTTGAACAAATTAATCGACACACATTAGAAATAGTCGTTACTGTTAAAGTTCGGTGAACCAATATAAATATAAATAGGGGTTCACATGTATAACTGTTAAGTCCAACTCACAAGCCTAATGGTTTCATCATAAAACAATTGGCAATATAATGAGAAACCTGATAGCTTATATATAGGTAAGTAAGTTTTTATAAATAAAAAAATTCCGACGTGAGATATATTCTCTCGGGCTTAGCACGATTTGGTTCAAAGCAAAAATTTAAGTCTAACTAAACCGAAGCTGATATTATTCGGTTGGGTTTTTGATTCATGAATTTTACAAACTTCAATTTGGTTCTGTTTCGGTTCATTTTCTTTTTTCTTAAAGGATTACCTTCGATTCATCTCAAACCGAAAAAATCCAAATCAAACCGACGTGAAAAAATTCGGTTCGATTAACCATTCCCTTGGTCTAAGTTCGATTTCTAATTCGGATTTTAGATGATGCTCGACCCTAATATTTTCATTCACAATTAGAGCATAGGTTAAAATCTTGTATTTAAAAAATGTATATATCAAATTAAAAAAATACAATGATGTATACCAGGAGAGGTGCAATCTTTGTAGATGGATTTAATCATGGCGGTCACCTCATCCTCCCTAACGGGCCGGAGGAGCTCAAGCCTCTTAGCCGAGAACAGCTCCAAGTTACACACTTTCCTCACCTTCACATAGTGAGGCCCGTAGTCGGCCCATATAAGATCCTGCCCATTCAAGCTGAAGAGGGCCGAGGACCGGTCCCGTTCTCGGTCGGCCAGCAGCTGGTCGTGGTCCCTGAGGACCTCGCGGGCCAGCTCGGTGTTCGACACGATCACGTTGAGGGTGGAGCCGAACCAAACCGAGATGATGGGCCCGTAGACCCGGGCCCATTCGTAGTAACAACGGAACTGAATGGGCTTGACGTCGTAGAGGTTGCCCACGACGGGCCAGGGCCTCGGGCCCGGCGGGAGGTTGTAGCGGAGGCGGGTGTAGAGGTGGTAGGCGAGGAGGAGGGGGAGGAGGGGGAGGAGGACGAGGAGGAGCATGGTGGTGGTGTGTTGTTATGATGCAAAGGGGAATTACGTAAGTTGCATGCTAGCTAGGGTGGAATGGGTCTATTTATAGAAGTGGGAGCCATCGGGCATCTAGTCAATCGGTTAAGCCTCTAAGAGTAGTACCCAGAGGTCATCGGTTCGACTCTCGTGGACAGTGTCCTTCAATAAATAAAAAAGTGGGAGAATGTTGGACTTGTCAAAAAAAATAACTCAATTCGACCCGTTTGATGTCTTTAGGGTTGAAATTCGACCTGAAAATTAATTAGTTAAAAGTAATTTGGGTTTCAACTAGAGCTGTCAAAAGCTTACCCGACCCAAATCGTCCGAAAATTTTAGGGTCAAGACCCAAAAATTTAAACGTGAAACCCAAAATAAACCGAACCCGATATACCCGAAACCTGTTGGGTTGACCCGATTTGTTATATTTTTAGAATATATATAATATATTTTGAAAATTATAATATATTTTGGAAATTATAATATATTTTATTATTAAAATATATAAAAATAATAGATTATTATTAAAATATCATTTTTTAAATAAAAAATATTTTAATAATTGTAAAAAATTCGATTTTCTTGACTTGTTGGTTCGACCCGACCTGCCCAAAAACCCGCAATGACCCGACCCAATTTGACCGGTGACTATTTACGACTTGAACCCGACTTAACCCGAACCCGAAATAACCGAACCCGAACCTGACCTGACCGACCCGTTTGACAGCTCTAGTTTCAACCCAACGAATTTCGGGTTTCGGATTTTATAAATATACTAAATCAGTGAATCCAACGGGTTTTGGGTTTTAACCCAACAGTTTTCGGATTCTATCTGGTTCGGTTAATTTCGGGATTCGGGTTCAAATTTTCGGATCTTGATCACAACTCTAAAATTATTGGGTGGTTCGGGTCGGATTTGCGGATTAGGTCGATCAGTTTTTGACAACTCTAAACGTGTGGCTTATTTTCGGGTGGCTGGTTACACAAAATATAAGTGTGGCCGAGAGACCATGTACACCGGAGGACCACGTATAGGGTCACGTGCAGGCTAGTGGTGAATGGTGAAAAGATAGAGAAAGGCTTGGCTTCTTACAAGAATATCGATCTCGGATGGTCTCAATCACTCTACGCAAAAACAATAGGTTGGAATTGAAATATAATTGGTTATCATTTGAAAAACAATATCGATAGATGTTTTGGGCTTTGCTGATGCATTCTCCATGGGATTAAATAAGTTTAGAAACTATAAAAACAATTTGTAATTAAAGATGTAAGAAGATTTAACAAAACAATAATAAGAACTGCAGTTATCTCTTCTAGTTCAAGAGTTGTTCTCTGAAGCTCGTCACTTTCCCTACTACCTTATTTTCTATAGTTTATTATTTTCATCAGTTCTACTTAATTTACGTGTTATTTTTGGTTGCTTCAGTCTGCTCGTGTCGGTTTTCCTATCATCGTTCACTCGGCCTCTCAGTTTACCGAGTATGCCAGGCAAACAAAATTCTTACCTATTCAAAATAATAATAAGAGTTAGTAGTTAAATCTCGGGATCATGATTCAACATGCACATATGATGATTAACGAACTAGGTAAATCAATTTGCACTATCATATTGAATCCAATCAAAGGAAGAATGACGAGATATGATTTTTCAACCAAGTAAATAAACAGAGATAAGAATTGAAGCCAAAACTTCCTAACATCTTTCATACCTCCTACTACTCTATCTAGGGCATTCTAGTGAGACAATTATAGTGTTTTTCTTTTCTTTTGGTAGAAAATAATAGTTTTTCTTAACGATTTTTCTAACCTATATGCCCCAAGAGCATATGTTAAGATTTGTCCTAAAAATTAAGAAAATATGTAATTTGACTTAAATATCCACAATCTTATTGATTTTTTTTAATTATATATTTACGTAATTATTTTTAATTGATGAGAATAATGTTGGAAATTAGTGTGGTAAAATATGTCAAATGATAAGTATTATTGAACAAAAAAATCAGGCCAAATGACATGTACTTCCAAACGAAGAGAGTATTTCTTTAGAGTGGAAATTATGGAATATATATCTATTGATCAATCACAAATAAATGATACTACATAAGACACAGAACATATCTTATTCTGTCCAGCAAAAAATCAGTGCACATTTTTTTATCGTTGTTATTATTATTATACATAACGTTTTGCGTGGAGTGTTTAGCTAGGTTTGGTGTGTGGAGAAGAGAGTGAGAGAATGATCGAGCGGTTGAGATGGCACCGGACCACCGTGGACTTGTGTGGTTGGTGAAATAAGCGGTTGAGATTAGTTAGTGGGGATTAGGTCAATACAACGGAAATTAAAGTCTTTCTTTTGTTTGATAAGGGCATTGTTTATAAGGATCAAAACAAAAATCTCAAAATACTATATCCTAAAGTTCTAACCACTTGATTAGATATTTAAAGGCATCTTTTTAAGATAATACTACAAGATTCAACGTATATATAAAAGACATGCCATAGTTTATTTTGAGTTTGTGGTAACAAGAACGATAAACAGTAAAGAACGACACATAGATTTACGTGGTTCGATAACAGTGTATTACGTATATCCACATGCAGTGAAACAAAATTTTATTATAGAGGTGAAACAGAACAGATTACAAGAATAAGGCGTTTTATGAGTATTTATAGCGACTCATGAAACCCTAACTAGATTATGGGCTTAAAACCCTAATCAGCGAGACCATTGTTGTGGGGTGCTGCCCCTGAACCCCCTGTCAGGGGACTTCGCCCCTGAGAGCCTTGGTATTGTCGGGGGACTCCACCTTTGAACCCCTAGCGAGTACCTGTCAGCAACAAATTCAAGGCATCATACATGTAACTTGTATACCACACTTTAACCTAACTAATGTTTTAAATAATGCTAGGCGGACCATAGTGAAGAGGGGTCACCTAACGCCTAGACAACTAGAACGATTGATGAGCCAGTCCACCTAGATGAACTGGACATCTAGGTGGTTAGAACGTTCTAGCGCCTAAGCGGAACATAGGCAAGATTACAAGAATTTTATTATAGAGGTGAAACATAACAGATTACAAGAATAAAGCGTTTCATGAGTATTTATATCGACTGATGAAACCCTAATTAGATTATGGGCCTATAACCCTAATCAGTGAGACCCCTGGTATTGTCGGGGGGGGGGGGGGCTCCACCTTCGAACTCCTAGCGAGTACCTGTCAACAACAGATTCAAGACATATTAACAAAGTTATTTCACAAGTTGAGATTTGCAAAGAAAAGTAGTTTGGGATTATAGTTCATACATGTAACTTGTATACCCCACTTCAAACTAACTAATTAATATTTTAAAAAATGTTAGGCGGACTCTAGTGAAGAGGGGCCACCTAACACCTAGACAGCTAGACCGATTGATGAGTCAGTCCGCCTAGATGAACTGGACATCCAGGCGGACTGGAACCTTCTAGCGCCTAAGCGGAACATAGACAAGATTATTAGAATAGTGGATCTAACTCTTCTCGCAAGTGCTGAAGTGATGCGACCCGGTCCCGAGTCAGACCCAAACCCGAGGCGTCCTAGGCCATGGCGCCCTAATAATATTAAATACTAATAAGGGAAAGGTGTAATAGCAAAGCCTAATGGGCTTGGACTTAATCCATAAAAAGGCAAGCTCATTCTACAAGAATGGAGCACACACCTAAAAGAGAAATGACAATAATAGTAAATACATATAACATTATAAATAAGTAAACAAAGGAGAGATCATGGTTTGGGACGCCCAGGATTTGGGTCTGACCCGGGACCGGATCTCATCATCAAGATGCACTATTCGATCTCGTATACATTGCATTAACTCTTGTATTATAATGTATGACAATGCGTGCGATTTAAACAAACCCTTTATGATTAATATAATACCAAACCGATAAAATACATTGTTTTACCACAAACAAAAAGGGAAAAAAAAAAAAGCAATCTTATTCGTGGGAGTACAATTTATAATCCAAATTAAGTTTATTGTTGAATCACATATCTGCATGTACTCTTGTGTACAAATGATAAGACAGTCTTGGACAAGGAACAACTTGTAACGGTGACTTCATATATGTAATCAATCCAGGATTCTCCGACATATCAATCTCTTCGGGCTTAAGCCCGATGGGCGGGCTCCAACTAAAATGGTGCAACAAGTGACCCAACATTGAAGTGACCAAGTTTATACCGAGTTGGGCACCCGGGCAGACCCGTCGACCTGCCCCGAAAGGCAACAACCTAAAGTCAGTTCCCTTCATGTCAACATCCTCCTCCAAGAACCTTTCGGGCCTGAACTCGAGCGGGTCCTTCCACACTTCCGGGTCACGGGCCACGGCCCAGACATTGACGTTGACCACCGTGCCCTTCGGGATGTCGTATCCGCCGATCTTGACGTGGGCCTTGGCCCTGTGGGGGAGCATGAGTGGGGTTGGTGGGTGTAGCCTGAGTGACTCCTTGGCCACGGCTTGCAAGTAAGGGAGGTTTGGGAAGTCTGACTCGGTCAAGATCTTATTGGGCCCGATGACCCGGTCTAGCTCTTCTTGGGCCTTTTGTTGGGCCCGTGGGTTTCGGATTAGCTCTGCCATGGCCCATTCTACTGAGATTGTTGTTGTGTCCATCCCAGCCGTGATCATGTCCTACATTCATTGATATTATGAGAAACTAGTATCAAATTATCAATTAAATTAGGGTTGTCTAACGGGTCGACCGGACCCGACCCGTAAAAAAATAAACTTGACCCGTGACCCGTTTTACGGGTTGACCCGTTTGACTGGGTCAAATGTGTTGAAAAGGGGGAATAGGTGAAATAGGTCAAATTTGACCCTTTTGACCTGTAAAGTTGACCCGTTTTGACCCATTTAACTCGTAAACTTTTATTTCTCCCTTTCACTTATTATAAAAATAAATTTTAATATTTTTTAATATTACGGGTCAACCCGTAACCCGGTGGGTCGACCCGCAACCCGTAAACTAAAAAAATCTGACTCGTAACCCGTAAAATTCCGGGCGGGTCGGGTTTCAAGTCAACCCGCCCGTTGGACACCCCTAGGTTTAATGGTTCTTTTTTTTGCATTAAAGTTACCAATTTAACAATAAATTGCAAAAAAAAAGACACAATACATGCAAAATGACTAAATCATCCCTAATTAACAATTTAATAGGAACTATAGGAAGATACATAGTAAATTTAAAGGGCACATAATGAAGTAGATTACCGAAAGAAGGCCAATAACGGTATCTTCACTAAGATCATACTCATCCTTGAGTGTCAACAAAGCATCAACAAAGTGTTGCTTGGTGTCACCACTCTTGTGTCGAGCCAGGGTGTGCTCCTCCATGATGGCCTTGGCGAAACGATACCAACGTTCATTGTACTTCACGAACGCCTCCTCAAGCAGAAACAACCACCGGAGCCACGGAACATGCTCCACCATGGACAAGGATCGACTGATCTTCACGCCGTTAGCTCTAATGCCCATGAACTCAAGCCCTTGCTTGTTGAGTGCTCCCTCGTCGTCCATGAATCGTTTTCCAAAGGTTATCCTTGTTATAATGTTGAATGCTACGTTTCCTAAGTACTTCCTCAACGTTAGGCTCTTCCCATGGTTTTCTACCCCAACAAAGCGACACATATTAGGAACAATCGTTAGTATTAAAGTTCGGTGGGCCATAGAGTAAGAAATCTAATGTCTAAGCGCTTGTAATCACGCCAAATAACTTTGAAGCAACTTATAATTTAATATTTTTACTTACAATATCTTCTTAGGAATAAAATAGATATAACAATAATAATAATACTCCTTAGGGCTTAACGCACATATTCACATCAGTATTCAAGGCCTATAATGTTCTAATGAGAAACCTTAGCCATGAGATTAAGCGACTTGTTAAAGAAATTAAGTCGTTAGTGTTAAAGTTCGGTAGGCCATAGAATAAATCAGCACATACTAGAAACAATCGTTAGTGTTAAAATAATTGACAATAGAATGAGAATCCTGATGGCTTATATACAAGTAAGATTTTATTAAAAAATCCGACGTGAGATATTTTCTAGGGGTGAGCATGGTTCAATTCAAACCGAATATTTAAGCCGTACTAAACCGAAACCGATATTATATTATTCGGTGTTTGGTTCATGAATTTTCCAAATCTTAATTTCAATTCGGTTCAATTTTTTTTTCAAACGATTATCTTCCTTTCATCTCAAACCGAAAAAATCTAAATTGAACCAACGTAAAAAAAAGCGGTTCAGTTTTCGGTTCAACTTAAACCAAAGTTCGATTTTCAATTCGAATTTTTCCGGTTCAGTTTTAAACCGATGCTCAGCCCTAATATTTTCATTCACAATTGGAGCATAGGTTAAGAATGTCGTATTTATAAACTAAATCCAATAAGAAAAAAGACTTTGATATATACCGGGAGAGGTGCAATCTTTGTAGATTGATTCAACCATGGCCGTCACCTCATCCTCCCTAATGGGTCGAAGGAGCTCAAGCCTCTTAGCCGAGAACAGCTCCAAGTTACACACTTTCCTCACCTTCACATAGTGAGGCCCGTAGTCGGCCCATATAAGATCCTGCCCGTTCAAGCTAAAGAGGGCCGAGGACCGGTCCCGTTGTCGGTCCGCAAGCTGCTGGTCGTGGTCCCTAAGGACCTCGCGGGCTAGCTCGGTGTTCGACACGATCACATTGAGGGAGGAACCGAACCAAACCGAGATGATGGGCCCATAGACCCGGGCCCATTCGTAGTAACAACGGAACTGAACGGGCTTGATGTCGTAGAGGTTGCCTACGACGGGCCAGGGCCTTGGGCCCGGTGGGAGCTTGAACCGGAGGCGGGTGTAGAGGTGGTGGGAGAGGAGGACGGCGAGGAGGAGGAGGGGGATGGAGAGGAGGAGCATGGTGGTGGTGGTGGTGTGTTTTTAGATGGAATGGATTTATTTATAGAAGTGGGAAAATGTTGGATTTGTAAAAAATCCGTTCCAATCGGGTTCGAACTACGTGTCTAGAGCTTCTAATGTTGCTGCTGATAAAATTGTACGATTGAGCCACAATTTTCCTCTATGCAACTTTTGGAATCATCCAGAACTCCAGATTGTCATCCACAAGGATAATCTAGGACGCCCACCGTGATGGGTGTGCATTCTAATTCTTACCCAATCAATAAAAATAAATAAAACAACCCGATCCGACCCGTTTGAAGTTGTTAACGTTGAATCTCGACCCAAAAATTAATGAATAAAGAGTAATTTGAACCCAAATCTGATTGGATGTTGACCCAACTCGTTTTTTTTTTGTGAAGGGCACCGTTCATGGGAATCGAACTGGAAATCTCTGGATACTATCCTTAAGGCCTAACTGCTTGACTAGATGTACGAAGGCAACTCGTTATTTGATATGTAATACATCATTTATATTTAATTTTATGATATTTATTATTGTTAAAATGTATGAATTTTTTTATTAGTAAAAACATTTTTAATTATAATTCTTAACAATCATAAAAAAATTAAAAAAATTGATGTTCTTGATTGGGGCCTTGTTTTACTTCTCCTCTAAAATTATTTTTTACCCAAAAACTATTTTTAACACTCTTAAAATTCGTATACTTCTCTACTTTTTAGGTTTTAAGAGACACAAAAATTAACTTTTTACCCAAAAATTCTTTTTTCATCAACAAGTAAAACACACACTTGTTTGGTTGACTAGAACCGTAACAACTAAATTCAGGCAACCCGTATATTTTAACGACTCGACGAGCCAGACCCGTTTTTTTTAATTTGAACCCGAACGACCCGCATCGAGCCCATCGGGCCCATTTGATAGGTCTAATGTTGGTGGATCAATAATATTTTTGAAAAAATGGAGAAAAGATAGAGAAAGAACGGACTATAACGTGTGGCTTATTTTTTGGCGGGTGGTTACATAAAATATAAGTGAGGTAGAGAGATCACACAAGATGACCATGTCCATGTAAGTTTTGTAATCAACATTATTGGTGAGAAAGATAAAATAAGTTTCTTACAAGAATATCGATCTCAAATTATCAATCACAGAATATAAATGGGCGAGATTTAATATTTGCCGCGACATAGTTTTTGCCTTTTGGTAATTTTATTTGTATTAAAATTAAAGATAAAATTTTTATCTTTATTGGAGTTTTTAAACTTATGAATATATTGTCTTAGGATGTTCAACGGGTCGGGTTGTCCGCGATCCACGCTGACCCGACTCACAATTTACGAGTTGCGGGTATTTGAGAATTGCGGGTCGACCAACAAATAAATTTTATCTTTATTTGGATGTTGGAAGTTATAAATAGATTGTCTTACGGTTATATTTACATATCTACAAAATTAGCAAAAAAAATTGCTCAAAATTCCTTTCTTCTTTGCTTTTTGTTCATTAATATTTTGGGGCTTTGTTGCAGGTCGACCCGCAAATAAATTTTATCTTTATTGTTCATTAATATTTACTTAAAGAAGTTTATAAACTAAACAACTTATAAAACATAATTGATACTTCATAAAACAATAATTTGTTGGCATCCAAACGAAGCCTAAGACCTTTATTATATAAAATCCATATATTATGAAACAATGTTGATAACATATCTCGTAGCAGAAAATTGAAACTAACCAATTAATTATAGCCTACAAAATTGTATAACTTACCAATTTCCTTAAGTGCACAATAATTATTGTTGTTGGCTTTCTATCGAGGGTCTGTTTGGATTACTTATCATAGTGCATTATTTTAAATTATAACGCAAAATTTTGTATTATAGTATAAAACAATATATTATAACAGCTAATCCAAACATGCTCTGTCTTAGGGTGGATTTTGTGTGTTGGTGAGATTAATTAGAAGCAATTGGGATTACTCTCAATTTGTTTAACAATAGTTTCATTTGCAAACTACTTAGAATATTTATAGGGTTATTTAATAATTCATTTTTCTAATATGTCCATGTAAAAATCTTAAAATAAAAAGAATTTGTTAATGAAATTGTATTTATATAGGGCTATTTAATTTTTTTTCACAGGGTTGATTTATTTTGAATTTGTTAAGTTGTATTTGTCTTTTAAGGGTTCCAAAAATAACATTCTTTAACCTAAGTAATGAATTTAATATAATAGTACATGACTGAGCATTCATTACATAAAATTCACCAAGTTAAATGCTAAAAAAAGCCTCTGCCTTAGCCCATTTTTGCAAGTATGCTGCTGAAGAACTTAGCTTGATTGATGTCATGCTCCTTTTGCTTATCCTTCAACACTTTATACTCCACCTTAATGTCTCTGAAACACCATAAACAACCATAAGAACAAACTTGTCAATTTGGTACTAATTCTAGCTACTATATTAAAACTTGATCAAAATCCTATTGACAATCATGTAGTACTTAACCTGTTATTTGGATCTATCGCGAGCGCCCTTTTGATGTCGACCTCAGCCTTTTCCAACTCTGATGCTTTCAAGTAAGCTTGTGATCTTCTGAACAAAGCTTTCACATTGCTCGGATCGTGCTCTAGAACCTGTCAATGTCGTGGATCAATCTTCTTTGTGATACAAATTAAAAAAGTCTTACAGGTTATTAGGGCATGTTTGGATCGAAGGGAATAATGCATTATCTTGTATTATAATGCATTAAATCCTACATTATAATACAAGATAATGTATTATCCTCAAGTTACCTTAGAACATAGTCTTGAAACTTCATGATAATCCTCAAGTTTAAGCTTGCAAGCTGCATTGTTGAGATAGCATGATGCTTCTAACACATTTGCTTGGCTCTTCTCCTCATTGGTAAAAGAGTGGTTAAATTCAAGATACTTGAGTGCCTGTATGAGGTGATTTTAGACAACAACAAAAATGAAGGTGATCATTTTCTTGCAGAAGATTGACAATAAATTTGTCATCTAAGATTTATGTATATCAGTAATTTCTTTCCTTCTCATACTTCTTTGAGGCTTGCCAGAACTTCGCGGCCTTAAAGAGTGCATTTCCGTCTTGCTTCTTCTTCTGACACATCTCGAGTTTCTCCTGTGTCTCCATCTTCCAAAAGGGTTTCTCCTAAAGAGATCAATTTCAAAGACTTAAATTACATCAAGGATTCAAGATAACAACAACAACATTTACCCAGTGTAACTTCCCTTACGGGAAATCTAGGGGGTCAAGATGGGGGCACCCCAGGCTTAACGCAAAGGGGGAGCGACCAAAAGACCTGACGAGACCATAGAACACAGATATAAAACATGGCAACCAAAAGGCAAATGTTTCATAGATAAGGTACCTTAGTGAATTCAACCAATTCAATTTCATAAATGATCTTTGTTGGATTATCAGAGGTCATCTTGAGATCTCCATTGGCGTGTACATAGACAGAATCCATAGTCACTTCTGCCTTTTCTCCTTTTCTCATGCTCATGACTGCTCTATCTAATCCTTCACTGACTTGTTCTATTGAATAACATAAATTGATGTCAAAAATATATTGAACTGATGAAATCATAGAATAATAAGTTAAGCAACTGACCTTCTAAGCATGTATACTCAAATGGCTCCTCATCAGAACCCTTCTTGTCGAAGATTGATCCGTCTTCGTATCTCCCATTATATCTCACTGAAAAGTTATACAAGAAAAAACATTCAGTAACATTTTATCTCAGAACATTTAGTTAACCAACTAGCAGTACCTTTGACAACTGATCCTTCACTAGGATGATCGAAGCCTTGCCCGGGTTCTAGAATCTTCTTGAGAATCGTCTTGTCCCCGGTGACATCAACAACACTTCTCCATGATATCAGCTCAAGATAGATTGTGACATTTGGGCTCAGGTTTAAATCACAGCTTGTTCCACTCTCATATACTCCATATCCATCTAGAATTGACTAAGTAAGAATCCATGTACAGATAAATTATACAACCAAGAAACAAAAATTGGTATAAAAAGTACTTACAAGAGAATCTAACAGTTAGCTCTGCCTTCTCACCCTTTCTCATTGTCTTCACAGCTCTATGTATAGCAGCACATAAACTACCTAAGAACATATTCATTTTTGATCAAATCTGGATTCAGATTTGAAGACAATGCCATAAAAAAAAAATTAGAATTTTTATAAACTGGTTTATTGAACTACAAGCATTACTTACCATCACCCACAAAAAAAGATCTGTACCCTTCTTCAGATTTAGACACCAGCCTGTCATTTTCGAGCCTTGATTCGAATTCGACTATAAAAACATAAGAGAATTCTCTCAGTACTAGTGTGCAAACAATGTTGTTCACAAAGAATAAAAGTTACCATAGAAGATTAAGATTTTAAGGACCTGTTTGGCATGCCACAATATACATTATCAAGCCCTTATCAGATGCACTATCACCTTTTTCTTGATCAAATACCTTATTAACAAGTACTACTAAATTATGTTACATGAAAACGACACGAATATGGGGAAACATCTAGCCACCAAAATTTAACACTGTCCTATAAGAGTTTGTGCAATATGGCAACTAGATGCACTGTAAATTTTAGCTTCTTCTTGTCATCCATTACATTAAACTATCCTGATTGTTAATAAGAAAGAAGGAGCATTACATACTGGAAACCTCATCACCATCTCTTGGATTAGCCCAGCCCTCTCCTTCTTTAACAATCTTCTTCATAACTCCTCCATCTCCAGTTATGTCTCTAATGGAAGTCCAAGAAACCATCTCGACATCGAAAATCAATGTCGAATCAGGAGGGATAAGAGGTGGAAAGCCAGCCTCCCCATAAGCCAAATTTGAAGGTATTGTGAAAATGGCCTTCTCCCCCTTTTTCATCGTCGCAATTCCTTCATCTAGTCCATTAATTACTTCACCTGAATCACTTTTTTCAGTATCAGTAAACGCGAAATTGGAAATCAGATTCAGTAAACACCAGAAAGTAAAGGGATTTGAAATTACGTTGCCCTAATTTGAACTTCAAAGGCGCTCCCTTTTTCCCTGGAGGATCCAAGCAAGCGCCATTCTCGAGTTTCCCGCAATAAAAAACTGATTGCAACACAGAAAGCGCAGATTATGATCAGACATTGAAGGATTAAGCTTGAGAAACTGAAAATTTTGTGGCTTTTGTGGAGAAAGATTGGTGCTTTGGTGAACCTTCAACTTCGTCACCGGGAAATGGAGTCTGCCAAGCTACTCCAGGCCTTGAAATTCGTTTCTTGAGGCCGTTTTTTCCGATTTGCTTCTCTTGAAGTGGTTCCGATTCGGGTTTTGGGGGATTATGAGGGGAGGAATCCGCCATTGAAGAGGAGGAGAAGTGAGAGTGGAGATGGATGGGGATGGATAAGCCGTTTGTTTCCCTCCTTTCGATCTTTCTTATTTCGGTTTGGAGATATTTGGACAACGAACAACAAGCGTATAAAGAAGGAAAGTGAAAACGCGGCGTTTTGATTTGGGAGGTGAAACGTCGTCGTTGCTTATGGGAGAGATGTCAATTGTCAATTGTCAATTGTAAAGTATAATTGGGCTCCCTGATGGGCTGGACCATTTAATGGGCTTTAATTTGAGCTTTGTCTTCTAAAAGGTTATGGGCTAGCCTATATTTAATGGGTAGAATCGAAAAAGGTTTTAATTTTCAATTTATTTTTACTTAATTTTTTTAATTGTATTTTTCCTAGTCATAATCAAATATGGATTGCTATGACATCAAATTTAATAAATCCTTTGCCACATGAAAAGTCGAGACTAAAAACCGCAATCATTTAAAAAGGTTTGGTTTTTGAAGTGCAATTTTAAAACGTTAGGCTAATTACCGCAATACTATTAAAAGGTTAGGCTATTTTATTAATTTTAATTTCCCTAATTTCAATTTTTGTTTTTTATATTTAATATTTTTGCAACTTTAATTTATTTATTTATACGAACTAGTTTTTTAGTTTTTATCTATATTTAAGTACTTCAATAATAGTAAAAACTATATTGTTAGTATTTACGACTAAACATTTTTTTTCGATTAAGTATTATATTAAAATATAATATTTGTATTTATAATGTTGTTTAGGTCTGTACACCTTTTTTTTCTCATTGAATAGTTTTTTATAGCGGTTCGTTTGTGCACTTCCAATATTGTGTTGCGCACATCGATATGGGCGGATTTTCGTCCCGCACAAAAAAATGGCACAAATATGGGCGGGTTTCAAACTCGCACAAAAAAATGGCACAAATACATGGGTGGGTTTCAAACCCACACAAAAAAGTCATATATTTATGGGCAGATTTAAGATTAGCCCAAAACCGAAGTGCGCATCCGAAAAACCGGAGTGGGCACCATAATTTCTATGTATATCTATCAAAACTCGATGCAATAAGTGGACTAAACTATCCAACATTTTTAGGGTTAAAATCTGAATACAAAATCTATGTTTAAAGAGCAACCTGAACTTGATTGGTTTAAATCTCGGAAGTCGTTAGGTTGACCCATCAGCTCGTTGGTTTTGAAAAAAATATAACTGGGGCTAGTAATTATACACGGGTAACCAACCCACCCGTTTAACCCGACTAAAATAAATTGGTTAAAATTCAAATAAAGTGGGTGACGGGAGCTCATACAGTAGGCGTGGCCGACTGTGGCCAGTTCGCAAAGCGCATCTACAACTTTTCAGCACACCACAAATAGGATCCGAAAATGAACCCCAAGTACACAACAATTCTCAAGAAGAGGTGTCCAGTGGGGTGAATGATGATAACATCGTGACGAATCTGGACGCGGCCACTCCAAAGGAGTTTGACAATGCCTAATATCAGAACCTACTCAAAGGAAAAAGCCTCTTCACTTCCGACCAAGCATTGCTCAAGGACACAAAAGGACAAAGGCAGTTGTACGTAGTCGATTGGGCACGAAACCGCCACCATTTCGATGAGGCGTTCGCCCAGGCCATGGTGAAGTTTGGACGGGATGGGGTGAAGACGGGGAATGCAGGGACGATTAGATTTGATTGCACTTAGTTGTGAGTTTCTGAGTAGTTGCTTTAATTTGATCTATGTTCTAAGACATGCATGTTCTGAGTTTCTGAGTTGTTGCTTTGGTCTATGTTCTAAGACATGAGATTGCACTTTGCTTATTGTCTGAATAATTAAGGGAAATATAGATAGACATTTGGTGCACAGATAGCAACAACTTGTATTGATCATGTTTAGATTGCATTATTAGTTAATAATAATTCAAGCGTATATAACAATTTGAAAAACATAAGCGTATCGATCTAATGATCGACAATAAAACAACATAGTACTTCTTTTCCGCCAGTTATGAGGGACCTACATCTGGGTTTAATTTTAGTGCCAAATTGTAAACAATATTTGGCACATGTTGCTACGGAGCGTGATGATCCATCGCACCGCATATCAGAGCACAAATCTTTCTCCTGCATCATCTCAAATGCTTCACCTGTTGTACGTTTAATAAATTAATACAATTAAAAATATTTTTAAAAATATTTTTCAATTGTATTTTTCCTTTTAAATTGTATTTTGCCTAGTCATAATAAAATATAGATTGCCATGTCATCAAATTTAATAAATCCTTTGCCACATGAAAAGTCGAGGCTAAAAACCGCAATCAATTAAAAAGGTTTGGTTTTTAAGTGCAATTTTAAAACGTTAGGCTAGTTACCGCAATACTATTAAAAGGTTAGGCTATTTTATACAATTTTGCCTTTCATGAATGACAAAGGTTAGCATCTTGTTAAGAATTCTTTTTTTTTTTTTGGTTTTGGACACTGCTCCTATGAGTCGAAACGAAAACATCATGGTACTACAATGAGGTCTAATAATAGTACTATAGTAGTTTTAGATGCCCAAAGGCGTTAAAGAATTCATTTAGCACGAGGAAAAATGTGTAATCTAATAATAGTACTATAGTAGTTTGATTAATTCTCAAAAGAGTTGTTTATAATCCGTATGATAAAGGAGTGAGATCTAGTTACTCACAAGAGTTGAGTGGAGTTGATAACGAATCCACTCTATTAATCAAAATGTCTTGAGTTCAACTTCTTAAACCTATAAGGGGGTGTTTTATCCCTTTAAAAGAGTGAGATTTAGTCCAATTGTGAGATAGTAGTTTTGGTTTAGGAATTTCCTAAATTTCGGTTTTGATCAAAGTCGAATCGCGAGCCTATTAATGAAGCAAATTCGATGAAGCAACAACTGGTACCATAGAGAAGTGGTCATAAACTCAAGAGTCTTGACCAATTTGAAAGATCATTTGATGTAGTTGAAATAATCGTGTTTGGGGTTATTCGATCAAGTAGGGGAAACCCATCGGAATTCATAACTCTTTTAATCGGATAAAATTTTGGTTTGGTTCGAATTTCTCAAATGATAGCTTTTAATTTTATCCATCTTAAACCAACAAAATTAAAAACGAACGAAGCGAACCAATTCAGTTCAATTTTATGTTTACCTTAAAATATCTAAAAGAAGACGTACAATATGAAAAGACACATGAATTACGATACTCGATTACTTAATTATTTAGAAAACATCACACAATGATAAAGAATAATTGTTGCAGCGCAGGTTACTTTGTTCTTAATGCTAGATAGTTAATTTACGATCATTGCTCTAAAAATTCCCGCCCAATTTCGTTTAGACCTCCGACTAGCTAGGCACTGAAAGATGCTAGCATATCTAACCTTTCAATCAATTAGGAGACCGTTTTAGTCCGTCTAGACGTCTATTTAGACCGTTTATGCGCTAGGCGGTTCCTCTCCGCCTAGGATCCGCCTAGCGTTTTATAGAACATTGTCTACGATGAGTATACACATAATTCCATTACAAAGCTTTTTAAAATAATGCAAGGTTAAGTCGTTAAGCAAGTCAATTAATATGAGGAAAATCGATGTCGTTGCTTTTTTATTTTTTTAAATGACATAAATTTTCTAGCTTGTTGTACCTTTCTAGCTCGATCATTTAGCTTAAATTAATACTCCTACTACAAAACAAGTTTGCTTAGTAATTTCCCACGCAGATTAACAACAATTGAATTTAAAAACATGTAAGTGCTTGTCTTCGTTGTATGCAATATATATTACACTTTTTGGGTGTATAATTATTAGCATTTTTAAAGTAATTAAATATATAATATAGTTTTAAAAGTTGATGCTATTACCTGAAGAAACATAGAAACATCATGCATGCTTTTATGCAAACAAAATCACAAATACGCTGGGATTTTTTTTATTTTCTACAATAACGTAGAATGAAAACAAGATTTTTTTAAATACAATTTATTAATTACTACTATATAAATGTTAATCTCTTACTTTCAATGATTTTTCTAACTTATGCCCTTAGGACATAGGTTAAGACCTTTAGAATGAAAATATTTCATTAGTTTTTATTATATAAGGTAATTTATTCATTTTTAATAGGGTTCATTTATTTTCTAATAGAGTTTTTGTTAGAAAAACCGATTACTGGATAATAATATGAGGTGTAATTTCATTTCCTAGTATGCAACCTAGCTGAATATATAAGAGAGTAAGGAATTGTATGGAACCGACAGATTTAGTAAACAAGGCGGCGGATTGCTTGTTGGTGTTAATGTGGAGTAGTGTGCGGATCTCTCCTCGTTGAAGTTTCTCCCGTATAACATGGCAATCGAACTCGATGTATTTTGTGCGTTCATAGAATACGAGATTGAAGGTGATATGTATGGCGGCTTTGTTGTCACGGTAGAGAGTGGCAGGATGAGGATGATCGACTTTGAGATCTTTGAGAAAAGTACGAATCCACGTTAATCCACAACAAGCATTAGCCATGGAGCGATATTCGGCATCGGCAATAAAGCGGGCGATTGTACTCTGTTTCTTGGAACACCAGGATATGAGGGCGCCACCAAGAATACGTAATAGTCGGTAACAGATCGTCGGGTATCCCTACAACGAGCCAAGTCCATGTCATAGTAGGTGATGAGGTGTTGCACATGCATTACTCTTTCAATCAAGTTTAGGAAGTTTTTTTGGGTGATGCAATTCTTACATCTTGCTACTTCATTAATAGTAGAGGTGTTCCCGGGAGCTGAACATGAAAAAACCGACCGTTTCAGAATCGGAACCGGTGAAATCGGGGGTCGGCTGATTCGGGTCTCGATTCCACGGAAACCGAACAGGAACCACCGGTTCCGCAATAGCAGCTCCAAAACCGCGATCGTGGTTTTGCATTTTTCAATTTTTATTTTTATTTTAAAGGTTTGGAATTGAAATTGAAAGGAAACTGTCCCAGAACCAAAAAAATCGAAACCAAAACCGAAAATTTCCGATTCCAGTCCGGTTCCATTGAATTATGGAACCGAAACTGCCAGTCGTGAAACCGGACACACCTTTAATTAATTAATAGAATGCCAAGCACCATTCTCCCAAATGAATCGCCCTTTGAACTTTTGTTTTCTAAACCTCCCCACCCCACCACTATGAACATCTTCGTACGTGGAATTATTTATAATGACTCGATGAATCTATACCCCCTTACGTCAACATAATAATATACTCATGATCATAATATATAATTTTTTTTATAAGTGGATCCTAGCTTAGCTTGCAACATAGGAAATCCAAATAATACGCAACAACTAATTAATAAAAAAAAGATGCGAATCTAATCTACATATAATATGCCTTAAATCTGTTATTGACCGGAATAAGTTAAATGTATGGGGACGGAGTCAGAGAGGCATCGCCCCTCGGCGATCCGTTTGAACCTATGACTCATAAGTTGTAATAGAGTTTCTTGAGTCTCTATATAAGCTATCAAAATACTTAATAATATGTTCTATGTAATCTGCATCCATAATAATATTTTATTTCTCTACCCGTGAACGTAGATAACACACTGTTATTTTACAATATGTAAATTTTTGTGTCGATTCAGTTTATTATACTGGTTCGATCTCTCCTTATAACAACATAAACCGTAGGAAATTTGAACAAAAACTCTTGGAATTTATGATTTCCATTTCCAAGTTAAAAGAGTATCCCGAACCATGTAAAGCTCAAGAGACTTTAAAACAATTAAAACACCAAAAATAGCCACAAACCACACAAGTTTCTCGTCATCAATCTAAGTTATTTGTTAATTAATTAGATGATTGCATCTTAGGTGCTTCAATGGTGTCGTTAGCATCATTATTAGCTTCAATGTCATCGTCAACAATGGCGGATTTTCCTCCTTTGATCGCTTCCGGAAATTCTTCGGCTAACTCCTTCTCTTTGTTCTCCTTGTGTTTTCCCCACAAGACGGCGTATAATCCAATTACTATAAGTATTGAGCCGATCACACTACATAAATTGATAACCATATAAGAAATTGTTAATATAGTTATATGGTACTAATAGTTTCAAATGATGCTTTTTAAGAGGAAAAATTACCCTCCAAAATATATGTTCTCGGCAAGAATGAAAGAGCCCATTATGGCAACGATAATCATCATCAAAGGGCTAAAAGCCGTCGCGAAAACGGGGCCTCTCTTCTTCATTACTAGGCCTTGCACATAGTATGCTATACTTGATGAGACTATACCCTGGATCAAAGTTCATGTTATATGATAATTATTAATATGTTTGATTTGATTAAGGGTAATTGAACTTTATATTATGATAAATTATTGGATTAGTGTACTAACGGCATAGGCGGCTGCGAGGAGATTCATGTCGAACCCAATTGCCCAAACTGACGCCTTGTGTTCCATCACAAACGTCACAGCAATCGATTGCAACGTTCCCAACCCGCAAACTATTGTTGTAAGTGACAACGGAGCTGCGTAGTGCTTCATCGTTGCCGCCTGTCAAAAACCCAGATACTTGTCGTTTTAGCAGTTGACACAAGCTTTACTTCATTTATTATACTATAATAATAACCAAGGGTAAAATTGGAAAATAGTGGCCGTGTTGTCACCTGAAGAACGAAAAAACCGGCCCAGGCAAGGGTGGCAATGATGAGGACTATGGAGCCCTTAACCCAATCCTTGTCGGCGGCGGAGGCTGCCTCGGCCGTGGTGGCGGCTGCGGTGGCTCCGTGGTGGGCCCACAAGAGGTTGATGACGTGGCCCTTGTAGAGAGTCATGAGCATGGCTCCGGCCACCGTGATTAGGGTTCCAATCACCTTGGCTTGGCACCTTACTTTCTTTATGTCCACCTTCTCCATTCTACATAGAAACGCCATGACGAACGTCATGGCGGGGAGCATGTTGCTCATGGCGCATGAGAACGTCGGGGAGGTGAACTTTAGCCCCGCATAGTAGAAGTTTTGATCGATTACAGGCCTTCATGTATATGATCATCGTTTTCAGAAGCTTATTTTATTATTCTCGAAAAAAGAAGATATAACATTATGAACATCTAAGTTTTATGCGACGACTTACCCTAGAAGGCCCAATACGAACATTTGCAAGAAAATTAGGAGGGTGATCTTTGGTCTAACCTTCCTGAAATTTGAAGAAAAAAGACATATATTAGTTAGAGAAATTTTCATGTGTTTATGAATTAGGATAACATTTTATTTGATTTCTATTTTCTTAACCTCTCAAGGACAAGGGCGAAAGGGGCGATAACGGCGGTGGCAAAGGCATGGCGATAGACGACGAGGACATAATGGCTCATGCCGGAGTTGAGTGAGACCTTGGTGATGATGTTCATGCCGGCATAGCCGAATTGCAAGGAGATCATGGCTATGTATGGCTTGCACTTCTCTATGAATCCACTCGAAGATCCTTTTCCTTCCATTTTTTGTTGTCCCTTTGATTTTTCTATCACAACTCACAAGTGCAAGTTGAGGTAGCAAGAGAGTGGAAGTTGTTTGTGTGGTAAGTGGAGAGGAAGAAGAAAACACTAAAGAAAGATGTCTTGTGTTTCTCTTGAGGAAGAGGGTAGGATATGCCCACTTATTTATAGCCATTTTCTAGAGTAAGTACATATTCTTAGTGCCCATTTGCTTTCTTTATCCATAAGTATTATAATACTAACATTATGGCATGGGTATATATATCAAGATATATAAAGTTGTTAATTAATATTAGGCTTCAATGTATTAAAAAAAAAGAAAAATGAAAAGAATATACTAAAATTAATTACATCCGTTCAGAAATATATATTTTTAGCGTTTGTCTTAAAAATTAAAAATTTACATAATTTGACTTAAATACTCTAAATTTTATTGAGATCTTTTCTCTCTTATTATTATATATATAGGTAATTATTTTTAATTAATTAATGAAGATAATATCTGAAAAAAGTGTGATAAAATATAGAAAATGACAAATATTATTAAACCAAAAAATCAGGCAAAAACGACAAGTATCTCTAAGCGGAAGGAGTAATTATTGTCTCATTTCATGGGGTAAAATTATATTTTAGACAATAATGAATTATAGTTAAGGATAAACCATTGAAAGAATTATAATCAAGGATAAATCATTTCATGGAGTATAAATTTTAATTTATGAACCGAAAGTTCTTATGGAACCTGCAGATCCATTTCCTTAGCATTAATATTGTTGTTCTTGTACGTGTTATGTTAATATATTCAAGAATAAAACATGTACGTTTTTTTCTTGGTGCGTGGGGTGTGACGTCCTAATCGTCACTATTAAAGGAATATCTATATTATATTTTTATATGTCTGCATGCATCTAGAAGTAATTTTTAACAAATATATAGTTAGAAGTTAATTAGCACATATGCAATATTCTTCTTAGTATTTGGAAACCAGTATTATAAGTAAATTAAAGGGTTGTGCCATCAATAATTAGTAACGGATTTATAATATTATGTTATGTAGTATCTATTTATTAATTAATCAATAAAAAGCTTACTACAATTACTCAACAATACTCGACAATGCTCATTAGCTAGTACTATTTTATTATTTTTTTGTATTAAAACAATTAAGGTAATGGTCAGGCCCGTCTCAAACATTTCGGGAGTCCTAGGACGAAATATAATTTAGGGACCTTTTAATCTTAAAAAATAAATAGACATTTTTTTAACACGGCAAATAAATGAGTCTTTTCATATAACTTTTATATAATTTTTTATATAAGATAATGAATGAGCTTTTTTTTAGTATTAATGAGCCTTTTTTAACATTAACAGACTTATTTTTACTAGTATTAATTTTTTATCCGAGGGCCCCTATATTTAAGACGCCTATGGCGACCGCCCCTCCTCGACAACCCAGATAGCCAGCACTAGTAATGGCCTATAGTGATAGGGGCCAAGCACCGGTTCAACTTGAACCGAATCGATAAAAACCAAAAACCGAACTGAACTAATTCGGTTTAGTTCGAATCGGCTTCGGTTTTATCGGTTTTAATTAAATGAATAGATGATTATTTTTCGAAAAATTTGAACCAACCGAAATCAAAACTAAATCGAAATTCGAGAAACTCTTAAATTGAAAGGCGAATCGAATAATATTAGTTCGGTTCGATTCGATCAATTTAACGTAATATTTTGGTTTGAACCGACCATATATTAGAGTCTCGAGAGTATGGGGATCTCTCTATCTTAAGTTCTTAAGACGAGCGACATCAAATGCATGACCCCACTTGAATCAATAAGAATATTCCAACTATCATATAAGTTAAATCATATGGGTTCCACGTGGAAGACACGTGTACATTGAGGAGGTGGGGTACCACCTACTTGGCTGTTGGAGGATGAGGTAGGCTAATGCTTTAAGGGACCCACTTTTTGTGTTGGCCCCACCGCCACCTACGTGAAATTGCGCCCATGTCGCACATTTATTCGACATTTTACAAAAACATTCGAACAATTATTTTTTTGGTAGAAAAAACATTCGAACATTTAAAAAGAAAAAATTGCATATAAAATTAGACAACATTTGTTCTGGCGGAATGAGGTGATAGATTTTTTTAAGCGTTCGTTAAAAAATTCGGGCTCGTAACTCTTTAATTATGTATATATTACGATTGAAATGGGGAATTTATATACTGTCTGGTTCATTGATAGAGATGTTTTTGGATGATCGAGTAGAGGAAAAGAAATCAAATAATAAGATAAATTTGCATAAAATAATTTGAATAAATGCTTATGCAACAAATCTAACATATAGGAACACAATTACCATTATCATTGAATCTATGTGAACTCCTTAAATTATTAGGATTTGTTTAGATCACACATTATAATATAAAATTTAATTTAAAATATTGCATTATAATATAATATGTAATCCAAACATGCTCTTAATTTTACAATCTTTATTATTAGTGATGTACGTACCTAGTCACAATTTAAATTAACTTATCCAAATTGCATACTTCAAATTAAATTATATAATGGCTTACTAGTTGTACCCGTCGTGCCTTGCACGACTATGACTTTACATTTTTTTAGATATATTATAAAAAGATATTAATAAATAAAAATATAATATAAAATTTAATGTAAGTAATTTATTGCCTATGATATGTCTAAAAATTATTTTGTTTTTGAAATCAAATTAAACATATTAAATCTAGATTATTAAGTTTAAAATTGAAGATAAACATAGATTATTAAGATAAAATAATCTACATTGCTCTTTTTCCTTGACAATATTTCATAACCAGGTTTAACTTGTTATACTCGTTGTGTCGTGCATGACTATATGGATTAATGCTCAATTTATTAATGAATAGTATTTTAATTTAATATAAAAAATAAAAATAACGTATTTATTAAAAAAAATTATTAAGTTGAGCCAATATAATGTGAGGTACAATTAAAGTTGTTAAAGTGAGTCCAATATAAGTTTGATAGATTAATGATAATTTATTTATGAAAAAGTATAAATAAAAATTATTTAATTAGAATCATTAAAATTTATAAATATTTTACAAAAATAATTAAATAGCTAAAAATAATGTAAATTCTATAAAAAATTTAATCAAATTCAATTCTTTAATTTTCAATAAAAAGTTAAAAATATAATTAATAAGAAAAAATAAAAAAATATGAATGAATATAAAATTTTTTTAAAGATAAAAAATCTTTTATATTAACATAAATAATCCAAAAAGAAAATTAAGGAAAATATAATATAATTTTTTTATATAAAAACTTAATTTAGGCAAGTAGTTATATAAATATTAAAAATTTAATTTTTTTGTCTAAATTTAATTTAAGATAATTTTTTTAATCTTTTACATAAATCTTTTACATAAAAAGATAAAATGATAAAGATAAAATAAATTTTTTAATTTTTAATTAAAATTCGAATTAATTTTTTCCAAATATAAAAATAGTGTGTAATGTAAGTTTTTGATAGAAAAAATTAATATTAAAAATATCTTCCTACCTTATTATGATAGCAATCTATCATTATATATTAAAAAATCTTATGTTTTATTTTTCCTTTCTTTTAATTTTTTATTAAATATATTAGAATTTTGGTTTTTAGAAAAATTAGATAGATTTTTAGAAAATTTAAAAGAAAAAATTATAAATAATAAGAGTACAAAATTACTTTTTAAATATAAGGTGAGGTCAGAATTGTTCTGGTGGCTCGAAAAGGTTTGGATTTAATATATAGTTATAGATATATAGATGGATATTTCAAAGATATTATCATTTATTTCGATATTTTTATTTCAAAGATATATATGTGACCACATGTACATATTTATCTTATATTTTTGTAATTTATCTTTTACAAATATGATAAATGTAATGTCCTTTTTTTTCTATATTGGTAAAATATACTAATATTATTTTATCTTTATGTTTATTTGGAGATAGATTTTTACAAATATTATTTTATCTTTATGTTTATTTGGAGATAACTTTTTTGCTTCATTAACTATAAAGAACTATTATTTTAATAAAGGTGTAATGTGGCGCAATGCGGTGGCAGAAATTGCTTCGGCTTTAGTTATTAGTAATAAATTTAATTTAGGCAAGTAATTATATACATATTTAAAAATTTTAATTTTTTTATCTAAATTTGATTTAACATAATTTTTTTAATCTTTTACATAAATAGATAAAAGGATAAAGATAAATTAAATTTTTCCAAATATGAAATATAGTGGAATGTTAGTTTTAGATAGAAAAAATTAATAGTAAAAATATTTTCCTACCTTATTATGATAACAATCTATCATTATATATTAAAAAATCTTATGTTTTATTTTTCCTTTATTTTAATTTTTATTAAATATATTAGAACGTTGGTTTATAGATTTTTAGAAAATTTATAAAATTTTTTATAAATAATAAGAATACAAAATTACTTTTTAAATATAAGGTGGAGCTAGAATTGTTCTGGTGGCTCGGAAAGGTTCGGATTTAATATATAGTTATAGATATATAGATGGATATTTATTATCATTTATATGGATATTCTTATTTCAAAGATATATATGTGACCACATGTACATGTTTTTCTTATATTTTTTTAGTTTATCTTTTACAAATATGATAAATATAATGTCCTTTTTTATCTATATTGGTAAAATATACTAATATTATTTTATGTTTATGTTTATTTGGAGATAAATTTTTACAAATATTGTTTTATCATTATGTTTACTTGGAGATAAATTTTTTGCTTAATTAACTATAAAAAACTATTATTTTAATAAAGATGTGATGTGGCACAATATGGGGGCAGAAATTGCTCCGGCTTTAGTTATTAGTAATAGATAGATAGATATATTGATTCTAAGCGGAGAAGATCATCTACCTAGATGGTTCAGATGGACTATTATGCAAATTTTGATCTAAAGCTAATATAAGTTAGAAAAGGCTAATTTTGATATATTAGCTTTAGAAAATCTGTTAATTTGAGATCGTACGTCAAATTTTGATCTCTTACTCACACGACCTAACTTAAATGAGAAGAGACGCATTTTAAATTAAATTCAAATCTTTTCAAACTATTTAAAAAACAAAACAAAAGCTATGAGTAGATAAAAAATGAGTAATCTTATTAGTTTTATTGTATTTCAGATATTGACCTATTTTTAGAAGACTTAAGATTTTATTTGTATAATTGGAAAAAATATCTTCTTGGTATTTTTAGAAAAATGAAAAATTATGGCAATTTTTATATGGTAATTTTAGTTTTTTTATGAAAATATTTTTATGATGTGTAAATGACATGGCAAATATATTAATAGATTAAGTTTATATGATATTTTTAGAAAAAAGAAAAATTATGTTATTTAATATGGTAACGACATGTGGCAAAAGCTGAGATGGCGTAATTTCGGAACGACATGTGGCAAAATCCTAGGTGGCGCATTGTGGTGGCTCCAAACCTTATTGCTTTTATATATATAGTAGATTGTTACAATCTTTATTATAATTATATAATGGTGTTGTCTCTCCTTCGACCAAAAAAATAATTATCACCGGCTTTGTTTATACGTGAAGGCATTGACTTATGAAGTTAGATATGCACAAAATCAGATGCATCATACATATATGCAATTATAACCGAACTTTAATTTAGTGAAGCAGAATCTGATACGTACTTAATTAATTAAATTAATTTGGAGAATATATTACAGTATTAATATGTCCAAGAACACAGACTCAATTACGCACAATGTCACAGAAAGGAGAAATTCTCTCCCGGCCCCAAACTTTTCAAGTATTCATTTTATAAGAATTTTAAACAGGGCAAATTGCACATGAAATGATGTTTGATAGAGGTAAAGGATGAAGTTGAAATACACATCAGAAAGTAGCAGATTCCTTGGCATCGATCCAGCACTTCCGGAGCTGATTTAATGGCTAGCTGATGCAATTTATTTTATGTCATAATCCATCATATATAGATAGCAATGCCAATATATTATATGAACATTTAAATTCTTTTGTTTTTTAACTAATGCATAAGTTGTGTGTCAAATCCATCCTTTTTTCTGCATTTATTTGGAAGAGATCGAGATGCTAATCGCCCAAATATTCGGGTAGAGGATGTAGAAAATTGTAGGGTGTAGGGGGTTTAGGGTTTAAGACCTTGATTTTCGATTTTTCAGTGATTTGCCCCTTGTTGTGGAGTGTGCTCTGGTGTAGTGTTGTCCAACGGTCAACCGACTCGGCCCGCAACGTGTTTTACGTATTACGGGTCGACTTGTAACCTGACTCATAACTCGTAAATTAAAAAAAGCTAACCCGTTACTTGACCCGTAAAATTGTGGGCGGATGCCCGACCTGTAAAATCGCAGATGGATCGGGTCAGGTTACAGGTCAACACGCCCTTTGAACAACCCTACTCCTACTCGAGTCGGGTTAGTGGTTTATTTATCTGGTTTTTTTTTTATTATAATTTTTCGTTTTCGTCACCTTAATTGCATTCTTTGTTTATGTTTTTCTGGGTTTTTCGGAAACATCTTATCTACTTGTTTAGGATAAGGTGCGTATAACTTGACACTCCAAATCTTGTTTTTGCAGAATCCTCTTGATAAAATGTTGTTTGTTTCTTATCGCCCTAATCCCTATGTTACATGATTCCCTAGCTGAAGTGATATATACTTTATAACAAGTATATATCTTTTCGGTCTTTCTAACCTATCAGATTTTTTTTAAATAATAAGTTGACAGCGAGAGAGAATTCAATTTTAATCGTTTAATTTTTATTTAACAGTTATGATTTATTCAACTTTACCCATAAAAACTTCAATGGATCTTCCTTAACCAATTGATCTAGTGGGATGAGGTGCTAGGCTCCTTAAGCGTTTGTTCACGAGGATCGAAGTTCGGATCTTCCTGGTGGCGTGTATGGAAAAAATTGAACTGGGAGGGTCGTCCCCAACAATGGGCCTCTGCAGTACCCGGTTCGGACGTAGATTGGTCCCGGCTAATCGAACCGAGCGAGAGATAAAAAAAAAACTTCAATGGATCTAATATGAAGTTTATGAACGATAAAATTGGCATTATAATTCCAAAAAAGATGGAAACGTACGTTATAAAAAGAGAGAGACAAGATGAATAATGAGGCGGACTACACAACAATGGAGCACCAAATTAAATGAGAGCGAAATGCTCTAGAGATGGGAATCTAATCATCCCCAAATCATCGTATAATTCCCTAAGGGCGTGTTTGGAAAGCCTATGCATGAATCTATGAAACAAGTGGCATTTCTTAATTTTTACATATTATATTATTCTGATGGAAATATTCACACGTACATCACGTATTGGTCATTATCATATCAAAAAATATAAGCAAGAATATGATCCTTATATAAAAACCGGTTTTTCTAACCTATGTCCTAAGGACATAGGATAAGAATATCGAATGTGGAAACTAAATCCTAAGAATGAAAGCATAAACTCTTAAGAAATAATGTTAAAAATGTTAAACAATTAAAATACACTTGAAATTTTCTATATAAAGGTTCTTAACCTATGCTTTTAGGACGTAGGTTAAAAAAATCATATAAAAAAACAGTTTATAGATTTGGCCATTGTTAGAGTGTACGGATAGCTAGAATATTATCTTAATCTTACTAAACTTAGTGTAGTGATTAAGTGGAGCTAAACCCTTCCCGGTTTTTGATATATTTTAATATCGGCATATTAAACTGATGTTTGCTGTTTGGTTTATGGGACATTGATATCACGGTAATATCAAAGTATTATTTTAGTACGTATCTTTTAAAAATAAGTATATCAAAGATATAACTCTTATCCATATATGATATCTTGATATCATTTTTACTCATACCTTGATATCTATACTGATACTAATATCTGATATTTTATATTGTTGGTATGGATACCCAAATAGGATAGTTGGCCAAGAGATTCAAGTTTAAATAATAATTAATATGTACAAAGAGATTGATATTGAGAGGGGTCTTTTTTAAATTAGGACCACGAAATATCTACTTTAGACTTGAATTAACGAAACTATTATAATCATATGAAAAAAAGAAATAATATTAATCTTTCGCTGTTTGGACATTAGTACATAATGTCCAAACAGATACTTAAAAGTCATGTAATGAGAGGGTCTCTCCTAAATCGGGATCATGAAATATCCGTCTTGGACTTAGATCAACATTGACCGATTGAACCGAACAGTCATAGGATAAGATAAAAAAAAAGAAGAGAGAATATATATTAATGTTTCATTGTTTAGATATTGGCACGTAATGTCCAAACGGAGCCTTAAAGTCATGCAATGGCCAACCATAAATGGTCGGGAGAGGAAGGCCACAAATTTTTCTAGGCAAATTTTTATGAGCAAAAGATGTGGTGTATAGGGCTAGCTATGAAATTATGAATCTTTCCTTTTTCATCAAATTGCTATAACGTACATGTGCAAAGGAGTGCAATGTAGGCTTATTTTCTTGTCATCTCCAATCTTGTCTTATACACGTAAGGTAGAGTAGTCAATTTGAGTTTGATTTGTCTCTACATGTATCATTTAATCACATATTGCATTTATCTTGGTATCCATAAGATCCAAATGTTAATCTTTGAGTGATTTCCTAAATTCCATTTTCTTAAGATATAACCATGTTCTAGATTATCGATGCAAAATTTCTGTCTCATTTTCATGTCCACTTGCCATGTTTCATTTTTTGTGATTAGTTGAAATCTAATAAAAAATTATCAAGTAATACTATTATGTGTATGTGTAATAAAAGAATAAAAAAGAAATTTCAATCAATCACCATACATGGAACATGATAGGAGACATAAAAATGGGACAGAGAATTTACACTTCGCTAAGTTATAGCCTTGAGTTATTCGATCCCTACATTCGAATAATATATCTTTGAGGTTAAGGCAAAATGTAAAATTTAACAAAATTAACCTGCACAAATTATGTACCCACATATTTTGTGTAGGTTAATTTTGTTACAATTTTTTTTATGTAGAGTAATGTTGTGTATAGTAATTCGTGTATGTTTTTGTTACATATATTGTGTTACATAAATTTTTAATTTGTGTAGAGTGATTTTGTGTATATTAATTTGTATAGGTTAAATTTGTTACATAAAATTTCGTGTCAATACTTTTGTTACTTATGTTCAACAACATAAAATTTGGTAAGGTAATTTCGGCATAATAGGTTCATAATTTCTGTCCTTAGGATTCATGAATTTTGAACACTAACCAAGTGAGATATGGTGACAAAAGCCAAGACCTTTTTAAATATAGACATGGAAACAAACCACATTGACATAGAACTAAATGAAATGATAAGAACAATTTGTAAAAAAATACTCTAAGCTGGCCATTTGGGCATTTTGTCGAACATATGGTGTGCGATTAGATGAGCATTGACCATTTGCTTTTGTTTTCAATCTAAAACTTTAGATTTCTATGCAAAACATACACAAATCTACATGGCTTGATTAAAAAAAATCACTCTAAAACACAAAAAACATGTAAATCAAAGTACCAAGCTTCTAAATTTGAAAAATTCTAATTATGAACCTAAAACCATACAAAAGAGATCTACACCAAAATCCATGAAGAGAGAACATTAATTGGGGCGGAATCAACAAAAAAGCCAACTGAATTAGAAGAAGCAAGAGACAACATATATGAAGAAGAATCCATCGAAAAAGCCAAATAAAATCTACACATTCAAGAGGTTGAAGAAGACTTTTGTAGCTTGTATTCTAATATAACGGATAAAAGACGAAAAATGTCCCTCAATTTATAAAATCATTAAAGGATGTGTCTTGATCATGGCCATTAAAACACCAAAATAGTCACAAACCACACAAGCTTCTCAACATCAATCTACCTAATTGTTAATTAATTAGATGATTGCATCTTAGGCGCTTTAATGGCGTCGTTAGCATTAGCTTCAATGTCATCAACAACAATGGCGGATTTTTTGCCTCTGATCGCCTTCGGGATTTCTTCGGCTAATTCCTTCTCTTTGTTCTCCTTGTGTTTTCCCCACAAGACGGTGTATAATCCAATTACTACAAGTATTGAACCGATCACACTACATAGAATGATAATCATATAAGAAATTGTTCATATACCTATTTAGTACTAATAATTAGTTCCAAATGAAGGTTTTAAAAATTACCCTCCAAAATATATGTTCTCGGCAAGAATGAAAGAGCCCATGATGGCAACGATGAGCATCACCAAAGGGTTAAAAGCCGTCGCGAAAACGGGGCCTCTCTTCTTCATTACTAGGCCTTGCACGTAGTATGCTATACTTGATGCGACTATACCCTGGATCAAAGTTCATGTTATGTGATAATTAATAAATTTGATTTAATTGATGGGAAACTTTCACCCTATCTGAATTACAAATTTGATGCATTAAGTTGTAATGCAACTTAATGTATTAAATATTGCGATTCAAATATGGGCTTTATATTATGATAGTAGACTAACGGCGTAGGCTGCGGCGAGGAGATTCATGTTGAACCCAATTGCCCAAACAGACGCCTTGTGTTCCATCACAAACGTCACAACAATCGATTGCAATGTTCCCAACCCGCAAACTATTGTGATAAGCGACAATGGAGCTGCATAGTGCTTCATCGTTGCCACCTGTCAAAATATAGATACTTGTTGTTTTAGCAGTTGACACAAACTTTACTTCATTTATTATACTTTAATAATAATTAAGGGTAAAATTGGAAAATAATGGTCGTGTTGTCACCTGAAGAACGAAAAAACCGGCCCATGCAAGGGTGGAAATGATGAGGACTATGGAGCCCTTAAGCCAATCCTTGTCGGCGGAGGAGGTCGCCTGAGCCATGGTGGTGGATGTGGTGGCTCCGTGGTGGGTCCACAAGAAGTTGATGACGTGGCCCTTGTAGAGAGTCATGAGCATAGCTCCGACCACCGTGATTAGGGTTCCAATCACCTTGGCTTGACACCTTACTTTCTTTATGTCCACCTTCTCCATTCTACATAGAACCGCCATGACGAATGTCATGGCGGGAAGCATATTGCTCATGGCGCACGAGAATGTCGGGGAGGTGAACTTTATCCCCGCATAGTAGAAATTTTGATCGATTACAGGCCTTCATGTATATGATTAGCATTTTTAGAAAAGTATTTTATATTCTCGAAAAAAGTAGATATAACATTAGGAACATCTAAGTTTTATGTGACGACTTACCCTAAAAGGCCCAATACGAACATTTGCAAGAAAACTAGGAGGGTGATCTTTGGCCTAACCTTCCTGAAATTTGAGAACACGCGACAAAGGAATTAGTTAGAGAAATTCTCATGTGTTTAAGAATTAGGGTAGCATTTTGTTTCTATTTTTAACCTCTCAAGGACAAGGGCGAAAGGGGCGATAACGGCGGTGGCAAAGGCGTGGCGATAGACGACTAGGACATAGTGGCTTGTGCCATTGTTCAGGGAGACCTTGGTGATGATGTTCATGATGGCATACCCGAATTGCAAGGAGATCATGGCTATGTATGGCTTGCACTTCTCTATGAATCCACTTGAAGATCCTTTTCCTTCCATTTTTTTGTTGTCCCTTTGTTTTTTGTTCACAAGTGGTATACTTGATGATTTAGAGCAAGTTGAGATAGAAAAGGAGTGGAAGTTGTTTGTGTGATAAGTGGAGAGGAAGAAGAAAACGTACATTGAAGAAAGATGTTTTAATTTGTGTTTCTCTTGAGGAAGAAGGTAGGATATGTACTCTTATTATAATTTGGTCAATAATAACTCTTTATATAAAATTAAACAGAATTGTCCTTACAACCTACATAAATTATGCATGTTATATATTTTGTGTAGGTTAATTTTGTTACATAAATTTTATGTAGGGTGATTCTATGTATATTAATGTGTATAGGTTAAATTTATTACACAAAATTTTATGTAGATACTTTTTTTACATATATTCAACAACGTACAATTTGGTAAGGTAATTTTGTTACATTAATTAACCTATCAAATCTTAGTTTACACTAATTTTTGTGAATTACTAATTTTAGGTAATCAAGAGTTACGATTTTATGTAACCAATGTTTATGTAACCGATCTTTATTTAATCGTGTATTATAATTTTATGCAACTTATTTTCATGTAACGAATTTTTATGTAGTCTTAATTGAAATCCTAATCGATTTTAATGTAACCAATTTTCATGTAATATATTTTTATATGTAACATATTTTCATGTAACTGATTTTTATGTAAGCCTAATTGAAA
This sequence comes from Fallopia convolvulus, assembly GCA_964016875.1. Classification (NCBI taxonomy): domain Eukaryota; kingdom Viridiplantae; phylum Streptophyta; class Magnoliopsida; order Caryophyllales; family Polygonaceae; genus Fallopia; species Fallopia convolvulus. Next base: position 55,949,252 of record OZ024735.1, read on the forward strand.
TTCTAACCAAATTTAATGTAACCGATTTTCATGTAATATATTTTTATGTAACGTATTTTCATGTATCCGATTTTTATGTAAGTCTAACTGAAATCCTAATTAATCAATTTTAACGTAAATGATTTTTCATGTAAAATATTTTTATATAACTTATTTTCATGCAACCGATTTTTATGTAGCCCTAATTGAAATCCTAACCGATTTTAATATTACCGATTTTCATGTAATATATTTTTATGTAACCTATTTTCATGTATCCGTTTTTATGTAAGCCTAATTGAAATCCTAACCAATTTTAATGTAATGGATTTTCATGTAATATACTTTTATGTAACCGATTTTATGTAATATATTTTCATGTAGCTGATTTTTATGTAACTGATTTACATGTAACCGATTTTAGGTAGCCCTAGCTAATTGACTTTATATGCAAAATGGTTTAAAATTCGACACATCACTCGTTTATTTTAATCTCGAAATCTAACATGCTATCAGAGCAGGTTTGGTACGAGTCCGGTTTTCTTGGTAAAAAATACGATATGTGGCTAAAAGAGATTGAGATGCTATTAACCCGATTTCAAAAAAAAATGCGAGTTAGCTATAAGGAGATGCTAGACTCAAAAAAAACTTTCAATTGTTAAGTAGGCGAGACTAGTTACCACTTGAGGGGGCATATTAGAGAAAAAATATGCATTCCCGCATTAGGAGCACAAGATAAAAACCACTAATATATAAAGAAGGGTGAACCCCTACCTATTGGCTTAAGCTTTTAGGTTTGAAGTTGGATCCCGACCTTATATGCGAAATGGTAAAATGACCCGACACATTACCCAATTATTTCGGCCTCAAAATCTAACAAAAATAACAAAACAAACAGGAAATCAAGTTAACTCGGGAATGGAGTGAGCCAACTAATTTTTTTTTTGTCAAGGGCACTACTTGTGAGAGTTGAAACAAATAACTCATACTCTGTAGTCCTAGACTTTTAACTAGATGCCCAAAACACTAGAAATTATTTTTCTTATAGAACAAACACACTAGGTTTCCATTCAACTTTCCAAGCAAGAGCAAAATGTGAAGGCTACCTCATGCATAATATCCCCGAAATTGCAAAGCAATTTTGCCTTGGGATATACTATTAGCTAGCTAACCAAATCTATTATGACGACTCAAGCAATACATCAGACTATTTGAATAGTCTTAGATGTTCTGGTGTTCCAAATCATATGCTCAAACTTAAAGTTGGTGTCCCTGTTATGTTTCTTAGAAATATTGACCAATCATCTGGGTTATGCAATGGTACAAGATTAATCACCACTCAACTCGGTCAACATATCATACAAGCAAGAATCATTTCAGGAAACAATATTGGTCATACAGTTTTAATCCCTCGAATGTTGATGACACCATCAGATACTACATATCCATTTAAGTTCCAACGGAGACAATTTCCCTTGAGTGTGTGTTTTGCCATGACTATCAATAAGAGTCAAGGCCAATCTCTTGCAACTGTAGGTTTGTATCTACCGAGACCTGTTTTCGCTCATGGCCAACTTTACGTTGCAGCATCAAGAGTCACCAGCAAGAAAGGATTAAAGATCTTAATATGTGACAAGAATAAAAAGCGATCTAATACTACAACCAATGTAGTATATAAGGAAGTTTTTCATAATCTATAATCTATAATCTACTTCAGGTATTTCTCTATCATTCTCTTATTTTCCAATTTATTAATTACTATCTTATTTAATTACAAATTAAATATTCCTAATTTATAATGTTTCCTTCCTTCCACAGGTTTCTCTTCAAATACAACTCTAAATTCTTTAATTTACGATTCGGAGTTTCAAATACAATTTCAATTACTTTTATTTATGATGGTATATTATTTTTAGATTGTATTGTTCATATTTATTTCAAACATCTTTAACGGATCAATCCTAATTTTATTTGGTCGAAACGGGTCAATGCTATTTCAAACATTTACAAATTCGTTCATTGAAATGTCGTTCATGGAACATAAAAAACAATCAACAACGATCTGACTACAATATGAAAGGATTCCTTAATCCAACAATTTAATTTCTATTAAAAAAATATCACAATAATCCCGTGCAGGGCACGGGTATTACACTAGTTATTCCACTATGAAAACAACTGAAATATAGTTAGAGTTGTGTTATAAGTTACAAAGAATATCAATCTAGCTTATAAAAAGAGCAAATAAAGACACCTTTCAATCCTAGATCACGAGTATTACAATTAAAGACAACTAATTAGTGATTTATTTCACTGGGAAATGACATCATATCACAAAAGCATACTATCAATATGTTAAAAGGATTTTTTTATTGTATGTACATGAGCACACAATTAAAATTTTAATTTTTTATAAATCAGGATATTTTTTGTTAATTTTAATTTTTTTTTTAAAGGGTTTGTTAATTTTAATTTAGTGAATAATTTTTCAAATTAACACTTTTATTGTGTGCCCGTGGCGGGCACACATTAGCCAAACCGATGTTAAAAATAGAAACCACAAAAACTATATATCAAGCTTTTTCATTGAATCAAGATGCATACTATAGACAAACAATTGGAAATAATTAAATCAATGACTCGTCTAGCAAAAAAAAAAAACAATTTATTTATGCACCAAACCACCAATCTCTTAGACTGCAATTCAAATCTGCAAGCTGATAAATTTTCTTGATCTAGACTAGAAATGCCACCAATTTAACCTCAATAAGATAATCCAGGTGGTCAGAATTTTCTACTATAAGCATGATCTCTAGAGTTAATTAAGACTTAAGATTGTGATCCCATTATCTTGTTTAAGGAACTCAAAAAAGGCAAATAAAGAAAATTGAGAATAAAAAACAAAGTTTTTAAGCAATAAAAGAACCCAACAAAGGGTTCAATAATCAGTTTTAATGGAACAAGTTGGAAATCCACCAAGAGTTTGGTTCAAAAATCCATTGTGTCAGCAACCAACATAACAAAAATAATCATTACTCAGAAAAACAATTACCATTGGTCACCATTGGTCATTTTTAATTGAAGATTTGAAGATCAAATAAATCATTTTTTTATCTGCAGGATTAAATTATATGCAGCTGAGGATTTACTTGCTGAAGATAGTGCTTGCTTAGCTTAATAGCTTTACATGTGCTTCTTAAGAACGTAACCTTCCAGGGACAAATCCAATCAGATAATCTATATGAGGGCTTTTTTCGATGCAAATTATGAAAGGAAAACGAAAAGGAAACGAATTTATTCTACTTTTGAGTCGTGATCACTGTTTGAAAAATTCATGCCTAGACGTTAGAAGGTGTTAGCCCGTCTAGTCTTTCCGTTCGTCTAGTCCGTTTAGACGTCTGTTTAGACTGCCTAGGTGCTAGGCGGTCCCTCTCGATCAGTCTAGGGTCCGCCTAGCGTTTTTTTAGAACATTGGTCGTGATATATTAGTGAAATTTTCATCTTGTCTTGCGGAAACTCGTTTGATATTGGTATCTAAGGTATGAGATATCGGATATCGGTATGGGTATGGATATCAAGATATCGGTATGAGTGATATCTAGATATCGGATATGAGTATGGATATGAGTGATATCTTTGATATACCAATTTCTTGGGGTATATGAAAATAACACTCTAATATCACTCTGATATCCTTCTGATATCAGCTGATATCGATATACTCATATACCAAACAGCAAATATCAGTTTGATATCGATATCAGGATATACCAAACACTAGATATGTGCATCAGTCATATTCATACCCATATATGATATCCTGATATGGATAACAAACGGGCCCTCATTTTACATACAAACATAGGCTTTAGATTTTTTTATTCATTTCCCCAATATAGGGGTGGGCGTCAAAAGTGGTCAACTTTAGGGCAAGAGCCAAGTTAAAAAAATTCGTTAATGTGTTGTCAAATCAAAAGAGACTAATTCATTTCTTTTCTGTTTTCGTTTTCATAGTTTGCACCCAAACGGACCCTTAATCTAAACACTTGATTGGCTGATGTAAGACTAAATTAAACTTAGCTTGCAGGAAGTAGAAAGCTTTAAAGAAACTGCAACATATTTCCACATAAAAGCTTGCTTTATATAATTGCTCTTTCTATAAGCAAAGAATGATGTATTATAAATGTCATCGATCAACTTCAGGATCATATCAGTCATTATCTGTAGAGTATTGGAGCTGTCAATTTGCTGGTTTAGCATTGCAATATAGAGAAAGGGTACTAATGAATAACAGCCTCAAGTTTCTATAGATTCATGATTAAATATAAAAATATGCTTAAGTGTAGATGACAATAAGAGTTCTTAAGAAGACAAAATGGCTTTCTAAACTATTCACATATGTAGATAGAAGATTATGGGCCTATTTGGATTGCGTCCAATAATACATTATCTTGTATTATAATGCATGATTTAATGTAATTTTGGGCCTGTTTGGATCGTCCAAGATAATGTATTATCTGCATATCCTGCATTATCACAACAACAACAACAACAACAACATCAACCCAGGTGTATCCCGGTATGAGCGAGATCTGGGGGTTGAAGATGTAGGCACCCTTTTTCGACCTACCTCTTTCCCTGCGAAACCCGCTAGTGATCAAACTCTCGATCCTTCGGACAGGGGCATCCGGCGGCCTCCTCTGTATGTGCCCGAACCATCTCAGCCTTGATTCTCGGAGCTTTTCCCCTAAACTAGCCACACCCAACTTTCTCCTTATCTCTTCATTTCTAATCTTCTCCAATCTCGTGTGCCCGCACATCCATCTCAACATTATCCTACATTATAATGCAAGATAATGTATTATTAGGCGTGATTCAAACCGGCACTGCAAATAAATAGATTACATATACATATTCTTATAATAAGGAGAATTAGCAAGTTTCTACATATCAAAATTAACCTCTTAGCTTTTATGAACTTGCAAGTCCATTAAACTATATGAAGTGTAGCTATAATGAATGCAAAAGATGGTCATTTGAACCAATTAGGCTTTGCTTCACTCACAGAATACAATCAAGTTAAGACTAAAGGGCTTAATATAGTTAAAAAGACAAAACAAAATTGAGCCCACAATCACAAATGTTACTGAAAAGCACTTTCAACTTTGGGCTATGCCAACCCAAATGGAAAATTACATGAAAGATCAGAACAATAATTCTCCAAATGGGTACTCAAATAAAGGATTGAACAAGATGGGTAGCCCAATTTTTTTTAGAATTTATAACACTAGGAGCATATTTTTCTTCAAAAAAAAAGATATCTTTATTTTTTTTCGGATAATTGTAACTTGCAATTGCAACCTTATAAAAAAACATGCAATTGCAACCTTGTAAAAAAAAACCTTGCAATTGCAATTTAAACACAAAAGAACAGCCTCTTAAGATGCTTAGAAGCTATAAATAACAGAGCACAAAATCTACTAATTAAGCAAGAGATGCATAATTACCAAACTACTCATCTTTCGGTCCGGCTAATGGGCACACAATAATTATATTAATTTTAGAATATATTTTAAAATTATTTCATAAATTTGAATTATTTAACCCTTTTAAAAAAATTACAATTAACAAACAATAATCAGATTACCAAACTTAGTATCTCTATTGAGTGTGCATGTGCACACATTAGAAATTCTCCTCATCCCAAAGGCTTCAACAACTAAGTGATTGTTTAGTTGGATGGGGAAAGTACAACTAACCAATACTAGGCCGATAGATATCAATATTCATATCTATCGGCCTAGTATTGGTTATTTTCCCGCCCTTATCCATAACTAACTTTTCATTCTACATGAAGTGCTTGTTTGGTTGGATGAAAAAATCTCATGATTTGCAAAATCTCATGAAGTACCTTCTAATATTGGTTGAAAAAATTGACTAAAAAGCATAGAAGTTAAATTCATGAGATTTTCAATTCCTCTGAAATGGAGAAATTACAAATACCATGTAAAGAGTGGGTAAGATCTACGGTCCACCCTTTTATTTTAAATATTATTTTAAATTTTTTATTAATTACAACATCTCTAATTTAGCCATAAATAAATCGATCAATAGCATTTAATAGACAATGACTATGACAATAACTTTATATAAATTCACATGATTTCCCAAATCGAACCAAATACATGTAGAAATCTAATTCCTACAAATTTAATTTTAACAAAATACTTTTTTCATAAATCCCATGAAATAAAATTTTCACAAATTAACTTCCCTTTACTTCATTGGAATAACAAAATCTCCATGCTTAAGCAAACAAACACTAAAAATTCGTTTGATATTGATGCAAAGATATGAAATATCAGACATCGATATCAATATAAGTATCAAGATATCATATTCGAGTGATGCATTTAATATAGATGAATATTCAAAAAGATACCAAACAAACCCACACATGACACAACTCTAAGTTGAAAAAATTGGTTCTTTAGAATTCAAGTAACAATCTTTCCTACACAATCAACAATTTCTTCCTCTTCTACGCCAATTTCCCTTTCTAATCACCGAATTTTGCAAGTTAATTTACAACCCTACTATTCTTCTAAGAACCCATTTTATCCCCTTCAATCCCCACAACCCTATCCTTCTAGGAACCATTTTCTCCACTTATTTAATCCCTACTTTTTATCCTACACTATCAATTTGTATCCACACACTTCTTTCTCAACTCAAACCACAAAAACCACAACCCTACATATATAAAGCAACAAAATAGCAACAAACCCAAAAGTAAACTAAACTCCAAGCATCATTCCAAACCACAACCCATACCATGAACTACAAAACAAACCACAACCCATACCATGAACTACAAAACAAACCACCGACGTCCTTGTTTGTTTTAACATTTGATTGAACTCAAGTTTTCGGGGCATCTGGTCAATCTGTTAAGCCTTCAAGGGTAATAATACCCAGAAGTTATCGGTTCGACTGCATCTAGTCAATCGGTTAAGCCTCCAAGGATAATACCCAGAAGTTATCGGTTCGACTTCACCTAGTCAATCGGTTAAGCCTCCAAAGGTAATACCAAAAGTTACCGATTCGACTTTTGCGGACAGTGCCCTTAAAAAAAGACATTTGATTGAACTCAACAAATAAAATCAATTCAAACCACTCACTTTTTTCCAATACCATGGAAACAACTCCAATCATGGAACTCCTTTCCCTTTCCCTCATCTTCCTCCTCTCCCTCCTCCTCTTCCTCCACCGTCGTCGTCGCCGGAGCTCCGTTTCCGTCGGCGGGTTCCGAGACTACCCACTAGTGGGATCCCTCCCGGAGTTCCTCGCCAACCGCCACCGCTTCCTCGACTGGTCCACGGCCGTCCTCGCGTCCACGCCCAACAACACCGCCGTAATCCGCCGTCCCGGGAAGATCCACGGCGTCATGACGGCGTCTCCCGCCAACGTGGAGCACATATTGAAGACCAATTTCGCTAACTACCCCAAAGGCGAGAAGTTCAGGAATCGTCTAGAAGATTTCCTCGGCCGCGGAATCTTCAACACCGACGACGAGGTTTGGCGCCACCAGAGGAAGACTTCGAGCTATGAGTTTAACAACCGATCGCTCCGGAACTTTCTGTTGGATTCGGTTAGGTCCGAGGTTTTGACCCGGTTGCTCCCTCTTCTTAGGGACTCGGCCGAATCGGGTCGGGTCTTGGATTTGCAGGTAATTTACTAATTACAGCTAGCTGGATCGCACTTATAATATTATAATGTCAAATATTGGGCTTAGACTAATTAACTAAACTTTAGACTCTTTAAGTCATTAAAATTCATTTAAACTCTATATACCCTATAAGTTTAGTTTTAAAAAAAAATGTACGATAGTTTGGATCTTTGACATTTATCATCCCTAAATCTCTTATTGTTTTGTGTTGATTTTTTTATATCCATATGAGAGGCTGAGATTGGATAGAGTGACTCTAGAAAATTTGATAATATTTTAATTATTAATTTATAAATAAAGGGATGAGACCAACTTAGTATTTTTTCATATCTTTTTTATCTTTAATATATTTCATTGATATTTTATCTTCTTGTTGGAGGGATTTATAAATCTAACCATAGAATCACCCCAATATGAGATTTGGTAAAATTAGCATCAAGCAAAAGAAGGTTGATTTGGTACAATTAGCATCGACCAAGTGGACCAACATAAGTCTTGTAGAATGAATCACGGGTTTTTTCTACCAAAAAAAATGAATCACGGGTTTTTTCTACCAAAAAAAATGAATCACGGGTTTTGGGCATATAGGTCAAAAATTAAACCGATTTTTGTTTTTAAATTTATAAAAATCTTATAATAAAAAATTAAATAACCCCAAATAATACAATATGGTTTGAAATCAAGTATGATTTTAAATACATTATGATGGGAATTTTGTTTATTTTGAAATTCTTAGAGAGTTAGAGCACGCATATATGAAAATGTCTTGGTGCATGCAAGTTAGGGTGAAGTATCCGTTCGATAATGCCATATTCATGCATAAATATTAATTTGTATTCCATTTATTTAATTAAATAATATAATTTCAGTTATTGTTTATTTATTTATTGAAGTGGTAGTTAGAGTGATCTGTTACATTCAATTTGTGCGCGCCAAAAAACAGGACGTGTTGGAGAGATTCGCCTTCGACAACGTCTGCAAGCTGGCATTCAACGTGGATCCGTTTTGCCTCTCAACAAACGGGTCGGGTCAGCCCGAATTCATGCGCGCCTTCGAAGAAGCCACAACCCTAAGCTCCGGCCGCTTCCTGACCGCTCTCCCCTTCATCTGGAAACTCCAACGCCTCTTCGCCGTCGGATCCGAAAACCGCCTCCGGAAATCGATCCAGACCGTCCACGGCTTCGCGGACGAGATAATCAAGAAGCGATTGCAAGAGAAGAAGGAAAGTTTAGACTCGCAAGTGGATCTACTCTCCCGATTCATCGCGACGGACGAGAGCTCGCCGGAGTTTCTTCGAGACATCGTGATCAGCTTCATCCTGGCGGGGCGCGACACGACGTCGTCCGCGCTCACGTGGTTCTTCTGGCTGGTCTCGTCGCGCCCGGAGGTCACGCGGAAGATTAGATCTGAGGTCGATCGGATCCGGATCCGGTCGGGGAAGCGCGCAGGGGAGAGCTTCGAGTATGAGGAGATCAAGGAGATGAATTATTTGCAGGCGGCGTTGTCGGAGGCGATGCGGCTTTATCCGCCCGTGCCGGTGGACTCGAAGGCGTGTAGAAACGACGACGTTTTGCCGGATGGGACGAAGGTGAAGAAGGATTGGTTCGTGACGTATCATACTTTCGCCATGGGGAGGATGGAGAGGATTTGGGGGTTCGATTGCGAGGAATTCAGGCCAGAGAGGTGGATTGTGGATGGCGATGAGTCTGGATCTGGATCTGGATTGTGTAAATCGGAGAGTCCGTTTAAGTATCCGGTTTTTCAAGGCGGACCTAGGGTTTGTTTGGGGAAGGAGATGGCGTATATTCAGATGAAATCGATCGCGGCGAGTGTGCTGGAAGGGTTTGATGTGGTGGTGGAGAAGAAGGAGAAGCCGGATTATGTGCTCGCTTTGACGCTGAGGATGAAAGGTGGATTGCCGGTGAGATTGAAGCTCAGAGAGGCTGATTTTGATGGTGCTGATGAAGTGAATTGAGTTGAATTGATGAATTTTACAGGTATGGTTTGCGATTGTGAGCTGAAGTTGTGTGTATAGATTAGCTGGAAATGACTTGAATTGTTGCAAGATGAAGTCTTTGCACATTGTCAACTTTCTTAGCTGATCAATTTGAATCACAAACTTGCTCTGAGCTGCCTTTCATTGTGCAATGCAAAGTTTGAATGATGGTTTCTCTTTTGCTGTTGAAAGTTGCATATTGATTCTGATTCTGATGTATTTGAAATCCAAGTTTGGGATGCTGATTCCATAAGCTAATTGAAGTTGAATCTCTGCACACAAATTCCTTTCTAGTTTAGCATAAGGGGGTGAAGTTGATGATCAACTAAAACTTGATATCCTAAGAATAGAAAACATGACATTGTTACAATATCCATGAATACATTCATTTTTAATCTCATACATGACAATTCTATCCATCTATGAGAATTTCTCTTTTTCAAAATTGAAATGTAGCTGTACATTAGCTTCCAACAAAATATAATGCATTCAAGGTAGGTTCATGAAGTGAAGTACCACTTGATCAAGAGAGTTACAAACAAGCATACCAATTGATATGTATCATGAGGTAATTCATCAATCAACCAACAATTTATGTCCGAACCCGGTACTGCAAAGACCCATTGTTAGAGACGACTATTCTAATTCATTTTTTTTTTCCATATACGTTGTCAGCAAGATTCGAACTTCAAACCCAAACTACTAATTAACTATCACTATGAGAGTTTTAAAAAAAGTCACGTGACTAGGCACGTGCAATTACTTGAAATAAAAAAAAGGAAAATGGCTACATTTCAGCGCGCTAAAAAAAATAAAAAGAAGAGTTCAGTTCAGAGGAGAAGTTTAGAACGAAAAACCCTAAACCCTGCTCCGTCAGCACGACGCCGCCGACCGCCCCGCCTACACCGCCGGCCGCCGCGCCTTGACTCTCCACAGTCTTCTCTCGCCCTGCGGCTTCGACTGAATATGACAATAATAACCAAAGCCAATCCCCTTCTCAACTCTCTCCCACGACACCTTACATGGCGGAGATTCAATTTCCGCACAATTTGCAGCGGCAAGCTCGGTTTCATGTCGGATTCCGAACTCGCGGATTCGAATTCTCCTCCTCCTAGAGTTACCGCAGGGATGAAGATCCTCGAGAGCTTCAAAGAGGAGTTTGAAATTGGAAATAGATTGATTTCGTTTGAAACCGGTAAATATGCTCGCTTTGCTAATGGTGCCGTTGTGATGGGGATTGAGGAAACTAAGGTCCTTTCGACTGTCGCTTCTTCTAAGGGTGATGCTGTCCGTGATTTCTTGCCTCTCACTGTAAGTATAAGCATTGCTGACTATGCATGCCTTGTCTCTCATTTATTTAAGGTTTTGAATTGAAGGCAGTCAGTGTGATATTATCATCACTTATAAATTCCAAAGATTTAGGATTTATTTGGTTACTACGGTTTTTTTGGGAAATAATCATGCACGTTGTTGATTGAAAAATAGTGCAAACATTTTGGTTATTCTAGAAAGAATAATCACACATCCCTGTTGATGCTAAAACCAGGTTTGCTTGACTAAAGGCAAGTTAGCATATCATGCCTTGGATTAGGAATAGGGGTGGGGGAACAAGTTTTCTTAGCCAAGGATTTAAGAAAATTGTACGAGCTGCTAACATTTTAAGAAAAACTAGCCCATCATTTTAAACTTATTGCTTGTTTAGTAGGTATTCATGGACACTGTTGTTTCAAACACTTTCTATTGCACCAGACCCTAAGTTTTTCTTAAGAGAGGGAGTTCAGATTTCTCCTATTCATTAAGGCTCCGTTCGGCAAAGCTTATTTGGATACTTATAAGTATCCAGTTACTTATATGGAAAAAATAAGTTTCGTTTTATGTGTTCGGCAAAATTTGCTTATTTGAAATAAGTTACTTATATCCGATACTTATCTGCTGAAAAAATAATCAGCGGCCCCCAACCTTATGTTAAATAAGCTAACTTTTCTACCAAAATATAAGTTAGCGGGACCCATGTTATTTCTCAATTAAATTTTATTTTTTATTTTTTTACCCTTCATTAAGCCATTTTTAGTAATTTTACACATCTTGCTTAAAATATCAGCAATTCAGTTTACCGAACACATTCCGGATTATTTGAAAAATAAACAACTCATATCAGTATCCCATATCAGCATTCACGATCAAAATCAACAACCATAAGTATCAGCATCATCACCGATAAACCATTTTACCGAACGGAGCCTAATAAGCTAAAAAAAGACTTCACTCATGTAATTCTTCAAATCTCTGATTATTCTCTTTCCTTTTGTTGCTTGACATTGCATGGAAATATTTTGTTAATCTGGAATTGTTTTTAGCTGTGTATCGGCTACTAGTAATGTTGTTTATAATCTAAGGTTGATTATCAAGAGAAGCAATATGCCCAAGGTTTGATTCCCAATACATACATGCGTAGGGAGGGTGCCCCGAAAGAGCGTGAACTTCTATGTGGTCGTCTCATTGATAGACCTATTAGACCATTGTTTCCTTCTGGATTTTACCATGAGGTTCAGGTAAGTGTGATTCATTTTATTTACCTTTAATTTATCATCCAGCATTTTTATCACCGAGTGACAATGCCTTCCTCTGTAGGTGATGTCAAGTGTTCTTTCTTCGGATGGGAAACAAGACCCAGATGTAATGGCAGCTAATGCAACATCTGCGGCTTTAATGCTGTCAGATATACCTTGGGGTGGTCCTATTGGAGTTATACGCATAGGAAGGATTTGTGGACAATTCATAATCAACCCTACCATGGATGAGGTAATTTTGTTTCCAGTTATTGACATGTTTCATGGATTTACTCTTGGATCTTTGACATAGTAATCATTCTTCATTTATTGCTCAAGAAAAAAATATATAGATTCACCTGCTCTTTCCTTAATGGATGTGTAATACCTTTTTGTTTGTAAGCTTCTGAATGATGCTGTGTTCTGTATGTGCCAGCTTTAATAGTGTATGTTTTGTTTGTGCTATATGGAGATAACTTGTGACAAGTGCTGGAAAATATTAATGTAGCAAGCTGATTGTAAAGACTTAATTCTCTTTATCCTGTTGGGTTTGATATCATGATGAGGAGAACGAGTTTTATGTACAAAGACAAATAAATCTTGCACTTAAACCTACATTGAAACTCTCTCTCTCTGTATAAATTTATTCTGTGTCCCATTTGTTCTAATTCGTGGGTGATGTACTGGATTTGTTGCAGCTGAGCTTAAGTGACCTTAACTTGGTATATGCCTGCACAAAAGATAAAACATTGATGATTGATGTGCAAGCTCGTGAGATTTCGGAGAAGGATCTGGAGGCTGGCTTAAGGCTTGCTCATCCTGAGGTATTTTAATGTTTATTTGTTTCTAAATTTTATTGCAGATGTTGAATAGTGCATTGATACTCATATACATTCTTTTTGGTATGCAGGCAGTAAAATATCTTGAACCTCAAGTTCGCTTGGCTGCAAAAGCTGGCAAGCAAAAGAAGGAATATAAGTTGTCAATGATGTCAGAAGCTGCAATGGAAAAAGTCAGAAACTTATCTGAAGCTCGAATTGAAGCTATTTTTACAGATTCGTCATATGGCAAGGTGCAATATTTCCTTGCAGTAATAACAGGCTTTTCCAACTTCTGGTTAATAATAACTATTTAATTTTTTTTACCTCATTTTCATTTTGATTATTTTCGGATTGTGTTATCATCTAAGATTTCTCATATGCATATCCTTCATAATTTATTGACCCTTTATATACAGTTTGAACGGGGTGAGGCCTTGGAAAAAATTACACAAGATGTGAAAAAGTCACTTGAAGAAGAAGAGTGTGATGAAGAGATTTTAAAAGTCTTGCCGAAGGCAGTGGATACTGTGAGGAAGCAGGTAAAACCACCTATTGTGCAGGTCTTTTTTTTTTTTAATATATGTCTCTCTTGGAACAACGTGGGTTTGATTATTAGTGGCAGTAGTTATGGTACTACTGTTAGAGGAAGGCAAAAAGGAGGGATGAGAGAAATCATTCTACATGGTAAAAATGTTCGATAGGAAGTTTATCATCTGGTCTTAGTTAAGTTTTGTCAATGGAAGTTGTTTTCCTTTCGGATTGGCATGAGGAGAGACTGATTTTGAGTGCTTAGGGTGTTATAGTTACCTTCCTTTTTTTCCATGTTCGAAATATGCTCTCTTCAGATGATGCTAAGATTACCTCCCATAACTTGACTATTCATTCAGGTCGTTCGCAGAAGGATTATTAAGGAAGGCCTTAGACTTGATGGGAGACAACTAGATGAAGTGAGGCCTGTATATTGCGAGGCAGGCAACTTACCTGCATTGCATGGGTCGTCACTCTTTTCTCGTGGAGACACTCAGGTACGAAAGCTAGTTTTCATAGCACTTATAGGCGGTGAACGTGCTAGGTTTGCAAAAAGCAAAATGGGCATATAAAACGAAAAATCGAATTTACAGGTTCTTTGTACTGTTACTCTTGGGGCGCCTGGAGAAGCTCAGCGCTTGGATTCCGTAGTTGGTCCCTCTTCGAAGCGCTTCATGCTTCATTATAGTTTCCCACCCTTTTCAATCAATGAAGTGGGTAAAAGAGTTGGTCTTAATAGGCGGGAAGTTGGTCACGGTAAGTGTTTACTTGTTTGTCTGTTCAATCAGATATTAATGGCAGGAGTAGCCTTGTCTTTCTCAGCCAAATGATTAACAGTCTTATGTCAAATAAATGATTTCTGAGTGAGACTACATGGAAGTATATGCAAGTTTGTGATGTTTGAAACTCTTTTGCTTCATAACTTTCAGAAACTATGTTTTTTAATAGAGATACTATGTATGTTCTAGATGCTATTTTTATGATCTGGTTATTTATCTGGCTGTAGGAAATTTTACATTTATTGAGGGACTTTTGAGTAGAGTCTAAATCCTCTGGGTACATATCAAGAGCGTGAATAGAATACTAATTGAAGATGTTGAAGAGTTAAAGTACTGATTTACATTGTTTGACAAGTTTGAATTTGATATCTCATAACAGGGGCTATAATTGTTTTTTTGGTTTCAGGCTTTCAGCTGATCATATTTATGGTAGAGAATGTTGCTTATTGGTGCTGTATTTGAGATATATATTTTATTTTGGATTCCATTATAGTTTAAGCCTATTGTTTTGCATTCTCCGTGCTAGTCTCTTAACCATGTTGCTATCATATTGAAGTTTTAGTTTGAAGTTGAGAACTTCCTAGGGTTCTGAGGTGGGGGAAAGTCAGTTTCTCATTTATTATCAATTTTTATCAATCAAGTGATGAATGTTGTCTAATGCCCAGTGCTAATGATACAGCATTTGCTTGTTTTTGTGCATTGATTGCTGATTTTTTTAAGAACTGGGAAGACAAAAGTTGAACAAGCAGTGCTTTACTCTAAAATGCCTACAGGGACGCTGGCTGAGAAGGCTTTGCTTGCTGTTATACCACCAGAAGATGATTTTTGTTACACAGTGCGTATCAACTCTGAAGTTATGGCTTCTGATGGGTCCACTTCGATGGCTAGTGTGTGTGGAGGTACTTTCTGTTAAATGTGCTCACTGAAAAAGGTTTTTTTTTGTGGGCTATGTTTGTTTGTTGAGTTTATATTTGTTTCATTTCACTACATCAATGTGTAAATTCTTTGACAAAGCTCAAAAAGTGATTCACATACTTATTGTTGATGATCTTAAATCATCACTGAGTATTTTCTACTGTCTTGGATGCTTATTTCGTTTTCATTTATTGCAATTTCCTTCTTGTTACAAACTTCCAATTTTCTCTTTTCCCACCCTTCGCAACAAGTTACTCCTATAACATTCCTTTCTGTCCATATTGCAGGTAGTATGGCACTCATGGATGCTGGAATTCCTGTAAGGGAACATGTTGCTGGTGTTTCAGTGGGTCTCGTCAGTGAGGTTGATCCAGTGACCGGTGACATTCTGGATTATCGCATTTTAACTGATATTCTGGTGAGAATTAAAACTTTTTTTTCCCTGTTGGATCTGAGTTAACTATATGGTTTGGGCAACTTGTCTTGGGGATGTTATTTTCTCACACTGGTGGCTATGTACTTAATCTTTTGTAATTAGTTATACTTTTATGCAGCCATTTGTGATAAAAAGTTATAAATAAGGTCCTTTGGGTGAAGTTGACCTCACCTAGATCGATAGAAAAGTGAGATTTCACTGCTTTTGATCTGTGGAAAGAAATGGTAACTCCATTTCCACTTAATGACGTGCTGTTTTGTATTTCCCGTATCTCAAGAGCTTTGGTCTGCATTTCAATATTTAGGAAATTTGTTTATTTTTGAAATTTGTGCACCCCCTTGTGGATAGCTCGGACAAAAGATGCCCATTCAGGGGCCCACATGCAGACCAACTTTTAAAGAAAAAGGCCCACAAGAAGCATGTAGCTATTTTGCAGGGCCTGCTATACTGTATGTAAATATTTACACTAGTGCTTGTAAAAAGGACAAGTTTTGCATTCTGATTCATTGTGTTTCTCATGCTCTTTGCTCTGATGAATGGGCTGGATGGTGGAGAGGAGCTGATTAGGTGCATCCTAGTGTTTTTTTGTTTATATATTTAATTGGATAATTTCAAGTTTTTTTTTGAGAGGTGGATAATTTCAAGTTGCTAAAGTTCAAGGGTTTCTTATCAATAATAGATGTGAAGAAGAATAAATTGTTTGCTGTATACTAGGGCTTGGAAGATCATTTAGGAGATATGGACTTCAAAATTGCCGGAACACGGAAAGGAGTTACTGCAATTCAGTTGGATATAAAACCTGCTGGAATTCCATTAGATATTATTTGTGAATCCCTGGAACCTGCTTTGAATGCCCGATTGCAAATCCTAGACCGCATGGAGCATGAGATAAATGTTCCACGTGCTCAAGATGATAAATTTTCCCCTCGAATTGGTAGCGGATCTTGTATTTTTTTTTTGTCAATCTTTCATTCTCTCCATGGATAGTATAATGTGCTAATCAATAGTGATTATCTTTCCGCAGCTACCTTGAAGTTTGACAACGACTCCATCCGTCGTTTGGTCGGACCAATGGGCTCAGTAAAGAGAAAGTTGGAGGAAGAAACAGGTTTGTAACAAGATTGTTCATGTTGTTTACTTTCATTTGCAGCTTACTTTTAAAAGTAATGGCTAAAATTACTTCTATATATTTATATAATTTCAGGTGCACGCATCTCTGTTGGTGATAGCACTATTACTATAATTGCAAAGAATCAATCTGTAATGGAAAAAGCACAGGAAAAGGTATTTTTTATTATTTGCAGTGGTTAGGTATTGTTTTTTTTCGAACATGATGTGTTCAGCATTCTGAATGTATATAACTGAATCAAATTTAATTTGATTGAAATTATGTTTACTATATCCAAAAGGGATATAATGACATAACTTAATACTAGATGTCATTAATTTTTCTTCTTTCCAGATTTTCTCCATAGAGGGAGTGTATATAATTCCCTTCTGCATATAAATCTGCAGTGTTATATGTGTTACTGAAATCTTATGCTATCACATTTCTTTATTTATTTTTAATCATCAAAAGAACGATTGTGCACCTTTTGTTACTGTATTCAAATATCACTTATTGATTTTGTCCTCAGATTGATTTCATTATTGGCCGAGAGATTGAAGTTGGAGGGGTTTACAAAGGCATTGTTACATCAGTCAAAGAATATGGTGCTTTTGTTGAGTTCAATGGAGGTCAACATGGTCTATTGCATATTTCTGAGTTGTCACATGCGCCGGTAATTGTCTTTCAAACTCTAAGTTTCTCTTTCTGAAACTAAATAATTTCATTTCAGTCTTTACAATTACAGGGTAGTTTAGTGTGCAAGGGAGGTCTTTACACATTAGGATTTGACACTAAATTTGCTGCATCATATTCTAGTGGTAAACAGATGCTTGTCCATTGTCTTATATCAGGTGTCACGAGTTACAGATGTTGTCTCAGTCGGTCAGCAGCTTAATTTGATATGTATTGGTCAAGATGTTCGGGGTAACATTAAGTTGTCCCTGAAAAAAACTTTACCAACCCCAAAATCTGGACCCACTGAAGCAGTTGACAGATCATCAACTGATGTTCAAGAAAAGCCAACTGAACAACCTTTAAGTAAATACGAAGTCAAGACGGTGAATGGTTCAACTATCTCAGTGCCATCATTCCTGATCAGAAGTGCAGAAGAGTGTGACGAAAAAGAAGCATCGTCTTCTTTGAATAAAAAGAATTCTGATGATAAATCTGGTGAGGCTGCTGTTAATGCTAAAAACATGAAGATTGGGACGAGGGTTAGAGCCAAGGTTTATCAAATCCGTGCACGTGGGTTAGTGCTTGATCTGGGAGGTGGACTCAAGGGAATGCTTCGATTTGAGGTATGTCATATGATCTCATCATTTGTTGTATAAAATACAAGTGTCTTTCTGACCAGTACCAATGTACCATAAAATCATGCTTGACCAAATTTGCTGTGTTTGTATGGGGCGCTTCCTCATGCTCATTGGCTTTTATACAATGCCTCTGAGATGGTTTTAGCTCCTATATCAATTTTGGTGCATTCTAACTAAATTCAGTTATTATTGTCACATAGTCGAATTTCAATTCTTCTTGGGTCTATCGGACGCATCCTCCTATGGGTGCCCCCATCTTGACCCCCTAGATCTGGCTGGCTTGAGCGGGACTATACTGAGCGATGATGTTGATGTTGTTGTATTTGGTTGTAGACCGACAGCAAAAAGGGATATAAAGAAGGCGATGAGGTGAAGGTGGAATGTTCAAGTTTCAGTAGCAAGGGAGTCCCTGTCATGTCATTGGTGAAAGTTGATGTCTAAGGTGGTTGTCAGATTTAACTCTGTTGCCATCTCAATTTTGTAAGCACCTTAGCAGCTGAATTTGACACATCTTTCTGGTTCTGCTGGTCACATAACACACACACACACTACTATTCAGCTGAATTCAGCCTTGGACAGAGTTGATGTTTTGCTAGTGCTCTATTTATTCTGTTGTATTCAGCACAGGAGTAATGGCATTACATTTTAACAAGTATGTTCCAATTGTAAAATAAGGGGTCGTTTGTTTGCCCCACTTCACAGGATTTAATCAAATATAACAATCACCAATTGTCTGCCTTTCTGTTTTGAATTGGCAAGATTCTTAACAAAAATTATTTGGTCATTTGTCCATCAATACTCAAAATGATACTCACAACGACAACAACATTGACCCAGTGCAATTCCCCTTACGGGAAATTTTTGGGGTCAAGATGGAGGCACCCCTGGCTTAACGCAGAGGGGAAGCGCCCAAAAGACCCGACGGGACAACCGAACACAGATAGAGCGCAATCAAAAGCAGCTGAAAACAACGCAACAAAAACTAAACCAAAACTAAACCAAAAACATAACAAAAAAAAAACATAAAGCTAATCTTCTCCCACGTGGGACGGTCTGTCCACTACTCGAATCTTCTCCTTCCAAATGATACTCACAATTAAAGATAAAGCTAATCTTCTTAATTACAACTAGATAAAGTAGTATAGTAATATGATTTTAGCATTAGAGTAGAAAGATCCCACTGATTAGGTCTTATTTGCTGCTAAACTGCAAATACAAGAACAATGTGTACAACAGGAATTACAATAAAATCTACAACTCTAAACTCAAATTCTTTTTTCTTGTAAGCTCAACTCCTTGATTCCCACCAAACTCAACATCTTCCTCACCATCATCATTGATCTTCACCTTCTCCAATGGCTTATACTTATAAAACCAAGCACACACAACATAATATATCAGATTAATCACTTGAATACCAGAAACCAGCAAATAGTAATATTCCAACCGCCCTCTATTCAAATTCCTGTCTGGTATCCAATTCTCCTCTTTGCTTGTATACTTATGCACCATTGTAACCATAAATGTCCCCAAATAATTCCCCATCCCAATTGCAATCCAGTAAAGCGCTGTCGCCGTGCTCCTCATACTCTCTGGTGCCTGATCATACAAAAACTCCATGTGGCCTACATTCATGAAAACCTCTGCCAATCCATGGATAATGTACTGAGGAACAAGCCAGAACACACTTATTGGGATCATTGCATTGACATTGTCCAAGAGATGGTGATCTGCAGCGACCGATTTCCTCTTGATTTCAACTAAAGAGCCTACAATTGTTGCAAAGATGTTTATGACAAACCCAATTCCCATTCTTTGTAAGCAAGTGAAACCCGCCGGGTTTTTGGTGAATCTTCTTGCTATGGGGACGAGAACGCGTTCATAGAGAACTAGGCCTATTAGGATTGTGAGGACACTGAATATTGACATGCTGGCAGGAGGGATTTGGAACGAGGGTGACAGGTGGCGGTCCATTGAACGAGCTTGTTGGATGACAAAGCTGCCTTGGTGTGAGGATGAAGTTACCATTAAGATTCCAGCTGCCCAGATTGGTAACATCCTCATAATTGATTTCAATTCCTCCACACGGTGGACGGTTGCTAGCCTCCATAGATCTGGCTTATTTATTTGCTCTGTTGCCTCTTCTTCTGTCACTATTGCCGCCTTGTCCAGCCATCTGCATTCAAAACCATAGCGTTTTTTTCTTAGAGCTTGTTTGGTTGATAGATTAAATCCTAGGAAGTAGCAGATAATATTCGCCTTAGGGAAAACTAGTAGGAACTTCTTTTGCATTATAAGACATTTTCATGTATAAAGTCCTAAGGGTCTGTTTGGATTGCGCATTATAATGCAAAAGTCTGCATTATAATGCGCGATCCTAACAGGCCCTAAAGTGTGAGAACAAGCTACTTTTGATCAATGTCTTTATAATGCCAAAGAAGAACAAACCCACCTTCTCTATTATAATTCATGTAAAATAAAATTCACAACTCTATGAAGTCAATTTATGTAAAGTTATACATTCAACCAAACGGACGCTTACTTGAATTGTTCCGAATGCAGAAGCCTTCCATCAGTAGAGATATCATGATCAAGATCCGGATTCTCATACAAGAGGCCATGATCATCTGGCATGACGGCTTTCCTCTTCTTCACAGCAGCTACAATCACTTGTGCCAGCCTAATCAAAGGGCTGCCAGCTGGCTTCGGCTTCTTATAAAGAGGAGCTCCAACAATGAAGGCAATTAAGGACATAGCCATGGTAATTGTTGGAATCCCAAGACCCCAACCCCATCCAACGTTATCTTGGACGTAAACCACAACAGTTAAAGCTGTCAATGTTGCCATTCCCATACAAAAGTAATACAAGTTGAAGAAATTCCATTTTCGACTAGCAACGCCTGAGGTGCTCATGTCGAATTGGTTTGCTGCAAAAGTGAACACACAAGGCCTAATTCCACCGGTTCCTAGACAGGTGAGCAGGAGTGATAGGTACAAAACCCAGAGCTGAAATGTGGATGCTTCTTTGCAGTTTACTTGTGTTGAACATGCTGGAGGATGGAGTGATGGAAGGATTGCTGATAGAGTGATGCTTATTAATCCCTGTCACATGAAACAATATCAACACCTTTAGGGCTCGTTTGGTTCAGCCTTGAGTTTCCAGTTTTTAATTTTGAATCATTTTTAAAAAAAAAATCCTAATACCATCAAAAAATTTGTATATCCAAATAGTCACCTAAATTCTAGAAACTGAAAACTCAAATTTGTATCAAACGAGCACTATGTCTTAGACTTCAGAATTATGCTAATGAGTGTTGGATAAGAAGAGTATAGATTCATTTCTAACCATTTCATAGAAGATTGAACCGATTATGATGGTCCAGAATTGGCCAGCATAGCAATCAGCCAAAAGCGCGCCAATCAGTGGAGTGAAACTTGCTGTGCCACCAAAGTTAGTGAGGGTGTTGGAGGCTTGAACCAGTGGCATATTAAGCTGCTGAGTCAAGTAAGTTATCATGTTGGCATGGTATCCGACGTTGGCGAGCTTATCACAGAGCTCATTTGCTGTAAAAAAAAACAAGATGGGTTAAATTGATCTACTAGTCAATTGAATGAAGTTTAAGAGCAATTAACTGAAGTTTTACTTACCTATAATGAATGGCATTGTTCTCATGCCACCTTTCTTCATCTTCTTCTTCTTGGGAGACTCTTCCATTTGCTTTTCATTCAGGTAAGCTAAGCTCTTCTCCTCAGAACCCATTTGAGCATTTACAAGTTACAAGTGAGTGTGAGCTCTAATTGCAGGATTGGAGATATTTATACTAATAATGGAAGGTTTATGGGACCCACTAAGGAAATCAATGATGAAAAACCTACAACTGAGGTTTGTTGTCTTTACATCAATGAATTCTAAAGACAAGTTTTTGCCTAGACCACTTTCTAATACCAGAAGAATCTTAAGTAAATTATGAGGAGAAAGTGACAAAAACGCTTTCGCCTTTCGGTAGGTCTACAGACTAATGCTGTTGGTATGTATAAGGTATGGTCCTAGCTAGTGCTTAACCAGATAAAGTTTCAATCTTTCTGGTGTGAATGCAAAGAATTTTTAGTGGATGTACCAACAATTGCAGAAATTTGTGATCTTCATGGCCTTTGGCAGGATTTTGAGCCCAACATGTGTTCAAGTCTGAGTGGTATACTGGTAAGTGGAGCTTTCATCTGTAACAGACAGCCCTCTTCCCTTATCATGTTTGTTATTACCAATTTAGGGATTTTCAATAAGACCATAGGAAGCAAGTAAATATAGAGTTTCTGTGTTGCACAAGAGTAAATTTTTATGGCTCCTGAATGGAGTGAAAAGCTGGTTCTTGTGCACCTCTTTTCAAGGTGGAGGAAAACTAGGTCTTAGCAGATTGGATTGGATTTTATTCTTTAAAACTAGTTGGATAAATAAACAGGAAGAATATTCATATTCAATTGTTATTATATATATTTGTATGGAATATATAAATCCCCACAGATGAGCATGATGAATTCTGTTAGCAACACACAAGCACCCATAAACTTAGAATATTCTAATAACATGCACATGGACTTGTTTCTTGTTGTGTGATGGGAAAGAAAGTGGAACACTAGTGTTACAGATTTGAAATAAAATTCATCTATTGCAAGTGCATGAAACAATATGACAAGATATTGTTGTCTAATGCAGGACTTAAGTTTACTATGGATAAAACAATTGGTATCTTCTTACAGTTTATCTTCACATGAAGGCACCTTAATATTTAATCTTGGGTATTCATCAAAGTATGTTCTCTGACCTTGATCTACGTACAATCAGCCATCAAGACAGATCTTGTGATCATCTCAGTTTTTGGCTTTTTTACTGATTCACATGTTTAATCTGGAGATCCTACAAAGCGCTATTCGTAAGGTTGTAAATGAACAGAACCGTTCATGAATAACTCGGTTAAGTCTTGTTCGTGTTCGGTTCGCTTTGTAAACGAGCCGACCCTCGGACCCTGAGCACAATTTTAAGGCTCGAAAGATAAATGCACTGACTTAAGCACAAGAAAACTCGGCCCGTTTGTTCATGAATAAGCTCGATTATATGACCATGACTTCATGAGCAAGTTCAATTATACGTTCATAAAAAACTGGATTATAAGTACATGAATAAGCTCCACTATATATACGTAATATATAAGTAAAACTATATAGTATTGATGGTCTCTCTCAAACTACTTAGTTTAACTTTTAGTTTCATTTGCTTGTATAGATGATCATGTAAAAGAGTTGTCACGAGTTTATCTCACAAAGCTTCCAAATGAGAGATTCACGAGCTAAGCTCGAGCTCGGTGAGCATTTAAAGAACCAAGCTCAAACCAAACTCACATTCGAGCTCAAGCTCACCCATTTTTAACCGAGCCAAGCTTGAGCTTGAGTAATTAGAAATTCGGCTCGGCTCAGTTCGATTACAACCCCTAGCTATCTGCTTCAACATTCGTTCTCATTGTTGCAAAATCGCATTAGCATTTGTCACAAACGTGTGGAGAGCAGAGGTTTGCACAGTTAAAAGGGGCTTTTTTGATCATGGAGCCTGAGAATTTGGTGTGCAAAAACACAGAAGAAGATAACAGATGGATGATTCTGAAGAGATCAGGCTCAAGTCATTGTCCCATATCATATGGGTAAGCACCATAACAAGATGCCTAACAAAAACCCAATTGAGCAATCAATGATTTTGAGCATGACATGAGCATGCTTAAAGGAGCAATCACTGAAATTTTGAAGAAGTGTACAACAAAAGTGAACAAGTGGCATAAAAAAGCAAGTTAGGGGCCAATAAAGAGCCAAATTTTGATAGGTATGCTTCAAAAGAAGACGCAAATTTTGACGCACTTGCTGACGCTATGTACAAATAATAAGTGCTAAATAGAAGTGACACTCAGAAGTAGAAATTGAAGCTGGTTCACTTAAATCTATCTACAGTGCACATGGTTTGTGGTCTGTGACATTGCCATGGATTTTTGTTAGTTTATAATATCATTGAATTCCAAGTCTGAATACAAATTTGTCTTTTTGGCAATTAACTAATATGTGACTAGTGAAAAGTAACATGAAGTTTCAATTTTTACTGAATCAGAAGATTCATCTCAGAAATTATAAAAGAAATGTGGATAGATCATAGATGATTGATTCAGTAACCCATGTAAAGTTCTTTATAAAAAATTGGTATTGCTAACCTATACTATAAGTGCACACGTTAAAATGAAAAGTATAAATCTATATAAAAAAAAATCTGAACAACTCTTATACAAATAAAGTCTAATATAATCTATTGATTTGGGTTCTTAACCTATTAGAAAAGAGATTAATGCTACATACACATGATATTTTTTTCTACCTATATAGATGAATATAGCTCCTATAAATTTTGGTGCATTTTAACTAAATTCAGTTATTATTGTCACATGACTCACATAGCTGAATTTCAGTTTTTCTTGTGACTATCGGGTGCATCCTTCTAACTTGTTTAGGATATGGGTGCCCCATCTTGACCTCCCAGATCCTGCTTAAGCGGGACTATACTAGGCAATAATGATGACATGAAGATTTGAAATGCATTCAAATTAGGTGTGTATTTCAAAAGCTTGTCATATGTTATAGGGGAGAATACATATAGACACCTCACCTTTGATTATTTGGTCACTTTAATACCCCATCTTTGGGAATGTTCGATTAAATACTTGAACTATATGAATTGAGACCTAGTGACCAATTGGTCAAAGGTGAGATGTCTGGGAAAACACCCAAAACATGCACTCATTCAGGATGCACATGTTTCGCAAATCAGCGGGTTTTTTTGATCAAATGGGTGGATCGGATGATTTTGCTCACCCCTAGACCCTAGTGTTTAGTGTTGGGGACAGTTATGAGTCATCCAACACATTGGAAAAGACAACCTCCAATCCTAGTATGCTAAAGTGAATGGACCACTCTACGTAAAAGGCTAAAAGCATTAAGAACCCATTAACAAAAGCAGGCCAGTCCAAGCATCAAAGCAAACCCCTTGCACTAAATGGGCCAACATGAGCACCAATAGATCATAATCTTACTAAAATTTGAAAAGAATTGCAGATTTCATACAACTTGTGAATGTGATGACAAACAAGATTGAACAACTTTAAATGTTTTTTTTAGCAAAACAAAGTTATAAATGTTGAGACCATGAGATTGACAGTGTCACAGGCTCACAGCAATATGAAGATGCAAAAAATAGTGTATGTAGTATTTGGTGTATTGGTGAAGATGTAAGCACTCATTCAAAACTTAAGAAATATGAACACAATTTCTTTTTGTTTATTAGCAGTCTGTCTACACTAATGAATTGGATCCACTAGGTTGTCAATCAGCGAAAGAACATGAATAAATGACCAATTATCAATATAAAGAGTATAACAGTAGATTACACAAGCACACATGCTCTACAGATTATAAACACCTGCAAGTTCACTAAATTGTTCATTAGGAGCTAGCTTGCATCACATATTTATCAAATCAAAACCTTCAAGATCTTTTAAACTTAACAAAAGCAACTTCATTGTTCTACAGATGGGTTGGTGGCCTTTACCTGAAACCAGCTTGATTATGGAAGATAGACAAGTAGAGCAGCTGAGAACAATGACAGTATCCTACATTGACACATCAAGAAAATTAATTACAAACCAAATATGGAGAATCAATTCAAGAAGAGTATTCAAATTTGCAACATTGATGAAACGTACCAGATATAAAGCTCCACATCTTGGTTGCTAGATTCTCTTTCTACCAAACTTGTCAGCCAATGATCCACGAATGGAGGCGAAAGGTATATATTTGAAGAACTCAAGCACTTCTCAAGTAGTAAGGATAAAACGCATCTCATGTGTATTATTATCACTAAAAAAACTCAGGGATTAACAAAGTATAAGTTACATTGGGTCATAACTAGTTCCAATTTCCAAACATTAAACTCTTGTTCATGCTATAAGGAAGTTACTTGGAAGTTATAAGAAACTACGGTGTAAGGCCTTAAAAACACTATGAAAGCATTAACTATGTACAAAACTGGATTGGAGGCAGCTTCTTTTAAGAGCTCAAATCCTCCTGTTATATAGTCTATTCAGCACTCAATTTATTACCTACACCACCCATAAATGGAAGCATGCAGGAATAGGTTACATACTTCACACTGTCAATTAGCACTACAACGAAAATCCGAGATCCGGACTTTGATCTCATCACTCCTTCACCATCAATTTCGCCGGCTTCTCTGGGATCAACAAGCACAGAGACAACCATAGAAGAGCTTGAGTTGTCCCCACGGAGTTTACCTTTCTCTGCATTCGGTCCAAATTGCTCTTTTGTCACATTGAGAGGATGAAGATCTAAGGGAATTGGATATCCAGAGAGGAATCTACGGTTTTTTGATTTGTTTGGGTTACTGGAATTCTTCCTCTGATCTGAAGTAGTGTTGGTCATATGTGTAGCTGGGATGATAGATCCAGGAGTAGGCGAGACGTCAAACTGGAAGACCTCAGTGCACATGCCGGATCTTAGCAAAGAGCCTGAATAAAGAGAGAAACATCCAATAAGGTCAGGAAATGATAAATGGCTGAGTTCTCATGAGTCACGAGACAAGTTTTTCTAACAAGAACCAAGGAGAAAACTACTACAATGACAGGGAAACATACAACTGGAAAACCCAAGCAGCAGAGTATTGAAGGAAATGACATTAACATATTTAATCAGAACGAGTGCTTTTTTACCGAGCATTGAAATGGAGCAGCAGAGGCAGAATCATGAGCATGAACATCAAAACCTATAACTTCCAAATTGGCAACACAGAGAGGTACCATATTGACTTGAACCCTCCACTATTAAACTGCTATAAAATCCAATCCACTATTTTATTCTAATGTAAGTTGAAGAAAAGAACATTACAGCTGTGACATTCCACTTCAACACAAGTAAATCATACTTCACACTTCATGAGTTAATGGCAAATAAACAAAAAAAAAAATCAAAAAACTACATCACAACACGAAAGTTCAAGTCTTATACGGTTATACCTGAGAGGTCTTCGCTGAACCATTCCTGCAGCCTTCCATCATCGAGCTGAGGGCCTCTTGTGTTGCTCTGTCCATCACCATTAACATGATACGAAGGTGCATGATTTCTGGCAATGGCCAAACGAGTCTCCTCACTAGTCTTCATTTGTACCGTTCCATGAGACGACACAGCTCTCTCACTGGCTAGGACAGAGTGAATGATCAAGTTGCCATCAATCTTGACAAGCTTATCATTCCTTGGCACATACAAAGAGGCAGAAAGAGGCTCACTTGCATTACCCACAGGAACGGACCCATTTACACCAGTCCCAATTTGAGATTGATGCTCTTTTTCCCCAACACTAGTCCCACAATGCTTTCCTTTAAAGACACCACTTTCACGGCCATGTCTTGGATCTAAAAAAGCGTTAGCTCCATCACGAATCGTTTCATTTGAGTGATCGTCAACCATCAAAATCCTTCCATTCTGTGCCTTAAACTTATCATGATCACTAAGTTTGCCCCCATATTTATCATTGATAACAGGAACCAGACCTCCAAAGAGTAACATGAAAAACAGCAACCCCAGAAAGCTGATGCTAGCTACTTTCTTAGTTTTTCCTACATCCTTCTTATTTCCTAACTTATCTGCTTTCTTACTAATCTTAGGAGCAGAAGCAGGTTGTTGTGGCTTCAATCTAGGAATCGGAACCAAAGGAACCTGTGATCCGTGTGCTTTCACAAGGTAAGGTGGACAAGGCATCCATGGATAACCCATAGGAGCCATAGGATACATTCCAGGAGGGGGAGGGGGGCATAAACTAACACCGCCTCCACTCATTTGTTGTCTCAAACTAGCATTCTCAGCCATAATGTAAGAAATTTTGCTATTAAGTTCAGTAATGGTAGAGTGCATAGCTTTCACCTTATCCTCAAGCTCTTCCACGTATTGCTTCTTCCTTTGCCGCGAAAGCTGAGCGCTCTCTCGATTCCTCATCAACCTCGACTTCTTCCTATCATCTTCCTCACTCCTCGCACCGAGATCCACACTTGCATTCTCCGTGGCTTCGGACGATCTCCTGAACTTGTTTGTCCTAGTCTCGTCGCTCACTTCATCCTGCTGTTCTTTCTTCCTCTTGGGAGTAAACTTACTCCCAGCCTCTTCAATTTTAATCCTACTCTCTGCGAGTCTATTAGAGGCAAAATTCTCAGTTTTCAGAGTCGAAACGTGGAAAGAGGTCGAGAAATGAGGCGAACTCTGGCACGAATCGGGTGAAGGAGGATGCTCCACAGGAGAAACTCTAGAATTAAACTCGCCGGAACCATGAGAAGATAACTGATCGCAACTCCCCGATTCCGGCGATTGATAGTCCGATTTCCGTCTGAAATTAGATCTCGAAGCTCGATTATTCGAAATCTTCGACACACCACGCTCCCCATTGCCCGATCCCTGAGAAGAAACGCGGCCATCCGACTCCGAATCTCTCTTCGCATGTCCCGCATCGGAAACCCTAGGAGGTTCAGAACCATCAGTAACCTCCAAATTGGAAGCTCCGTCAACATCCAAGCCCTGGTCAACTGTCCCCGGCTTCAAATTCGTGGCCTCCGGAGACACTGACACGGTACTCCTATCGGAATGCTCGACGGGCTGGTGTTGTTGAGACGGAGAAGAGTCGTGAACAGGTGATCCCTGACCGGGATCCGAGAGGAGATCGTCGATGAATTCGAGATCCTCGATTGTGAAATCGAGGTCGGCGTGGTTTCCTGGGAAGGAGAGGTCGTCGTCGGTGAGCATGGCGTAATCGAGTGGAGGGATGGCGAGATGGTCGCATGCGTAGATGTCATCGCAATTGAAATTGGAAGAAGGTTGATGATCGAAGACGATCGATTCGTCCATTGATTCGGATTTCTAGGGTTTTGGTTGGGGGAAATTGGGGGTTTTGGAGCGAGGGATTTGTAGAGCGCGAAGACCCTGGCCGGAGACGAAGACTTGGGCTTTGTAAGTACGGACGAAGAGCACGGACCTGGAAGTTTCTGTTTGAAGCAAGCGTTTCTTCTCCGAAATAGGAAAAAAATGAATTAAATTCAGAATGAAATCCCAGATCTGCCTGCCTAACGCGCTCTATGAGCGCGTGATCAGTCACTTTCATAATTTTGCAAAGAAAAAAGACTTTCAAATTATACATTAGTTCAAAACCGAATCGAACCGAAAATCAAAAGTTCGAGTGAACCTATATTCGAATTAAAATTCAATTTGGCTCGGTTTGATTTTTTCAGTTTAGGGTTCGAACCCGTACAAAGTGCTTGATTGAGATTATGCTAGGCTCGTAGAGACAGAGAGAATCTACTTACAAACCTGGCTCGTGGACCCATGATGCAATCACAAACATGGCTCGTGGACTCGTGACGCAAGGTGAAGATGGTTGTTGAAGATCAAACTATTTAGTTATAATTTCTGTCTAGTTGTTTTGCAAAATCAACAAAAGGATCCACTCACTTACTGAAATTCGTTATATTATAGGTTCGCAGATGAAAGTCATCGAAGTCACTATTGTTAAGAGTGTTGGGCAATCTTATTGAATTTGAGAATAGAATAATACACCCATGAGCATGATATTACTTCAAAATCCAAGAGAAATTTGAAAAGTTTAAAATACGTGTAAGTGTTGCTACTAGTGACATAAGAAAGTGAATAGACTAGGGGCTCGCTCGACACTAGCGAAAATTTCAGAGCTGGAGCGTTAGTTCGGAGCGGAAGACATCGAGCTCCTTCTTCCCCGGCACTGAACCTGTCAACTAGCGAGAGCGGCTTCCGACAACAGAATTCTCCTACCTTGTTCTCGATAAACTTCCCCTCCTTCCCCAAGCTTCTCTAGCTTGTCCACTCTAGCTTGTCTCAGGCTCTCAGCTAGATCTCTCGTCCTAGCCGAACAGGGCCTAAGACGAGTATAGAGAGTCGGCATGGAGTGTGAGGGAGAGTGCGAGTGGGATTGGAATTGTTTGATCTTGCCATCACTCACCACGTTAGCTTAGATGAAGGTCATTATGGGGTTTTCTTTTCCATTAATCTCCCTCATTATCCAGAAAATTATTGCCTACTTTGAGTGTCATTGCCGTTGCGCCACATTATTGTGCTGTGTAACCTGTATTGGGCAACTACTCTCATTTTTGTCTTTTCTTTTTCTAAGGAATATTTTTGTGATTCTTTTCTTTTAATAAATGAGATCTCTGTTTCTTCATTTGCAAGCATGTTGGTGGATATAATAATTCTACAAATGGGAAGATCCATTGGGGAAGATTGGATATATTCCTATGTGATCCAGATCTAGCAGCCATATGACATTAAATATAGTTATCCATTTGAGTATTATATTGTCTTAGTCATGGGCCCAAATCTAATGATAGGATGGACTTTAGGCCCATGATAATGAGTTGGGCTTGGCCATAAGTATTCACATGTGTAACTGAAAATTTACAACAGTAAAAAGTAAAGGACATAAACAGATAAACTCTATGATATGAAGATTTTTAGGCGAAATACATCCATGAACTTTGACGATTTTGGCATCCATATCCCTGTACTTTGGGGGTTTACAGGGATATGGATGCCAAAATCGTCAAAGTTCATGGAGTTGTATATGTATTTTGCCAAGATTTTTATAGAATTTTTGTTGGCAGGTTCAATGGATCAAAGTTGTTAATTTGTTATAATGTGGCCTTATTTTGTTAATTTTTCACCTGATTTGATCGGTTAAAGTCGCTCTAATCCAAATCAGGTACTATAAAAGTCTTTTGAAGGGAGCAACTCTTTCAATCTCGCCTTTTCATATGTCGGATATTCGAACCTGAATTTCTAAACACATGCATAAAGAAACTTTAACGTCTTATCCTACTAGACCAAAATAGTGATTAAACCAGTTTTATTTTTACTATGAAAAGATGGATGTTAATATCATCGTTTTTGTGCACCAAAATTTATATGCTTTCTTTTTGGCTTGATTATAAATTTTCTAAGGCTTGCATATTTTTGCACAACTAGCCAACAAGGCAATGTCCTAAAAATTCCTTCTAGGTCCCGCCTAGGCGTTGGAAAGTCCTAGCCCGCCTAGCCGTCTAGACCGTCTAGGATCACCTAAGAAACCGTTCAGGTTGTCTAGGTGCTAGACAGTCCTTCTCCGCCCAAGGTCCGCGTAGCGTTTTTTAGAACATTGCAACAAGGTACATTAAACCAATATATTACATTCATAAGTTTTGAGCTCTTCTTTTTTCTTTTTTTCTTTTTCGGTTCGCCTAATGTGGGCCCATGGGCACACAATAACCCATGATAATTTTGGAAATTATCTCAAAACTATTACCTAAATTGGAATTAATGAAACCTTTTAAAAAAATTAAAATTAACAAACAATAATCAAATTTATCAAAATTAGTATCTTTATTGTGTGTTAATGGGCACACATTAAAAATCCCTTTTTTTTTGTTTTGATGAATCTATGATGATGATGATGCTACCACGCCCAAATAATTGGGCTTTCATTTTTATCAGATGTCTCCGAAGAGATAGTTGAAGGAGATAATATCCAAGTAATTTCTGCATTGAAAGGTAGTCGGAGCTGCCCATGGAAAATAGATATGATGTTTGCAGATTCTTTAGCAATTTCACGATCTTTTGAGGCAATTGAATTTAAATATGTGCCTCGTTCATGTAATGACACAGCTGATTGCATTGTTAAACCGCGTCATTCTATATTGTCCGATCAACTGTTGAATCATCCAGAACTTAACGTTCTCATGCGGAAGGATGCGCTAGGCTAATCCTCTTCGGGTTGCCTAATTTTTTCCTCATCAAAAAAAATTTAAAAAAAATTGGGCTTTCAGACCCCCACGGCCCACGGTAAGGCCCAAAATTGGTATTCCACAAACATAAAAGATATATCAAAAAAATAAATCGTAAAAGATAGATAAAATAAAATAAAATAAAAAAACAAGGAATTTCTCTGCTTTCACATTTTCGGGGTAGGGGAGACATGGACGAAGACGACAACATATAAAAAAAAATCAACGATATCTGTTTCGGTTCTCCTCTTTCTGGGTTTCAGAGATAAAGCAAGGAAAAAAAGAGGGCTTCTCTTTCTCGATTCCTCCTCTTCTTAGAAGAAAGAGAGTTTCTTCTTCTTAAATCTACTCCTCTCGAAGACCCAAATCGTAATCGTCAAATATTTGTGCAATCAGAAGGAGAGAAGGGGGGAGATAGAAGAGGGAATTTCTCCTAGGAGGGAATTGTTTTTGTGTGTTTCTAGGGTTTTATTGGCTTTTCGTTCTACGAAAAGGGGAATTTGAATATCCGTTTCGTTGTAATTTTGGAAAGGTGAAAAAAAGAAAGGAAATTGAGCATGGATTCAACTCAGCAATTGAACGATGGCTCTTCTGGGTTGCAGATGGAAGGTGTATATGCGTCCGTCGACCCATTTTTGGTTGAAGCTCTTCAAGACTTTCGCCATCGTCTTACCAGTTAGTCTCTCTCTGTTCCTTTCTTGTTTATACTTGTAGTTAGTGATAATTTAGGCATAATTCTGCGGTTATTTCCGTTGGTGATTGAATTTCATTTTTTGGGGATTTTAGGTTATGGGATTTTAGTAGGCTTCATTTGATTCGAAGAGAAGTTTGTGCCTCTTTGATTTGTTTCCGGAATAAGGTTTCTTAAGATTACGCTGCTGAATTAAGATCTAGGTCTTGTGCCAATTTCACTGTTCTGATGTGATTTAGTTTCTAGGATTTTGGGATGGACAGTAATGCAGCGCATATTCTTTGTTTATGAATAGATCTGGGCCATCTGGTTGTGATTGGACAAGATTCCTGACAAATACTTAAGGTGCTGTGGATGCTTGCTGGCTATAATTTTTTCCTGAAATTGGACTTATTTAGGAGGATATGATGTTTGCATTGGATGAATTATGAGATTAGGTGCTTCCATAGTTGAATGTTCTAGTTCCATGAGCTTTAATCAATGCATATGTAGGGCCTTTACAACACTCCACATAGATTCTTTGGTTTTGTATTGAAGTTTTGGTATCCTTGCATTATTTTCCATATTTGGGGTGGGATTTGATTGGTTTTCTCTAGAGGGGGGTGTTTCACCTTGCATAGTGCATGTGTTATGCCTTTCATTTTCATCCTACATTTCTGCTGTCAATGTATAAATTTACAATGACAGAAGTTTAGGTGCTGAGCTAGGATCGTGATCATCACTTAGCTTTATAGGCAAGGTATGTTGAAGTCTGGGATTTAATTTGCACTTCTACTGATTACCTGAGGTACCAGTTATCTCAAGGTGACCACTTACCAAAGCCTGGTTTTTTGTTGGATGAGAAAACTTATGGTCACTCGTTTTATCTGTCTTGATTCTAGAATGTTTCAATCGTGTCAATGGAGTCATACATTAAGCTGGATTTAGGTACAGTGCAAGTTCTGGTATGCAATTGAATTTTCTATGAATTTCGCATGCCTGTAAAACGGCATAGCACTATAGTTATCTACATGAGAAAAATGAGCTGGTCAAAGATTCCTGCATCAAGAAAGGAATGTGGAATGAGTATGTAGATTGCTCGTGGCCATGGGTTTAAATGTATGGGCAATGGTAGATGCTGTGTGAAATTCTTTATAAAGTCATTTTCCAACTTGTATGGGAGTTTTGGGATTGTGTTGAGCAGTAATTTATTTGCACTTTGGCTGGAACAAAAAAAAAGGTCATATTTAGGTAATTCCTCTGCTATTAAAGCTTGGGGAGGAGTCAGTAAAGGTTAATCAATCTATGAACCTGAAGATCTTTGTCTTTGTTCAACTATTCTTTCTTTTTTTCTCTATTGTGTGCTGTATTGATTCGTAATACACGTTATTTAATCCCCCCACAAAATACTTTATTGTGCGTTGTGATTGGTGACATCCTTTGCTTGGTGTGCTTTACTGTTTTCATTGAAAGCAATAGTAGTGTTCTTTTTTATATGTATTTATCATCATATTTGGTGAAATAAGCATTTGAAAACAAGCTAGCAAATAATCTTATGTTATCCTGGTACATACCTACTATATGGGAGCTAATATCACGTCTATATTTACTGTCTAATTTTATATATATCGGTTGCTCTTGATACCGGCATCAATATTTCTGTATATTTGTTGATGGTCATTCGTGCAATAGCAACGTCTTCTCCTTTATTTAATGTGAAATTCTTGCTGCACGGCCTTCATACATCTACAATGTTCATTGAAGAATGGCTGTTTTGGTATATTTCACTAGCAACTTATATCTACACATTTTTTTCAATTCTCTTATACATATCTTTTTTTTGTGTGGGCGCTGACAGTCTTAAGAATGGAGCTTGATGTTCAGAAGTTCCTGCAGAACCCTGAACAACATCATTTTGAGTTCCCAAATTTTTCGTCTTCTTACCTGCGTCTTGCAGCACATAGAGTAGCTCAACACTACGGCTTGCAAACCGTGGTCTTGGACAACGGCATAGACGCTCTTGGAAAAATTGTGGCAATGAAAACTCCAGAAAGCAAGTATCCTTGTGTTTGCCTCTCAGAAATACCCGCAAAACAGCCAGAAACCGGTAAAATGGAGCATAAAAAAATTGCCATTAGGCGTAGGCCAAGTAGAACATCTTCTGGTGAAGCAGGTGATCCAGGTGCTAAGCATAGTCTAGCTAGAACAGTGGAAGAGAGAAAGGAACAGTATGATAAGGCACGGGCTCGTATCTTTAACAGCCCAGGCAGTCCAACATCAGATGACACACTTCCCCAGGTTTCAGCTGAGAATAAGAATGTCTCTACAAACAAAGATGATGGAGGATGCCAAAGCTCTGTGACTGATCTTGGTAGTTCTTCTAGAGTTGCTATTTTCAAGGACCGAGAAAAAGATCTTACTGATCCAGATTATGACCGTAGCAGGTTGGACATTTGTACTACCTTGATAAAAACATCACACACACGCCATCTTTCTAACCCCGTTTTTCGAAACTAGCACCCTAAATTGAGAAATCTAAACCCTATAAAAATTAAATAAAACATGCTAAACAATAAATTCTAATACTAGTGGATTCTTTCCAAAACATATGTTTGTGTGTCGGGATGGATGTTTTGGGTTGAGACTCTAAATGCTATTTCGGACTTAATTGTAGGTACATCAGGAGCTTCCCCGCAAATCAGAGGCCGTTCATTCCTTACAACATGCCAAATTTCCAACCTCCTATGGTGCAATACAATGCTGCATATCCTCAGATGCCTAGAGTACAAAGCTCTCTCAACTATGCACCGCCTTCTTCAGAGGTACCCATGAATCAGTTCCGCTCCGTAGGAATGAATCAAGCTTCAAGGGATGCTATGTACATGCAGCAGTGGCCTAGTCCCACAATGATGTATGCTCACACTTATGAACCATTCAGGCATGCTGTTTTTCAGGTATACCAATTATAAGGCTTTGTTTGGCAAAGCATATATATAATGGCATTTCTAGTTATAATGTGGTTTTTATTGTAAACAGTAGTTTGGGCACTTTGAATTTTAAATATGTGTGGTGTTTGAAGACTTCTGATTAAAAGGACATTATTTGTACAAAAATATTTGGTTTACCCAAGATACTTTTTGAAAATTAAGTATTTTCACTATAAGTCTATGTGAGAGTTTTTCTGAATCATGTTTGTTTATTTTGTGCAGGCTCCTTTCTGTCAGCAGCCTCTTAGCTTTGACTACACCCAGAACCATCATCACTGATAGGCAAAAGACTCAATGGTTGATTCTGCAATGCAGCTTACAAAAACCAACCTTATGTTGTTGTCTCTACACACTATTATTTCACTTAAAATCTTCTAGGCTTTAATTCTCAGGAAGTGTCTGAAACTGGGTCCACTTTGTTGCTACTCTTAGGAGAGCTAACTTTGTTTTTTGATTCTTCCAGATGCTTTTTGGGTCTCAAACCCTTATTTTACTTTGTACTTGCATAATATTCTCTTTGCTCTACTATTCTAGGGTATTAAACACACTAATGTTCTTATTTTCTTCTGTTACCAACTTATCCAATTTGACCCAAGTCACCAAATTTGATCACTTTTAATTCTGTAATCTAATCTCCCCTACTCAAATCAACAAAACCCAAATATCTGACTCGATTGACAGGTCTAATAGATTTTCATTCCAACTTAAAATGAAGAAATTAACCTTGTAATATATAAAAACCACAATTGAAGTGGATTCTTGAGAGAAAATGATCTTTGTTTGATTTGGAAGTTACTCCACCACAGCAAAAGAATGAACTTTGAATGCCAAACAAAAACAAGCTGTACTACAATACTACTGCTCAGCATGTGGAGGTATAAAAGCTAAAAAAGATTCCTACAAAGGCACATCTTTCTGCAACATATTTGGGTGGCTCAATGCTTCAGCTTCAAGACTAGTCAAAATCTGTCACTTTTTTTTTAGCTTCTGGCTTTCTTCTGTTTACCCCTAAAAAGCCAGAAAATACTACCTGAAACATCAGAAACAATTTCCAAAAAAAATTACTTTCTGAGTATTTGGCTATCAAGGCTAATATGGTAGTTATAGCTCTGTACCACCCCCAAAACATTATGGGCAAATTATTTGTTTTTTTCTGGACATCAGTGCCAGGTTGTTGTGTTTACTGTTCAGATCAGAACAATAAAAAGAACATTAAATAAATTAAGGGTCCCTTTGTTTCTATACACGGAATCGGTTTAGAATAAGTTTCACTCATATCTACCTTAAAGATAAGATATGAGCTCATGTGCATTTTGAGGGAATGAGAATGAGCTATACCAAACCTTGTTTCATACAAAACACCAAAGAGGGGATAGATCATACCTAACCCGATTCCTTACACCTATGGTTGTAAATGAATAGATCCGTTCGTGAGAAATTCGGTGTTCGGCTCGATTAAATCTTGTTCGTGTTCGGCTCGGTTTGTAAATGAACCGAGCTTCAGCACAATTTTAAGGCTCGAAAGATAAATGAACTGAGCTTGAGCACACGATAACTCGGCTCGTTTTCTCATGAGCAAACTCGATTATATGCTCATGAGCAAGCTCGGTGAACATTTAGGCTCCGTTCGGCATTTTGTAGTTGGAGCTTTTTTACCCATTCAGCTAGCGGAAGCAAGAAGCTTGTGAGGAGTAGCTTCTTGAATCCGCTCAAAATTCTGCTCCAGCTAGCTGAATCCGCTCTCATTCCGCTACTGCCGAACAGAGCCTTAAATGAACCAAGCTCAAACAAGATTTTAAGGTCGAACCAAACTCACGTTCGAGCTAAAACTCGTCTATTTTTAACCGAGCCGAGCTTGAGTAACTCAAAGCTAGACTCGGCTCGGTTCGATATTACAGCCCTACCAGTTATACCCTAGATATAGAACTAAACATGCCCAAAATAAACTTGATTATCTTCTTAAGCATATTCTAGTTTTAATGAATTAAATTATAATACAAATAAAGCATCAATCTTGCAGGGGTTGGTGGGTGTTTCGTGGATCTGTAATCTGAGCTGTCAATAGAACTAGGAAAGCTCCTTCCGGATTAGATGAAAACCCATAATAATTGAAGTGATTAATTAAATGGGTTAGATTCTCTTCCATCTTTGATTAGATCAATTGGATCTTAAACACCCTTTGACAATTATGATTTAAAAAAAAATTAAAGATTTTTGTTTGATTGATATGGCTGCCACCGTCTGTTTCTGTTGATCTTGCCATTCATCTTAAACTATTGGTGGATGTAGACCTTGGGTGTGTTTTTTTTATGACTTTGATGGCTACATCTGCATTATTTCATAGTTTAATTTGAATCATGCGCATCGTTTAATATTTTTTTAATTATTTTTCTTGATGGTGAGAGCCTTTTGATTTGTTTACATGAGTAGTTTGTAATGTTTGATGTAACACTCACTGCCATGTTAGAAATAGATTCTTGGGTTATTATTCATTGATGGGTTTTTTTACTTGTTCAATTTGCATTGATTTTGTCTGTCATAATAAGTACGGTTGTTGATTGGCTAAAATTCATCTCGTAAATAAATTGTATTTTGTGCGCCCCTATATATAAAAAACATTGGTTTATTATTTTTAGCCATATTAATTACTCATTTTCGTTCTAAAATAAGTATCGTTTTAGTCTTAAACTATTATTTATAAATAATTATCGTTTAAGCTATTTTGGTCATTTTAGTCTCATTTTACCCTTATTTAATTAGTAGTTTATTTAGTGAAAAATTACTATTATTACTATTAATGTATGTGAAATTTTTTAATTTTGTATAGATATATGTGAAAAGTTATACTTATCGATACAAGAAAAGAGAATCGGATATAAATTATGAACGGTATTTTAGTTTAGTTTTTACATTGTATAAAACTTGTGCAAATGACTAAAAAGACAATAATGTTTAATTACAGTAGAGGGATTATAATTACATTTTTTTCAATTCATAACTATATATTAAAGTTGAATCTTTTCAAGTTACCAGAACGATTCTGGTCCCACCTTATATTTAAAAAAATTATTCTTATTATTTCAACTTTTTCCTATTACATTTCATTTTATCTATTTAAATTTATTTTTAACATCAAATCAATTCTTATTTAGTATATTTTAGCTTTTCAAAATATATACATGATAAACGTTTATAATGTTTAAAAAATAATAAAAACTATAGATAATATAATATTTAATTGGGAGATTTTGATAAAATGACTCAAAAGGGGTATAATAGCATACTAGTTTACTTTAATTATTCTAACCGAATAATTTGTTTGTATTACATGATTAGAGATGAAATTGATCATAGAATTCACAGGTTACAATAATTAAAAAGCCTTAATAGTCATTAAGGAATAGCGTGAAATGTAAGGAAAATTCAAAGTTAGATAAAGATTGAAGGGACCAACTCACACTTAAGTCTCAGATTAAGATATTTTTAAGCATAAAAAATATGAGCAAACACTAGCAAGTTGGGAAAGAAAATGACATTAATTTGTCACAACTCACAAGTTAATATTTGTACTGCCACAGTATGAGAAGAAGATGAACAAAGATGGGAAAACATATCAAGATATAGGTGGGCCAATTGCCTTATCTCCTTTCACTTTCACCAGTGCTTGCAAAATTTTCCCACCAGACATTTGAACTATATTAGATTATATAGATTTATAAGTGATGGTTTATTTTGATGATGAAATGCTGCAACAATCAAACAAAATGCTGCAATTATGTGACTAAAAATTGGTCTCATCATTGCATTCTTACAAGCTTGAGATGGACAACACAAGCTTTTGTCTTTGATCTAAAGAAAGGGCCTTTTTTATGTATTCCCAAGTATAAAACCCTAATAAAGATGGGGTGGATTTGGCTTAAACAAGAATCTTCCAATATAAAAAAAATAATCAATTGATGTACACTGTAGTTGTGGGAAAAGGAGGCATTAAACAGCTTTTACAGATAAGCAACAGTAAGAGGGTCAATGCTCAAGACAAGGCCATTTTCTATTTGTTGCCTTCTTTGTAGGGGATCTCTCTTACCCTAAAAACAAAACAAAAAATTGAATTTTTTTAAAAAAAATATTTAAAAAATAATTAAAAAAAAACAAATTTACTTAACAGGAAAAACCCAAATCTCAAAAATTCTCTTGTACCCTCCATTTGTATCTGAGTGGTGAAGGATATGCTTTCCCAATAAGTGGAGGTCCCCCAAACCCAACAAGCAAAAAGGCCAATCTTTTTCATCTATGAGCCTCATGTGGAATGCAACTCTTTTGCCAAAAACAAAACTAAAAAAAGCTCAAATCTTTAGTATTAAAAAAGATTTATAAGTCCAAACCCATGATTCCTTTCTGAATTCTGATGTAGGTTACTGTTCTTTTCCTGATCATGGGTCTTTCTGAATTCAGGTGCAGTATTTTACCAGAATTAAATTCACTGTCTTTGCTGATATACCAGCTTGTGTACTTTCTGCAGAAGGAAAAAAAGAGAGGATCTTGTAACAGATTATGCAAACATTTGCTGATTATGAGGAGTTTTATTAGATAAAGTAGTGATGATGACATCAGGAAATCAGTTGCTGTGAGATGTATGTAATTCTTAATAAAGAAAGGTAACTGTTTGAATGCTTCAAGGTCTAATACCAGAAACCAAAGAAAGATTTGGTAAAAGGGAAAAGGAAAAAGAAAAGAATTCATTCATTCAATTCTGGTGGGATTGTACTTTGATTATGATGAAATTTGAGCAAGTACATGATCATTCATTGCATTCACAAGATACTGTCTTTTGATGGAAACAGATATGAGATCTGAGAGAGAGAGAATTGGAGACAGCAAGGAAATATCAGGGAATGTGCTTCTTCTCTATTAATGCTTTTAGAGAATCATAAAATAAGATCAATAATAACAAGCCTTCAAAGACATCAAAAGTCATTTTATTATATGACTTTCTTTTTGCCATTACAGCATACAAAGATGGCACCATTTATACCTAGTAGAACCACCACCTGAACTCTCTAGATTACACTAGTCTAAGAAAAGCAAAAGGACAAGGATTGTTACAAAGGAATTCACAGAAGTTGACAACAACAACAAACAAGTTAAAAAAAAAAAGCATCAAATGCTTTTCAAGTCTCACCTCAAATTTTTAGAGTTCTAGTCAAAAGCAAGAATCTTTGTAGGCTCACAAGTCACAAACCATTATTGATCAACACCTAAAAGCAAGAATCTTTAGCTCAAAACATTATTGATCAATACCTCCAAAGATCGAAGATAAGCCCGGCCGGTTCGTCTTCAAAGGATTGTTTTTTCCTGATCTTTTGACTGCTTCTAAAATCACAGGCTTAAGTGCACCACCATTGCAGGCTAATATGAGAGCACTGTTCTAAAAATCCTTTCTAGGCGCTGGAAAGTCCCAACCTGCCTAGCTGTCCAGCCCGCCCCTAAGCAACCGTTCAGGACGTCTAGGCACTAGGCGGCCTTTCTCCGCCCAGGGCATGCCTAGCGTTTTTTAGAACATTGTATGAGAGTGAGGATGAGCCACAACATGAATTGTTTACACCATAATTGCTGAAAATTATGGTTGTGTAGCCTATCGGACTCTCAAATTCAACTTAGGATACTAAATTACACCCACAAATTAGGAAATCAGCTACAAATAGAGGAGAATAGAAAATTAAACAAAACAAAAACTACCCAAGAAAACCCTTGGAGGAGGAAGAAGAAGAACTGAAGAAGAAGAAAGTTAAATTTTTTTTTTCAAAGAATCAATCTTCAGCAGCTGGAAATAGAGTGAGAACTTTCCTTCCATTAACAGGCGTTCCTAAATCCAAATCCTCCACATACCCATGACCGGAATTCTGAACCACCACACCGCCGCCGCCTCCGCCGCCCAATCGAGCTTGCCTAGCCAAAAACGGATGGTCAAATTGCCCACCTCCACCGCCGCTAGTGGGCGACCCAAAATGACCCATTTGCCTATTTTGCATATGGTGGTGGAACTGACCTCCGGCCACCATCGCCGCCACCTGATGCTGGTGGTGGAGCGCCGCCGGAGACACATACCCCATGAATTGCTCTGAATTAGTAGCCCTCCCTCCTCCACCACCACCACCCAATAAGTGGGCCGGAACAGGGGAGCTTGCAAACAAGTGATCAGTGGCCGCATCTCCCGACCCACCACCGCCGCCGCCGCCTCCTCCGCCGCCGTTGATCCCCTGCATACGCTTGAGATAAAGCCTGTATTTTTGGAGGTGGCTCGCCACGTTCTCCCTAGTGAGCCCGTCCACGCTCATCAGCTGCATTATGGTTTTGGGGACGGCGTTCTTGATCCCGAGGTGGGCCACGGCGTCGACGAACCTCTTGTGCAGCTGTGGGGTCCACACCAGCCTCGGCCGCTTCAGGGTCCTCGCCGGCTCGTCGCTCCCGCCGCCTCCGCCGCCGAACTCGGCGGAGGAGGAGTCGAAGTCGCCGGAGCTCGGCAGGTGGCTCGGCGCCGGCGCCGGCGGGGTCGCCGGAGTCTGCCGGAGGTGGTGAAATTGCTGAGGGGAGCTGAAATTGTTGTGGGAATTCGGGGTTTGGATGTCGAAAGCCAAGGCGAGATCGCGGGTGATTAGGGTTTGTGAGAGAGGGGTTAGTTCCTCCGGCGAGGGTAGCTCGTCTTCCCACTTTGAAAACCAGTTCGATTCTTCTTCTCTCATTTTTTTTCCCTTTGCCTCTGTTTTTTTTTCTACCGACCCAGCTCAAATTGACTGTCTTTCCTGAACAATTGATCGGTTTTGAGATGTGGGTTTGGAGTAAAATTTGATGGGTATTCGTGGGTAAGTGATGGAATTTGGATCAATGCAGAAAAGATTTGAGCTTTGAAGAAGATAGGTCGAGAATGAAGAAAAACAGAGGAAGAGAAGAAAGAGGGATTCGTTCGAGGTGGATCTCGTTGGCCTCTTTTTCTCAGCTTTTAATATGGGAGGGCTCTTCTTCTTCTACTGTTGTTGTTAATACTAGTTGTGAAATTATGATGATTTTTTTTTTCTTATGATTCTTATGGGATTATATTTTCCGGGATTTGGGGGTCTATGAAAGGTTTTTTTTTTGTGAGGAAAAGGGGTTTGTCATGTGTGATGAGTTCGTGGGCATGTCTTGCATTGCAAGAGATTTTTTTTTCTTGGGAGATTTATTGTTGTGCATTGAAGGAGGGCGTGGACCACACGCCCCACCCAAAATCTCACCTAACTTGGATGGATCATACTCGGTTTTGGTTTGGGCACAAATTGTAGGAAGTGATGTGAATCACTTGTTCAAAAAATAGACATTGGCCCACATGAGATAGACTAGTGGTACGAGACATGGTGGAATGATAGGAGGTCATATGTTCGATCCTTGTTTTCGCCTTTTTAATTTGGTGAAAAACTAAAGTCTCACCATTTCTCTTGCCATTGGGTCGAGTCTGTTGGCGAAAGACAGATTACCTGGTTAGTGGTCTTTGTCGGTTGAGCCACGCACCTGGGGTTTGCCACCTAAGGTGGATTTCTCGCCACCAAAAAAAATATACAATGTAACAATGAGGGAACTCATAATTCATCTTTCGAAATTTAGAGTAGTAAGGTTTTAAAGTTTGGTGGGTCAATATAAACATATAAACGTGAGGGTCTACATGTCCGTTTGTGTACATATTACATATGCGCATTCGGTTTAGTACATAGGAAGAGTAACCCAATAATTTATATATTAGGCATTTCTTTTAAATTTCTGACCGGAAAAGTCTATTTTTACATGTCCCTTGAGTGCAAGTGTCTGATCCCACAATATATAGGTTGCACTTGATGTCAAGCCTTAAGGCCAACTAGCTAGCCCGTTATATACTAGAGATCAGGACTCATACCGAACAAGTTTTGATACCATGTTAACGCCAAGCCTTATAGCCTAAGTTAAATCCTCTTGGAGGCTATGAAAATCAAGACTTTGTTGCACGTAAGCTAAACACAATTAAATAGGCTTAATTTATAAATAAAGTCATAAGTTATAAATGGCATCGTTCTATATATAAGTGACTCAACCACACTATTATAGCTATGTCTATGGATTATGTCAAATGTGGCCTAAATTGACCTCCTCTTGATTTCTAAGATTTTGTTTCAAATAAGTTAAACCTAATAGAATAGGTTTAATTTAGAAAACAAAGTCATAACTTATAAATGACTCAACCATAATAACACCAAGATTTTTGTTGAGGATATGATAAATATTTTGTCAACTATACTATCTAGACAATCTCCTTGACTCATTAATTAATATTTATTTGTTAACAAAAGCCAATAGACGGTGGCGCGTGGAGCAACGCGCCACGTTGGCCCAAGTGTGGATGCTAGATCAAATTGGGTTTTGCTTTTTAAGCTTTGGGTTAATGGGTGGGGAGAGAATCAAAAACTGATTAATTTTTTATAATATCCAATTGGGTTAGTTGTTTTCATTGTTGAAGTGGAGATTAACATAATTTTCAGAGAGAATCATTCTCATGTTGATTTCTTTTAATTTTATGTGTGTTTGATTGGCACTTGCATTGTATTTTTCCACTTTTTTTTTCTTCTTTTCTATGTAGAGTGTTTGACGGGGAATTGTGATTTTGATTTGTTTATTATTTGTAGATGCAAACAGAATAATTTGAGAGGTAATTCAAACATAATTTACATGCAAAACAAGCCATTACAATTCTCTAATAATAAATTGACAAAAGTTTCCCTTTCTTTACCCCATCAAAAGTTGCATATTGCTGTTCTAACTTTCTAGACTACTAAAA
Organism: Fallopia convolvulus; assembly: GCA_964016875.1. NCBI lineage: Eukaryota > Viridiplantae > Streptophyta > Magnoliopsida > Caryophyllales > Polygonaceae > Fallopia > Fallopia convolvulus. The sequence continues at coordinate 55,993,823 of OZ024735.1, forward strand.
GTATAAGTCCAACAATGAGAGTTTAATTTGAAATTTCTTTCAAACTATCATATCTTATCTCTTAATCACCTCCTTTAGAAAAGAATAAATTAGCATCTTATCAAACGCAATTAATAGTGTTTTAACTTATGTCCAATAGATTAAAGACACTCTAACCTGGCCTTTTAAAATACATTAACAACACTAATTAAAAAGAATTTTTCTTTCCTATGTCCTAAAAACATATGATAAAATTCGAATTTCTGAAAACTAAAACCTACCCATCTTCTATTGCATTGAATCCGACTAGTATCACGATTCATGAGTATCAAACATTCAACTACATGTTTTATATGCATCTTTTATTGCATTAATCCCATAGATCATATGATAATTAATCTTTTTATCATATGTCCTAAAAACATATGATAAAATTCGAATTTTTGAAAACTAAAACCTACCCACCTTTTATTGCATTGAATTCGACTATAGTATCATGATTCATGAGTATCAAACATTCAACTACATGTTTTATATGCATCTTTTATTGCATTAATCCCATAGATCATTTGTGTCACAATCTTTCTTTTCTTGTACAAAACTTTGTGGAGTTACATGTGTATGAATCCGATACACAATTCAAAGTGGTCTAGATTTCAGCATTATAGAAATATTGATCATTAGATGGTGATAAGAAAGGCCATTGTTTTTAAGGTCAAATGGCCATCAACCTTAACTTGAACTTATAGTTTAATTTGCCCCCCTCTTTGTGGGTCCAAGATTAATTCAACATGCACATTTTTACTTAATATGAGTATCTTAGCCCAATCAAATCGGCTTAAATATAGGTAGCTTCAATGGCACGTTCCTAGTAAGAGGCATGGCCCATTAAAATCAAATAGCATTTGTTTTGAGATAGGTTGTTGCCTTGGCACATCAATATAAGGAAAATAAAGATATACATATTTTGGGTTTTTGTTGTTTAAAAATCTTTTAAAAAAAGGCTACCAAAAATAACAAAATTAGTTTGAGTGGTGGAATTGCCATGAGGGTAATTTTGGGTTCGAGCTCTTTCATCATTTTGTCAAGGAAGCTATGAGTACAATAGCTAATTTGTCTCCCATGTAAAGCTTTTTGGCTTCTTACTTAGCTTTCCATATATGTGCAAATCCACAGAAACCTGTCTTTTCATGCTTTTTCTAAATCAAGATGCACTATATCATGTAGTTCATGATTTCTTATAACTCCGAAAAAAATAAAAAAAAGTCTTACTAACTTCTTACCAAACACTTAGTTCGTGCATTTAGATTAAACCAATGTTTGTTGGTCTTTTTCATTGTAGTTGGTAAGAGGATTCTAGCTTAATTGAATCTTATTACCCTATGTATCAAAGAAGCTTGGGTAGATTTAAAACCGCTAGAAAATGTATTACTATATGAAAGTCCAAGGCGAGATATCGGGGGTCGCACACATAGAAGCAGTAACTCCAGTAGTTCGTTTGGTTGTAACTTATGAAAATATAAAGAGAAAAAAAGGGACTAGTTTATACTTTGATACATATCACGTCAATGAAAATTTTCACCTCAGCTTACAACTCATCGTTTCCTATACAAAAATGAGTTCTTGGCTCATTATCAATAGGGGTATTCAATCCTAGAATATAGGATTGAGTTTCAAAATGATGAGTTTGTTTCTTCGACTCGTGCTTCTTTGGACACACATATACGTGGAGCTACTAGTCGACTGAAAATTTCCATTGATGTATCATGTTATCGAAGTGGACTAGATTTATTTTCCTTTACATTTACGTTTTCATTAGTTCTAATCAAACGGACCTTAAAAGCCATTCTAAAGCTGATTAACGAATCTAGGATTGGACTTGCTTTGATAGTACATGAGTCTTGTAGAGTCTATTCTAAAAGCAATTATAACAGAAGGAGTAACTTATCAATCTTATATACATCATTAGTCACAAACTTTCGACATGAAGACTTTATTTTAACACACCCTTTTTATAGAATCAAGTAAAACATATAGTTGTATATAAACTAATTAAGGTTAACACTCTCAAACATATAACAACATGAATTGACGTATCAAAACTTGATATTTGCATCACATTAATTGAGAGGGGCCAGTATAACACAAAATGCCCGTGAGAAGTGAATGTATAGAAATCAATCTCAATGGACAAAATACAAAGAGGTCCACATGACTCATGAGCATGAATTTTTTATTACATATATATGACATCACATGGATAATCTCTACTTGAAATTCATTTGAGAGGTCCTACATGAAATTGAAATAACACAATAAAGGGTTCTTCTTTCATGTTTAAAATGAGACAAATAATACACCACTAATTTGAGTAGGAGATATCTTTGATTTTTCAAATGTTATCAACAACCCTCCGATTCCTTCGATCATCCACCACATCCAGAAGTTTTGATATGAAGGATAATTAAATGCTTGAATCATATGATATGTAGCTTTAAAAGACAGGTTTGCTTATGCTTGAAAATATTGGTAAGACAATTAGAGTTTTGACTTTTGAGTTAAGAGTTCAGATTTGGGTGATTTTGGACTATGGTGGTAAAAATGTACTTTACCCTAATTTGAAAAATTCTAGGGTTGGAGATTAAAAATCAAGCATTGTGATTCTAGATTACTTTGGAGGTGTTGGGGATGTTAATGGATTAGAGTATTAGACCATATAAATATATAATACATTTTCATGCATTATAATGTAAGTTTTAATGTGATCCAAACACGTCGACAATGTTCTAAAAATCCCTTCTAGGCCCCGCCTAGGTGCTGGAAGGTCCTAGACTGTCTAGGCACCTGTCTAGGACCGCCTAGTCGACTGCTCAGGCCGCATAGGTGCTAAGCAGTTCCTCTTCACCCAGCATGCGCCTATCGTTTTTTAGAACATTGCACATCGATAGTTAAAAGGCATAGTTATGGTTCAACCAGAATAATAAGGGTTTAGACCTAGTCTTTGAGCATATAGTCAAGCGAGTAGGAGTACTTCAGGATTATACCATGATGTTTATGTTTCAACTCTCTCATAGGGCACATCCTTGGCAAAAAAAATTATGGAGTTGGAGTTTTGGACCCATAAAAGTGAACAATATCATAAACTAAAAAAAAAGACAGCTAGAAAATAAAAAAGAGCATGTTATATTATACTTTATAGTCTAAATAAAATAAAATAAAGTATGCATGAGTAGAAGGAAAGATTGCACTGTGATTGGTGATGCCAAAATTTTGTTCAACAATCACTGCTAGCAACTTTTTGTATGTCAATGAATCTGTTGATGGTTAATCACAAAGAAATGTTGGAAAAAAATGCCCTTGTAAGCATATCTAATTATGCACTAATTGAGTGAACAATACTACATGTTTAAGTTCTAGAAGGCTACTTAGTACTTTGGTAGTTACACAATCACCATCACAATTCATCATAGAGAAGTTTGTAGCTTTCAAAGCAGCATGCAACTACCTTCATCATCATTGTTAGTATCTCCCATCACCATAGCTTGAATTTGCAAGAAAGAATCAGAAAAGTGAGCAGGTGAGAATTGAAGCTCATTCTACAAGAAAAGCCAAAGATGACAATTTGCCTTTTTATGTGCCAAAAAGACAAATTCTTTCATTGCCCAACAAAAATGGAATCTTCAATGCCCATAAACATTCTAGTGATGGCCTTGTTTTAGGAGGATCTATATTGATGAGAAACTCATGAGAGTCGAACTGGAGACATTTGAGTATTACGTACTCTTGGATGCTTAACCTTTTGACTAGATGTCCGAAGGATTGTTACGTTGGTGATTTTCTTGCTGCTCAGACAAAGTGGTGAGACTCTCCAACTCCAAGTATGTACCAAATCATAATGTTAAGGAATTGAGTACAATTTCTATCTCCTTCTAGCTTGTATATTCCTTATATATAGTCTTATTAGATAAATAGACTAGTTTTTAAATTATAATAATATTATATAATTTGTGAAACGTATACTTTTTATGATAAAAATAAAATTATATTTTTATTATACTTTTTAATTGCTTTTCATTTTTCATTATTTTAATTTACAAAAAATATATTTAGATATTTTATTTATTAAAATGAATATATTAAACATATAATAACTTCTCAATAAATATTCCCAAAAACTCTCCACGTATATCAATTTAAAAACATAACAAAAAAATTCAACAAATATTCTAAATAATTTCTCACGAAATATCAAATTAACACACATAAAAATGAGAAAGGTAAATCATTTTAATATGAGAAAATCGATTTTGAATTAAATTTGAGAGCATTAAGACATTAAACCATAGGTACATTATGCAACTAATAATGACTAAAAAGTTCAAACCAATGAACCAAAATTCAAAAATTCATGCCACCAGAGCACATGGCCGGGCCGGTCACGGGCCTGATTTTCAAACAAGCCCGAGTTCATTCATCTGATTTTCAAACAGGCCCGAATCTTTTTTTAAAGCCTACTTTTCCCTCTCTTTCTCACATTAGGTTACGGAAGACATCAAGGGAGAGGAGATCCACCATTTCGCCACGAATTTGACCAGTATTGCACCGCTTATTCCGGCGCCGGCGACCTCTTCCGTGACAGGTACACACTCACTTCCCTCACTCTTGCTCGCAATCGTTCAATTTGTTGTTAGCATTCGTCGCATTTGTGCTTTGTGTGTCAACAACTCTGGTTCTTTGATGTGGAATTGTTTAGGCCGATTTTAGGATGGCCATTTCAGTTGTGTACTTGTTTAGGTTTAGCAGAATTGTTTAATTTGGCAATTCTGTAATCAGATCTCTTTTGCCCCAATCAGTGACTGTGCATCTATGATCTTTACTTTTCCTTCCGCTGTATGGTTTCGGTGATTTGATGATACTTGCTATCCCGTGTAATACATCAATTATATGCATGAAAAGTTGTGAAAAGTGGAAAATTCCCCTTTTGTTTAGATTAAAGGAGTTCTTGCCAAGTACTTTGTAGTGGAGTTTTGTTTGAATAGCCCATTGCTAGAGATATATTTATGCTTAGGTACATTTTACTAAAATTGGATGCATGTGATTTCTATATATTGTATTGGAAGGTGATCATTCACATATTTGAATACTTGCAAGAGAATATTTACATGGTTGTCTTATAGAGGGCCCGTATCTAATCACTCCTTACACTTACTGATTGTAATCACTCCTTACACTTACTGATTGTTTCGAATTCAAAATTCGCAGATTCAGATCAAGAACAAGAGATGGAGAAGTATGAGAAATTGGAGAAGGTAGGAGAAGGCACCTATGGCAAGGTGTACAAGGCAAAGGACAAGGCCACTGGACAGCTGGTTGCTTTGAAGAAGACCAGGCTCGAAATGGATGAAGAAGGAATTCCTCCCACTGCTCTGCGAGAGATTTCTCTTCTTCAGATGCTTTCTCAATCTCTCTATGTTGTTAGGCTCCTCTGTGTTGAACATGTTGACAAGAATGGAAAACCTCTCCTGTACCTCGTCTTTGAGTACCTTGATACCGATCTCAAGAAATTCATTGATTCTCACAAGAGAGGGCCGAATCCTCGCCAACTTCCTCATTCCATGGTTCAGAGCTTTCTCTATCAGTTGTTGAAGGGGGTTGCTCATTGCCATAGTCATGGGGTCCTTCACAGGTTAGTTGGATCATCCGATTTCGAATATTCCTTTTACACAAAATTCTGCTGTCATATAGTTCAGACTTTAACTTTAGAGTTCCTTTGGATTATGGTTTCTGATTGATTAGGGTTTTGTAAATGATCTTAGGGATCTGAAGCCGCAGAACTTGCTGGTTGACAAGGAAAAGGGGATTCTAAAGATTGCTGATCTTGGATTGGGTAGGGCTTTTAGCGTCCCTCTCAAGAGCTACACCCATGAAATCGTAACTCTATGGTATAGAGCACCTGAGGTCTTGTTGGGTACCACTCACTACGCACTTGGCGTAGACATGTGGTCTGTTGGTTGCATTTTTGGTAATATTCTGTCTTTTCAAACTTGCACCATTTTTTTTCTTAACTTTTGTTGTTAAGTTAAAGAAACTGGCTTTCTCAATGGACAACACTATAATCTTTGGATCTTCCCCTTGTGGCTGATGTATTCACAATCATAGATTGGTGCTCTGGCTTCTGGTGAATCAGCTTCAGGCTCAATATCATATGAAGTCAGTCTGGGAATATTAGCCACTCCTCTTTGCCCTTGTGCAATTTGGCTAGTCACTCATACACCTAGTTATATAGAATGATTTGAACAAAGTAATGTGAGAAAATAGGGTAAAGAATTGATGAAAGTCACTTTCGAAATGCAATTGTTCAGATTTATGAAAATCAGCATACTCAACATATTCTATCCAGTGCATATTCTTGATAAATCATCTATTCTTGGGTGGCGCTGGCATGTGGGGAAACTTCTAGTTAACCTCTTCCTATCTCATGCTAGATAGTTTTTATAGGCATATGTTTTTTTATTACTCCCCTGGCAATATCAAGGTACTATTTTTTGAACACCATGATGTGTGTCACAAGTGATTGAAATTGACCTTTATTCTTATTCCTTACCATGTATCTACAGCTGAAATGGTAAGAAGGCAACCTCTGTTTCCCGGAGACTCTGAATTTCAACAGCTACTACACATCTTTAGGTATTTGATTTACTTTTTATTTTTCATTGCAAACTATTAGGTATTAACTGCTGACATAACCCGTGCTTATTAGCCTAAAAGTTGTCAGAACTGAGGGACACTGCAAATTTCTCCAGGCTGATATATCTGAGTTAGGAACTTCATCTTATTTATATGTTATTGTGTCAAATTTAATTATGAATTCATCCATTTCTGAAAGGTTGTTGGGAACACCAACTGAGAAGGACTGGCCAGGAGTGACCACATTGCGTGACTGGCATGTTTACCCACAATGGGAACCTCAAAACTTGGCCCGTGCTGTACCTTCAATGGGGTCAGATGGTGTTGCTCTTCTATCTGTAAGCATCTGCTTATTCCTTGCATTTATTCTGTTGGGAATTTTGTGCTGGTTGACATTCTTGAAATTTGTGTTGCACCTCCTTATTTTTCATTTTGCCTAGTGGTTTTGGGAAGAAGACTTGTCCATATAAATTATAAAGTTGACATGAATCAAACTATTTGTTTGCTGGACAGCCCGTTTTAACATGCTGCTTTCTAGAAGTGATTACAAAAAGATACTTCAATTTGATGGTGGGTTGGTAAAGGAGGGAAGTGTCATCAGTTTAGTTAAAGGTTTTTTTTTTTTTTTTGTTGTTGTTGTTGAATTGGTTCTAAGTGAAGATAGTTAATCCTAAATGGTTTCATAGATACGGTAGTAACTCAAATGTCTAGCCTAGAACGTGTTGTGCTCAACAATTGCAAGTTCATATTTCGATCATTGACAGATTTTCTTTTGACTATGTCAACAGAAAATGCTGAAGTATGATCCAGCAGAAAGGATTTCTGCCAAAGAAGCTCTTGACCATGCTTATTTTGACGGCCTTGACAAGTCTCAATTCTGAATACTTTGACACTTGAGCCGTTCGTATGTGGTCATCATTTGAACTATGCATCATGTTCATTCCAAGGAAGTCTGTTGTGCTCTGTCATCACCTTGGTGATATAAAGAGATTGCTTCTTACTGCAATTTCTAGTAGACTTGATATATGTAACAACATCTTGGTGATATAAAGAGATTGCTTCTTAATGCTATTTCTAATAGACTCTACTTGATATGTGTAATATCTTTGTTCCTGGTGTGAACTTGCTTGATATCATGTAATGTCAATAACCAACTATCCAAATGATCAGAACACCTGTCTCCACTCCATCTTGTTTTTTGTTTGATGCATCTGTCTTGATTAGGCTTATCAAAGTGCATCAATCCAATGTATTTTTTTCAGTTGAAACAAGTTTTTTTTATAGTTGACAGTTAAGATGGTTTATAAAAAGCTACATAGGAAGGCTGATAAATTTAAAAAAGAAAATCTCTTGTTAGCAAATAAAATCTTACCTAGAAAAGTAATTGTTTTATTGACTAATTCCATTTGTCAATATAATTGTAGGATAATAGTATTATTAGCACATAATTTGCCATGACATGGCAAGTTTAATGTAATGTCGTGTATTATGTGGTGTGATCCAAACACGCCAATACTTTTTATGTTTTTGAAATGCAAACACGCCAATACTTACAAAGCATAGTTGTTATTTTTTTTGGTAAAGACAAAGCATAGTTGCTATGGTTCAACCAAAAGGATACAAGTTAACAATATCATAAACTGAAAAAGACAGATCCCCATCAACTTGTGCAAGAGAAAAAACATATAATAACTACAAGAGAAGAAAATAAAAAAAGGAGCATATTCTATTATATAATATAAAAAACATGTAGTAGAAGGAAAGATCTGCACTTGGATTAATGATGCCAAAGATTTTTTCAACTATCACTGCTAGCTACTTTTTGTACGTCAAAGAATCTGTTGATGGTAATCACAAAGAAATGTTGGAACAAACGCCTTTGAAAGCATATCTAATTATGCACTAATTGAGTGAATAATACTACAACATAATTTAAGTTCTAAAAGGCTACTACTTTGGTAGTTACACAAGCACCATCACAAGTCATCATAGAGATGTCTGTAGCTTTCAAAGAAACATGTAACTCCTTCATCATCATTGTTAGTACTCAGTCTACCAGAAAAGCCAAAAGGAGAACACACTTGCCTTTTCATGTGTCATAAGACGATTTATGTACCAAAAAACAAATGTCACCTTCAATGCCCAAAAATAATTCAGTGATGACTTTAAAAACAATTAGATATGCTTTTAATTAAGTTGTGCAAAATTTCATAATGAATAGCCACCAGAATTGACAATGAATTGAGAGATCAAATATGATAGTCAAATAATGGCAAATTCACACAAGAAAGTTACATTGCCCATAAGTTTTTTGGAGTCAAATATATGGTATTTTTAGTTGACATTGCTCAAAGTCTTTCACAACCTAAAGATCAATCAACCAACACATTGATATTGCTAAAATCTAGTGGAGACTGGAGAAACAATACAAAACACATGATTTCTCTCTACTTTTCAGTCAACTTGTAAACGAACGCGAACTTGTTAGCATCTTCAAATGGCCATCTTCAAAAATACAAGATGCTGGCTTCTTTTTTCGGCAAAGTCAGATTAGGATGAAAGAGACAAGATTGATTTTGCTGGTACACAGAGCGCTACAGCATAGCGTTCCGACTTTGTGTACTTCCTCAATACCACCTGAAGCTTGCTCTCACTTGCTGTTGAGTGTAGTGTCACAAGCAACTTAGCACAATCCCTGAAATCATTTATACCAAATTATTAACATTCTTCACCTAAAAAAGACTTGTATGCACAAGTTATCAAAGTAAAAAGAATTTTCTTACATAAGTTGAGATTCAGTAAACTGTGTGTGAAGCTTCAAAGTCTCGGTCCAAGCTGGACTCTTGTGAAGGGTGCGACGAGCAACATAGACTGCAGATGCAGCCACCATTGAAGGGCAATACACTAAGGTGGCATAGTTCATCAGTGCAAGCTCAGATAAGAAGTAAACCATGTTTTCCAACTGCATTGTAAAAGTAAATCAATTAAAGTTAGCATCCTTTCAGACAGTTAACTGAAATCCTCATTTCTATTATTGAGATTTTCGTACTTCATCATCCGGGATTGAAGCTTTGATGAAACGGGCGAGGAACAAATAAGGTGTAGGGACAGTTATGTTCCATTCAAGCTTGCCCAAAATGGCCTTCTCCATTTTCAGGATCTGTTCATTGCTGTATACTCTATCCGATATGGAAACAAAGTCATTGACCTGAAAAGGCAAAACACAACAGAAAATTTGATCAGTTATTCACTTGCATCAAGAATTGGTTTATAGTAGAACCCACAATTTGAAAGCTAAGGTGAATACCTCTGGAGCCCAAATCTCTTCATATTTGCAGGCTATGAGCATTGCACCAATACCCAATAACTGCAATTCTCTCCTTGGAACTGTTTTTAAGGAGAGGAATCTATCAATCAAGTTGATTGTGAGATAGAGAGTTTCTGGCATGAGTTCAAATTTGTTGTGAACCTCAATAAGCCAATCAATCAGAATAGCCCTCATCTTTTCATTGAGTTCTGGTTGTGAAAGCATATAGTCATGTGGTCTGGTCTCATTCTAGAGAAAAAAGAAAAATTGAACAATAAAACAATTACTTATACTGTTATACATTTACCCATGAATACACACACATATTAGCAGCTTGTATTAGTATAGTTTAGGTTCAAATTCTACCTCAGTTTCCTTGTAGAATTTGTAGATTTCTTCAACATACTCAACCACAGCCAATTCATTGTCAATATCAGCAGCGTCTATATCCACAATTGGGTCTTTCGGCTTATTATCAGCCACCACTCCACAAGCAGCCTTCAAAGAACAGAAATTTTCACAATAAATTCAACAATGTAACTTCTTTGATGCAAAAAAAGAATTTTAAAAACAAATGTGTGTGGGATTTTTACCTTGCTACGAGCGGTCAGGATCGAAGTTGTAGTGGACACTTTCTTCCTCCTTGCCGAACCCAAGTTAGCAGCAGCAGCCTTTTTCTGGTTCACCTTCTTTTCTTTTGTGTCAGGACTGATCACAATCACTTCCTGCTGAGGCTTAGGCTTGCTAGGGGCTTTCTCCTTTGCTGGTGGTGGCGGTGGCAAAGCCTTCTTGGTGACTAATTGAGGCACTTTGACAGTAGCAACAGGTTTCTATATATCAACACATAAAAAAAGGTCAAAAGTCAGCAATCAAACAAACTAAATGCATGGAAATCCAGGTTGATCAAAAAATGAAGAAAGTTTAACAAGATTGAATTACCTTCTTGTTATCGATTCCAACTTCTGCCTGTGCTTTGGCAAGCAACTGGGCACCAAAACTCCTATGATAACACAATTACAACATGAAGAGGGCAAATCAGAAACTAGACATTAGATTAGGGTTTCAATTTCGAAGCACATGAAAGAGTCAATCATGGCAAAAATCAAACCTTGTAACAGGTCTGTTAATCTGGAGATGTGCCTTTCCTTCTGGTGCCCTACCAGGAACAAGATTTCCAATATCATTTAGGGCTTTCCTGTTTCTCCCTTCTCCTGCCATGTTCTTCTGTTTTCCACCAACTCTCTCTTCGCCTATTCAAGAAACAGCAAAACCTAAGTTACTCAGATTCAGCGAGAATTAGCAATTGATGCTGACATTTGTGAAGTTGAACTACTCCAAAAGACAATCCTCTAAATCCTTAGCGTTTTACAAGCAATCGTATGTAAACAAGAAGTACCCAATTCGAAATCCCTAGGGTTTCGATCTTACAAACTTCTGGTAAAATCCCTAGGGTTTCGATCTTTCACAATGCAGATGATGATTTCGTAGCAATTGATGCTAGGTTTTGTGAATTTGAACTAATCCGAAATACAATCCGGTAAATCCATAGGGTTTTACAAGCAATCGTATGAAAACAAGAAGTACCCAATTCGAAGTTTAACCTAATCATCCAAATCAACAAGAACCATCACAAGTTTCTGGAAAATCCCATCGACCTTTCACAATAAAGATGATGAATTTATAGTGCGATTATCGTCAATCAACTTCAAAATCGGAGATGACAATGAAATTAGGGCAAGGAAGAGGAGAAAGAAACCTCTTTGTTGCATTGGAACAATGGGTCTTGTAGCCATTTTTCTTGTTCTTCTGGTTTCTCTCGAAAACTCCTAGCGCACGAGACTCCGCTTCACTGAACTGGATCTTGCCGATGGAGAAGAAAGAAAAAGACAGCGCCTTTTTGTAACAAAGGAAGGTCTAACGGTCGAATTTTTAAAAAAATTTCTACCGTTGGATGACTCTTTCCAAATGGCCTTTACTGGGACAGTGGACCAGTGAATTTGGGCTAGTGGGTAGAGCGTTGCCAGACAAGAGCCATTGGAATCTATTCAAAACTTACCATTTTTTAATATTTAAAAATCTAATTAAATTAATTTAAACTGCTTAGGACATTAATTTAAAACTTAAAAAGGAAAGAGATGATGGTATTTAGTTGGCACTTTGATAGGTGCCTGTAATAAACAAATTTAGAAAAATCATTTACTGGTATTAGATTATTTCAAACCTTTTCATTTTGGATAAAATGATTAAGATTTTATTTAAAAATGTTAATTTCTTGACAATGAAAATGATCATTTCACACTTGCAAGTTGCAACTAGATACATATTGGATTGAACATCATAAGACACACCAAACTGATGTACATTGTGTTGATTAGTTAACCAAAAAGCCCATGGAGATGAGCACAAACTCAATACAATCAAAATACACATACACAAACAATCACTCTATTTTCTATCATCTTATACAAAGAACAATCAAAATGTACATCAACAACACTAACAAACTAATCATATTCCTAGATGATCAAGACGAATCGACAAAGTCTCGAGGATCAGCAAGCACTTGAACTAGGCCTTATCATCTGGTCCAGATAGAACAACCTACAAGTAATTGGCAGTTTACCATATTGTCACTATCTTCGAATCTAAAGGAGGGAAGATGTCAAAACCAAAATAAGAGAAACAACACTTACATTACAATCAAGAGCATATTTTCTTGCAAGTATGATAGCTGCATTCCTTTCCTTTTCCGAGTCAAATGCCAAGATGAATGAGAGACCCTTTCGCGCTTGCCAAAACATTGCCTTTGAAGCAGCGTTTCCGCCTCCTCTCACACCACATAGCTAAAACAACATAAGACATAAGAAAGTTTAATGATATTCATCTTTAAGCTCTCTTTGAGAAATTTAAGGATAATAAATAATCACACCTGCATGGATGTGGAGTATGATTCTCTGGATTTCGACATCCATCCTCTACTGAGCTTCATCCTCGCCTTTCCTACATGAAGTACATGACCTGAACGCGATGAATGGTCTTGCCCGTTCATCTGAGAGATCACCACCTACATGACACAAACACATGTTTAAACTTAATCATGTGTAAATAAAAAAAAAAAACTCAATTCCAAATCATTGATTTGATGAGTGAAGAGTTTAATGTACATTGAATTCAGAGTTGGATTTTCGCAAAAGAGATTGAACGTAGCTCGACAACCCTGCAGCTGTTTTACAAAATCTATCATCAGCAAGAAAAAATATAAGAATTCGATGTACCAGACAAACCTTGAAAAATATACCCGAAAATACCAACCGAGTTCAATAGGGGAAGATGTTGAGACTGAGACTATTTGGGTACTTGATAAAATGTCAGCTTGCAGAAACTTTCCAACATCCAATGGTTCAGGGGCGTACGTCGACTTATTGGCACCTAATGAACAATAAAAACATAAATAGACTGATGTTGAAATTCAAGGAATGAAAGAAAAGTACAATGTTGTTTACCTTGTATAAGTTCTTTATAGTTATCGTCTTCTGATACACGACACCATTGAATCGAGCAAGTTGAGAGATCAGGTGCATCATTTGTACGAGGATGGATACGTAGACATGACCCAAGAGTTGAAGCGCCATCAAGTCTATAGACACAGAGTCGGTTTTCCTCTACTCTCTTGGTAGTTACCAGCTACAATGAGCAAGGTAAATCTTGTCAAGGAAAAGAATTCAATTTTTACTGAAGTAAAAATTGAACTATGATAGCACTTAAAACAGAAACAGACCTCCTTTTGAAGCTTAACTGAGAATATGGCTTTCTCTCGGACCCTTATTCTAAGTTCGCGAAGCTCATGCTCCATTTCCATTACCTGTTATGAAAGATACACTTGAATTAAACATGAATGTAATTTGCTTATCTGTTGACATAAAGTTTTATTTGACAAACTTTGGTTGGCTGGTGCAACAATCTAATGCGTCTGGCCTCTTGAATCTCCTCAAGTAACTCCTTGAGATCCTGAGGTAAAGGTAAAATCTGATCAGTAACTGCTCAATGAGGATAAAAGTCATGTGAATTTGTATGTTTTAGAGATATGTTTAGCTGGTTTTTTGAAAAAGCAAAAGCCTTTACAAACCCGGTTCGCGGAATTTTGTGATAACTTGTCTTGCTGATCAAGAGCCTCTCCAAATCTCAGTACAACCGCTCTAGCGCTCACAATTTCAGCACAGGCGAAAGATCTTTCCTGGCTCACGAGTCGTTTGGCATCTTCAGAAGCCTAAAAATTTAATTAAAAGTGAGTAATATTATGTTTTAAGAAAGGAAAACAAAATCTTCTAAATGGTGAAATGCTGTAGTGTGCTGCATAAAAAGTGAAGATATGGAAATTTTACCAATAGAATTCACCTGTTTGAGAAAATTTGCTAGCTTTTTCACTTCAAACTTTTCCTGGATCAATTCTCCTTCCTTTTGAGTTAGCTTAACTGCTAAAGTCTCCACCTGCAATAAGAGTAAAGCAAGGCAAACTTCACATTTTTCACATAAGCAAAGATTGGTTCAATGCACAATTTATGCCCAAAATTGAGATAATCACTTTCACAAGCAAGAATGAGAGTACTAATCATGCAGAAGGTGAATTCAAATAAGGGACTAATCATGCAGAAGGTGAATTTAAATAAGGGTCTGTTTGGATTGCGCATTCTAACGCAAATTTTTTCATTATAATGCAGGGTTTTATGCAAAAATCCTGCGTTATAATGTAAGATTTTGCATCATAAAACGCGAATAAAAATCGGGCCCTAAATGCAATACAATTTGATATCCTACACTCTTTCTGATGAGCTATAGTTGAGTGAAAGACCAGTAATCATAGAAAAAGATACAGAAATGTGGACTAACCATATTACAGCAAGATCAAATTATACAAACTATTAAGTATTATGGCAATGTATGAAGAGAGATGAAAAAAGAAAGAAAATCAGGCTTAATTACCAAGGAGATAGCTTTCTCTACATCCTCCTTGTTCCGGCCTACCAAACGGCCCCTTAAAGATTCGAGTGCATCTCTAAGCTTCTTCAAGAGAACATGCCCCTCCAAAGAAGCAACATCCCTAAGTTTTGTCTGAACTCATTCAAACCATAAAAAAACACACACATAAGAAATTTTCTCTAAGAAAATCAGTTGTGGATCAAAGAAAACAATTAAATTTTGTAAGAGTGTAACCTCTTCAGATAACTTAGTTGCAGCAGATAAATTCTTGTCGAATTTACTAGCAAGGTCACGAACGGAGATACGCTTATTTTGCTCATTTAATTGAGTAGCCTCCTTTGCAACCACTTCCTTTAAGGATAGAGCATTTGGATCCAATCTGGGCTCTTCCAAAATCTGATTTTCGGGTCCGAGTTTGTATTTTGGAAAATGATTTGCAGGAAAACTCACATCTGCTGAGACACAGAGAATTGCCTCTTTTTGTACTTCATTTTCAGCTTCATAACTCAGCTTTGTCATTTATTCAGGGATCTGAACAAAGAACAGAAGCAAATTTAGAGCTAAAACATAAGAAATATATGTAAGGTATGTATTTGTATTGTGAAATATATTATGAATGAACTGTTTAAGACAATTTGACATCAATTTAACAGTGTAAAAACTGAAATACAACAGAATTGACAGATCATGAGAGCTAAAGCATCAACCTTTTCACCTTGGTATTATGCAAGATGACATAATTCAAATAGTAATGACAATTTCTGGGAAATTTCATACTATATTATGCAACTTCTCTTACACAAGTCTAAATCGGTTAACCAAATAGCCCAATTTGAGAAAACAAAGTACATTATTTTAGCAAAAACCAAACTTAATCAATAACTAGATTCAGATATTAGCATACAAGAACTCAAACAAACGCTAAAGCACAAATCTTTCTACAAATTTCAACCTACCCACATAAGAAAAAGCAAGAAATTGCAAGTTTCAACGGTCAAACTCGAACTCAAAATCAAAATTCAGTAAATATAAAAGTCACCCAGATGATGAAAAACACAGCAAAGAGTAAACTTACATCTTAATTACCAGGAATATGCGAGGAAAAGGCAGGAATTTGAACAAAGGTGAAATGATCATCAAGAAGAAGAATTGAAGAAGAAAATCAATGGCGCTATTTTAAAGCAAGGGGGTTGAAAAAGAGGGTTTTTCACAATCATAGCCTTTATTCTGCAAAAGTGCAAATTTGCCCTTTAAACGCCATTTTTGGGTCCCAATCTCCATTAACGATCAATCGTTGATTAACAATTATATGTACTTGGAAAAGTCACGAAGCC
Source organism: Fallopia convolvulus (assembly GCA_964016875.1). Classification (NCBI taxonomy): domain Eukaryota; kingdom Viridiplantae; phylum Streptophyta; class Magnoliopsida; order Caryophyllales; family Polygonaceae; genus Fallopia; species Fallopia convolvulus. Next base: position 56,010,107 of record OZ024735.1, read on the forward strand.
GATATTTTTACTCAAACTGATATTGGGCTACTTAATTTAGTAAAGTGTATATATATAGACATATAGTAGCTTACAACTTTTGAGTTTATGATATTAGTTTATACTATAGTGTGTGTATAGTTGTGTTTATCATTTTGCTATGTGTTTGGAATCTTTATAAGGCTGCTTAACACTTTAAAATTATTAGATTATGTCATAGTGTGAGTGTGACACTTTTGTGGATAGGGGGTGAGAATGGAAAGAGAAAGTAGAACTCGTGACTATTAATCCATGTGAGAGTACTTAAACTCTCTAAAGTCAATTTTGATGGTTTTTATGTCATGTTTATAACTCCTAACTTGTTTGAAAAAAAAGAAGCAATTCTATATGTTAAAGAAGTTTAGATGTATAATTTAATGTAAGCATACCTAACAAGATACTAGCTGGGAATGAATTGAAGGACGTTAATTAAGCATTAGTACTATGCATTAAATTGCGTGGTGACTTATATAATTATGTCCAGTAATTAAAAGTTGTGTGAGAAGAGGTTGGGAGATTTAGCCCGCCGTATTTTGTTGGTTATGTAACGCCAAATATGTGGGTCCAAACATACACAATATTAATTGTTGAAGAAAGTCTTAAACCAAAAAAACTATGCTTATCTGATAAATATTTGTAGGAAAATTGTTTAGTTATTTGGGATGATACTTAATTTATTGGTTAGTTATGGTTCATGTTTGTGTTGTAACGAGAATGATAACAGTAAAGAAAGACATAGAGAGTTACGTGATTTATTAATGATGTGTTGGCTACGTTTATAGGTAGAGAAATTGAGTTCTTTATAAGGAGGATAAACACAATATATTACAATAATAATAAGGCGTTTCATGAGTATATTTAGCGACTCATGAAACCCTAATCAGATTATGGGTCGTAAGCCCAAAACAGATCACGATAAGCTTGTTAATAGAAAATTTAGCTAGCATACCGTTTTGGCAGGGTAGCGTTGCCCCTAGCCTTGACAGGGGCGTGTTGCCCCCTAGACCCCCGACTCACTAACCTCCGTCGTGGGCCGTCGTTTGCCGAACCCCTTGCCAGGGAGCTCCGTTCACTAGACCCCTGGTGTTGTCAGCATTAGCGAGTACCGTCAGCGACAGATTCAAGGCATATTAACAGTGTCTTATATATAAGCAAATAATTTTATAGTTAAGTTAAAATGGAACCAAAATATGATTTAGAGTGTAAACCCATTTGGTTGACAATCGGTGATTGTTATCATTGATCACCGGATAATTGTGTAATTAACTAATAAAACAAAGTTTTCAATGAATGAAAGCGTCGAGGAGATAATGCTATGTTTGGCTTGGTTCCTTTTTCATCATTAATCTTGTTTACAAATTACAATATGTTTTTCTTCTAATAAATTATCAAAGGTACAAATTATTGAGTATATTTTATGATGTTGTTATGATGATAAACTATCATTGCATTTCTCATTTTTATATGAAACAAAGTGATAATAGCAACGACACTAATGAGAGGATATTTTAGAGAAGTATGTAGGGTAACCATGCAAGGTTCATGTATGTATATCCCTATGGAAAAGGCAAGCTATTATTTTGTTATAACTTATCATGGTGGCAAAAAGCAAATGTAAAAAGGTGATGAAATATTGAATAGTCTATGATCAAAGAGATATAAATTGAAAGCTTGAACAATTCACATGGGTAGGTCCATCATGAGAAGTTAGGTTGGGCGAAAAGAAATCGAAATCGAAAAATCGATCAATTTTTTTGTTAATCATACTGTATTAAGAAGAACAGCTTCAATTGACCTGTCGATGTTTATTACGATTAATTGGTTCAGCTACGATTTGCAGTATTTTAACAACCGATTAATTGATTAACCGATTGTTAATTAAAATGATCCGAAACTTAAATCCAACTAACTTTTAAAAAGAGACCATAATAATTCAGATATATAGTCTGGTGGTAATAATCCTCTAAATTGATACACCGAGGTCATACAAATGATGCCGATACACCAAGGTCGTGCAAGCACATACAAATCTTATACACGAGCCTAGTAGAATTTCATGTTAAAATCAATTGGTAATAAAAATTATCGACTTTTTTTTTGCTAGAGTTGTCGACTAGGCATACTAATCTCAAATTGCCATTGTGGGAGCTATTGGATTACAACCTTTAATATTTCACCTGTGAAATTGTATTTCAAATCTGGTAAAAGAAAACCCTAAAACTACGAAATAATATAATTAATTAATCTTTTTTCATTAAGCTTTGATTACATTTTTTTTTTGGTCTTGTCTTTTGCCTCGTCCGGTTCGATCGGTCGGACACCGCTCTACATCCGGACCGGATACTTTGTGGCCCCATTTTGGGAGAGATCCTCCCAATATCAGTTTCTTCATACATGCCGCCAGTGGGATTCGAACTTCGAATCTCCTGGACAACACTTAAGGAGTTTAGTACCACTTTGATTACATGGACAGCCTAATTGGGACAACCTAATTGGCTGATGAAACTTGACACATTGCCATCCTTAAAAATATTCAAAGAATTCGAATGATCAGTACGGGTACAGACCCAGTTAAATGGGCTCTTTATTTGGGCCTTTTAAATAATTCCAAAGCTCAGCCCAATATACAAAACACGGTACTTTTGTTAACGGTAGAAAAAGTCATTTTAGGCTCCGTTCGACATTTTGTAGCTGGAGCTTTTTTACCCATTCAGCTAGCGGAAAAACAAGAAGCTTGTGAGGAACAACTTCTTGATTCCACTCAAAATTCCGCTCCAGCTAGCTGAATCCGCTCCCATTCCGCTACTGCCGAACAGAGCCTTATTGCTTGTAGACTAGGGCTGTAAAAAGCCGACCCGACCCGAAAAACCGACCCGAATCGCCCGAAAATTTTAGGGTCAAGATCCGAAAAATTTAAACTCGAAACCCACAATAAACCAAACCCGATAGATCCGTTGGGTTGACCCGATTTGTTATATTTTTAGAATATATATAATATATTTTATTATTAAAATATACAAAAATATATAAAAAATAGATTATTATGAAATACTATTTTTTAAATACAATAATATTTTAATAATAGTAAAAATTTCGATTTTCTTGACCTGTTGGGTCGATCTGAACCGTCAAAAAACCCGCAATGACCAGACCCGATTTGACACGTGACTCGTTACGACCCGAACCTGACTCAACCGGAACCCGACCTGACCGACCCGTTTGACAGCTTTACTTGTAGTTTACTTGTTGGACCATTTCTCCACCATTGCCAAATTTTGTCAACAAATTAATTTCCAATAAGGTAGGTGGCGCCTGTTTACCTATTCCATTTCCAATTAATACAAGTAATTGAAAAAAAAATCTCCTAAATTTCTCCGACTCCTGCAACAAAGCTGCCGTCTCCACCGTATCTGGATCCTGCCAAACGCTGGTAATTTCTTGCCTGTGTGATTGCAAATAATTGCTCGGATGACATGGAATTTGGGATTCTTTATTTCATTTCTTTTACTATATATGGATACTCTCTTTTGAGTGTTCGTTTTGAAATTTTGATGTTAATTGAAGAAATTTGATGATAAATTTGTAGATTGTAATTTGTAGCTCGTGCTGTTTAAATTTGATTTGGGTCTATTTCAGATATGGCTGATAATGTTTCCGAGCTTGTTGCCCGGATTCTTGACACTCTTGGATCATCTGCTCTTGAAGAAATCGGTTGGATATCCGGGGTGAATGATGAACTTAGGAGAATTAAGGAGACTTTGCTTGCAATTGATGCTGTTCTTTTAGATGCACAAGAGCAGCAATCCGCGAGCAAGTCAACAAGACTTTGGCTTCGGAATCTCAAGCTCGTTGCTTATGATATTGATGATGTGCTTGATTTGATAAGAACACAAGATTTGGAGCTCAAGGTTAATGGGAGAAGCTTGTTTCGGAGGATCACCAAATTATTTACGCGGTATGATGTGGCTAGAGAGCTCAAAGCGATTCGTCGTAGGTTGGATGAAGTTGAATGCAATAGGAGGAGCTTTAATTTTCAAGAGTCGCACAACGTTCCGTTGCTTGTTGAGGCATCTATGCAAAGAGAGACCTATTCGTATGTTCGTGAATCAGATGTTATTGGAAGAAAGGAAGATAAAGAGAGGATGATTAGTGTTTTGTTGAGCCAAAATGTGCAAAAGTTGTCTATCATTCCAATAGTTGGAATTGGGGGTATGGGAAAAACAACTCTTGCAAAATTGATCTTTAATGACCCTGGAGTCATAGCGAGGTTTGAGTTGAGGTTATGGGCTCATGTATCAAGCAAGTTTGTGCTGAAGAATCTGATCGCCAATATTCTTCGAATTGCTACTGGCATGAGTTTCTTCAACTCAAATTTGGAACTGTTACAGAAGAAGCTTTGCGAGACACTAGGTGGGAAAGCTTACCTTCTTATTCTAGATGATGTTTGGATTAGAGATCCAACTGAATGGATGGAGTTGAAGGAACTATTGTCTATCGGTTCATCAAGGAGCACTATTATAATCACTACCCGTGAAGAAAGGGTAGCTTCCATCACTGGTACTGTGGAAGCATACAAGCTAAAAAAGTTGTCGGATGGTCATTGTTGGTCTATATTTGCCAAGTATGCATTTAACAACGGTGAACAAGAAGCTTATCCATTGCTAGTTGAGATTGGGAAGTCCATTGTTCGAAAGTGTCATGGAGTTCCTTTGGCAGCAAGAACTTTAGGTAGTATGTTGCGTCATCAGAAAGATGATCGTAGTTGGAAGCAGATTGACGAAAGTGAGCTCTGGAGCATTGAGCAAGGACCATGTGATATTTTGCCAGTGTTGAAATTGAGCTATGATCAAACTCCTTATCATCTTAGATCATGCTTTGCATTTTGTGCCATGTACAAAAAAGGCTTCCCTTTGTTTAGAGTCGACTTGATCAATAGGTGGATGACACTTGGATATCTAGAATCAAGACATGGAGGTGAAGATCTTGAAGCTATAGGAAACAAATATTTCTTTGAACTTCTATCGAGATCTTTTTTACAATCTTCAGGGTATGATGTGGCAAAGGCAGTTATTACAAAGTATGGGGATCTGTTTGATGAGAGCAGCTTGTGGAATGATCTTGTACATATGTCTAAGAGCAATTTGTTTGATAACTTGAATTTAGTCTCGCAATCATTCTTTCAACCAATTGAAAAGTTAGTTTTTCTTGAAATGCATGATTTGGTGTATGATTTGGCTGCATATGTGTCAGGGGAGGAGATGTCCATTATGACATCTAGTAGACAAGAGATTTCAGCAAGAGCCCTACATATTTCATGGGATCAAGAAGACTTGTCAAGAAAAGGTTTTCCAATGCAGTTCCCAAAGGCAAGTAGAGCAAGAGTGTTCTCCTTTGTTCATCAAATGGGTTGTGTGAGTAAGTCTTTTTTAAAAGGGTTGATATCTAACTTTACGTGTTTACGCATCCTTAATCTTAACTTTTCCGAGTTTGAGGAGTTACCGAACTCAATTGGGGATCTAAAGCATTTGAGGTACCTTAATATTATAAGTAACTTGAAGCTCATTACGCTTCCTCAATCAACTTGCAAGCTAGTGAATCTTCAAACATTGGAGCTTTTTGGATGTACTCGTTTTGAGTGGCTTCCAAAAGATGTTCACAAATTAGTAAACCTTAGACATTTGAGTGTGACGTCGAAATTGGCATCTTTGCCTACAACAAGCTTGAGTGAATTGAGATCTTCACGAGCATTGAGATTGTTTTGCCGACATTTGAGATCTTTACCAGTAGCGATTGGAAGCTTAGAGAACCTTCGTTGTTTGGAAATTATTTATTGTGTGAAAATAACCACTCTTCCCAATGAAATGAAATACCTCACCAATCTTGAGGAGTTGAAGATTACTTATTGTAGTAGCTTGGATTTGAAGGGATGGGAAGGATTATGTGGTTTAAGAAGTCTCCAGTACTTGGACTTTAGAGAACTTCCGAAACTATCATCCTTTCCCAAGGGAGTTGATGGATGTGCTTACTCATTGCGATTTCTTGGAGTTGCAAGATGTGAAGGTTTGAGGGCATTGCCAGAAGAATTGCATCATAACACCTCACTTTTGAATCTAACCCTGAGCTGTTGTCCAAATTTGAATGCTTTGCCAAGGGGCATGAAGGCTCTTCGATTCTTGTAACAACTGAGCATTGATGGATGCCCAAAGCTAAGAAAAAGATGTGAGAAAAATACAGGAAGTGATTGGCATCTCATCGCACATATTCCTGAAATTCGTGTAGATCATGAAATAATCCAAAGCAACGATGGCCTACCTAATTATGGCCGGGTTGAAAAGGTATGTATCATTTGTTCAATTCTTATAGTTCTTGAAAAACCTTTAATTTTGGCTTGTTTTTTTTAATAACTCTTCCATCGCATATTTCAAGGTCGTCGTGAGACAAAATTCTTGAAGATGGGAGGTTAATGATCCTCTTGAGACATGATAGTTGAAGATGTGAACTTGTACCTTCTCCTATGAACTCATTGTGACTTGATGTATTAAGTACTCCCTCTGTCCCTAAATGTTTGTCCTCTTTACGTTTCCGTCGTCCCTAAATGTTTGTCCTTCTCCCCCTACTTTCCTTTTATATCTACATTTTTCTTACAATATTACCCTCATTCAATATATCTCTATCCATATTATCCAATCAAAAATCAACCACAATACCCATTTTAGTAATTTCCTTTCTTCTTCTCTTTCTTCTCATCTTTATCCATCAACATCACACTCTCTCCCCTCTTCCTATTGGCTACTTTTTCCTCTCTTTTTTCTTCTTAATTTGTGTGAAATTGTCCTTTTAGGACAAACATTTAGGGACGGAGGGAGTAGTAGACTAGTAGTCATGAACATTCTTTTAAACTGCTCATGTCCGAATCAACTTTATTGCTAGTAATTCTACATTAAGTCAAATAAGTCGTACTTAGCTCTGCTGAGGTAGAGAGCCTTGTGCTACAAACTTGGAACTTGGAATTTGGAAAGTAATTTTTGAGATCCATGCACTTGTACGTGATGGAAGTTGGAACTTAACAAAGATAGTTGTTTGCATATCAAACTCAACATTTCTTTTGAAAAATTCAAATTCAAGTTGCATTGGCTTCCAAGTTCGATCGGCCAGCGGACCTTCTTGATAATGTATTTGAAGCAATGATTGGCATTGGTTTCGTTACTAGCTTTCGGAGGAGGAACGTAGAGTAAGTAAGTCAACTTTGAGATTTAATTAAACTTTAATGTCCTCCTTTCTTCAACAAAATGCGATAAAGAAGGTTGACCATTTGTGTGGCTAAGAAACGTTCAATACTCATGTATTAGGGTCTAGGAAATCAATTTGGCTCAAGTACTAAGCGACCTCCTTTACGTTTACGAGATTTGGGACTCAATTTTATATGTAAAAAATTCTCTATGAGAGATCCTAAAAATGGTAATATATTTTGGAATTGTATTTATTTAGATTTAATTATTTTTTCAATGGGATTTATTAGTTTTCTATTAGGGTTTTAGTTCCTAAAATTAGTACTCTTAAAGACTTAAACTATGCCCTAAGATAGAAAAACCGTTTTTAATTTTAACTAAATAAAAGATAATGAGTATTGACCCTTATTTATTAGGAAATCAATTTTAATTAAATATATTTTTTAAATTTCTAAAGAATACAATATTTGGAAAATCAAATCCTATTTCCTATAAATTATTATTCAATACTTCACTAAACACTAACAATTAAATGAAAAAAAATTCACTTTTATATTCAAAATTTGCTTGTAATATTTGGCGCGCGATAGATTAAATCTAATTAGATATTTTTTTGGTCTTGATTAAATCTAATTAGATTAGAAATGTTGTTATTGACCAAAAACAAAAGATTAGAAATTTTGTTTACTTCTCTTTCCTTATTAAATGGCAAGAAAAAACGTGTCAATTATTAATATATTGGTACGACCGTAGTTGACTACTGACTAATTCCTAACTTTCCAAAAAGGTGGCTGCCAATATTTTACTTATAATTAAGAATGATACGTCGATAATTGACTGACTTTGCCCAATTGTTTATGCTCTAAATTCCGCCACCAACTTCCTCGCCGACAAGCAAGCGCCGCCGCCTCTGCCACCGAGGCTCCGGCTGAGCTACCGGTAAGCTAGTTGATTAGCTTCATGTCAAAACTTTTTCATGCTCAATTGTTCGTTATTGTTTAGATCAAACCTGTGAATTGGGGATTTTTCCCCCCAATCAAATCAATTATGGAGTATTATAGTTATATAGTAGTGAGATTTCGGTGTTTTCCTCTATTAGAATTCGGTGGAATTTGTTTTGATTGCATACATCTAATGGTAGAGATGGTAATCGGTCAGCTTTGGGTCGGATAGAGGATGATCCATGCTCATCTGATAACCGATTCGGGTGTATCCATCTGTCGTCCGTCGGGTGATTTGGGTGGGTCGGGTCGTTTATGAATGATTGAAACATATAGTTTTATATAACATATGATGTGCATTTAGTATATTTTAACACATGTAATACAAAATTTTTATTCGTATCACAAATAATGTTATATAAATAAGATATAAGAAGAGATTCATAATAAATAAGTAATATTTAAAAGCAAAGTTGGAGCAACAATCACCAATTAAAATTTAAATACTAGTAATTTTTATACATATCTAACATTATTATATATATAACTCGGGTCGGGTGATGGATGGAAGGCCTTCATCCATACCCATCCATCACCCTACTTTATTCGGATTTTCATTCGCTTTCCCAGGTCGGGTGAGTCGGGTTTTAATCGGATACGGGTGAAATTGCCATTAGATGTTATTCATTCTTTGCTTATTAGATGTTTTATAATCATCTCTTCTCGATCAGGCAATTAAAGCATGGCCGATAATGTCTCCGAGCTTGTTAACCGGATTCTCGAAAGTGTTGGATCGTCGGCTTTCAAGGAAATCAATTGGATCTATGGGGTGAAAGATGAGATTCGAAGGATCAAGGAAGCCTTGCTTTCAATAAATGTTGTTCTTCTAGATGCACAAGAGCAACAATCCACGAGTAAGTCCACTAGACTTTGGCTTCAAAACCTCAAGCTAGTTGCTTATGATATTGAAGATGTGCTTGATCTCATCTCAACTCAAGTTTTAGAGCTCAAAGTCAATGGTAGAAGCCTCGTTCGAAGAATTGGTCAATTGTTTACAAATTATGACGCGACTCAAGAGTTAAAGGCAATTCGTCACAGGCTTGAGGAAATTGAATACAATCGGAGGAGCTTCAATTTCCATGAACAACACAACATTTCCCTCCATGATGAAACTATGGTGCATAGAGAGACCTATTCATTTGTTCATCAAAAAGATGTTATTGGCAGAGAAGAAGATAGAGAGAGGATTATTAGTTTCCTTGTAGACTCTACAAGTTATGATGCCGAGTCCTTATGTGTGATTCCAATCATCGGAATAGGAGGTATGGGAAAAACAACTCTGGCAAAGTTGGTATTCAACGACAATACAGTTACAACAATGTTTGAGTTGAGATTATGGGCTCATGTCTCCACCAAATTTGTATTGAGACGTTTGATAATCAACATTCTCCAAGCTTCTAGTCATCTGGATTTCTCGAACTTGAATATGGAACTATTGCAGAAAAAATTGCGTGAGAAGCTAGGTGGTCGGAAGTTTCTTCTCATTCTAGATGATGTGTGGATTGAAGATTCAAAGGAATGGATAGAGCTAAAGGCGGTGTTGGATGTAGGTGCACCAAGGAGCACAATACTAGTGACTACTCGCGAGGAAAAAGTTGCTTCGATGACTGGGACTATGGCAGGTTACAAGCTAAACCACCTCTCGGATGCTCAATGTTGGTCCATATTTGCCAAATATGCATTCAATAAAGGTGAAGATGAAGATTATCCTTTGCTAGTACACATTGGTAAATCAATTGTTCGGAAGTGTCATGGAGTTCCTTTGGCTGCAAAAACACTGGGTAGTGCACTACGTCATGTAAGAGATGATCATGTATGGAAGCAAGTAGAAGTAAGTGAGCTCTGGAAGATCGAGCAAGGACCAAATGATATATTGCCAGCATTAAAACTTAGCTACGATCAAACTCCTTACCACTTGAGATCATTGTTTGTCACTTGTGCTACACTCAGAAAAGGTTATTCGTGCTTTAGGTTTGATGTGGTCAATATGTGGATGGCACTAGGACTATTGCAATCAAATGAAGGAGGGGAGGATGTTGAAGTTCTTGCAGAGCGATATGTGAATGAATTTTTGTCAAGGTCTTTCTTTCAACTTCCAAGCTATGCTCTGGCGAAGGAATTTATTACAAGATATGGTGAAGTGTCTGACAAGAACAGTCTATGGAAAGAAATAGCACATATGTTTAAGAAGAATTTAATGATGGACATGGATATGCTTGAACAAACGTATTTTGATGTTGATGGAAAGTTAGTTTATATTGAAATGCATGATTTATTGCATGATTTAGCCACATATGTGTTAGAGGAGGAGATTGCCATTGTTGATTCTCACAAAGAAGCTATTTCAGAAAGGGCTAGACATGTTTTGTGGGATCTTGAGGACTTGTCAACAAAAGGGTTTCCTGTGCACCTTTCTCATCCAAGCAAGGCGAGATTATTTGCATTTGTTCACCCTATGGGCTCTGTAAGTGAAAACTTTCTAAGGGGGTTGTTTTCTTACTTTAAGTGCCTTCGAGTTCTCAATCTAGACTATTCAGAGTTTGAGTTGTTATCGAACTCAATTGGGGATTTGAAGCACTTGAGATACCTTAGACTTTGCTGGAATTCGAAACTTACTACGCTTCCTCAATCAACATGCAAATTAGTGAATCTTCAGTCGTTGTATCTTTCCCGATGTATCCAGTTGGAAACACTTCCAACCAATATCTGTAAATTAGTCAGCTTGAGATATTTTGACTTGACAACGAAAGTCAAGTCTTTCCCTCAAGGATGCTTGCATGGATTGCAATCCTTGCGACTTTTGAGATTGTGGTTTTGCCAATACTTGACATATTTACCAAAAGAGATTGGAAGTCTTATGAACCTTCGTCGTTTTGAAGTTATGTTTTGTGCTAGCCTTGCAACTCTTCCAAATGAAATGAAGCACCTCACCAATCTTGAGACGCTAAAGATTTTTCATTGTAAAAGCCTGGATTTGAAGGGATGGGGAGGATTATATGGGCTAAGAGGCCTCAAGTATTTAGAGTTTTGGGATCTCCCAAAACTAATGGCTTTTCCTGAAGGATTGGACTCTACTGCAAACACTTTGCAGGTTCTTGGAATCAAATTGTGTGATGGTTTGAGGGTTTTGCCGAAAGGATTGCAACATTGCACCTCACTATTGAAGTTAACCTTGAGTGGTTGTCCTAATTTGACAACTTTACCAAGGGGAATACAGGCTCTTAAATCTCTACAACACTTGAACATTGACGGATGCCCGAAGATAGAAAAAAGTTGTGAGAAAGATACAGGAAGTGACTGGCATCTCATCTCTCACATTCCTAATATTCGAATTGATGATCAAGTCATTCAAAGTAGAGCCACCAACTCATCAGAATGGTGATCAAGTATGACAACACTTATCTTTATGTCCTGAATCCTTAATATGCATTCTTTTCTAAGATATTTCTTGCAATTGTAGGGAAGGACACAATTTCCATGGATGACTACTTTGTATGAAATATTAGCAAAGGTGAGCCATTTTGTGTGGGAGTGTAGTTTCAATTCAAATTGTTACATTCAGGCCAGATATATTTAGTTTCAAATTGTTAGGTCCAAGTATTGGGAGTTTATGTGTTGAGCTTATAGAATGGTTTTGTTGATACTAGCTTAATATTCTTGCAGGATTCTCAGGTGGGATGGGCTTTCAAGCTTTCAACTGGATTTGATGGATTGTTTATTCATTCTATGTTCTAATTTTGTAACTTAAAATGCACTGAAGTATCTCAAAGCTAGTTTAGGTTGAAGTGAGCTTGTTTTACCTTTTGGTATCAAGGGTCACAATTTGTCAGTCATGGAGACAAGTTTTTGTCATTTAGGAATTGGGATGTACATAATTACACAAACCAGTCTGATTGTGTTAGCTAGCTAGGCAACGAGTTTTACCAAGAAACCTTGGTAATTCATCCAACCAACACATCCATTAGATTTTCGATGGTTAGAAAAGCCAATCAATTCGAATCTTTGCTATGAGAATAAAACGAACTTACAAAAGAAAAAATGTTTTTGGTTAGTATTCTTATACTTGTATGATAACATGTTTTTTTTTTTGATGAAAGTATGATAACATGTTGATTCGTAGTTTGAGATATAAATTCAAGCTCCATTCGACAACGATTTACTTATTCGACAACGATTTACTTATATAAGTTGATGTTGATGTAGCCAATGTTGAAATTAATTGTTAAAAATAGATACTTGTTTTTCAGATAAATTAATATTTGTTTGGTAAAAAAATAATTGACTGTTGAATTTAATGTGAAAATAAGTGTAGAAAAGGATGTGAAATAACAATTAGGGTCAAATAAACGCATATCAATTAGATAAGTACACCTTTCCTACTTTTTTTTTACAAGGTATACACGCACTTTCAAACCTTCAACTACCAAATAAACACTCACATTAATTAATTTTTTTTTTAAAAAAACGCATTTCAACTAACATATCAATACTACCTAACGACCCCTCAATCAGTCATTTCAATCTCATTTAAGGGATAGAAATATCGAATTCAAGCCTTATGTATTAACTTTAAAATTTGTGAGGAAGTATTTTATCGTACACTAAATAAACCACCACTTACATGAATAAAAAAAAAGGGGTACCCGGTTAGCTGCCTTTCTTTGACTGTAATATGTGAACATTCATAAGAATGTAAGATACCAATATTCTAACGTAACTTAATTTTGATTTCGTTGTGAAACCGGTACCGAGTCAATAGCTTGACTACTTGGTGCTTGAATACATTTTCTTGAACGTACATTTTATTTGCATATATTATATTATGAGTTTATGACAATAATAACAATATATACCAATTGGTTCATATAAAGTTGACAGGATTGCAATTGTCCACTTCAGGCCTTCTAGTGGGAATCAAAATTTAACTTATTGTTCTTTGACTAACTCTTTAATTAGTAGATCCATCATGGCTCTTAATAAAATTTAGCATACTTTTATCAAATGGAACCTTCTTTTCTATCTCCTCATTATGGCTCCAATTAATTTTTTTCAAATAGATTTATGAATGATATTTTTTAACTCGGTAAGAAACACTTAGGTTATTATGACATGAGAGAAGAAATACGAACTAATAATAAAACGGTTTTTCTATCCTATGCCCTTAAGAGTACTAAATTTGGGAACTAAAACCCTAATAGGAAACTAATAAACCCTATTGAAAAAATAATTAAATCTAAATAAATACAAATTTCAAATATATTTCCATTTTTAGTCTCTTAATCTATGCCCTTGGGGCATAGAAAAATCGATAATAAAAAAATGTCATTAGCTATATATTCTTTTTTGTCGACTATGTTAAAAAGACTTAATATTTATAAATGATATTGATAAATAGTTGTGTTATTTAAAGTATCACTTATAGGAAGACACTATTTAAAATTTCAAAAGAAAAAAATATAAATCAATTAGTTGTTCAACGACTCTAGCTTGTCTTTTATTTATTTTTATTTTTTGGTCGAAAGTCTTTTATTTTCTTCACAACGTCATAAATTTACACCAGCATACTATATATGACCGGAAAACCCTCAAGTCAACCAGCCTGAAATCTTCAATTATTAAGACGAGAGCATTTTTTAAGTTCTGATTATATGTATTCGGAATTATCTAGTCAAATGATTAAGCCTTAAAGATAATATCTAGAGGTTCTCGGTTCGACGCTCATAGGTAATGTCCTCAAAAAAAAAGATTAGATAAAGTCTAAAGAAAATGAGTGGGCTAGAATAGCAAGTTTATTAGTACAATTTCTTCTTTATGTAAATTCAGTAGTATCTAAAATGATGTTAAATGATAAAAATATCAGATTTAACAAAAAAAATATTGGTAGAATTTTTTTATATTTCATTTATCAGATTTAACAAAATTGATAGCAGTAAAATTATCACTTTGATCAGTATGGTCATTGAACTAACTTCCATTTTTGTTAGTGTCGTAGCTAGCTTCCATTTTCAGTATGGTCATTGAACTACATTTATCAACATGAGTTACATGACCAATGTAAAATATTTGGTCTAAGAAATGGGCACACCCTAGAAATCTCTTTTTTCAATTTTTATTTCAAAATTTTCTACTTTAGAAAGACCATAATAAGTTTTTATATGTCTATTTTCTTATGATACTTTTTATTTTCTGCATGTTTTTTGGTAGAAATACTTTTTATTTTCTTTAGTCCCAATTCAGTTCAATGAAAAAAAAATGATTGTGTATTTAGATGCATAAAATATACTATACAAACATTTTTAACCTATAAAATTTAAATAAAATCACCCACTATAGGTGTATGGGTATTGGGTACATTACCTCTTCGTTTTATTACTATAAAAAAAAAGAGATAATATAAAAAATAAGGTCTGTTTGGATGTCATATTCTATGATAAAATTAGAAAAGTTGAAGACTTTTGTTTTTGGCTTGTTGCAATTCTAGTATATAAAGTTATAAACTGTAATTGACCCAATTCTTGTTCTGACACAGCCTCCAAATTTCTCAATTTCCATTTGTCTCGTACGCCGCCGCTTCTACCACCGGGGCAACGGCTGAGCCACCCATAGCATCCGGCAAGGCAAGGTGGTGACTGGTTAGCCTCATCTATTATGTTATTGTTCCTTTGATTATTCTTGCACTTTCTTCTTCAAAGCTCATTATGCATGCCTGTTTTGATCTATTCTGTTATTAATCAAAGAAAATTGATGATAATAATTGCATTAGTGAAAATTTCTGAATCGGAATATATTTGGAGAAATGAACCAAACTGTTATCCTAAAACAAGTTAATCAAACAAGCACTAACTATCTATCTATCTAGATTTGAGAGTTTAAGACATTAATCAGTTTGAGTGTTTGCAATAACAATCTTCTAATTTGTGGCTCATCTCTTTCTATCAGTAATATATGGCTGATCAAGCTTCTGAGCTTGTTGCTAGAATTGTTGAAAATCTTGGATCATTAGCTCTCAAGGAATTCAATTGGATCTCTGGGGTGAATGAGGAGATTCAGAGGATAAAGGAAACTCTTCTTGTGATAAATGGTGTTCTTCTTGATGCGCAAGAGCACCAATCTACAAGCAAATCCACTAGACACTGGCTTCAGAATCTCAAATCAGTTGCGTATGATATTGAGGATGTGCTCGATCTCATTTCAACTCAGAACTTGGAGCTAAGCGTCAATGGAAGAAGCCTGATTCGGAAAATCACTAAATTGTTCACAAATTATGATGTGGCTCAAGAGTTGAGGGTGATTCGTCATAAGCTGGATGAGATTGAATACAATCGGAGGAGTTACAGTTTTGAAGAGCGACGCAACATTCCTCTTCAGGTTGGGGCTACTGTGCAAAGAGAGAGCTATTCATATGTGCGTGGATCGGATGTTATTGGAAGGAAAGAAGACAAGGAGAGGATTATCAGTTTAATAAGCTCGTCAAGTTGTGATTTTGAGGGCTTATCTGTCATTCCAGTGATTGGAATAGGAGGCATGGGTAAATCAACTCTAGCAAGTTTGGTGTTTAATGATCCTTCCGTTGTGGCAAGGTTTGATTTAAGATTATGGGCTCATGTCTCGAACAAATTTGCATTGAAAACTTTGATAGCCAACATTCTCCAAACTTCCATGGGTTCGGATTTCTCACATTTGAATATGGAATCATTGCAGATGATATTGCGTGAGAAACTAGAAGGCCAGTCTTATCTTATTATTCTAGATGATGTGTGGATTAGAGATCCTAGACAGTGGAGTGAGCTAAAAGAGTTATTAGATGTAGGCTCACCAAGGAGCATTGTTATAGTGACAACCCGTGAGGAAAGGGTGGCCTCTATCATTGGGACTATGGAACCACATAGGCTAAAAGGCCTCTCTAGTGATCATTGTTGGTCTATATTTGCCAGATGCGCTTTCAATAAAGGTGAACAAGATTCTTTTCCTTTGTTGGTAGAGATTGGGAAGTCAATAGTTCAAAAGTGTCAGGGAGTTCCTTTGGCAGCAAAAACTTTAGGTAGTGTGTTGTATGGTGAAAGAGATTATCACACGTGGAAGCGAATTGAAGAAAGTGACTTGTGGAAGATCGAGCAAGGACCTATTGATATTTTGCCAGCATTAAAACTAAGTTATGATCAAACTCCAAGCCATCTTAGATCTTGCTTTGCCTTCTGTGCATTTAAAAAAGGTTACCCTTTGTTTAGGAATCACTTGACCAATATGTGGTTGGCACTAGGAATCTTGCAATCAAGAGAAGATGAAGATGTTGATGACATTGGAAATGTGTATATGAATGAACTTCTGTCAAGGTCTTTTTTTAGACATCCAGGCTATGCTGTGACAGAGAATGTTATCACACAATTTGGACAAGTGTTTGAAGAATGGAAATTGAATTATGTTACACATATGTTCAAGAAGGACCAGATTAATGAGAGGAGTGGGTCAATTCCTGAAGATGTTTTCTTAATTGATGATAAAGTACTTTTTGTTGAAATGCACGATTTATTGCATGATTTAGCAGCATATGTATCAGAGGAGGATACTGTCATGATGAGTTCTAACAAGAAAACAATATTTCCAAGTGTTAGATATATTATGTGGGATCAGGAGGACTTGTCAAGAAAAGAGTTCCCTATACACCTCCTAGAAGGAAGCAAGGTGAGATCATTTCAATTTGTTCACCCAATGGGTTTAGTGAGTAAATCTTTTCTCACGGGATTGGTATCTAATTTGAAGTGCTTACGTATCCTCAACCTCCATCATTCCGAGTTTGAGAAGTTACCTGACTCAATCGGAGATTTAAAGCACCTAAGGTACCTCAGTCTATGTTTTAACCCAAAGCTTATCATGCTTCCACACTCAACATGCAAGCTTGTGAATCTTCAGTCATTAGATCTCTTAAGATGTATTCAATTGGAAACACTTCCAAAGGATATGCACAAGTTATTGAATCTACGGTTTTTGAGCCTATCAACGAAAGCCATATGCTTGTCGGATGTAGGCCTATATAGATTGAGCTCTTTACAAAACCTAAAGTTTTGGTATTGTCATCAGTTGACTGCTCTTTCAGAAGGTATTGAAAACCTAAAGAACCTTCGTATTTTGATGATAATTGGGTGTCCTAAGATTGCTTCTCTTCCGAATGGCATCAAATATTTAACCAAACTTACGGAATTGCGGATATTTGATTGTAGAAATCTTGATTTGAAAGGATGGGAAGGTTTGTATGGCTTGAGAAGCCTCAAGAATTTAGACTTTAGAGCGCTTCCAAAAGTGTTGACATTTCCTGGTGGACTTGACTCTTCTTCGAGCTCTTTGCACTATTTCAAAGTTGACCGATGTTGTAGTTTGATGACGATGCCAAAAAGTTTGAAACACTACACTTGTCTTTTGACTTTGAGGTTGATGGGTTGTCCTAATTTGACAGCTTTGCCAAGGGACATGCATGCTACTAGATCCCTACAATTGTTAGATATTGATGGTTGTCCTGAGATATCAAGAAGATGCGAGAAAGATATAGGGAGCGATTGGCATCTCATATCTCACATTCCTGAAATTCGTGTTGATCATCAAATCATCCAAAAGAAAGCTCCATCGTCGCACATGGGTTGATCTTGATCAGGTACTCGTTTTACTTGTGAAACAAGTTTTGAGACTTTGTGTGTTTATTGATTGTTTTTTTTTTTGATACTAGAGCTTAATATTCTTGCAGGATATGTTCCCAAGTGGGATGGGATTCCAATCATTCAGCTGGATTTGTTGGGCTGTTTCGTAACATGAAGGAATTCGATGTTCAAATTCCCCAACTTAGGGTACTCAAATATCTCTAATATGATGTATCAAATGTGAGTCTTGTACGTTATGTATAAAAATTTTAGACTCGATCAATTTTAACAGACTAAAGTCGGCCTTGTTAGCTGACTTTCTTTGACCAAAATGTGTGACCATTCGTAAGAATATAAGAAACCAATATCAAAAATGTGAGTCTTGTACAATTGGTTTCATTGCGAAACCGGTACAGAGTCAATAGCTTGTGAGTGCTTGGTGTTTGAATTTTTTTTCTTAAACGTATATTTTATTTGCATAATTAAACTATATATATTATGACAATAATTACAATACCAATTGGTAGCTGACTGATTGCAACGTCTCCACTTGACCCTTCTAGTGGGAATTAATTGAAATTGAAGTTACCATCCACTCATACATTCATTATTAAATGGAACTTTCTAATATTTTATTTGTTCGATAATTAATATTTAGATCATTATATCGTGGGAGGAAAAATATAAACTAATCTACTAAATATATAAAAGCAATAAGGTTTGGAGCCACCACATTGCGCCACATCATCTTTTGCCACATGTCATTCCTAAAATGCGCCACATCAGATTTTGACATGTGTCATCTCCTAATTAATTCATAGAAATTATACAAATAAATTGATAGTTTTGGAAACAAATCTTATAATATCATTCAATATTTTAGAAAGAATCCAAATTGTAATTTTGGAAATTTCTAACATATCTACTATATAGTATTAATTATTCTTTCCACTTCATATTCCACATGTCAAATTTTTTCCCTTAATTAAAATTTATTTTTATTTCTCAAATTTGGATAATATCTTAATTTTTGACAGGAGATTAACTAAAAAAATTTAACTAATAGTTGAATTTTTTCCTTATAAGCCAATAAAATATATATGTTCAATCTCATCTCTTCCATATTTTCAAAATATATCTTTTTGCTTTATTTTCTTCATATTTTATCTCCTTCTTTTAAATTAAACCTATTTAACAAATATTGTCAAGGAAAATGAGCAATGTAGATTATTTTATGTTAATAATGTTTATTCTCAATTTTAAATTTAATAATCTATATTTATTTTATTTTATTTTATTTAAAAAATAATAATTTTTATACATATTACGGGCAATAAATTACTTACATTAAATTTTATATTATATTTTTATTTATAAATATCTTTTTTATAGTATATCTAAAAAATATCGAGTCATAGT
Organism: Fallopia convolvulus; assembly: GCA_964016875.1. Classification (NCBI taxonomy): domain Eukaryota; kingdom Viridiplantae; phylum Streptophyta; class Magnoliopsida; order Caryophyllales; family Polygonaceae; genus Fallopia; species Fallopia convolvulus. The sequence continues at coordinate 56,029,403 of OZ024735.1, forward strand.
CGTGCAGGGCACGACGGGGACAACTAGTTATCATAAATATCAGTATGTACCTATTATCCTATCAACTATGTTAAAGAAACACTAAGATCATGTTTTCAAAATTAATGGTAGCGGATAGCTTTAGATATAACATTTAATAGAACGGTTAAAAGTAACGATTCAATGAAAATAAAATACTAATGTGTATTTGATTGAGGTAGCTTTTTTGGGTTTAGCTTATACTTGTAAAATGACGAAATATGACATGATTTATTAAAGAAGTTATGATTTTCCATTTTGGTTATATATGGAAAAGAAATTTCAAACACTAGTTCAAATTACAAAAAAAAACTATCTAAAGTAGCTTTTAAAAATCAAGTTTTTAAAAACTAGTAAAATTTCTATCACTGCTTATACCAAACATCCTAATAATGTTTAAAATGGAATTTTAAAAGCTAAACGTAATCGTTTTAGGCTTGACAAACATGTCCTAAATGATATTGATGGGTCGTCGTGTATTATTTGTTTTATCGCTTATAAGACACTATTAAATTTCCAAAAGAAGAAGAAAAAAAATGTAATAGTCAATTTTTTAACGTATAAAGTTTCGATATTATCACCCACTATTTTCTAATTTGAAATGTCTATACACTCACAAATAACTAATTTATGATACATGATATAGTTTAACTCGTTGGCTTTTATACAATGTTTTTTTAGATGCATATAACATCTATATTAATTTTCGTTTATTTTAACTAGATTCATTTATCATTATCACATAACTAAATTTTAGTTTTTCTTGAATTTTCAGAGCAATGATAATATATACTTAATTAGGCCTTCTTGATATAACCTCTTAATTTTATATTAGGGTAAAGGTGTGTATATTATGACCCTCAAAATTTTATTTAAGATGGGTCAGCATTGGATTGATGTTAGTTGTTGTTGATATAGTTTAACTCATTGTATAAGATTTTAATTATATAGGTGTGTGGGTAGATTTCTCTCATTTGAATGTGTTCCATGTGTTACCTTTTTTTTAATAAAGTATGGAGGGTCGTCATAAGTGTTATTTGGGTTCGGTTAGAACATCTACTAATTAAGGATAAGAACTTGTTATCAACCAAATATAAAGAGGAAAGGACAAACTATCGTCGGTCTTCTGTTGGATTTAAGATATTAACTTTGGGATAGTGCCAGTCAAAACCTTAACCACTTAACCAAATGTCCCAAGACACGTGTTACCTTTTTTTGAGCAAATAAAAATGTTCCATGTTCCATATAACCTTTTCATTTTATTAATATTTAAAAAAATGAGATAATATAAAAAAAGTTGACACTTGTTGCTATTCGATCTTGTAGTGTAAATACTAAATACTGATCAAAGCCTCCAAATACTTGTTCAGACACAGCCTCCAAAGTTCTCAATTTCCAACATTCTCGTACGCCGGCGCTTCTACCACCAGGGCAACGGCTGAGCCAACCATAGCAATATAACATCCGGCAAGGCAAGGTGGTGACTGGTTAGCCTCATCTATATTACTCTTCCTTTAATTTGATTGTTGCAATTTCTTCTTCAAAGCTCATCATGCATCAAACCTCATCATGCATATTATCTGAATTTTAACAACAAAAATTTATCTACGAAATGGATATGATATTGTACTAGCTTGTTGAAAACTTCTGCTTTCGGTGAATTTACTAGCTAGTTAACCAAACAAGCACTATCTTTCTATCTATCTATCTATCTATCTATCTACCTATCTAGATTTGAGATTTTTTGACAATCAGTTTGAGCGTTTGCAATAACAATCTTCTAATTTGTGGCTCTTTCTATCAGTATATATGGCTGATCAAGCTTCTGAGCTTGTTGCTAGAATTGTTGAAAATCTTGGATCATTGGCTCTCAAGGAATTCAATTGGATCTATGGGGTGAATGAGGAACTTCAAAGGATTAAGGAAACCCTTCTTGTAATTAATGGTGTTCTTCTTGATGCCCAAGAGCACCAAGCCAAAAGCATGTCCACCAGACACTGGCTTCAGAATCTCAAATCAATTGCGTATGATATTGAGGATGTGCTCGATCTCATTTCAACTCAGAATTTGGAGCTCAAAGTCAATGGAAGAAGCTTGTTTCGGAAAATCACTAAATTGTTCACAAATTATGATGTGGCTCGAGAGTTGAGGTTAATTCGTCAGAAGCTAGATGAGATTGAATACAATCAGAGGAGTTACAATTTTGAAGAGCGACGCAACATTCCTCTTCATGTTGGGGCTACTGTGCAAAGAGAGAGCTATTCGTATGTGCATGGATCGGATGTTATTGGAAGAAAAGAAGACAGGGAGAGGATTATCAGTTTAATAAGCTCGTCGAGATGTTATTTTGAGGGTTTATCCGTCATTCCAGTGATTGGAATAGGAGGTATGGGTAAATCAACTCTAGCAAGTTTGGTGTTTAATGATCCGTCTGTTGTGGCCATGTTTGATTTAAGATTATGGGCTCATGTCTCGAACAAATTTGCATTGAAAACTTTGATAGCCAGCATTCTCCAAACTTCTACGCATTTGGACTTCTCACACTTGAATATGGAATCATTGCAGATGATATTGCGTGAGAAACTAGAAGGTCGATCTTATCTTCTTATTCTAGATGATGTGTGGATTAGAGATCCTAGACAATGGATTGAGCTAAAAGAGTTATTAGATGTAGGCTCACCAAGGAGTACTGTTATAGTGACAACCCGTGAGGAAAGGGTGGCCTCTATCACAGGGACAATGGAACCATATAGGCTAAAAGGTCTCTCTAATGATCATTGTTGGTCCATATTTGCCAAATGTGCTTTCAATAAAGGTGAACAAGATTCTTTTCCTTTGCTGGTAGAGATTGGGAAGTCAATAGTTCAAAAGTGTCAAGGAGTTCCTTTGGCAGCAAAAACTTTAGGTAGCGTGTTGTACGGTGAAAGAGATGATCGCACTTGGAAGCGAATTGAAGAAAGCGATTTGTGGAAGATTGATCAAGGGCCTAATGATATTTTGCCAGCATTAAAACTAAGTTATGATCAGACTCCATACCATCTTAGATCTTGTTTTGCTTTGTGTGCTTTTAAAAAAGGTCGTCCTTTGTTTAGGTCTCACTTGATCAATGTGTGGTTGGCACTAGGAATCTTGCAACCAAGAGGAGGTGAAGACGTTGAAGACATTGGAAATGGGTATATGAAGGAACTGCTATCAAGGTCTTTTTTTAAATATCCAGGATATGCTGTGACAAAGAATTTTATTGCACAATTTGGAGAAGTGTTCGATGAATGGAAATTGAATAATATTGCACAGATGTTCAAGAATGATAAGATTAATGAGAGGAGTGAGTCAATTTCTGAAGATGTTTTCTTAATTGATGATAAAGAATATTTTGTTGAAATGCATGATTTATTACATGATTTAGCAGCATATGTATCGAATGAGGATATTGTCATCATGAGTTCTAACAAGAAAGCAATATCTCCAAGTGTTAGATATATTATGTGGGATCATGAGGAATTGTCAAGAAAAGAGTTCCCAGCACACCTCCTAGAAGGAAGCAAGGCGAGATCATTTCAATTTGTTCAATCATTGGGTTTAGTGAGTAAATCTTTTCTCACAGGCTTGATATCTAATTTGAAGTGCTTACGCATTCTCAACCTTCGCCATTTTGAGTTTGAGAAGTTACCTGACTCAATTGGGGATTTGAAGCACTTAAGGTACCTCGTTCTTGCTTTTAACTCGAGGCTTATCATGCTTCCACACTCAACATGCAAGCTTGTGAATCTCCAGTCATTGGATCTTTTTAGATGTATTGGACTCGAAACACTTCCAAAGGATATGCACAAATTAATGAGTCTACGGTATTTGATCCTATCATCGAAAGCCATATCCTTGTCGGATGGAGGCCTATATAGATTGAGCTCTTTACAACACCTAAGGTTGTGGTATTGTCAACATTTGACAACTCTTTCAGAAGGTATTGGAAACCTAAACAGCCTTCGTGTTTTAATGATAATGGGGTGTCCCAAGATTGCTTCTCTTCCAAATGGCATAAAATATCTAACCAACCTTAAGGAATTGAGGATAATTGATTGTAGAAATCTTGATTTGAAAGGATGGGAAGGCTTGTATGGATTGAGAAGCCTCAAGTATTTAGACCTTAGAGCGCTTCCAAAAGTGTTGATTTTCCCTGATGGACTTCACTTTGCTTCAAGCTCTTTGCAGTATTTGAGAATTGAAAGATGTTATAGTTTGATGACGATGCCAAAAAGGTTGCAACACTACTCTCGTCTGTTGAGTCTGAGGTTGATGGGTTGTCCTAATTTGACTACTTTGCCAAGGGACATGCATGCTACTAGATCTCTACAATTGTTAGTTATTGATGGGTGTCCTGAGATATCCAAAAGATGTGAGAAAGATATAGGGAGCGATTGGCATCTCATATCTCACATTCCTGAAATTTGGATTAATCTTCAAGTTATCCAAAAGAAAGCTCCATCATCGCACATGAGTTGATCTTGGCCAGGTACTTGGTTTACTTGTGAATTCTTATGTTTGATTAGCTTAAAGTTGAACTTCAGATCATGTTCTATTATTGCTAAACTTGAATGGGTTAGGCTATGATAGTTGATTCTCCTTTTTTTCGATTTCAATTTATATCCATTGCTATACTTCCTTGTCAACTAGATTTTTTCAGATCTTTGCAATTATATATCTCTGTTTCAGACATTTAATAAATGTTTTAGGGTGTATTTAAGTGGAATGATATGAACCAGTGTAGATGCTTTCTTTTTGGTAAAATATTAATCACAAATCTGTTTGGTTTCCAAGCTACAAAGAGAAAATTAATTAAATAGGTTACATTTAAGTTATGTTTAGTGTGGGAATCAAATTGTTAGGGGGTCCAAGTTTTGGGACTTTGTTTGTTGATTGTTTTTCTTGATACTAGAGTTTAATATTCTTGCAGGATATATTCCCAAGTGTGTGATGGGCTTTCAAGCTTAGCATTCAGGCTATTTTGTAACATTAAAGAATTCCAAGTTCAAATTTCATGAATTATGGTACTCAAAATCTCTCTAAACTTTTGGGTGTGTATATATGATGTATCAAGTGTGGGTCTTGTACGTTATGTAATAAAAACTTACTCAATTTTAACAGGTTTATGTTTTTTTTGGTCGGAGAAATTTAGGGCGAGGAGATGGCGTCTCAGTCTAAGGAAAGGGAAGATCCAAGGGTACTGAGAATTCTTACAAGGAAATTTACATTTGTTTCATCTCAAGGGAGACAAGTGGAGAATCGAACATACGACATGTGAGAATTTAGACTAAAACCGGCATATTAGTTGCCTTTCTTTGACCGAAATGTTTACTGTGTGAACATAAGTAAGAATGTAAGATACCAATATTCTAACCTAACTTAATAAAGTACGATAAGCTAATAGAGACGTGGGTTCACAGGCAGGGCTGTAATCGAACCGAGTCGAGTCGAACTTTGAATTGCTCAAGCTTGGCTCGGTTAAAAATAGACGAACTCGAGTTCGAACGCGAGCTTAGTTCGAGCTTAAAATCTTGTTTGAGTTTGGTTCATTTAAATGTTCATCGAGCTCGATCTTGCTCGCGAACCTCTCATTTAGTTTATTCGATCGAAAGACAAATCTGTGAACAACTCGTTTACTTGATCAATTATACAAGCAAATGAAACTAAAATTTAAACTACGTGTTTTGAGAAACACCACCAAAACTATATAATTTAACATAAACTATATATTGTATATAATATATACTCCATAGTATTGCTTATTTATGAACGTATAATATAGTTTTTCATTGGTGTATAATCGAGCTTTTTCATTAGAATATAATCGAGTTTGCTCATGAACAAACGAGTCTAGTTATCTTGTGCTCATGCTCAGTTCATTTATCTTTCGAGCATTAAAATTGTGCTCAAGCTCGGTTCATTTACAAACCGAGCCGAACACAAATAAGATTTAATCAGATTGAACACCGAATTTCTCACGAACGACTTTGTTCATTTACAACCCTATTCACAGGTGCGTCTGTGTACACATGCATCCCTCGTCCAAATCTAGATGGTTCTATCCTATATCAATTAATTAAAAAAAAAAATAGTAACTCAAGCATGTAATATATGTCAGCTACTTTATTTATTGTCCTCAAATATGATAATTTTTAATAAATCACTCAAATATGTTCTATCCTATATCAATTAATTATCATGTTTCATGTTTTTGTTTATTTAATTTATCTAAAATTCGTACAGGTAGAGATTTCTATCATCAGTAAAGTAGAAATGTTGTCACTACATGTAGTCATGTACTCATGTAGACAGTAGTTTCTCAATAAACAAGTGATGGTAGTAAAATTAAAGAAGGTAAACTACATGTAACAATTTTTAACGTATACATTTTCAATAAAATCACCCACTTCTAATTTGAAATGTTATACTCTGAAAAATAACTAACTTATGATACATGATTTAGTTTACCTCTTTGTATAAGATTTTAATGATATAGGTGTATGGGTAGATTTGTTCCATTTGGATGTTCCATTTTACTTCCATATTATCTTTTCATTTTATTAATATAAAAAGATGAGACAACATAAAAAAAAATAAGGTCTGTTTGGATGTCATATTCTACTAGAAAATTAGTATATATATATATTACTCATCACTTGTACTGTAATTGACACAGCCTCCAATTGTCTCAAATTCCAACTTTCTCGTTCGCCGTCGGTTCTACCACCGGGGCAACGGCTGAGCCACCCATAGCATCCGGCAAGGCAAGGTGGTCACAGGTGAGCCTCATCTATATATGTAAGTTGTTGTTCATTTGATTGTTAATTTCAATTTCTTCTTCTAAGGTCGATTACGCATAATGAGTGTTATTATTTGCTCATCTATTTTTGTTCCTTTGATTGTTGCAAACCTCTTCTTTAGAGCTTGATTACGCATAACTGTTTAGGGATTTAGTTCTAGTGGAGTTGTGAAAAAACTCCATGAATAGAGTGAGACGATCATAACCGTTAATTAACAATTCAACGTCTAAGATTAGATTCTTTTCTCTCCATATCAACTTATATTTTTTTTCTTTCTGATTTTTTTCCGACGGATTCATTAATTTCCTATAGGGTTTTAGTAACTTGACCTATGAGTTATTTATGAACTCCACCGGAACAGCACACACTGTTTAGGTATGATGTTGTGATTCTGTTATATCAAAGAAAACGGATTACAAGATATTATCTAATTCGCTAGGTAGAAATTGAAGTTCGAGGATATATAATAATTGCAATAGGAAGGTCTTGTTTGGTTCAATGAAAAGATCAAGATCACGGGAAATGTGAAATTATGTTTGGTTCAAGATTATTTAATTTTGTATTGAAATAGAAAATATGAATTTTCCATTTAAAACTGTAGGAATAGAACTTACATATATATGTAAGTGCAATTCCTATGATTCGTGGAAATTGTAACTTTCTTAGAAATAAATTGCCACAACTCTAATACAGTATCAACCAAAAATAACAGGAAATAGGGCACCTTTCTGAGAAAGTTGTACTTTTTGTGAAGTTAAGCATGAACCAAATAAGGACTAAGTTTTTGAGACTCGTGTTTGGTGGGCAAAAATTTCGTGGCAAAAATTTCTTGAAATTCTTAGGTGAATCTTTTACAAGTTAAACAAACAAACACCAACTATCTATCTACCAATATTCAAGATTTCGAGACAATCTTCTTTTTTTTGGTGGAATTTCGAGACAATCTTTTAACTTGTGGCTCGTCTCTTTCAGTAATATATGGCAGATCAAGCTTCCGAGCTTGTTGCTCGAATTGTTGAAAATCTTGGATCATTAGCTCTCAAGGAATTGATTTGGATCTCTGGGGTGAATGAGGAGCTTCAAAGGATTAAGGAAACTCTTCTTGTAATTAATGGTGTTCTTCTTGATGCGCAAGAGCACCAATCCACAAGCATGTCCACTAGACACTGGCTTCAGAATCTCAAATCAGTTGCCTATGATATTGAGGATGTGCTCGATCTCATTTCAACTCAAAATTTGGAGCTCAAAGTCAATGGAAGAAGCTTGTTTCGGAAAGTCACTAAATTGTTCACAAATTATGACGTGGCTCGAGAGTTGAAGTTGATTCGTCAGAAGTTGGATGAGATTGAATACAATCGGAGGAGTTACAATTTTGAAGAGCGTCAATGCATAGTTCATGTTGGGACTAATTTGCAAAGAGAGAGCTATTCATATGTCCATGGATTGGATGTTATTGGAAGAGAAGAAGACAAAGGGAGAATTATTAGTTTAATAAGCTCGTCAAGATGTGATTTTGAGGGTTTGTCTGTCATTTCGGTGATTGGAATAGGAGGTATGGGCAAAACAATACTAGCAAGTTTGGTGTTTGATGACCCTTTTGTCGTGGCAAGGTTTGATGTGAGATTATGGGCACATGTCTCAAACAAGTTTGCATTGAAAACTTTGATAGCCAACATTCTCCAAACTTCTACAGGTTTGAATTTCTCACACTTGAGTATGGAATCATTGCAGATGATATTGCGTGAGAAATTAAAAGGACGGTCTTATCTTCTTATTCTAGATGATGTGTGGATTAGAGATCCTAGACAATGGACTGAGTTAAAAGAATTATTAGATGTAGGCTCACCAAGGAGCACATTATAGTTACAACCCGTGAGGAAAGAGTGGCCTCTATCACTGGGACTATGGAACCATATAGGCTAAAAGGCCTCTCTAGTGATCATTGTTGGTCCATATTTGCCAGATGCGCTTTCAAAAAAGGTGAACATGATTCTTTTCCTTTGTTGGTAGAGATTGGGAAGTCAATAGTTCAAAAGTGTCATGGAGTTCCTTTGGCAGCAAAAACTCTAGGTAGCGTGTTGTATGGTGAAAGAGATGATCGCACTTGGAAGAAAATTGAAGAAAGTGACTTGTGGAAGATCGATCAGGGGCCTAATGATATTTTGCCAGCACTAAAACTAAGTTATGATCAGACTCCACACCATCTTAGATCTTGTTTTGCCTTGTGTGCATTTAGAAAAGGTTACCCTTTGTTTCGGACTCACTTGATCAATATGTGGCTAGCACTAGGAATCTTGCAACCAAGAGAAGGTGAAGATGTTGAAGACATTGGAAATGGGTATATGAATGAACTGCTATCAAGGTGTTTTTTTAAATATCCAGGCTATGCCGTGACAAAGAATGTTATCGCACAATTTGGAGAAGTTTTCGATGAATGGAAATTGAATAATATTGCACAAATGTTCAAGAAGGACAAGATTAATGAGAGGAGTGAGTCAATTTCTGAAGATGTTTTCTTAATTGAAAATAAAGTATATTTTGTTAAAATGCATGATTTACTACATGATTTAGCAACATATGTATCGGAGGAGGATACTGTGATCATGAGTTCTAACAAGAAAGCAATATCTCCAAGTGTTAGGTATATTATGTGGGATCATGAGGACTTGTCAAGAAAAGAGTTTCATGTACACCTCTTGGAAGGAAGCAAGGCGAGATCAATTCAATTTGTTCACCCAATGGGTTTAGTGAGTAAATCTTTTCTCACGGGTTTGATATCTAATTTCAAGTGCTTACGTATATTCAACTTTCAGCATTCTGAGTTTGAGAATTTACCCGACTCAATTGGGGATTTAAAGCACTTAAGGTACCTCAATCTTTCTTTTAACTCGAGGCTTATCATGCTTCCACACTCAACATGCAAGCTTGTGAATCTCCAGTCATTGGATGTTTTTAGATGCATTGGACTGGAAACAATTCCAAAGGATATGCACAAATTAATAAGTCTACGGTATTTCAGTCTATCATCGAAAGCCATATGCTTGTTAGATGGAGGCTTATATAGATTGAGCTCTTTGCAGAACCTAAGGTTGTGGTATTGTCAACATTTGGCTACTCTTTCAGAAGATATTGGAAACTTAAAGAGCCTTCGTATTTTGTTGATTATTGGGTGTCCTAAGATTCCTTCTCTTCCAAATGGCATCAAATATCTAACCAACCTTAAGGATTTGAGGACATTTGATTGCGGAAATCTTGATTTGAAAGGATGGGAAGGTTTGTATGGCTTGAGAAGCCTCAAGTATTTAGACCTTAGAGCGCTTCCAAAAGTGTTGATTTTCCCTGATGGACTTGACTCTGCTTCGGGCTCTCTGCAGTATTTGAAAATTGAGCAATGTTGTAGTTTGATGACGATGCCAAAAAGCTTGCAACACTACACTTGTCTTTTGACTCTAAGGTTGATGGGTTGTCCTAATTTGACTGCTTTGCCAAGGGACATGCGTGCTACTAGATCTCTACAGTTGTTAGTTATTGATGGTTGTCCTGAGATATCCAGAAGATGCGAGAAAGATATAGGGAGTGATTGGCATCTCATATCTCACATTCCTGAAATTCGGATCAATCTTCAAGTCATCCAAAAGAAAGCACCATCATCGCACATGAGTTGATCTTGGTCAGGTACTTGTTTTACTTGTGAATTCTTATGTTTGATTAGCTTGAAGTTGAACTTGAGATCATATTCTATTATATTATCGCTAAAATTGAATGGGTTAGGCTGTGGGAGTTGAATGATTCTCCATTATTGTGTATTCCAATTTATATCCATTGCCACTTTTTGGTAAAATAATAGTCTCAAATTGCTAGGGTCAAAGTTTTGGGACTTTATGTGTTTGTTGATTGTTTTTTGTTGATACTATAGCTTAATGTTCTTGCAGGATATGCACCCAAAGTGGGATGGGATTCCAATCATTCAGCTGGATTTGTTAGGTTTTTTCTCTAATATGATGTGTCAAATGTGAGTCTTGCACGTTATGTATAAAAATTTTAGGCTCAGTTTTGACCATATATAATGTGTGAACATTCGTAAGAATGTAAGAAACCAACATAAATTGTGAGTCTTATGCGTAACTTAATTTGGTTTCATTGCGAAACCGGTACCGAAGTCAATAGCTTGAGTGCTTGGTGATTGAATAATTTTTCTTAAAACGTATATTTTTTTTTTATCTTGGGCACTGATCGTGGGAGTCGGATCAGAAACCTTATGGTACTACCATAATGTCTTATCCGCTTGACTAGATGTCCGAAGGCAAACATATATTTTATTTGTGTATATTATATTATGACAATAATAAACTAGACTTGTCAATCGGTACAGGCCGAACGGGTTCGGGTTTGGTCATTTCAGGTTCGGTTTAAATCGGATTCGGTTTCGATTCGGGTCACATGTCAATCGGATCGGGTTGTTGCGGGTTTTCGGTCAGGTCGGGTTGACCAACGGGTCTAAAATATCGTTATTTTTAAAATGTGAAATATGAAAAAAAAACCCTTATATTACGAAACAGAAGTAGTATTGATGAGTCGTTATGTATTATTTGAATTATCGCTTATAGGAAGACACTATATAAATTTCCAAAAGAAGAAGAAAAAAAATAGTCAATTTTTAAAGTATAAAATTTCAATACAACCACCCACTATTTTCTAATTTGAAATATTTATACCCTGACCAATAACTAATTCATGATACATGATATAGTTTAATTTTTCTTGTTCGTGACATGATATAGTTTAATTATACACCAATTATATAGGTGTATGAGTAGATTTGTCCTATTTAAATGTGTTCCATGATTTACCTATTTTGACCAAACAAAAATGTTCAATACTATTGACTTTCCATTTTATTAATATTAGAAAAATGAGATAGATAATAAAAAAAAAGGTCTGTTTGGATGTCATATTCAATCGTATGAGAAAAATTAGAAAAGTTGACTTTTGTTGTTGCCATTCTAGACTTCTAGTAGTGTAAATACTCATCACCTCTACCGTAAGTGACCCAATACTTGTTCAGACTCAGCCTCCGAATTTCTCAATTTCCAACATTCTCGTACGCCGGCGCTTCTACCACCGGGGCAACGGCTGAGCCACCCATAGCATCCGGCGGCAAGGCAAGGTGGTGACTGGTTAGCCTCATCTATATTACTCTTCCTTTAATTTGATTGTTGCAATTTCTTCTTCAAAGCTCATCATGCATATAATCTGAATTTTAACATCAAAATTTTATCTACGAAAAGCATATGATATTGTACTAGCTTGTTGAAAACTTCTTCTTTCGGTGAATTTACTAGCTAGTTAACCAAATTAACAAGAACTCTTTGTCTGTCTGTCTATCTATCTATCTATCTATCTATCTAGATTTGAGATTTTTTGACAATCGGCTTGAGTGTTTGCAATAACAATCTTCTAATTTGTGGATCATCTCTTTCTATCAGTAATATATGGCTGATCAAGCTTCTGAGCTTGTTGCTAGAATTGTTGAAAATCTTGGATCATTAGCTCTCAAGGAATTCAATTGGATCTATGGGGTGAATGAGGATCTTCAAAGGATTAAGGAAACCCTTCTTGTAATTAATGGTGTTCTTCTTGATGCGCAAGAGCACCAAGCCAAAAGCATGTCCACCAGACACTGGCTTCAGAATCTCAAATCAGTTGCTTATGATATTGAGGATGTGCTCGATCTCATTTCAACTCAGAATTTGGAGCTCAAAGTCAATGGAAGAAGCCTGATTCGAAAAATCACTAAATTATTCACAAATTATGATGTGGCTCAAGAGTTGAGAGTGATTCGTCACAAGTTGAATGAGATTGAATACAATCGGAGGAGTTACAATTTTGAAGAGCGGCGCAACATTCCTCTTCATGTTGGGGCAGTAGTGCAAAGAGAGAGCTATTCGTATGTGCGTGGATCGGATGTTATTGGAAGAAAAGAAGCTCGTCAAGCTCTGATTTTGAGGGCTTATCTGTCATTCCAGTGATTGGAATAGGAGGTATGGGTAAATCAACTCTAGCAAGTTTGGTGTTTAATGACACTTCTGTTGTGGCCATGTTTGATTTAAGATTATGGGCTCATGTCTCCAACAAATTTGCATTGAAATCTTTGATAGCCAACATTCTCCAAACTTCTACGCGTTTGGATTTCTCACACTTGAATATGGAATCATTGCAAATGATATTGCGTGAGAAACTAGAAGGTCGGTCTTATCTTCTTATTCTAGATGATGTGTGGATTAGAGATCCTAGACAATGGATTGAGATAAAAGAGTTATTAGATGTAGGCTCGCCAAGGAGCACTGTTATAGTGACAACCCGTGAGGAAAGGGTGGCCTCTATCACTGGGACCATGGAACCATATAGGCTAAAAGGCCTCTCTAGTGATCATTGTTGGTCCATATTTGCCAGATGTGCTTTCAATAAAGGTGAACAAGATTCTTTTCCTTTGTTGGTAGAGATTGGGAAGTCAATAGTTCAAAAGTGTCAAGGAGTTCCTTTGGCAGCAAAAACTTTAGGTAGCGTGTTGTATGGTGAAAGAGATGATCGCACTTGGAAGCGAATTGAAGAAAGTGACTTGTGGAAGATTGATCAAGGGCCTAATGATATTTTGCCAGCATTAAAACTAAGTTATGATCAGACTCCATACCATCTTAGATCTTGTTTTGCTTTGTGTGCATTTAAAAAAGGTCTTCCTTTGTTTAGGACTCACTTGGTTAATATGTGGTTGGCACTGGGAATCTTGCAACCAAGAGGGGGTGAAGATGTTGAAGACATTGGAAATGGGTATGTGAATGAACTGCTATCAAGGTCTTTTTTTAAATATCCAGGCTATGATGTGACAAAGAATGTTATCGCACAATTTGGAGAAGTATTTGATGAATGGAAATTGAATAATATTGCACAAATGTTCAAGAACGACAAGATTAATGAGAGGAGTGAGTCAATTTCTGAAGATGTTTTCTTAATTGATGATAAAGTATTTTTTGTTGAAATGCATGATTTATTACATGATTTAGCAGCATATGTATCGAATGAGGATACTGTCATCATGAGCTCTGAAAAGAAAGCAATATCTCCAAGTGTTAGATATATTATGTGGGATCATGAGGACTTGTCAAGAAAAGAGTTCCCTGCACACCTCCTGGAAGGAAGCAAGGCGAGATCATTTCAATTTGTTCAACCATTGGGTTTAGTAAGTATATCTTTTCTCACAGGTTTGATATCTAATTTGAAGTGCTTACGTATCCTCAACCTTCGCCATTTTGAGTTTGAGAAGTTACCTGACTCAATTGGGGATTTAAAGCACTTGAGGTACCTCAATCTTGCTTTTAACTCGAGGCTTATCATGCTTCCACACTCAACATGCAAGCTTGTGAATCTTCAGTCATTGGATCTTTTTAGATGTATTGGACTCGAAACACTTCCAAAGGATATGCACAAATTAATGAGTCTACGGTATTTGATCCTATCATCGAAAGCCATATCCTTGTCGGAAGGAGGCCTATATAGATTGAGCTCTTTGCAAAACCTAAAGTTGTGGTATTGTCAACATTTGACTTCTCTTTCAGAAGGTATTGGAAACTTAAAGAGCCTTCGTGTTTTGATGATAAATGAATGTCCCAAGATTGCTTCTCTTCCAAATGGCATCAAATATCTAACCAACCTTAAGGAATTGAGGATACTTGATTGTAGAAATCTTGATTTGAATGGATGGGAAGGTTTGTATGGATTGATAAGCCTCAAGTATTTAGACCTTAGAGCACTTCCAAAAGTGTTGATTTTCCCTGATGGACTTCACTTTGCTTCAAGCTCTTTGCAGTATTTGAGAATTGAAAGATGTTGTAGTTTGATGACGATGCCAAAAAGGTTGCAACACTACTCTCGTCTATTGAGTCTGAGTTTGATGGGTTGTCCTAATTTGACTTCTTTGCCAAGGGACATGCATGCTACTAGATCTCTACAATTGTTAGTTATTGATGGTTGTCCTGAGATATCCAGAAGATGCGAGAAAGATATAGGGAGTGATTGGTTTCTCATATCTCACATTCCTGAAATTCGTATTGATCATCAAATCATCCAAAAGAAAGCTCCATCGTCGCACATGGGTTGATCTTGATCAGGTACTTGTTTTACTTGTGAAATTTTGTGTTTGATTAGCTAGAAGTTGAACTTCAGATCATGTTCTGCTGCCCAACTTCTAATGTGAACTTGTGCTTATATAGTCACAACTAATTGGGAAATTTTATTGTCTAATTCATATTATAGCTAGAGTTATTATACTTGTTACCTAAAATTTCTTAGATATTATTTGATGTCATGCTATTTTTATGTAATGATATGAAGCTTTAGAGACCTTTAGTAAATGTTTTAGGGTCAATTTAATAAGTTAGAATGATATGAAATTGATTCAGGTGTTTACCTTGAGGTAAAAGAGAGAATAAATGGGTCATATTTAGTTTGGAAATTAAATTGGTTATGACTATCTGTTGAGTTTATAAAATGTTTTTCTTGCAGGATTCCCAAGTTCAGCTGGATTTGATGAACAGTTTGTTCATTCTATATATCTTCAAATTTTCATATTTAAGAGCACTCAAATATGTCTGAAACTATGGCTGTAAATCTGTAATGATGTATATCAGTTTCGGGTCTTCACATTATTATGACTCGATCAATGAACATATTTACTGTCTTTCGATTTTAGATTAAACTCATTTTGTTTTACCTTTTTTGGCATCAAGGGTCACTATTCAATTTTGCCCAAATTTAATCATGGAGGCATACAAATTAATTTTTTTTTTTTTTTTGAGAAGACAAATTAATTTTTCAATAGAACATTTTTAAGACAATGATACAAAAGAAGTTGTTAGTGTATACGATTCATGTTCTTCGTGTTAGTTCATTTAACCAACTAATTTGAGCAAGGGGTGGATTGTGGATTAAAGTTGTGTAATTCATCTTAAAATAGGTTTATTACGAAACTCTTTTTAACATTAAAGTATCAATTTTTTTCAATAAAATAGTATGAATTTTCCATGTATCGTGTTTATTTAATATGTATAATTGTTTCAAAAAGTGTTCATAATATGTTGCTATAAGTTTAAAACTATTTTAAATACAATATTATTGAGTGTTGAAAGCGTACTTTTGATTAAATAATGTAATATTTTATATAACTATTTCATATAAGGTCGTATATTTCTTGGTACCAATAATATTACGAGCTTTGCAAGCATATTCCCAAGAATGAGAACAAATTGGCGTGTGATCGAGGGGAATTTATTCTCTTTGATTCGCCAAGATGATGATCTCCGGTAATAATTAATTTTACGGTTTTTCTATGATGTGTCTCATGACATATAATAAATATACTTGATTTGAAAATTAAAGCTTAAAGAAAATAATGGAGGTTCTTTTATCTGTCGTCTGATTCGACCGGCAAGAGCCGTTCTACGTCCGAATCGAATATTGTAGAGGTCTTTAATAAAGGCGATCCACCATTTAAATATTTTTATAATGTGCTTTATGAACACATTATAGAAAATTGCCAATCTTATTAGAACCAACAAATATGATATTACGAAATAGCAATCAATAGTTGGTCTAGTGGAATGAGGCGTTAAATTTTCTTAAGCGTTTTTTTTCAAGTATTTGGGTTCGACAGTTCAAATCTCCTTGACATCTTATTTGAAGAAACTAAATTGAAAGAATCGTCCCTATCAAGAGCTTCTACAGAATTTGGTCCGAACCTAAAACAACTTTGAGGCAAGAGATAAAAAAAACAATAACAATTACTGTACTAAATAAAACGGATTATAGCCCAACTATTTTCAACCAAACAAAAGGCATGTCTCCATTAACAACGAGTTTTACCAAACTCTACTTAAAAGTCCACGAAAACCACTAATCATTCGAGATCGGATGTTCACACCCACACACATGCAAAGACACCACCACCAACCCACCTATCTCACACACCGTCCACACAATAGAATATATGAAGATTAATTAGTTAGAGTGCAATTATGATTAATCCAACCCACCCTTCTACTGAATTCTAGGAGGGTAAAAAAGGCAAGCTATGAAGAGAAAGTAACGTCTTTATCTTCAATAACAATTAAATAATGTACATTCCAAACCTACCCTCTTTTGCCTTTAAAAAAATGGCACCAATCATAGGTATATACTTGATCAAAGTTTTCCATGTGTTGAAAAACGTTTTTATTCTAATCAATTTTGTTGAATCTTCGAAAGTATAAGAAAAGGTGTGAAGATTAGGCTCTGTTCGGCAGTAGCGGAATGGGAGCGGATTCAGCTAGCTGGAGCGGAATTTTGAGCGGATTCAAGAAGCTCCGCCTCACAAGTTTCTTCCCATTCCGCTAGCTGAATGGGTAAAAAAGATCCAGCTACAAAATGTCGAACGGAGCCTAAGAATACATGGAAACTAGACGGAACACATCACTTTCAAACTTCTTTATATAACAAATGAAATATCATTGTTAATTATCTATATACAAGTTGGTGATTTATGTTGAAAAGAATGTGGGTTCACACATGCATAGTATGCACTAGCACATCAAATGATGTTGATGTTTAAACCAACAAAATTATGAACAATGGGCATCGCCGCCCTTATATTTCAAGTACCAAAACTTGACTATTCATGTCGGCAAGCAATGGCTGCCCAAACACACACTTAAGGGCTAAGGCTATGAGCTAGTCACTACTTACCACCAAACACAAATGCAATGTTAATTAGGTGCATGTATAATGATAACAAAACACCATCAAGCTACTTCTTTTGGAATGTCATTAGGGATTTGGTGGTGCTAGCTTGTTACCTATTTAATGGGTTATTTTAGCCTTAATGCAAACTCTCACCAATTCACCATATCTTTTTTTTATATCTTATTTAGTTATTTTATAGGGTTTATATTTTTATGAAAGGGTGGATTGAGTTTTTTTACTCTTAACTCTATGAAAACAACACTCGCATGCCTCCCACCACCATTCATTCCACCACCATTCATTCCAACTACCATCATCAACAAAAGCCAGCTCCATATAATTGCAATACTAACTACCAGTTTTAATCCAATTAGACATTTTAGTTGCATTATTGAATGCAAATTCCTTTCCTCACCAAATAAAAAATAAAAAATAAAAAACTCTTCCTTATTTTCATGGACTATTAGCAATAAAAAAAAACACATAAACATATCTCCATAAGATCCGAGATCCTGTTTTCCCCAAATAGGAAATTATAATGCAATATCCTATTACAAATCCATGAAATATTGAAGTGTCATAATCTCTATCAAACTAAAAAGGGGAAATGAAGAAAAATCCAAGTAGGGCTAGAAGCCATTTCCTCAACATTCAACAACAATCACAGGAAATTCAAAGTTGAACCATATAAATTTTATTTCTATCATTATTAGTATTACTAAAAAAATCCCATTTTTCTTACATTGGGAAACAGGGTATGTCATTATGAAGATGCACAATTTTTTTTCCCTGTGCAAGCACTAGGTACAGGTTCAGGAATCCAACACAAATATTGACCAAACAATCAACATGGGAGAAGGGTTCGTATCAGGACTCTCCTTTACAAAAAGGGAACCTCCCTTCGGTCTCAGTATGAACCATTTCGTTTTGACTTCAAATATACTAGATTAGGGGAAAAAATGCTTTCCAAAGGCTTGAGTTCAGAATTGACCTCTTTGTTACGTGAATGAAATGAACCTCAAAACTATATCTCTAGAATGTTGAAGCCGTGCAAATGGAGCATCAGTAGGAGAAAGCGTAAGAAACCAGTTCATGAGGATTTATCTTCGTCCATTTGCCCAGTTCCGGTTGAAATTACCAGATTTGTTGTGTGAATTTCTCTTAGCAAGACCTTGCCTAGGTAGATCATGCAACTCCACGACTTGTATTGTCCTCTGCTTCTTGGCTGTGTACCAGAAGAAACAAGTGATGACTCAAAAGTCAATTTTATCTCATACAAAAAATTAAGATCCATCAAACGGATCAATAAAGGATTGATAAATGTTGCATACCATTATCAGCTTCTTGATATCTTTCTTGAAGCCTTCTTTTTGCAGCTTCTAGCTTTTCTTTGACAGTATCTTCATTTGAACACCTTATTTTCTGAACATGCAAGAAAGTTGATGATAAATTCAAAGCCCAAAGTTCAAACTTATCAATTTTGCAGCAGTAGAGTTTAGTGATTGACTCATTTACCTCTGACTGAATGGACGGCCTCCTTGGGATGTCAGGTTTATCTGATTTCTTTTGGAGCTTTTGTACTGAGTCCCCATTAGGCTGTACTGGTCTACCTGGTCCAGATGCTGTAGTCAAAGGCTTATTACTCGGTTTTGGAACAGATTCATGTTTCCTTAGTGGTAGAACCTTGTCTTCTTTGGTCAAGATAACTTCCTCTTTAGAAGGTTCTTTTTGTAAGGCGACATCCGGCTTGACTACAGGAGGTCTTCTTCCAGGTCTCTGGTTTTTGTTGAATTCCCCGCTATTTTGAAGATCTAAAACAACATTCACCAATCAAAATCATGATTTCTAACAATGGGGAATCCGAAAATAAGAGCTAAAAAGATATTTAACAAAAGCATTAAGAAAGGCTAGTTTCACTCACTTCCCAAGTCGTCCATGCCATCAAAGAACTTCATGTAAAGTCAAAACCCACAACAAATAGAAAGATTAAGTTAGTATTTACAGGCCAAACAACCTTCAAACTAACTTTAATTCCCACAAGGCAGAGTCTGAACACTTCTATACCTGGGAAAAATCCATATTCGTTGTAGTGAAGAAAGCACAATCATCCATTGGAGGAGATGGAAGCCCTTCTTCATCATCAACAACAGATGGATTGACAGAATCAGGTGTAGCTTTTTCAGAACCTGTCATAGAGAACAGGCATTGCAAATGAATTAAGTTTCATATAAGAGGATAAGAAATATGAATTTTCTATTTACAACAGAAGCCTGAATATAATTGCTTAGGCTCTACCTGGAGGATCTCTAGGATCTTGCACGGTTTCTATATATTCATCTGCAATAGTCTTCCATTCCCTAGTACCACGAAAAGAACATAAAATAAGTTCCATGGCAGCTTGAGACAAAACCCACTATCAGACTCAATCATCACAAAGGAAGTAGCAACAAGTTCAGTTTATAATTCACAACTGGTGTAAAGTTTAACACTCATATAGTCATATCAGGAAAACTCAACAAGTTCACTATTTTCTCATACTCATGTAAAGTTCCTTATTTATAGAAAGGATAAATTATCAGCTCATGAAACCATCACAATAATTTCTTGGTATTAATTGCATTGCATCAAGCAGAAAAAGGCATAATTTTAACAGCTCATTTAACTACCATATCTGTAAGCTTACTAATTTCATTCATCATGACAAATAATTCATCAGCAAAGATGATAAAAAGCCATAAAACAATATTCAACCAATAGAGAGTTCCTTACGCAATCAGTTCGCGAACAAGATGGCGGATCTGCCTTTCACCATGTCTCTTAAGGCCATTAACAATCTTTCCAATCTTTGTTGCCTGAAAATAAATCATTTCCAGCACTCAGAGTCTCAATTCAAATACTTCCCCGAATGTTAAAAACAAGCATTTGATCCTCAGAAGGGTAATCAAATCGAACCCTCAAGACATCAAATGTCAGTCGCATTAGCTGCAGCCTCCTCAACGATTCAAATATCACTGAATCAGACTGCCATATGATACAAGAAAAAAAAAACTCATCAGGATAAAGGAAACTCCAATACAGACAGCATGTAAAAACAAAATTCATGACTTGAAAAGAATCCTAATAGCAACTAGATGACTTGAAAAGAACCCTTAATTAACTTTTCATCTGAGCAATCAACAGGATTATGCACTTAAATCACCAAATTCAACCAAATTAGCATCTTTCCAGGGAAAAAAAACAAGTGTAAAGGGAAACAAAGGTGTAGACCTCATCTTCAAAGTTTGCCAAAACCTCCTTAATCCTCAAAACCTCTTGCAAAGCCAAATCCTGCTCTTCAATCTCGTCCGTTAGAGCCTCAGCTTCACCATAGCTGTAATTGCTCAACGGATTCAAATTCACATCATTCTGATCATCCCTGACACTATTAGCCTTGCTCTCTTTGCTCCCACCGGGTGCATCAAACTGAGCATGAACGCCTCTTCCGCCCTCGTCAAACTTGGGCGCCGATAACTCGACCTGGTCACACTGACTGCACCGAGTTAACCTAGCCGAGAACAGAACTTCCGCGATTCGATCTCTTCTCAATTTGAATTCCTTGGGACAATCGGAAGCCGCCACGATTATCCCCCTCTCGATGATTTCAAAGATATCGGCGTTCGCCTTCCGAAAATACTCTCTCCATCCGTCGATCCCGTCCAATAGGGCCGACATGATCGGATTAACCGAGAATCCTTCAGATCGAAGGAACGAACGCGTTACGAATTGGAAAACAAAATATGAAACCTAGAAACTCAAACGCGTATTTGAGTGCAATTGATTGATTCCACTGATCGGAAAATCGTCGAAAATAGGGTCGATTGCGACCACAAATTTTTAACCGAAAGCCAAAACAAAATCAAACCGATGACAGATGATGAGAAAGAAGAACTAGATTGAAATCGCGTAGATACTGAAACTGTTAGCGTAAATCTGTTACGTCAGGGGGATAAGATTGAAGGGGGAAAAAGCGAATCGAGAAAGAATAACACGGAGATAAGTTGGTCGCGTACAAAATTTTGTGATTGGATGAAATTTCGGGAAAACTTTTCCGGGAAAATCCGCCTGCTTTTGTACAGTAATATTTATATTTTGGTAATGAATTACCGAAACAAAATTGGATATGTGGCGGAATGGGATTTTGGATTATGAAATATAAATTAAATTTTGTTATAAAAGGAAATAATAAAACGAATATGCTTTGTCGCTTATCTATCTCTTTCTCTCTCCGTTATTATCTAGATTTAATTCTTGATTTTCTATGTAGAAAGAAAGAAGGAAGAAAGGAAGACCTAATTTTGCACGGCAGGAAATAAGGTAGTGTGAGGCAGGTGACCAACAAATGCAAGCAAAAATAAATAAATAAATAAATGATTTTTAAAAAAAAAATATTAAAATAGGAGTACAAACTATTTTATTTCTTAATTTAGGCTCGGTCAAAACCGAACCGAACCGAGGAAAACCGAATTAGGAAATTTCCGGAACCGAGGACCGAACCGAATAAGCTCGGTTCGGTTTGGTTCAGGTAGGAACCGAAGTAACCGATTGGGTAAAAACCGACCCAAAATATAGAACTGAATACCTTAAACTGAATTAGAACCGAACCAATTTTTGACCCGAACCGAATTATAACCGAACCCAAACCGAACTAGAACCGATTTACCCAAAACCGAACTCAAAACCAGCAATAATACAACTCAAAACCTGCAAAATGATTCCATGTAGTTTAGCGGATCGAGGAGGCGAGCTGTGGCCGAGAGGATCGAGGATGGCGGACTCAGTCACGACTCGCGAGAGAGAGGGCGAGCCAGAGGACTCGAGGGCGGAGAGGGCCGAGGGCGAGAGGACTCGAGGCTCGAGCAATCGAGCGTGAGAGCGAACCGAGAATGAGAACTGGTGTGCGGACTCGAGGGCGAGAAAGAACTTCTCTTAAATTGGGTTAGGTTTGTGGGGTGTGGTGTACTGGTACTGGTGTGCGGCGCTTTTCAGTTTTCACTGAGTAATGAAAATGGAGAATTTTAGGGTTTCTCACTTTCTCCAGGTAACTTAACTCACATAAGTATTTTTATTTTTAATTTTATATATTAAAATATATCGGTTTACCCGAACTGAACCGAAAACCGAACCGAAAACCAAACTATCCAAAATCTTAAACCGAGGACCGAACCGAAGTACCTTGGATCGGTTCGGTTCGGTTTGATTTTCAGGTAAAAACCAAATTACCCGAAGCAATGAACCGCCCTAGTTAAAATAAATAAAGAAAAAGGACTTGATTTTGGTTGAAATATCGCCCTTTTTTTGGTTGAAATTATATTAAAAATGAAGAGCAAATTCGCTTGGAAAATCCGGGAATTTTTTTTCTGTGGGTTGAGAGAAACAGAAAAGAAGGGTAGTTTTGTATTCACTTGAGAAAAAACAACAATCAAAAGAACAAAAAATTGCCCCCACTCTCTCTTTCCGGCTCTTAACACTTAATGCCCTAATTACAGTAATTAATTAATGTGATTTGAACTGTTGCGCACGAGTATTAAGGGAAAAAATGGTGGATAGAGAGAGAACAATGAAAAAGGGAGACAATGAAAATAAAGTATGGTTTGTTGACATAAGTTAAAATACTCTCTCTAATCGAAAACAAGTGTTATTTTAGTATTTAAATTTTTGATTAACTTAATATTTTTAAAAAATAATTAGATAAAAATAAGATATGTGAATTGTTATTAAAATTTACTTAGTATATTTCATATTCCTTCATTCATTTTTTTTGGTCAAGGCTATTGTTCAATGAAATCGAAACAGAAATGTAATGGTAATACCTGGAAGTGCTATCTGCTTAACTAGACGTCTGAAAATTAACTTCTTTATATACTCTGTTCCATAATGTTTGTCCTGTTTTTTTTTTCGTCGTCCCAAAATATTTGTCCACTTTCCTTTTATATATAATCTATATCATTATTACAATATCGGTTTTTCTATCCTATGCCCTAAGGGCATAGGTTAAGTTTTCCATTTTAAGGAACTAAAACCCTATATGGAAACTAATAAACCCTTTGTAAAAAATGATTAATCTTAAATAAATACAATTTAACAAATTGTTTCTATTTTGAGGATCTTAACCTATGCCCCAAGGGCATAGGTTAGAAAAATCGTTACAATATTACTCTCATTCAATATCAACTTTATTCATATTATTCAATACCTTTTTTAATTATTTCCTTTTTTCTTTTCTTTCTTCTCATCTTTATCCATCAACATCACACACTCTCTCATTTCTATTGGCTACTTTTTCTTCACTTTATTTTCTTAATTTGTATAAAAACCGTCATTTAGGACGAACATTATGGGACGGAGAGAGTATATTATTTAATGAGGGACCAACCTTTGTGATAAACCCTGGTTCGTGAATTAGTTGATAATATAAAGCATATAAACCATGTAAATCGGCTTGTGTCGATTGGCTCGACAAAAAAAATGTTCACCCAAATAAAAAAGCAAATAATACCATATTTATTACTCGTAGTTTGTTTGTTTTATGAAAGGAAACTAGTTTGTTTATTTTAAGTTGTTGTACGTGCCCAATTGTCCATATATGTGTACAAAGAATACCATATTCATGTGAGAAAAATTTGTATCAAAATGAAGCTGGCAGAATAATTCTGCGTGGCCAGCAACCGTTCAATTTCCTTGTTTTGTCATCTCTCTTTTCCGGGCTCGAAGTTTGGTATTTTTTGAAGGAAACCTTTAAATTATAGCACAATAATACATATTTCTTTTAGTTATAATTCGACCCAAAAAAAATTCCCACGATTGTATGTTGTGGACTTGTAGTACAAAAACCCAAAAAAAAAAAAACTACAAAAGAATAAAGAAATGGAATTAATAATATCAGCCGTGAGTTTGCACTTAATTTTTTTGTATTTGCAATGTGTTTAACATGAAAGCCAGCACTAGCTCCATTAAATTACGCTTAAACAAAGTGGTACCGAAAAGTATCGATACAAAGTCAAGCAAAGCATGCAATAAAGATCTTAGTCAAAGAGTCGTCATATACTCGTATATATGTATGTTTTAATAACAAAAAAACTATTACCCTCTTTTAGAGTCGTATGCTATCGTATTGTATATTGGAAAGTCAAAAGCAAATGGGTGGGCAACTACCTTGAAAATGCAAGGAAAGTAAGATTAATTGAATTAGTATATACTAGTGTCCATCCAATTTTCAGAAGTCAAAATATATGACCCTTTCAAGTTTTTAACTCGATCGATAGAAAACCCTAGAAACCTTGAAAAACGTACTACTTGGAAATGTTCTTTGATTTAACCGGCAAAGGGAAATATGTGTATTATGTAACCATAACATTTAACTTGTACACATAGTACTATAAAACTATAGAGATAATTAGATAAATATCTCACCAAGCAACAAAAAGATCTTCTTAGATCTTAATTACGTACATTACTAGGTCGTAGTACATAACAACATTTATTCATGGTATAATGTTTACTCGACTTGTTAGATAATTAGTGTGTAGGGCTTTATCCTGTCATAAATTAATGCTAGTGGCTTTAACCCTTACATTCTTGATGTGGGGAGTCAATCCATACATGCACAAATCTTAATTGTGGTCAATTGAATTGTACTCAATATCAATATGAATAAACACTTATATCATAGCACTCCAAACTGGATGATATTATAATTATATTATTACATTTTACTGTTGAGAATATGCATTCCTACATCTAAAAGTGGAGATTAAACAAGACCACTATATAAGTTCATGAACTACTCCTTCTATTGTCAATTGATTTTAGGATGAAACATTTTGAACTTGAATGTTGAGCCCAACACGCAAACACACACGGACAATCGTGTGCACCCCTCACGTTAACGGACCTACAAATGAAGGCCCTTTCATATACTTATAATTATGATGATGATTATGGATTCATCATGGTGGGATACTTCAATTTTAACTTGGTAGCTGAACTGATCTGATATTCTTAGATGGAGACTGGGCCAGTTTCTGGGCCTATATCTTGCCCAAGATTTATATTTAGTGGGCTTGGGCCCTTATGACGGCGTCACACATTTAGATTACGTTGAAATCTCAACCATTTAAATTTTTAAAAAAATGATATGATGAGGTATAAGCATATGGAATATTATGGGCGGTTTCATGCCACAAGTGGCAAATGAATCAGTGAATCGTAACACGCAGCGTCCCTAGGCTTCTTGTGTGCGTTGTTTTTTGTTTTGGCTCTTTACTTGTTTGTTTCACTAATTGAAATACCCATGGTATTTAGTGCCTTGTAGCAACTATATTATGATATATCCACTTAGCAATTTAAATAAGAAAGAATTCCAATATTTAGTGATTAACTAAATTGAAAACTTAGGCAAGTATCTTGTAGCCCATCGGTTTGAATTAGTTAAATATATACTAGAATGCAAAATTGTAGTTCACTTTGGGTTCCTTGGTGAATCTGACTAAGGAGCACACAATTCCTCACTTAACACTTGATACCGCCGGACCCCACATTCGATCTAAGCGGGCACCGCGCACTATATACAACAACAACAACATCTATCCAGGTGGAATCCGGTATGAACGGATATAAGGGGTCTAGATATAAGCACCCTCCCAACTCAAAGTTGGAAGGGTATTTAAGAAGAGTCCAAAGCAAAAGGACAAGAAAAAGGAGAGAAAAAACTAGAAAGTGAGAACGAAAAAGTGCGCTAGTAAAACTCCGGAAACGGTAACAGGGAAACTAAAACAAAGAGAGAAAAAGGGCCGGAAACTCCCTTCAGGTCTTCCCGACTACCGCTCTGTCACTGTGATCTTCTCACGCCATTGGTCCCTACACAAAGTCATATCTGCTAAGACTGCCAGAAAAGATAAGGTTTTGTTTTATGACTTCTTTCCAACATACTCTTCTTTGGCCTGCCTCTTTCCCCATGAAAGTCGCTATCCACCAACCTTCTAATTTTCTGAACCGGGACCTCTGGTTGTCTCCTCTGTATGTGCTCACTATACTATATATATATATAGTCAGCATCGCTATATTAGTATATAATATATTTGTACACTCAAATTCCGTCACAAACTTTCTTACACAAGTGAATTGCAAACAAAACTAGTGAGTTAAAATATTTATTATTTGAGGAATTGAATATGGCTGAGAAAGCGGCGGCGTACACGGCGGAGCCGTGGCAGAGCCTGGAGGGGAAGGTGGTGATGGTCACCGGCGCCTCGTCGGGCCTCGGCTTCGAGTTCTGCGTTGACCTTGCCAAGGCCGGTTGCAAGCTCGTTGCCGCGGCTCGACGCACGGACCGGCTCGAAGGCCTCTGCCTCCGAATCAACCAACCCTCCTCCCCCGAGTCCGCCGTGAGAGCGGTTGCCGTCAAGCTTGACGTCATGGCTGACGGCAAGAGCATCGAAGCCGCCGTTAAGAAGGCTTGGGACGCCTTCGGCCACATTGACGCCCTCGTCAATAACGCCGGAGTCAGAGGTTATATATGCTTATCAACTTGTACAATTTTATTGGTTATATTTGTTCATTAAATTAAATTTTTATTGATGAGATCGTACAACCATATTAGAGATTATTTTAATCTTTAAGGCCCGTTTGGTTTTAGATTTGGAAAGAAAACAGTTAAGAGAATGTATTTAGTGTAATTTTAGTTTATGATTTATTGATAAAAGTAATAATTATTATTATTTTTTTTCTCATTTTTCATTTAAAATTTGAGTCAATTCTCCTCATTCTTTTTCTTTATTTTAACACGAGTAAGCATATTTTTTATTCTCCTCTAATCATTTCCCTTCTCTCTCTCTAGATCCAAAAAAAAGAGGATCAACACTAGGACTCTTCCATATAAATTTGTTTCCTTTCCATATTTTTATACCAAACGGGCCCTAAAAGTAATTAGTGTAATGAAAATGATCGTATAACTATGTGGTTTACTAACGTTGTGTTGATTACGTCCATAGGTAAAGAAATTAATTTTTTTATTACGGAAACTAAGAGAACAGATTATGATATTAAGGTATTTTATGAGTCTATAAACTTTATAAAATCCTAATCAGATTATGGGTCGTACGTAAGTTCAAAACAGATCACAATAGAGCTCATAATGAAAAATATAGCACACTTTTTTGACGGGTGGATGTTGCCCCTAACCCCGTCATGGACACATGCATCACCCCCTAGCTAGACCCTTGAATCACTTCCCGATCAGGTGCTATTTAAAATAAAAAGTTGGATCATGTTATATTCTTGAATGCAGGAACCATAAAATCTCCACTAGATATATCGGAGGAAGAGTGGAACAAGACAATTCGAACAAATATAACGGGAACTTGGTTGGTGTCAAAATGTGTAGCTAAGAAAATGCGTGATGCTAAACTCGGAGGCTCCATCATCAACGTATCTTCGATCGTAGGCCTTAGCAGGGGCCAGTTGCCAGGGGCTATTGCTTACGTGGCTTCTAAATCCGCCGTTAACGGCATCACCAAGGTAATGTGATAATGACATTTATGGTTTGTCTAGATTGATTATGAATACTATTAGCACTAAAAAAGTATCATATTTAAAGTTATTTAAACTTCGAAAATTTAGGCTATTTTTCGCAATCACTCTTGAGATGTTATTTTTGGAGATTTTCCCAATTAAAAGTTGTTATGTTGAATTGCGACGAAGTAAAATATGGGGTGTGTATGTATACAGGCGATGGCGCTTGAGTTGGGGCCGTATAATATAAGGGTGAATGCAATAGCGCCAGGAATATTCAAATCGGAGATAACTCAAGGTCTGATGGCGAAAAAGTGGCTACATAACGTGGAGAAGAAGATCGTGCCTCTAAGAGATCATGGCACGACAGATCCAGCGCTAACGTCGGTGGTGAGATATTTGATCCATGATTCTTCTGGCTATGTCTCCGGAAATGTATATGTTGTCGACTCTGGTGCCACTTTGCCTGGTGTCCCTATCTTCTCTTCCCTTTAATAAGTGATCTTCTACTTTTTTTGGTCGAAATAAGTGATCTTCTTTTTGCATGTTCTTTGTCTTAGTTTTTGGTACTTATATTTTGACCTTTTTTGTTCACTTTACCATTTTTTTTGTATCTATCCAAAATATTCTCTCAACTTGTTCAAATAAAGGGATCCTCGCAAGACTCGAACTTCAGACGTAGACGTTTGATGGAGTAAAGCTTCTCCGATAAACTGGGGTGGCCATGACCAAAAAAAATATTCTAATTTCTCAATTCTATATTGAACTTTGGATGGGGGGCTAAAAATGAATCCAGAAAACTAGATCCAAATGGGATCAAGCTTCGTGACTTCTACGTTTGTCTGTGTGGATCAAGCTTGTATTAAAAGCTTACAAGTTACAAGTATCGATCAAACCTTGAAGGTCACAAGTTCTAAATTAATTACGGCATTTGGTGAATATAAAATTTTGCGTGAATGAAGATTTTTCCGCCTAACAACCTCGCGGTTTGAACACCCGGGCCCCACGGTCTTAAATACGCAGTCGTTTTAGCATCTCAATTCATTCGCGATCTCTACCGACTTTTCTTTCGAGGATTTCGCTTCCGCGACTGGAAGATGGCGGATCAGACGGCGGAGCCATGGCGGAGTCTGGACGGGAAGGTGGTGATGGTCACCGGAGCCTCCTCCGGAATCGGCCTCGAGCTCTGCCTCGACCTAGCCAAGGCCGGTTGCAAGCTCATTGCCGCCGCTCGGCGTATCGAGCGCCTCAATTCGCTCTGCGATCAAATCAACAAGGGAGCTAGCGATTCGTCCGCGGTGGCCGTCGAGCTTGATGTCTCCGCCGACGAGGAGTTGATTGAGGCGTCTGTGCAAAGAGCCTGGACCGCTTTCGGCCGAATCGATGCCCTAATTAACAACGCTGGTGTTAGAGGTGAAACTTTTACTTTGTCTTCGTTTAATCATTTAATCTTTTGTGTTTGTGCAATTAAGTAGAGAAGCTATAAGCTATTAAAGGCCGATGTTGGAATGAATGAGAATTGAATGATATTATCGCCATTGTCGGACTGATTAGTCGACTTGATAAGAAATTATGAATGCAGAATTTGTTTGTTTGCTGTATGAAATTGCTGAGTTGATCTTGCTGATTCCATTAACTCTTAGGATGGTGATATGCTTGATGAATCTCAAATAAACCTTGGATAGTGCAGGGACGGTGAAATCTCCACTGGATCTATCAGCGGATGAATGGAATAGTACAATTAGAACGAATTTAACTGGAACCTGGCTGGTCACAAAGCATGTTGGTAGGCGAATGCGTGATGCGAAAACTGGTGGATCCATCATCAATGTATCTTCAATTGGTGGTCTCAGCAGAGGGCATCTGCCTGGAGGTGTGGCCTATTCTGCTTCCAAGTGTGCTGTGAACACAATCACAAAGGTATTGGATTTAATATGGTAGAGGAATTTTTATAGTTAGTCTCATCAACTTAGAATGCAAAGTTTATATCGGATTGTGGTTTATTTAGCTGTCACTAGCAAATCCTGTCATTATCTTTGTTTTGTCCAGCTTCTGAATGTTAGCCAGAGCCTTGAATTAGGATTTTGTTTTGCAAAATGAAAGCTTTCTGTATGTGTTATTTGCTTTGAGATTGAGTTTTGAGTTTAACAGTTCTCTAGCACATCAGCAAAGGCATAACATGAGCTTGATCAATTATGATGAAATGTCATTGTCTGATGTGGCTCTATACACATCCATCCATCCACATCTGATGTGCAGATGGCCAGATTTAGCTGTTCTGATGAGACTCTCGTGGTTTGTTCACATTTATGCAATGTAGGTCATGGCGCTAGAGTTGGGTGCTTACAAAATCAGGGTAAATTCAATAAGCCCGGGACTCTTTAGATCCGAGATCACTCAGGCTCTCATGGAAAAGGATTGGATCCACACCATCGCCCAGAAAATCGTCCCCCTCAAAGACCATGGCACTGTTGATCCAGCTCTGACGTCGATTGTGAGGTATCTAATCCATGATTCCTCGGAGTATATAACCGGCAACATATACATAGTGGATTCAGGGGTCACTTTGCCAGGCATCCCCATATTCTCATCTCTCTAGTCAATCTTTTTGCTTCATCATCTGACTTTGTGTTGAAACAAAATGCAAACTTTGTGTGCTTGTCTCAACCAAGTTTTGTACAAGCACCATGTAAGCATAAAGCATGTGTGTTCTTCTTAGTGTGTGATCACTTAGTGGGCCGTATTTGGGCCCATATGGAACATCCAGACGAGAATACTTTAGTGGGCTTTATTGAGTAAGAGAGCTTAAAATGTGAAGGCCCATCAGGATAGTTTAGAAACATATATAGACAGCACCAGTAAAAGTGAAAAGGTGCATCTATATGAAACAGATGAGATTCTCTTTTGGTGTCCTGAGATGTTGCAATCATTCCAACATGTGACGAGAGTTTCAATGCGAAGGTTTCCTTTTTGTTTGCCGATTCTCCTGTTCTTGTGTTGCGTTGCTTTCAAAGGGTCTTCTTCCTTTTCAACATCGCACGTTGCACATGTAGCCTTGTCTTATTCGCAAATTTTGACACTTTTATAGTTTTAGTATCCTTATTACTCTCCCCATAATCATCGATGGCTGAAAAATAAGTTGATAATAAGCTTTGGGTTCGGATATCCAAAGCTCTGTACCAAGGTCATTAGAATCGGGATCTTAGGTTCAAATCGTAAAGGGTCTTTTGTATCGGATTGTTATGCTAATTATGTATCGTAAAATCGTTAGAATCGTATGATCGGGATTTTGATAACCTTATCTGCACTACTTTAATGTATTTTTTTAATGGAGAAAGAGTTGGGTGATTAAAAAGTAACTTTTTTTTTTGATTAGGTAAGGATTAGGCCGCACTCTACTACGGAGGGCGTTCTAGAGCATCCTTTCGGATGAGAACATTAAGTTCTGGGTGAGTCTTAATCAACTCGTCAGGGGGACTATCGCCCAATTTTGCAATTTTATCGGTCACAGCGTTACAATTCCTCGGAACATGATTAATCGAGATAACATGATTAAAAAGTAATGATCTTATGCTTAATTGATTATGAGTTTAAATAAGTCGCAACCTTTTATGCACTTTGGTAGGAGGACACTAACACTTTTCACATCTAGAAGGTCTGCTGCTTTTTGAATAAGATAAAACTATTGCCTTTAATTTTCGTACTTTGGAGCTTTCCCCTTCATAAAGTACTAGTTATTAGCTAGTTAAATAATAATAATTGGTCAATATTTGCGATCTAGCTAGTTAGAACATTGGAGTAGTGAAATTGAGTTATAGTCCTGTGGAATCCGGGTGATATGATATGCTGAATGATCTCTTGGATGGTTAATATTTGTGACAGAGACATGTCTTTTGCATTATGAGAACGAGAGGGAAATAATCAACAACTTTAAAAAAAAAATGGAAATTTGTATCTTAACAAAATAAACAGATTTTAAATACTAGGAATATGCCCCTAGAAGGAAATTTCATGTTCACCTTGACATAATTTTACATCATCCACAATTATTATTGTCATTGAACTAAAAAGCAACTAATTTTAGGATTATTTTTTCTTATAAATGTAGAAATTAAGGTGGGAGTTTTAAATTTTAAATTAAAATATTTTTGCATCATTTTGGCTACCATAAAATCGTAGTAGATTTTAGCCATTTTTATCTTGTACATTAAAAATCGACTTGTTGTCATATCACTATAATTTGTTTTTATTACATATAATTAGATAAAAAAAATTATCATAACAATCATACCTAATTAATTTACAACAATATTGATATATTTGATACGTCCATAATCATGTTGATTTCATGTTTTCCTTCCTTATAATATGTAGAAGAAGACAATTGTCTTTATTGATGATTTGTTTTTTTGGTATTAATTTTTTTTGGTGAGTTTGGTAGCAGCAATCTTTATTGATGATAAGTTAGCATGATAAGAGTTAAGAGAAACTCTAAATTGTTCCTTAATTACCTACAAATAATATCTTTAAATAGTAATTTAATTAATTTAAATGGACTTTTTTAGGTTGAAAATTAACTAAAATGTATTATCAATGCCTTCCTCACCTCCTTTCCTTGTCTGCCTCTATTATCTTTCTCTCCTGTATAGTTATTCTGATCTCCAAACCCGTTCATTCCAAAGACTTCCATTGGATCTCCTACAATCTCTATTGCTTGTTTTTCCTCGTTGTTGATGAGCGCTATCCTCTCTAGGCACACTACCTTTACCAACCCCATTGTGATTATAGTATTTATTATTTGTAATTATAGTTAAATATGACATGTAAATATATATGTAACATGACGGAAAATAATTGACATGAATAACGCGTAAAAATATAATTTGTTATGGCTTAAGGAAAATATAACATGTAAAAATATTATATGACATAGATTAAGGAAAAGACGACAATTGACAAAATCCGAAATGACGTATTTTCGGAGTGTCATTTAAAAAATGTCAATGTGGCATAAAGAGATGGTTTCAAAACCGAGAGACCGAGTAAACGACAGTCGGAAATCGACAAGAATAAACTGCGACAAACAAAAAAACACGAAAAGTAAGTACAATTGGCGAAAATGGCACTAGAACGAAAGGAAAAAACACGAAAAGTAAGTACAATTGGCGAAAATGGCACTAGAATGAAAGGAGTAGTGGGAGTAGTGAGTGGCTAAAGATCAACGTCTTTAACATTCGGGTCAAAAGTGGACAAATATGTTGAAGTGGACTACTGACGTTGCCTTCACCGGGATGAAGGATTTTCAACAGCCTTGAGAACGTCCATACGACCGCGCCAATCACAAATGAAACCACACCCCATCATAGAGCTAAATCTCAAAATTGTACCAACCGTGCAAGGATTAACCTTTCAAAACAAACCTTATTTGTTAGTGATGTGGGAAACCATACTTGAATATTATATGTATTTTATATCATTATGACTAGTAATTGTCTGTATAGTCTGCCATGAAAGAAGGAATTGAATAGGAATCTTAAACACTCTATTCCTCTGTGACCCTGTTTGGTCTTTTCATCACCTGAACCAACCGCCTACTTCTTTCCTTTGCAATGCTTGCAAATACAAACTCATCAGTAAATTCTCTCTATTCAACACTACAATAGAAAAGTTACTTATCAAAAAAGAAAAGAAAAGAAAAGAAAAGAAAAGCCCTTTCTTCCTCCTCCTCTTCCTCAGCTACTTAGCTTTAAATTTCCTTTGTCTGCCATTTCCCAACTCTCCCATAAATATCTCCCAACTCCCCACCACCCCTTTTCCACTTTCCTCCCCTTCCTTTTTATCCATCTCCCTCCAATTCCTCCACTCTCCTCCCCCCGCCGGAAAATCGACCGCCGGTCCATTTTCCGGCGAACAACAGAGTACCCATCTGAGCTTTCCCCTGTTTCATAAAAACAGAGCACCAACAAAACTCAATCAAAGATGATCAGCCTCTCCGATTTCTACCACGTCATGACGGCGGTGGTCCCTCTCTACGTGGCCATGATCTTGGCCTACGGCTCCGTCAAGTGGTGGAAGATTTTCAGCCCGGACCAATGCTCTGGTATAAACCGGTTCGTCGCCCTCTTCGCCGTCCCTCTCCTCTCCTTCCACTTCATCTCCACCAACAACCCTTACGCCATGAACTTCCGCTTCATCGCCGCCGATACCCTCCAAAAGCTCGTCGTTTTGGCGGTCCTCCTCGTCTGGTCAAGGCTCAGCGCCAGAGGCTCCCTTGAGTGGTCAATTACTCTGTTCTCGCTCTCCACTCTGCCCAACACGCTTGTAATGGGGATTCCTTTGCTCCAGGGAATGTATGGATATGATTCTGGAAGCCTTATGGTCCAGATTGTTGTTCTTCAGTGTATCATCTGGTATACACTTATGTTGTTCCTGTTCGAGTACAGGGGAGCTCGGATTTTGATCTCTGAACAGTTTCCTGGTACTGCTGGATCCATCATTTCGTTTAGGTACTCAAAAAGCTCTGACCTTTTTCTGCATTTTCAGTATTTTGGTGCAAAAATTTTGAATGGGTTGTCTTGTTCATGAATTTTGTTTCTGGGTTTTCAATTTGGTGGATAAATTTCGAATCTTTATCAGGGTGGATTCTGATATCCTGTCACTAGACGGCAAAGAGCCGTTGCAGACGGAGGCAGAGGTAGGAGACGACGGAAAGCTCCACGTCACCGTCAGGAAATCCACCAGCTCCCGGTCGGAAATCTACAGCCGCCACTCCCATGGCGGCGGCGGCCTACACTCCGGCGTCTCACTGACACCGAGAGCTTCAAACCTCACAAACGCCGAGATTTACTCCCTCCAATCGTCAAGAAATCCCACTCCCAGAGGCTCCAGCTTCAACAACACCGACTTTTACTCCATGGTCAACGCCGGCAAGAATTTGAGCAGTGTTAGCCCGAGAGGGTCAAATTTTGGGAATCTGGGTTTTGATGAGGAGGCCGGAATGGCGCAAGTTAGAGCTCAGGGGAATGCCAATTCTGGCTATCCTGCGCCGGCGGGAGCCGGGATTTTTTCTCCGGCGGCGGGCCCGGATGGGAAGAAGAGGCAGGTCAACGGCGCCGGCGGCGGTGGGAAGGATCTGCATATGTTTGTGTGGAGTTCGAGTGCTTCTCCGGTGACCTCCGAGGGCGGACTCCATGTGTTTAGAGGTGGTGGTGAGTTTGGGAATGAACTTGCTCATCCATCAACAAAAGGTATAATTGGTAATTTTGAAATCTAGTTTGATGATATTTGTCATGATATGCCCATGATTTGTGGAGCCATTATTGGAATTGTTTAAGGAATTTGTTTGGTTCATATGCAACAAGCATTTGACAATATTGTCTTTGGAATTTGTGTGATTTGTTGGTATTAGATTATGACCACTATGGCCGGGATGAGTTTAGCTTTGGGAACAGGCAAGACGGCGCCGGGCAAGGCGGAGACGGGCCCGCTTTGTCGAAACTTGGGTCGAGCTCCACCGCGGAGCTTCGGCCCAAGGGAGGCCCACAGGGCGACCCGACGAAGCACAATGGGATGCCTCCGGCCAGTCTCATGACAAGGCTGATACTGATCATGGTTTGGAGGAAGCTGATCAGAAACCCTAACACTTACTCTAGCTTAATTGGTCTCACTTGGTCACTCATTTGCTTCAAGTAATTACTTAATCACAGATGCTTTTTAATTGCAAAAAGTAAAAAACTTTGGGTAAAAGTTTGTGTTTTTTTGCAGGTATAATGTTACGATGCCTGCAATAGTAGCCGGTTCTATAGCGATTCTGTCGAATGCAGGTCTTGGGATGGCCATGTTCAGCCTTGGTATCGAATCTATACACTTACTTTACTTTGAGATTACTCGAAATGTAACTATCTTAGAAGAGTTGAATTGCTTTGAATTCAAGTGTGATTTTTTGGTCCTTGATTGTAGGATTGTTCATGGCCCTGCAACCGAGGATCATTGCTTGTGGCAACTCCGTCGCCACCTTTGCAATGGCGGTTCGGTTTATCACAGGCCCCGCTGTCATGGCTGCTGCTTCCTTTGCTGTTGGACTCCGTGGAGTCCTCTTACGCATTGCCATTGTTCAGGTAAAACCCGAAAAATGAATGGAAAATTCATCAACAAAGTTTTGTTTTGTTTTGCTTGGAAAGATTTCATATTGCTTTGCTTTTCAGGCTGCTCTACCTCAAGGAATCGTCCCGTTTGTGTTCGCTAAGGAGTACAACGTTCACCCGGACATTTTGAGCACAGGGTAACTTTTTCTTCTTTGAATCTTTACTTAAGGGCGCGTTTGGATTACACCCGATCTTGTGTTATAATTCATTTAGTCTTGTTAACCTGCATTGCCTTGTATTGATTTTGTTTGTTTATGCAGGGTGATTTTTGGGATGCTAATAGCACTTCCTATAACACTGGTGTACTACATTTTACTGGGTCTCTTCTAAAGATTAGGAATTGCAAAAAAGGTGGGTAAGAAGAAGAGCTGAAGAAGGAAAGATCAGAATCTAAACAAGTATGAAAAAGGAGGTCTACATGCTTGTTTAAGAAGTAGAATTAGATTCTTAGGAGGGCACTTTTGGAAGATATCAGATGTGGTTGTGATTGGGATAGTATCTTTATTCTCTACGATTGATATGATATGTAAATTCAGTAGGATTTGGGCGTATCAAGAAACTAGATAGTCTTTTGAAAAAAGTTAACCATTGCTTAAGATAAGAGTAGAGTTAGCTTTTCTTGTAAGCCCAAAGTTTATCTTGTGAACAGGGTTGATGAGCTTTTTTCTACTTCTCTGATTTGCTTTTCTTTATGATCAAGGAAGAAAAGTGTAGCACACTAGCAGTCTAGCATCAGCTTCTTTACTCTTTCTATGTAATTTGATTAGTGGACAAGTCTCAAGAATGACAAAAAGAAAAGAGAGCTTTTGTCATGGTAGCTGGATTGCATTTTTACACTTTTACAGCGTCTTATTTTGGACCTCATTTGTTCAAATTGAAACAATGGTTTTTAAATTTTATGGTAAAGGAAACACTAGAGGTAAATTTTCAGCCAGCTGTGGACCAAGTTGTCCCCTCCCACTGATGCAAATGTAGGCTGTTTTCTACTTAGATCATAAAGTTCGAGTTGGTGTGTGTGTATGGATTAATTAGGGTTGGTTTAGTACCTATATGTTTCACTATGAAAGTGAAAGTTAAGATAATTAATGCTTTGTGCACTGAGAATTTATATGGCATGAAATTGAGTTGGGCTAAAATGTTCTAATTAATTTGACCCGGTTTTGAATTGGGTTGAAAATTCCAAATTTTCATGCCATCATATAGC
Source organism: Fallopia convolvulus (assembly GCA_964016875.1). Taxonomy (NCBI): domain Eukaryota; kingdom Viridiplantae; phylum Streptophyta; class Magnoliopsida; order Caryophyllales; family Polygonaceae; genus Fallopia; species Fallopia convolvulus. The sequence goes on from OZ024735.1 coordinate 56,066,908, forward strand.
ACATAGTTTAAATTTTGTGTGTAAAAAGTATTAGCCTTATTTTTAACAATATGGTGTAGTTAGATGGATGATATTTTAGAAGCATTGTCAAAATGACATTTCAATCATCCAAACACACCGGGGCTGCTGTTTATTGGAAACCAAAGTGTCTTATTGTCAATTGAATTTATGATGAAGTTTATTGACTTTATGTACTCGAACTATAATCTATTAGTGCAAAGCACATTAACATGGTATTAGAGTAGATCCTGGCCAACTTAAGCAATGAACTTATAAACGTATGTGTGCTCGTACATATGAGCCTATATGGATTTTACCATTGTCGTGGTGAAATTATTTATGAGATTTGAACCTAAAATTTTTAGGTATTATTTTTTGAGACTTAATCGTTTAATTAGATACCGTATATAGGGTACTGATGATTGCAGGCAAAGTCTGGTTCTTCCATACCCAAAGTCTAATAGCTAGATTCATAGACGGGTTCAATTTGAACATGTCATGAAAGTATGAATCCGATTATACGGAGTAGATGATACAAAACATAAAAGAATTATATTCAACGATGGAGATCTAAGTTGATGATGATGATGAATGCTTTTATGAAAAGCCGGATTCTTATGATCAGAAGGCGTGAAGAATTCATGGGATTGCCCCCACCCCCTTCATATTTTATTATCAATTTTAAATCATGTTGCTTCTTCCCAACTTGCCTTTCTTCTTCCACCTTTAGTTTTTAGGTTAGAAAAGTTATCGTGGATATTTATATTTAATCAAATTTCTAGAAGTTAAACTAGTACTAATTATTATGCTTCACAATTTGTAAATTAGTACGTAATTTCGTGTTTAACTAGTTTGTTTGCTAGTGAACGACACTTAAACTAATGCTATCACCTGAGTTTACATTCAATTGTATCAAGTTACATGTGTAATTTTATACTATGTGGTCCAAAACCCTGAATTAAATTCCATGTTATGTCCCACCAGAAGATGAATTCGTACTTTTGCCTTTCGGTTACTGTGGCTTTCATGTTCTACAGTGCTACTTAGCGTTACTAAAATTATTTTTAAATGTGGTGTTAACGTGGCCGTTCTCACTTATCATAATATATAGTAATTTATACTGTAGTTTTCTTAAGCACGATCAACAAAACGAAACTTTCTTGTAATTGAGTAAAACTGAGAGAATCTTGGGCCAAAGGCCCAAAAGGGATTAAGAAAATTGGCTTAGTACCAAGCTCCACTACTCAGAAACGTCGTTTTATGAGGGTTTCATTGATAAAACTAAATGTCACACTTAATTAGTCTAAGTGTAACATTAGTCTTATTAAATAAATTATACTCCATGGCGCCATCACCCTATAACATCAAACTATATAAACAGCATAGTTTGTCACACCATATGATCATAAATCATAAGTTTCTAATATATGTGATAAGTACGTATGATCCTTTGCACATATTATTAGTACACAAAATCAGACCTTCGATCTTAATTATTTTTTGACTTTACTTATATAGATTATAGTTAATACATATAAAACACGTGCACCTAATTATTTGAATTTTTATTCTTCTTGTTTTTTGTCTACGTATGTTATTGCCTACTACTTTGTGCATATTGTCGGTTGCACATAATATACATACAACACACTAGTTAAATCATATTTCATGTACTCCATTATTTCATATGTATGATCAAATGACAACGATTTATAAGAACCATAAATACTTCTAATTAATGAAACAAAATTCGTGTAGCAAATATTGATACGAGTGTCATACTACTAGGAAAATTAGTGATCATTATTCATTCTTAGCATCAACACGACAATACGTCACTACGGTGGGGAAAAACACTATAGAAAAGATTAGAGAAAATTGACAAATATCCATAAAAAAAAAAAAAAATCAAGCCACGTGACGTGGCCACTACCTTTTCCACCCCCTTTCTACATAATTTAATCCCACGAATTAAATAGAAAAAAAATTAAATTGAAAAGTAGAAAAATGGACCCACCCGCAACGATAATTCTCGCGTCGCGCCACCCGAGGAGGACAAAATTATTCCGTTTCGCCTTTCGGCTCCCCCTCCCGCTATAAAAAGAAACCCTAGAACCTACCAAAAACTTCCATATCTCCTCCTCCTTTCCCCAAATTCGATCCGATCAACCTACAATATGCAATCGGAGATCTTTCCCGGCGATTACATCCAGGAGATCGACGCCGTAGGCGGATTCCACGACTACAAGTTCCCCGCGGCAGTTAATTACGAGCTTCCCGCGCCGGCGGTCATGTTCGATAGCTTATGTGGTACTAGTTCATTCGAGACGACGTCGTCTGGAGTGACGGGGAATTTTCCAGACGAGAAAACGCTGGTTGCGCTGAGGAATCACAAGGAGGCGGAGAAGCGGCGGAGGGAAAGGATTAACTCTCACCTTGATCGCCTCCGATCGCTTCTTCCTTGTAGCTCCAAGGTCTAATTCTTTACCACTCTCACTTGATTACATGAATTAATCATTCGCTGATGATTCCATGCTAAAATTCAATTTCGATTAGACCTCGCAAATTTTAGCTAGGGTTTTGAAACTGAAAATTGGGGATTTGAAACTGAATTGGCGCATTTCAGATTAATTTCATGTACATGTGAACGTGATCCTCGGTCAAAAAATGCTGTGTTGATTTGATTCCGCTTTTGAAAAGCCGAACGCCTTTTCTAATCTGAACTCTTGAAAACACTGATCAAACAGACTGATAAAGCGACGCTTCTGGCAAAAGTGGTTCAACGCGTGAGAGAATTAAACCACGAAGCCTCGGAAATCATGAAATCGTCAGAAATCAGCAGCCATGCGATTCCGTCGGAGAAGGACGAGTTCTCCGTCCACGCTGACGTGGACGCTCCGATAGGCGAAAACGACGACGAATTGATCATCAGAGCTTCGATTTGTTGCGAGGATAGGTCAGATCTGTTATCTGATCTCACAGAAGTGGTTAACTCGCTCCGATTGAAGACGCTTCGAGCTGAGATTTCTGTGCTCGGTGGACGGGCGCGGAATCTGTTGGTTGTTAGCGGGGAGAGGTGCAATGGGGAGCAAAACGCAGCGTTTTTGCATGATGCGTTGAAGGGGATTGTGCAGCGTTCGGGGTCCGGGGATCGGTTGAAACGGCGTCGTAGGATGGAACCCCAACTTGCTTGATTGATGTTGATTAAATATATAAACAAGTAATTAATTAATTAAAGCGTCGCTATCTCAAATTCGTTCCCATCCATTGTTAACTACTTTAAAGTTGTGGGGAGTGGATGGGTCTGAATTTGGTAGATTAAACGGTCTAGTTTATTCAGATTTCATGTTGCTGTTTTTTTGAAGCTAAGTGTTCATATGTTTGCAAGGAATTGGTGTCGAAGAATATGTAATTTGGATACTGATCTTGTTATAAATTAAAGTGTTGAGTGTTGGCGGTGGTTTTTAAGCCCATCCCATATATATTCATGCACAAATCTGATAATGTGACATGACATTTCCCACATTATACGTTATGATTACGAACTATGATATGACATTACGGATTTAGCTTCGGTTTTTCTGAAGATCACTGTTTTATCAATTGGTTTATTGTATGAAAGCGCAAGAAATGATATTTTTGGTTTCGTTAAATGAGGGGAAATTTGACGACTTCAATCCGGCATTTTCTTGAAGTGGTTGCTTGAACTGAGAAATTTTCTTTTTGACCGGAAATATTTATCTTATTTTGCATTCTATATTCTATAAGTTTGACTACAATTACAATACAAAGCATGAATTGACAAGAAAGTTGTCGCAGAGTTGGTCTTGATGTGGCCATAAATTTCGTCACAACCGCCATATTTTTATGGGTGAAAATCCTAGAAAAATCTTAGTCCACATTTCCTTACATATATTGAGCTAATGGCAATTTATATTATCATGGTTTGTGTTTAAGTTGTCAGTAATCCGTGCAGCTAAAAAAATACGTACTCTATGCATTCATATTTCATGTACGTAAGGCGAAAATAATATTGCAAAGCCATAAATGTAAGACGAGCACACCGTAACATCTAGTACTACTCCATATTGTATTACAGTATTGTTTAACCCTTTTTACCAATGTGTAATTATTTTTGGTCTAAACCAATGTGTAATTATTTTTAATAATGAACTGAAGTGAGTATAAGTTGAACTTGGAGACGTGTCATCCGGCGGAGGTTGGTTAGTTGGGACCCGCCAAATACGGCTTATTCATAGAAAGTGGGGCCCGTAGCTGAGATACTGAGATAGTAGGGTAATGGAAAGAGGCGACAAGAAAAGTAAAGATGTCTGGTAAACGTGAAGGCCTGGTGCTGACAGGCTTGCCGGCTCCTCGGCGTGCCGTTTGTCTCCGCCGCTGTGCGCGCGTTGCACAGGAACGCTCAGTGACCCTCGATCCTCTGCGTAATCATTTCTTCTTCGCCACGCTCTCTCACCTTTTTTACTCTTCTCTCTCGATTTACCGCCGTGTAATTATTTGCACCCACTACTTTAATCTTTGTAGTCCAAATTATTTTGTAGTAAAATAATTTAGCATCGTTACATGTTTGTATTTGTTTTTTCTAATGTTAAATGTATTGAAGTCAGTCTAAATTCTATGACCATGTGTTCCAAATGATGTTTTGTGTATCATACAGAAAGAAATATATATGATGCATTTTTTCTTTTTTAAAACAAGGTACATGTAATTTATATTATGGAATACTGATTCTAGATACGGATTTTAGACATGAGTTTGGATTGTAGCATGAACTGTGATTACTATTATCGTCATTGTTATTGTTTTCAAAAAAGACAAAAATTGTACTTCATTTGTGAATGACAATTTTTTTACTAGAATAAAGTAAGATAAATTTTTTGTGTGGCTGGAGTGCAGCTGTGCAAATATTCTTAATAGTAATAATATCATGCATTTTAATTGCAAGTGAGTAATAATGGAACTTAATGTGCCTTGTTGTCGAAACGTGACTGACTCAAATATAAAAGTTTGGTTACTTTCTCAGTTTCACAGTGGATATGGAGAAATTACTACTCCGTATGAGTTACTCCCATTTTTTGTAAAAGGACTTGCGAAGCAATTCTGTATGGCTACTGTTTTTATTTTCTGGAGGAGTGGGCGACCTTACGTTTCACCTTTGAGTAGACAAATTGCATTCAACACAAACACAGTGTTGACATATCAAATCAAAGGGAGCAAACTACACAACACTTCAAATGTCAATCCAGTTTTACATGGTCTTTAATTACCAACACCACATCTTCTCGATCTATCAGTAGCAATGTTATCAGAATCCCGATCCGACTCTAGATTCTAGCGATCCTACGATCCATAACATGTGAAACGATCCACGATCCCAAGTAGGATCTTATTGGAGTGGGATCTTAAATGATTTAGAATACAATCTAGATCTGATCCCGATTTTACATACGATTCTAACGATCCTATAAACGATTCTAACGATCCTACAAACGATTCTAACGATCCTATAAAATGACAATTTTAATTATATATTATCAATAATTTTACGGCTGGCGTCTCATTTTCATTAAAATAGTTAACTAGTCCATCCTACAACATTTTAATAGTCAAATTAATAAGGTTTTATCATTTTCTTACTTCATATATAACAAAATATACAATCTATTAGGTTATTTTTGCATACTTTTAGTTATAATGTAGGATCTTACGATTCAGCGATCCGATCCAAAAGACCCTCAACGATCCAACCTAGAATCCCGATCCTGATAACCTTGATCAGTAGAAAGTAGAAAGGGACACGTTCCTCGTGTTGCTAGTTAGTTAAAACCGCCATTCTTCAACAGTTCAACACTTGGATCTGCATTTATGTGGACCCAAGTTAACTGGCCCAATAAAAGCCTAAGTTTCAGAGTGGCGGTCCAATAGGTTTTGTCTTGTTTATTTGAGCCCATTTAAGAAGAAGCCCAAGTTTCCTTCTTGCATTGCATACTTTAGGTGCCAAATTAAATAACCTTTGCAAACAAAAGAAAGACACCCCAGGAGATGTTTTGTAGTGAAACATATGGGTACATTTTAGGATCAATTAAGTAGCAAATGCATTGTAGATGTTTTGTACATTATAGGCATCAATGTAGTTAAGGATAACAAGCTATCCTTTAATTTGATTTTCTGCATACATATTGTGATTGATCAGCCCATAAGAAACCCAAATCCCTTCCTAAGGAGGTCATTATCTACTCATTCGCATCGGCCCACATTAGATTGCCTCTTAATTGAAACTTGATAACATTTTCATATATTAAGATTTACATTATAATGTATTATTAAATATAATATAAACAAACCCTTAGGCTACTCTCTCTCTCACCACAAATTAATATTCCACTCAATGACTCAAAACAAAATTAAACAGTAAATAAGCATATATAAGACTTGACAAATTAATGTCGATCTCTATATATATCCTCATCTATTAATTTGTAATGGGTCTATATATATACATCTTATCTTCACGTGAAAGTAGTGGTTGAGGTTCATCAAAACTACTTGTCATGTTTTATTTTAAATGGGGCTGCCTTTGACTTGATCGATCAGTTGCTACCATCGAGATCGAGTAGTTGTTTTCGCACCAAAAACCCTCCATTTAACCAGCTCACCCTTCTTTGGAAGTAGTCAAATAACCCTTAATTAATTAGCCATTTAAATGACGACGTTTGATTGTACGTACGTAAATTACTTTGATCGATCTTACTTGAGAGCTAGCTAGTCTTAGATTATAGTGCTTTAATTAGCACCTCAGAAAGCCAGAGTGTCTCATAAAATTATGCTATATATGATGCATGCATCATATACTGATTTATTTAGTTTATGTTCGTTTATAATATGATGTATTAGTTGTATAAGTTGGCAGTATTGAGAAAAATAGTGTTGGGGTGGGGTGGGTAAGAATTGTATCATGTAAGTTTTGAGATTAGGAAGGTTGTTGCGGGTTCTCTGGGTTGGCAGAAGAATCTCAAATAATCCCTAGACATGCATTATTCATGATATGTAACATGAAAGTTTATTTAAACAAATCACCCGCTACATATAAGTTGAAATTAAAGTTAGATAACTATGTAATGTTATAAATAAAAGTACTAAAGTTATTAACTAGCTGATTTTGACTTACCAAATAAAACGTACTCTCTATAAGATTTCCAAATACAAATTCAAGTAATCAATATATCCATCTGGTCTCGAGTCAATGTCTCTCCGTAAACACCCCTTCCTTGATTAATTAAATAAAAAAGCATGGAAGCCCAACATATACTACTATAAAACAAAATTAATACGTACGTACCCCACTTGTGTCTCAAATGTATAACCTGTGTCCACAAATACTTTAAATTATATTTTTTAAGATGTACGTAAATAATTACCAAAAAAATTACCTAGGATTTTTAAAGTTTCAAGGTACTCTGAAACGTGCAAGGATTAGCTAAAATTAGATTAAATATAAGTATAATACTAACACACTAGGGTATACTAGGTTTTTTTTTTGGGCATTAACACACAATGTTGTAGTTAAAATGAAATTCATTTTTTTAATTAGTATAATCCATAGCACGTAATTACTGGAATTCGTGAAGCTAGCACTGATACCCAAATTATATACAGAATTTCTATGAGCACATGCATTTTAGACAAATTAAGTGAATGCACCAAGCTAAGCTAATTATTATAATTGAACAACTTAATCACAATTAGACATAAATGAATTTGGGTTATCCAAATGTTAGACAAATGAATTGAACCCCCATTATAAACTAATGTATGATTATATACGAGCCTGGCTACGCAAAACGCGCGCGGCACCTTACTCATGATTGTTGTTATTATTTGACACTCAATAATACTATTATGTACGTACCAAAGCAGATTGCCAAACTACTTGCATTATTGCATCGTATTAGCCAAAAAAGAGTATATTGTGTATATCATTTTAATACGTACAAGTATAGAGTTTTGCATGTTCTTGCCTCGATATTTTTTCAGTTAAATTGCCTTAGCAAAAAAAAAAAAAAAAAAAGAAGAAGCGAGGTTTGCTAAAAAACAGACGTGCAAAATAACATGCCTGGTTTATATAAATATATAATCATGATCTAATTAATAAAATTAATGGTCCCTAATATATGCCCGCTATTTTACGTACCCAAAAAGTTATGGCCCTAGCTATCCTCTTACCTTATGAAACAAATACTGGTTAGTATGCAGCAGAGAGGCTTGGAGGAGCAACACTCGTTCAACTCAACTCCGGTTCGGACGTAGGTACAAAGTGTCGAACCGGACGAGTCCCAGCCCATTAAAAAAAATACTTGTTAGTGCATACATATAAGTTTATAGTTAAATCGTTAAATTAGCTAGCTTATAAATTTGAACAACAAAATTTATATGTTTATTATTTATTTGTTTATTAATTGATTGATAAAGAAAAGGATTAGGGAGCTTGGATTATTAAAATATTAATGGTCTCTTTCGCGTTTTGTGTCTCCTTTTTCTATTTTGTGTGTTTTCGGTATTTTGTGCTAATTTTCTAAGTTGTGTAGTCTGGGATCCCCGCAAGTCTTTTGGGCGTACCATACCCCTTTTCTTGGGTAAAATTACCCACATCTTGACCTCCTAGTTTTTATTGTAGCGGAATCTTACTGGGTCAAATGTCAATGTTGTTGTTGTTGTGTACAAGATAAGAAATTAAGTCAACGATTAAGTTTTACAATGTGATCCACCATTATTTTAGTTTTTCTGAAAATATGGAAAAGCTTGTATATTTATATGATAAAGGTAATTTTTTTTGGTAGAATTATATGATAAAGGATTAAAGGTAATTATTACTTAAGATCCCAAAACTCAAATACTCATGAATCATGATTTACAAACAACAAAAATCATGACTTGCACTTGGGCTAGTCATTGGATCCTCATTCTTTTGATACCCTAAACTAAGAACTCCATTCCACCAAAAACAGTGATTTTAACAAGGGTAATTAATTAATCATTGAGTAAATTTGACCAAATGGATTAATTGAGTTGATCATATCTTCCACACCAAGAAATTCCTTGCTATCTCTGCGTGTTACTTTTGAAACATCTGGATTCCACATGTTCTTGCGTGCTCTTTCCCTGCCATTTTTCCACATACTATATTCATTTTTAAGAATGAGATTAAATGCTATCGAGAAGAAGATGACAGCTTTTTCCTTGGCAAAGGGTAGCTTTATTCCAATATACTATGTGGGTAAAAAAAAAAGATAACAAGGGTATCAAAGAATAAGAATAATTTTTTCAAGATAAAATTTCTTTATACCATATTCTCTATCTTTATAATTTGTTCCACAACACTCCACTCCCTCACAATCTTAACTTTGTGGCAAGTTCATAGCCACTCTTTTTTCCCATTCTTTTCCCTCCTTTTTACCAATTAAATTTGACATACTATAGTCTCCTCCTATATACATGCAATTGAGTCAATCAAATCATATATTGTTGATATGCCTTGAATCATTGGTTGATCAGAATCCGTGACAACACCAGGGGTCCGGGGGGTGGAGCCCCCCGACAGAGAGTCCAAGGGATCGACAACGCCCCTCGGCAGTGGTCTCGCTGATCGGTCAGCGAGTCAGGGGGCGACGCCCCCTGGCGAGGGGCTAGGGGGCAGCGCCCACCCGCCCAAACGGTATACAATATTAATTATTGTTGGGCCTCTCGTGATTTATTTGGGCCTACGACCCATAATTTATAATAGGATTTCTTGAGTCACTATATAAACTCTCGAAATACCTAATATTCTGTACTCTGTAATCTGCCTCCGTAATAATATATTCTTTCTCTGTCCATGAACGTAGATAACACACTGTTACCGAACCACGTAAATTTCTGTGTCGATTCCGTTTATTATTCTCGTTCGATTTCTCGTTACAACATATATGAATGATACTCCGTAAATCTTTATAGATTGCTGTAATTTTGAAAGTAAATTTGTTTTATGTTACAAACTACGTACCTACAAATTGGTGTTTTTTTAATTAGCTAATTTATAAGCAATCTACATATCCAAAAACTTGAAAACATAACCGTTGACTTGTTGTATTTGATCCTTAAGAAATCGTAATACAGGCAATAATTGAACGAATAATAAATGGAAAAAAGCTCAAGGTTTATGAATTAATGTCTTTGAAATGATTCTTCTTTTTTCTTACGAAAGTTTGTGGCTTTATTCCCCCCGGTAAGAGAATATATAATATGTACAATAGTTTGGTGATTCTAAATATATTTTTATATATGTTTTTGTGTTTTCTTTTTGTGTTCACTATATTTCTTGGGTTTAAATTATTGAATATATGTAGAAATGCAAGTTTTTGTTTTCAAATAAAATGGAAAAAGTATGTTGTAAAACTTTATTTTTTTCACTTCTAAGAAAGTCGTATGAGATTCTTTACTTTTCGGTGCATTTTCTTTGACCTACAATGGTACAATAGATGCTCTATTTTTGAGGCAATCCTCAATAATTGCATAATTGATGCCTTTTTATTTTATATATTCCTAGAAAAAATGAATGCTCTATGCTCTTGTGAAACATGGCTAGATAACTTTATTTCCATATCTAATTATTCCTTGTAAGCATAAATGATTTTGTATAATTTTTTTTGTGTTTAGAAAATATTTATGACATGTACAATAATTTTTCTATAATTTTCTTTGAAATGAGGAACCGAAAGCCATATTCTGTACAATAATATGAATACTCGATTTACTCATTTCATTTTGCTTAGTATTGACAAGTAAATGATAGTATGCTTTGTCTTTATCTCATTTTGTTTCTATTCAATGCCAGTCCCATCTTTCGCTTTCCTAGCTCTTTCTCAATTTGTTTCCTTTTTATTTGTTTCAAAGTATTATTTTTGCTTCTTTTTATTGATTTTTGCTTAAAATTGATATCATTATATGCATGACTGCTTAACTAATATACCTCTTATGAGCAAGTGTTCATGGCTCAACCGTTGAGCCTATTGCCAATGTGCAAGAGGTCTCATGTTCGAGCATTTAGGGCGGCAGTTTGCCCTTCTTTTTTAGAATTGGTTAGTAAACCAGTTCTCACCCGTTTACGGATGCTCTAGTCTAGTCCATCTAGTACTTGGGCTATCCTAAATCTTACCAAATAATAAAAAAAAACTAATATAACTCTTATCGATATATTTATTTTTTCCATGATAAGGACACTACTTGTGGGTTATTTCCAAAATATTTTTTAATGAAAGGCATGCAAATAAAAAAAAAAGATGGAATCTATTTTGAGAAGTGGTGGTCTTCAGTCCACCACCACCTCTTTGTTTTTTAACTTGCCTGGCTTCCAAGGCATTAGAGTTTTCATAATCTATCCATTGAAAACGAGGACACATATATTTATATTGGGAGATTCCTTATTTAAACTTTATAATGTATTATAAAGTACTTATTCTGAGTTAATTTTTCAACCTCACTTTCTAATCATGTCCAAATGATTTTTGAACTTTATATTTTTGTTATATGTATATAAAAAAAACATATAAATTTAACATAAATAATTATCTCATCATTGCCAATTTGCAATTTTGATCAGCAGGCTCATGTAGGAAGTATATATAGTGAAGTTTGTGCTTACATATATAGTTCTAATGACTTCCAAGTATCCAAATTTCTCCGAAATTTATTGAACTTAAAAATGTGCTTCTATAGTTCTACGTGATTGATTGACGATTTAGTGATAAAACCGCAACCTTAAGCAATTAAGAAATCTCACCTGTGCACCAAAAATAACAAAACAAATTAGGGCTATGTTCGGCTCACTACATATTATTTCAAATAATATATTATAAGGTATTATAATATATTATTTTTAAAAAGCTGCATTTGGTTTGTCCAACTTACTCTCTCTGTACTAGACACTCTGACATATAAATAGTAAAATCTCTTTTTTTTTAAAAGCTATTATAATTTGTAATGTGATTGTAAACGAACAGACCCTAGATATCTTACCTAACAGTGCAAAAGAACAAGTTGTGTATGAACTTCGATTATGTACATAAAATTTGATTGGGATATTTCATACTCTCTCTTATTAGAAATAAGTATCGTTTTAGTAATTAACATAACGTTAAAGAATAATATTAATTACACTCGAAATCTTAAATTTTTTTCAATTTTAACACATTTTAAACATTCATATTTTAATTGGCTCAATAAATAAAAAGAAACAAAGATATTTCAATAAGAATTTTGATGCCTCGCTCCTAACTCTTAATTAATTGTCTAAAAAACATAAAATGACACATAATGTGAATTAAAATTCAAGTACTAAAACGACACTTATTTCCGATCGGAGGGAGTACGTATTGGCGAGAGTTAATTCCTGTGCCAATTATTATATCATTTCTAAGGCCTTAAAAACCCGATATTCTAAAGGTAGTTTAAACATTTTTACCAAATCTGTAATCTGGACATAGGGCTCATGTTAGAATATTAATCGTCTTTCTATATATAAATGCTTAGCTTCTTCCTTAATATATCCTTACCAGCGTGGCCATTATTAGAACTATATTTTTTCTAGCTTCTCGTGTACTTCTTACTATAAAAGTATAAAAAAATACAGTAATCTGTTATAATATTGTTGCACCAATCCACACCGAAAGAATGGCAGACTTGTTCGTTGGAAGTTTGATTTAGAAGTAGCTAGACAATGCATGCTGATTGCTGATATAACCTATCCACTATTTGCCACTTGCTTCATTTAATTAACTCATAAGAATAATATTAATTGCTTATTACATATATATGTTTGAATACTCAAGTTTGTTTGCAATTTAATTACTAGCTTAATTAGTACCTTAAGCGCTACAACTAGTTAAAATGCTAACCGATGTCTGTAATCAAGAGCTTATATACTAGGCCATTAAAGTTTAGATGTGAGAATCACATGCCTCCTCAATTGGCAATTGTCTTAACTTGTTGGGAGTCAACAATTACTCCATCTATTTTTATTATAAACTCATTTATTACTTCACTTTTTATTTTATTCAAAACTACTATTAACAACTTATTAATAATTATAAGGGTAAATATGTAAATTAAAGACCAAAATAGCTAAAAACATGTATTGTAAAACAAAATTTAAAGACTAAAAAGACATGTATTACGACACGGAAAGAGTATATATGACATAAGAGTTGACAACTCATCGGCGAGCCCACAGAGCTAAGCCCAAATCAAGTCAAAATGTTAGGCTAGCCTAGACAACAAGGGGGTAGGGAGTATTTCAAGAGGCCCGACCAAGTAAACCAAAAAAGAAAACCAAAACCGAACAAACATTAATACCATATTAAACAATTAAAGTCGGGTTGATCGACTAATTATAACATAGAAATTCACGTATTTATTCGTGTGCATATACGCATTAGATCCAACAAACAAGTCTAATGATCTTCTATTCTAATAGGATAACTTCATCACATTTTTACTAAACCCTACTACTCTGCAATTATTAGCCTCATCCTATAAACTAGAAAGTTCTCATTCGGTGGGTTGATTACTCCATCCTTTGCTTCATCATCAGGGAATGTAGAGTAGCTTAGAAATTTATCTAAGTATAGTACTCTTACAAGTCTAATTTAACTCAGGAATATCTTTACTTTTTTAGTAAGACAATTTCAAATACACTATCCTTGACGCATATATGTTTCAAACTACAAATATATTCATTTTTTTGTTCAATTTTCTAGAGAGAGTTTGCATATATATCCTCATACAAATTAAATTCATTCTAATTAGTTCTTATATAATTTAATTAATTAATTAATTTAATTCACCAACTTCTTAACAAAAGAAAAAGGTTCTAAAATTGTTAGTGGTGGGGAACCAAAAAAAAAAAAAGGAAAAAAAAGGCAACATAGAAGGATGCCGTTGGATTTTATTTGTTGGTGCTAGTACGAATTTCCATTTTATAATTTTACAAAAGACAACCATCATACATCTCCTTTATTTTTAATTCACTTTTCGTCCTCTAGTTTTTCTTTTTAAAAAAAATCCCCTCATGATATTATATTTTAAAAATGGTTTGTTTATATTTTTGGTTCAACCTTTTTTTTTTTTGGTAAGATTTGGTTCAACCTTTTAGATGAGCATTGTTAATGTTCTATCCAAGGTGAAGAGAAATTGAAGAAAAAAGATGCCTAGATTTAACATGGGTCAACTCTTTATCTTTTACAAATCCTCTTTTAATTCGGCTACAAATTAAAAGCACAAATTGAAACGTAAAATCCTGTATTCTTTCGAATTTGAACAGCGTTTAGATGGTCAATAAATAACCATTTACATGCCTAATATATTAGACATACACAATCACAATGCTTACCAGGCCCGGCCCTGAGCAGATGCAAGGTGTGCACCTGCACAGGGCCTCCAAAAATTAGAGGGCCATAATTTTTAAGAGGCTCAATGTGGTCCATATATATTATTACCCGTTATTTAAAGAGAGCAAAGAACTACGGAGTACTGTAAATAAAAATCTGTTCTTGGAACCCTGTAAAATTGCCACGCTTCTCTTTTGGCCAATTTCCAAGAAAATTCAATTACACGTTGATTATTGTTCCTCCTTTGGAATTGTTCATCATTATTCAATTTCTGTATTCACCTACTTTGATCCACCTTCCCCTTTATAAGTTTTCCAATTCAATTTTCGATTCACAAAATTTGCAGAATAGTTTAAGGGTTTTTGGTGGAGCTTGAAAAAACTATTCACCTACTTTGTTCGGCTACTTGGTAAGTTTCTTTAATCTTATGTGTTTATGCCCTTATTGACTTGGTATTTGTTTGTGCTCCAAATTTACAATAGTGAATCACGTTTGATAAATCTTTAATGTTTAATTTCCACAATTCCACGTACATCCACAAGATAATGGAATATGGAGTTTGTTGGGAATTATCTATTTTTTAGTATATATAAACAATCACATTCATGTTATAGAGTTTAATTTTTTTTTTTTGTAATGTTTACTCATTATTGATTAATATCTCAATTTCAAATTGAATTTTCTAATGTATATTAGTTATATAAGGAATTTGTTTGAAGAATCTTACGTGCTCAAGAAATATGTAATATTTAATGATGAATTTCTCAAATCCACATTCATGTAGATATATGGAATTTGCTGGGAATTTATTTCTAATACATGTTATATAATACAGTGCAGAATTGCAATTTCAAAGGCTATGAGTTTAAAAATTGAAGAGGTGATTTCACGAGCACTTTTTAAGAGAATGGTAGACTATCTTGTTGTTTTTATTTGTATGAGATAACTGTAAAAAGATAATTTTAAATGAGATTTTTTATAATATACCAGGGCCTCACTTTAGAATGTAAAACAGGGCCTCAAAATATCATTGAACGGCCCTGATGCTTACTTTACCTAAGAAGCAATCGATTTGGGTGCATGAGAAATAGCTTAAATATTAGATATAAGTAAATTTGGTGTCCAGCTCTCAAACAATATTAAATTTGACACGTAAGAGGAAATCATGTAAGAAAGAGCCAAACATGGAAGCTTAGAGTAGCAATGTTAGGTTTACTTGATTTCTATGAAATAACAATTGCAACAAGAAGCACGTATTTCATTCATCATCTATTTGGATTCCACTCCATCTTCGTGGATTTGTTGGGTAAGATTTTCTTACATATCTAGCACATATATAGACCCAAATCAATGTAAATTAAAAATTAGAAAATTTATGCTATATCATCCAATATATAGTCATCGTCGTAATCATCGTACAATATAGTTATACTCAAGCGGGATGTTATGACCCGAAATCGCTTGAAAGAAGAAGATAGGGTAGAAAAGAGAATAGAGAGAAAGTTAGGGAAAGAAAGAGAATTAGAGAAAAGAGTTGGTTATCATATTCGGTAGTTTGTTACAACTAGGCCCACTCATATTTATAGTGGCCCAACCCCTTACAATGCAACTCTTACTCCTTTTACCCAGCCCATGTACAAGATATAACATTGCCCCCGGTTTACAAAAGACTTGTCCTCAAGTCTTACTTATAAAAGCTGGAAATTGCTCTATAATATGACCTGCAGGTTCCCAGGTCGCCTCCTCAGGTGCCAAGTTAGCCCATTGAATCAACCACTCTGTTACAGGTTCTCCCTTCTTCAAATGTGTGACACGAGTGTCTAAAATGGCTTGTGGTGCTACTAGAATCTCTCCACTGTTATCCACCAATGGAACTTGATGCTGAACTAAAACATCAGAACCCACTTTTTTCTTCAATTGAGAAATGTGAAAAACTGGGTGAATACGGGAACCAGCTGGTAACTCTAGGCGATATGCCACCTTCCCAATTTTCGCCAAAATACGAAATGGACCATAATACTTGGAGCTGAGTTTCAGATTCTTACGTAAAGCAACTGATGTTTGTCGATACGGTTGTAATTTGAGGAAAACCAAATCTCCAACCTCAAATTCTCTTTCAGTCCTATGAGTATCCGCCAACTGCTTCATCCGAGCTTGTGCATTCTGCAAATTGACACGCAGTTGCTGCTCTATATTTCTCCTTTCAGTCAGCCAATCCTCAACAGAAGCTGTCGACACCGATGTAGTAGATATCCCAAGCTGAGGCGGATCATAGCCATATAACGCCTTAAATGGAGTCGTCTTAAGCACTGAATGGTAACTAGTGTTGTACCACCATTCCGCGAAAGCTAACCACTTGTACCACTTCTGTGGTGAAGCAAAAGACATGCCTCTTAAGTAGTTTTCCAAGCACTGATTCACTCTTTCCGTCTGCCCGTCTGACTGAGGATGATATGCTGTGGTAAATTTCAGTTTAGTGCCCAGAGCAGTGAACAACTCCTGCCAAAAATGGCTTAGAAAAATTTTGTCCCGGTCTGAAATGATACTCTTAGGTAGGCCATGCAATTTGAAGACAGTATTCATGAATTCTCCAGCAACTTTTGCAGCAGAGAAAGGATGGCTCAAAGCAACAAAATGGGCATATTTAGTAAAACGGTCCACCACCACCATAATAGCATCCTTCCCAAATGATCTCGGCAAACCCTCCACGAAATCCATACAAATGTGATGCCAAGCCTGCTCCGGAATTGGTAATGGTTGTAACAACCCAGGGTAAGCTACTGTCTCACCCTTATTGCGCTGACAATTATCACAATTTTTAACAAATTCTTCCACCATGGCTTTCATCCGAGGCCAAAAAAATAATGCCTTCAATCTCTGATAAGTAGCCTGAATTCCCGAGTGACCACCAACAGGAGAGTCATGAAAATGAGAAATCAGTTTCTGCTGCAAATCAGAAGAAGACCCAACATAGATACGATCTTTAAACCTCAACAAGCCATTCAAGACAGTAAAATTCAGACTCGGAGCAATTGTAGAGGAGGTCAACAATTGACATGCTTCCTTATCTCCCTTATAGCTATCAAGTACTTCCAATATCCATTGTGGTTGAATAACAGATATTGTACATACAGCACCTTTCTCATTTTCAAATCTACGAGAAAGTGCATCAGCAACACGATTTTCTGACCCTTTTTTGTACTCAATAGAGTAAGACAACCCAAGCAATTTTCTAACAGCTTTTCTTTGTAACTGAGTTGTCAACTTCTGGTCAAGAATGTACCTGAGGGACTGATGATCGGTCCTGATAACAAAATGAGCCGGCTCCAAGTAGTGACGCCACTTATCCACTGCTAACAAAATCGCCAACAATTCCTTTTCATAAGTGGATAACAATAAATTCCTGCCATGTAGAGCCTTGCTAATAAAAGCCAGCGGTCGTCCCTGCTGCATCAATACCGCGCCAATTCCAGAATCACACGCATCAGCTTCCACTACAAATGGAAGAGCAAAATTAGGCAATGCTAGCACCGGTGCTGTAGTCATGATAGTTTTCAATTGTTGAAAAGCCGCTTCTGCTTCAACTGACCAGCAAAACTCATTTTTTTTAAGTAATTCTGTCAAGGGACGAGCAATGCCTCCATAACCCTTAACAAACCTCCTGTAATAACCGGTCAAACCCAGAAATCCTCTTAACTCCTTTACAGTTTTTGGAGACTGCCATTTAACCATTGCTTCTATCTTCGAGGGGTCAGTAGCTACTCCTTGCCCAGAAATCAAATGACCCAAATATTCTACCTGAGGTTGTGCAAAAGAACATTTGCTTTTCTTAGCAAATAGATGATACGCTCTTAATTTTTGTAGAACCATTTCCAGATGCTTTTGGTGTAATTCTAACGAGGCACTGTACACCAAAATGTCATCGAAAAAGACCAAAACGAACTTCCTTAAGAAGGGACTGAAAACATCATTCATGAGAGCTTGGAATGTGGCCGGTGCGTTGGTAAGCCCAAACGGCATAACCTTGAACTCGTAGTGTCCGTGGTGAGTTCTAAACGCTGTTTTCTCGATGTCTTGCTCATCCATCCTTACTTGATGGTAACCGGCTCTCAAGTCCAACTTAGAATACAACTTTGCACCATGTAGTTCATCCAACAATTCCTCAATGTGGGGAATTGGAAATTTGTCTTTTATCGTCATGTCATTAAGCTGCCGGTAATCAATGCAAAAACGCCATGACCCATCTTTCTTCTTGACTAATAGGGTTGGCGAGGCAAAAGGGCTTTGACTGGGTCTTATAATGGATGAGTGCAGCATCTCCTTCACTTGTCTTTCTATTTCTGTCTTTTGGAAGTATGGATAACGGTAGGGCCTAGAACAAACAGGTTGAGCATCCTTTTTGAGCACAATTTTATGCTCATGACCACGAAAGGGTGGTAGCCCTTTTGGTTCCTCAAACACATCAGCATAATCACTCAACAAATCCTGAATAGCGCTAGGTGTTTCTACCAACTGACCTTCCACAGAAAAAATCCGAGCAACCTGAGTAATCAACAATGGCACTTTCTTTTTCAATAGTTTCTGAAACTTACTTCCTGTCATCATTCTCAGAGTCGCTTCTTCCTTGTCACCACAGATTTCTACTGTCTTGCCATTCATCACAAAAGAAATCTTTAGTTTCTTGATGTCAAACAATACCGGGCTAAACTCCCATAGCCAATCTCCTCCTAGAATCATATCACAACCTCCTAATCTGAGCAATCTCACATCATGTCTGAACTTGTGTCCCTGCATTTTCCAGATCATCCCTTTACAAATCTGGTTGCAATACATTTTTTCACCGTTGGCTACACAAACCTCTAACACTGTAGCTTTTTGTGTCTCCGTCTCTCCTGACTTGAGAACTCTAGGATCCACAAAGCTGTGGGTTGCACCGCTATCCACCAAAATCACTATTGTCTGACCCAACAACTCCCCCTTGATTCTGATGGTTGTTTTAGGATTAGTACCGGCTATTGCATGAACGTACACCTCTTGATCAGCATTGGCTTCCTCTTCTTCATTTTGTTCCACAATTTCTTCCATCTCACCCAATTCACCCCTCTGCAACTCATCAATTTGAGCAGCCATCAGGCTATGTAAAGTCTGCGTTTTACAACGGTGGCCGACGAAGTATTTGTCGCCACATTTAAAGCACAAACCCTGTTGCTTTCTTACTTCAAATGTTGAATTGTTGCTACCACTTTTACCACTGGATGATGTTGTGATGTTCCCATGACCGGAATTCCCTGTTTTCTGCAAATTTTTGCTGTCTGAAATGCCACCTCTATTCAATGAATAACTTGATGTAGCAGGTTTCCATGGCGGCTTACTAAAAAAAAAAAAAAAAAAAAAAAAAAAAAAAGAGAATAGAGAGAAAGAAAGAGAATTAGAGAAAAGAGTTGGTTATCATATTCGGTAGTTTGTTACAACTAGGCCCACTCATATTTATAGTGGCCCAACCCCTTACAATGCAACTCTTACTCCTTTTACCCAGCCCATGTACAAGATATAACATTGGATCTGGGAGTTAAGATGGGGCATCTATAACTTAAACATGTTTTGAAGATGGGCTCGATAAATTCAAGGAAAACTGCAATTCAGCTATATGATAATAATAATTAAATTTAGTTAGAATACACCAAAATTGATATAGGTGCTAAATTCATCTCAAAAACACTGTATAAGTATAAAAATCAACGTGTATGGAGATGCGCCCTATCTAATATATATGTATATATATATATATATTTAAGTTCAAGTAAAACGATTATTACTATACAACCGTGTAGACATTCTGAATTCATGATTTTGAATGACTATATTTATGTTTTGAGTTGTATATTTATTCTTTTGAATTATTTATACGAATATGTAACTCTATAAGTATGATAAAGAAATAAAAGAGAAAATTAACTTTGTAAATATATATAAAAATATGAATATACGATTTAAAAATATAAATATAGTGCAATTTAAAAATAATTAAAAAAACATGAATACAATTATTTAAAATTATGAGTACAGATTGCCCACACAATTGTACAATAGTAGTCGTTGTTTTACCTGAACCAGACTCAATTTATATATGTAAAATTATGTTTGACTGCTTCAAGAATCCTCCGAGGGTACATACGTATGACAGAACTGGAATATATGCTTCTTCTTCTTGGTCAGGACTCTGTGCATCCTGAAACAAAGTGAACAAAATTATCATAATTCATAAAGGAAAGTGAAAATTGAAAAACAGTCCTTTCTCCATCTCTCTCTTCTTCCCTGAGATTGTGTTTTATGAATGGCGTGAACAGTGATCACATAAAGACAGGCTGTAAGGATCCAAAATCTAACCCCACCAATATATATTATCTATGCAATGCCTCTCCAATAAAAAATGATTTATTATATTTTATTGGTAAATTACACAATATCACCCACTAAATTGAGACATTTTCATAAAACTTCCATAAAAACAAAAGTTATAATAACTACTCGGTAATTTTCTACTTCAATATTTGTTCGCTAAATCCCCCTATAATGTAATAAAATGTGTATTTTTTTAAGATGCTAAATATATCTTATAATGTTAGTTTATTATACATAATCATCATCGTTGTCCCAAGAAAAACCCAAGATTAATGTAGAGGTTAAGTCCATTTCAAAGACATTGTATAAAAGCCAATGAGTATAATGATACTAAATGAGATGATGTTAGATGATTTTTTTATAATTCAAATGGCACAAATTTACCTATGTCACTTATTTAATTATTTGATCTCACAACACTTGAATGAGATGATACCAAATCCCACATCATCCATAGGACCATAACACTTGAGTGGGGAGGATACCAAATCCCATATCATCCAAATGTTACTTTTTCATGCATTATTCCCATTCTATGGGGTGGATTGTGAAAATAATTCTAAATAGGGGGCGAGTCCTCGTAATTTATTTATATATTATTATTTTCCCTCGCTTCCAAACCACCTCTCATCATCCAACAAAGCACATACAAGAAAAAGGAAATGAAAAATAGAAAAAAAAAAGTTGCAGAAAAGCAGTAAACAAACAGAAAGAGAGAGAGGAAACTCCAATTCTTCCTCTCTCCTCTCACTCTCACCTTCCACCTCCTTCCTTTTCTTGCTGCCTATGCTAAGCATCTTTATTCTTTCTTTACCCTCTTTCCTTTAATTTTTCCTTTCCTTCTTCTTCTTCTTGCGTTTCAGCCCCACCCCCCCCCCCCCCCCCCCCCCAGTACAAATTTCCCCAATAGAAATACTATCTGGGCTTTGAATTGCTCCTCCTAGTCATCCCTCATCTCATCTCAATCCTATTTCCTCTTTCTGCTTGTTTGATTGCATTGCCTTGCTTGCCTGTTTGATCGGAAAGCAAATTCACTTTTCTCATTTCCCAATTTTGCTACTTAATTGAGAGCTGGGTTCCTAATTGAGCTCAAACTGCTCAGATTTCTGCTGGCTTTTGTTCCAATAATGGTGCATCTGTGTTCAATTTCATACTTCTTGTAGCAATTTTGCTTTGGCTGTTGTCGGTGTTTTCACTGTTTCCCAAAACACAAGATCCTTCACAAAAAGATAAAAACTTGCAATTGGGTTTCTGATAGTCTGATACCATGGGGCTCTGTCATGGAAAACCCAATCAAATCCCTCGAAACCAATCGGATGAAAATCAAGTTGTAATTCCGGGAAGCAACAACAACTTACCTTCATCCGCGTATGAAACCGGCAAAACCCCCAAATTCCCCTTCTACAGCCCTAGCCCACTTCCCGGCGGATTCAAGAACTCGCCGGCGCCGTCGTCGGGGAACACCAGCGTGACCTCCACGCCTCTCCGCTTCTTCAAGCGGCCGTTCCCGCCGCCGTCGCCGGCAAAGCACATCCGAGCTCTGCTCGCCCGGCGCCATGGATCTGTTAAGCCCAACGAGGCCTCCATTCCGGAGGGGAGCGAGTGCGAGATTGGATTGGATAAGAATTTCGGATTTTCCAAGCAGTTTGTGAGTCACTATGAGATTGGTGATGAAATTGGGCGTGGCCATTTTGGGTATACTTGTTCTGCAAAGGGGAAGAAGGGGAGTATGAAAGGCCAGGAGGTTGCTGTTAAAGTCATCCCTAAATCTAAGGTATGGCGATTTGATCCTGATTATCTCTGAGCAATTTTTACTCTATTTTCATGATGCAATTGATGAGGTGGTGTTTTGAATTGTTGTAATTCCAGCTGTTCTAGTAACTAGTAAGCAATGATGGATCAATTGCGGAAGAAGTTAATAATTTGATGTGTGGTTTACTCTAATTTGCTCAACCTTCTAGTGTCTAAGAGGAGAACTTCTTATAGACCAGATTCATTGTTAACAACTTCCATCTGATCAGATGAAATTAAGGGATCTTTCTGATGGGCTAGTTAGGACCAGATTGCTTGTTGTTTGAGCATCCATGTATAGAGCCTTAGTTCTAGTTGTCTGAGAATTTCTATAGCTTGTAAGAATACTCTTCTTTTGTACTGTTTTGATCTTATTGCCAAGTGGTCCATGTGGTAAGAATTAATTGAAGATTACTGGTTAATTTCTTCCTGTCATGGAAAGATACGTCTTGTATACGCCTCCTTTAATTACGACAGCATAGTTGCATCTTAAGCTATTGTATGATGGGTGATGATATTGTTCCTATTATGAGTTCATACCATTTGGTACTCGTCTTGCTGTTTTATGGAGTGCTTGTTGTTTTGGCAGATGACAACTGCAATTGCAATTGAGGATGTAAGAAGAGAAGTCAACATACTACGGGCTCTAACAGGACACAAGAATCTAGTACAGCTCTATGATGCCTTTGAGGATGATGAGAATGTTTACATCGCAATGGAGTAAGTTTTTGTACTTGATTTTGTATATGATACATGACATGACATTTCTTCGCATAAGCTATTTTTTTTCTTTCTTCTGCAGCTAATGATTATGCATTTTAGTGCTGCATTCTTGTGGGATATAGTATTTATTGACTGCAAGTCTTAAAGTTTTCTTTACGACCATCTAGATTTAGGCAGCATGTTGAACAAGTATGCATTTGCAGTTTACTTGTCAGCGTCAAAGTAGGCCTACATACTATTTCAACTTTGTCTTATGACAAATAATACTATAAGGCCTATATACTATTGCAAGTCTTAATATGCTTTTTTTTTTCTGCAGGCTTTGCAAAGGTGGTGAATTGTTGGATAGTATACTTCAAAGGTATTAATCAAGCACTAAAATTTCATATCTTCAAATGCACTGGGTTTATTTCATGACATACACAGCCTAAATTGCAAATGACATCTGTATAATTCAGGGGAGGAAAATACTCTGAAGACGAGGCCAAGGCTGTCATGGTGCAGATTCTAAGTGTTGCTGCCTACTGTCATCTCCAAGGTGTAGTCCATCGAGATCTCAAGCCAGAGGTAATTTGTCATTCAGTGATTTTCTTTCCTGTGGTAAGTTTATGTTAGAAATTTGACTCCATTTGTAGAGATTTTTCGCATGGTAGAACTCACTCTTTGGCTCATTGATATGTTTCGCATAATATCTTCTGTGTGTTTGATGTTATCTACAATTTGTTTCAGAATTTCCTTTTTTCTGCCAAGGAGGATACTTCTACTCTCAAGGCTATTGACTTTGGACTCTCAGACTATGTAAAGCCAGGTTATGTTCGTTACTATTTTTAGGATCTGTTTAAATTATTGCATTTAATGCACTAAGTTGCTTTAAATGACTAATTTAATGCAACTTTATACATTAAATGCGGCAATCCAAATGCACCCTTATGCATTTTTCCCTTTAAACACAGGGGAAATGTCTGCCACTGACTTCTGTACTACTTTGTGCAGATGAAAAATTGATTGATATAGTAGGAAGTGCTTATTATGTGGCTCCTGAAGTTCTGCATAGGTCATATGGGACTGAAGCAGACATGTGGAGTATTGGCGTGATTGCTTACATTCTTCTGTGTGGAAGTCGCCCCTTTTGGGCCCGCACGGAGTCTGGAATATTCCGGGCCGTTCTAAAGGCAGACCCGACTTTTGACGAGGCCCCCTGGCCTTCTTTATCACCAGATGCAATCGACTTTGTCAAGAGATTGTTGAACAAGGATTACCGAAAGAGGCTAACTGCTGCTCAGGCTTTGAGTAAGTCCTCTTATGGAACTTAGATTATCTATTTTGAAATTTACATTTGTATTATCTTTTTTTACACAAAGGAGTCAAATTCTTAATATTCTGGCTGTATTTCTTGTGCTCAGGTCATCCATGGCTAGCTAGTCATCAAGACATCAAGATTCCTTTGGATATGATAATATACAAACAAGTGAAGGCATACATATTCTCATCATCACTACGTAAATCCGCTCTGAGGGTATGAGATCCTTACTTTTCAATAACATATGTCTGAAATTATATTTTATGCACTGTATTTCTTGGATAATATATGGTGGGTAATTTACAAAATTTTGTTGATGTGCAGTCTCTTGCGAAGACGTTGACAGTGCCTCAATTAGCTTATTTCAAAGAGCAATTTCAGCTTCTAGGACCAAGCAAACACGGTTCCCTCTCCATGCAAGACTTTAAGACAGTATGTTCCAGTCAATCCTCCTCTTCTTACACGCTCAATTCTTAATCTCTCTTTCTCTAATCATCTCCGACTTACAGGCTGCAATAAGGTGCTCGACTGATGCCATGAAGGATGCACGGGTTATTGAATATGCGAACTCGGTAATATATGTCTTCTTACATATTTTGGACAAAATCTGCCAATTTTATTACTCATATTCAATGAAGAGGGGGAAAAAACACAAACTTTATTAAACGGAGGCAATGTATATCTACTAGGTGGAAATTACTGGGTAATATTTAGCTAATTTTGTTTAAATATTGACAGGTGAGCTCACTCCAGTACAAGAAATTCGACTTTGAGGAGTTCTGTGCTGCAGCCATAAGCATACATCAGATAGAAGCCATGGAAACCTGGGAGCAACATGCACGTCGCGCTTATGAGATTTTTGAGAAGGACGGAAATAGACCCATTATGATTGAAGAACTTGCCTCGGTATCTTCTCTCTTCTATTATGTAGTATAGTTCACTATGAAAATTTGCTCTGAATTTAATTTCCCTTTTGAGTGTGCTAAAACGCATTGTTTTGATCATCACCAGGAACTTGGACTCGGCCCATCTGTGCCTGTTCATGTGGTTCTTCAGGACTGGATAAGACACTCGGATGGGAAGCTCAGTTTTCTCGGGTTTGTGAGGCTTCTGCACGGTGTTTCCTCGCGCTCGTTCCAAAAGGTCTACTCAAACCCCATCTAGATAATAAGTTATTCATTGTCATCCAAAGAAGTTCTAATGTCTTCCGAGGGGAAAAAGAAGAAGCTTCCTTTCCAGTGAAGTCGATGCCCTGCTGCCAGGTCAATCAATCAAACAATGGTGAAGCATTTCGCTACCATTTCTAACGAGTGAAGTTTTTAGAAGGGTAGAAATCACTCTGTCGGCGCTCTTTGATCCATCCTACATAAGTTTTTTCGCCCTCACCTATAGGTTTTTAGTGTTTGTTGTGGTGGTTGTGTTGGAATTGGGAAATGTTAGGAGTTGTTGTACAGATGGAAGTTAGGAGATTAAGAATGCATGTAGAAGAAGCAACCAGTAAAATGTGGCATCTTTCACTTTGTTCTTCATTTCCATGTGCTGTAAGAAATGGCAAGCTGTGTCTATTGCAAGTATTTCTTGCCTATAATTGGTATGTTGAGATCTCTTTTGTGCTACTATTATCATACATAATTCTCCCATCATTGCTAATTTTGATGAATATGTACTTTAAAATTGAGTTACAAAAGAATGATTCTAATTTGTGAAAAATGAATTTGATCTGTAATAGTACTCATGATTCACAAATGAGTTTGGACATACTTCCAAGGAAAAAAAAACTTGTCTTGATTATAACGGGCTTCGACAAAAGGCCCAACAATGTGTGGGCTCAAAAGCCCAAAGATGCTAGTTTACGGTTATTGAAAAACTTGGGAACCGATCACCGATCACCGATCGATTTCTTCAGAATTGGTCGCCATCCCCATCGCCTCATTCTCTAAATCATTTCCTAACTTCCCTAAATCTGCGCATTTTTAGAAGAATTGTGATTAAGCGCCGAGTTGATCTTTGGTTTTTCAGAGGTAATCAGTTCTCTATTCCGTCTCTTTTCGGCTGTGATCCGCCTTCCTTTTTGCGTTGACTGTTTATACTGCATAATTTTAGTGTTTAGGATGATGATCTGCCATTGATGATTGCGAGTCTTTGCATAAATTTGATTTTTGCTTATCTCTCTCCAACTTAGATTAATTCAGTCCTTGATTCGATTTGTTTATGTGTTCGCCTGTGAAATAAGCGAGTTTAGAATGGCAATGGACTGATCGATGATGATCAGAGGTAAAACTTGTTATTGGATCTTATGTGTTTGAACTGAATTGTGTGCCTTAGAAGAAATAAATAAAGATGTCTGGATGAAATTGTTGCCTGTTTTTCTTTCATGGCTTTCACTTTCACACAAACGTCAGAATCGTTCCATGGTGGAGGCAAAAGCCAAAATTCCTGCATACCTTTATTAAAGATGAGATTAGCAACTACTTGTCTGCGCTGATTGGGTTTGTTATAGATGGAATTTTAACGGTCCATATTTTTCTCTCTGTATTGTGTATCCATGTCAAGAGATAGGGTTGTCAAGAGAAGACAAATCTATTCTGAAAACAAAATTATTATCATCTCTAAACGAGGATGTAAGTACTAAAAAGGGAAAATGATATACTTGTGCTTCAATCTTTTACTTGGAACAAAGGAAGCTGATGCTGTTATGGACATTGATTTGTTCTTTAGCATATTTATTGTTTTGAGCTTCTTAATTAATGCAGATACCGAGTGACAAGATAGAAAGGGACGGAATTTAGGATAGAGATGCCTTAATGAATAATAAATTTGGGGTCCATTAATGACATTAGCCTATGATTAAGAGCCAACCATACCATCCATATGCCCAATCTTTTTCCACAGTTGTCTCTTTGCTATTATGAATATGCATGATTAAAATTTTCATTAAACTTTGATCAACTAAGGTGACGTACATTCTAATCTTTGCAATATGCTTGAATCGACTTCCACCACTACACAATTTAATATATAATCTTAGGGAATTTAAAATTGATATAATATACGGTTTCAATCGGCTGTTCTGTTTGATGTATGCTTCTAAAGTTAAGTGTAGATTTACTAATCTGTCATGGCTGTTCAACAATTAAAAAAAATATAGAGTTATCCTACGTGTTAGTATTTGTTTACACGCTAGTTATCCTACGTGTAAAAAGTGAAAAGGAGACTTTCCACAACACGGCCTTTACATTCCACGTCATCATGCCTTCGTGGCAAATTTACCAGAGTTGCTGAAAAAGCGTAAGGTGTATGTAGGGCCACAGAGCAAGCGAGCGAAAAGCAACGGCTCAGATTCATTAGCACAGGCTCACACGTACCACTCGCACATTACGGTTATTCACACGTGCGAGGTCCCCTTTACGCCTGTATATATAAAATCGCGGCGCCTAATAGCGATAGCCAACTAGAGCGAGCCAGCCAAGAATCCCTCGCCGGAGATATCTCTATCCGCATATTCGCCGGAATATTCTCTGGTATGGGATCAGCTCTATCTTGTGCTTTATTCCGATCGGGAGAATCTAATTGTTCTTGATATTTTCTCTGGTGCGATTTTTTGTTTGAGATTTCCCCCTTTTTGAGCTGAAATTACTCTGTAGGTTTCTGTGTCTTTGTTTCATTTAATCATCAATGGCGGATTCTGTATGTCTGATGATTTGCAGGCAAACTGAAGAACGATTTTAGTGATATGCCGTATCTGGTACGCGAGCATTTGTTCATCGGCAACATCGGAGACGCGGCCGAGGTTCTCGAGAAAGGAAGCTCCGAAATTACTCATATACTCTCGTTGCTGAGCTCGCCGTCGATATCGTTTTTCACTGAATGGCGTAGCGCGCTGGCGATTCCGGCCAAGGAAATTCGAAAGGTGTACTTTGGGGATTCGAGAGGGGGTGATGGGGAGAAGGAAGAGGATGGATTTGAGGAGAGCTCGGTATCTGCGTCAGAGAAGCTATTGTGTTCTGTGGAGTATGCTGGGAAGGACTTGAAGCTGATTCGGATGGCAGTTCCAATTCGGGATACGGAAAGCGAAAATTTGCTGGATTATTTGGATGTTTGCTTGGATTTCATTGAAGAGAGTAGGAAGCAGGGATCTGTTCTGGTGCACTGTTTTGCTGGTGTCTCGAGGAGGTAAAAATTTGTTGATTTTTTTTTTCTTCACCTTCTTATAGACATATGTTACTATGTTCATATATATGTAGTCCAGCTTGTGTTTGTTGATTAGTCTGAATTGTGCTTGGAATCAGTTTGGTTTGGTTCTAATCTTTTTGTGTGTTTTTTTTTCTCCGTAAGGGAAGTTCCACTGGGTAATTGTTGTTGTTGTTGTTTTGTTGTTGTTGTTGTTGTTGCTGAGAAATGGATATAGGAAACATCCTGATGCAAATTGGTATACTTTTTTATGATAGATTGTTAAATTCCTGACCTTTTACTAATAGATAGTCACCCATGTCAATGGAATAAATTTTTTATGTAGCCATCCTTTCTCCATTCAGTTTTGTAAGTGGTGCTATTTATTCTGTTGCAATTGGTGAGTGAAGTAGGATATCTTTATTCTTTAACCCTCCACAGAGCTGCTCCATAAAAGTTGGACAAAAAAAAGAAGAAATTCTACCATGATTGAGTAGTTGCTTATCAATCTTATAAGATTTCAACTTTCTCTAGACCTAAAGTTTTTTGTCCTTTTTTTTATATGTTTATTGCAGTGCAACTATCATTACAGCATATCTGATGCGATCTGAAAAATTGTCTCAAGAAGGTCAGGACACACTCCTTATCTGTTGAAGTGGTTCACGATCCATTATCTTGGCAATGTGGAACAATGTTTGCTTTAGTGGATGTTATATACAGATTGATTTCTCCATGTTCTGCTTTCTGGTGCATCCTGCAGATGCGCTCGAGTCCTTACGAGAGAGTTGTGACTTTGTATGCCCCAACGACGGCTTTCTGGATCAGGTGAGAGAAGTGCTATCACATTAATAGGTAACAGTGTATCACTGTGAAATGCTTGTAAGCTGCTCACCTTTAAGTACTTAAATATGCCTTTTGTCTTGCAGTTAAAGATGTTTGAGCAGATGGGTTTCAAGGTTGATCGTGCCAGTCCCATATATAAGCGCCTCCGTCTAAAAGTTCTAGGCACGTTTCTTTCTCTCTGTTCCATTTGATGCATCGCTTTGCCTGATTCCACTCATGATGAAATATATCAAAGTATCTCAGGGGAGCTAGCCAATATCGTTGTGATATTATCAATAACATGAGTCTGATAAGTGTGCATTCGGAATTTCAGATGGTATAAATCTAATCAGTTGCATGGTACCCGTATGGAGTTGATGCTTTGACGCAACAATTCAACCTTTTGGATCCTTTTCAGCCCTTGATTGATAGCACTTCAAGTACCCTTTAATTTGTTATTAATTGAACTGCTAGTTTCGAACTTAAGACTTGCCGTGGCTATAAGTTTCAGTCTTAAGTAGTACTCTTCTTCCTATAAGTTTCACCATTAAATAATTAATGATCATTTATTGTACTCTGTTGTCGTCCAAAGTGCCTCCAATTGCAAATATTTTTATTAATTATTTGTCCTTCTGATCATCATAATATCAGATCATAGTAAACATTCTCATTAGATTAATCAGTCTTATTTATATAGTTTGAAGAAAGGTACTTCTCATATGTAAAGGGTCACTCACATGTTATTATAAAGTTCTGTTTTAATCTTGATATTGTCCCATTTGGATTAGGGGACTCTTTCAACCGGGGTGAGAAGATTGACAGTTCAAAGTTTGGAGTGGATCCAGGCATGCAAGAAAAAATTGTCTCCCCCAAGCAAGAAACATCGCCTGTTGGAACTGTAAACTCTACTCGTGGATACCGTTGCAAAAAATGCAGAAGGCTGGTTGCATTGCAAGATAATGTAGTGGAACATGTCCCAGGCGAGGGCGAAACATCCTTTGGCTGGCATAGGAAAAGAAATGGATTCAATAAAGCTGATGAATGCTCTTCTATCTTCATTGAGCCCCTGCGGTGGATGAATACTGGTAAATCTCCTGTCATTGTAGTGGCCAACTTTGAAGACATACCATATATGTACAAGACATTGCCAAATTTTGTGCATTAACAACTAAATTTGACTAAATGCATAGTTATCCTCCAAATGATTAGTTTTTGAAGTTTCTGCTTGCAGGATGGCTCAATCCAGTTTTAGCTTAAATAGGTTTTTGTTTTTTTAAGATCAAAATCCCTTGTTGCCCTGGTTTTGCACAGCACTGCATATATTTTTATTTGCTTACACAGTGACCTTACAAACTATGCATTTGATTGGTTTTCCTCAGTGGAAGAAGGTGCAATGGAGGGCAACCTGTGTTGTGCGCAATGCGATGCTCGTTTGGGCTATTTCAACTGGTCCGGCATACAGTGCAGTTGCGGAAGTTGGATCACCCCTGCATTCCAGCTCAATAAAAGCCGTCTGGATACCACCTCTGTCTAGCTCAATCAAACCTCTCTGTAACACACCCAAGTTGTTTCACTACAAATAATCACAGTATATGTGCATAGTGCAGCTCCGGGTCAAGATGCTGCTGTTGCTTCCTTTTCTATGTATATACTGCTTGTAACAGTCATATATATAATATGATACATCACATCTGAATCTATCGATTCCTTTATTTCAAATGACTCAAGAAATGAAATCATCACTACTTCATCAAGGGATAGATTCGACAAATGTGCATTGGTTATATCACAAACCATTCAGAACACTGGCATTAGTCTCTTGGAACTCTTTACAAATAGCCTGTTTTTGGTAATTGAAGTCGCAAAAATGGTGTTTGCTTTTGAATCGGCTAATTTGACTATAACTAGTAATAATGACCCCTGATCTCTAACTAGTAGGAATAAACATTTCAGTATCTGTTGAGATATTCCATGATCTCCTTAGGTTTTTTCTACATACTGTCCTGCGATCATCTGGGAAAGAGCAAGATTTGCATCTGACGTGCTGACTTTTGGATATATCATCTGAAAGAACAACTCAATGGGACTGTGATTCCAAAAGGATGTTTGTGGCAACATTAATGTCATTTCCAGCATGAATGAGTGCTTGTCTGGCAGAGCTATGATCAAATCCCATTGCCACAAGTGTAGCAATTGAGTCTTCGGGCGGTTCAATTGCTCCAACAGTGGCAGATCGGTAGCTTCTCTGCATTATAGACAATGAAAAGGACATGTAATCAATTTTCTTCAAAAGCTTAAGTTTACAGACATATGATCATGTTGGAGAAGAATCGTTTCTTTACCAAAAGAACTAAAATTACATATTTCTTTAGACCACATATTTTCAACTTCCTGCTTTAAAGTTCACACGATTTGAGAAAGCATATTTCTTAATCCTATGCTGAATCTCCTATTTTGTTGTTCAAAACCAGAAAACGTGGGAACTATGCAGGTATGCTGCTATATCCAAACTCACATATTGTTATATGGAAGAATATAGAAGTAAGAAAAGAATGGGAGACATAAGAAAACTTGCCTCAGCTTGTCGTGCTGCATATGGAGGTGCACTGGGAAAAATATTTCTGGCAGCTGATGTGGAAGATGGACTTCCCGTAGAAGGGAAAGAAAACCGGGAGAATATGGAAGCAATGAACCCAGGGAACTGTAAATTGCAATGAAACAAGTATTATAACCCAAGATGAGGAGATTCAAAAGTCATGCATAGTTATGAAGTATTGGGGAAAGACAGAATCCAGCTAGGGTACAAATTACGCAAAAAGCTGTATAATATATGTACAAGCAGATTGGAAATATATCATTGTAGATTTTTATAGCAAGGAGATAGATGTGTAGAAGGAAAGAAGAACGGACCTTTAGTTTGCGAATGTAGAAGATATTCATACGGTACAAAGCACCAACAATGATGCCACATAATCCGGGCAAGATGGATCTTTTCCAAGAGGACAGAAGCAGCTGCAGGTCAACAAACAGTAGAGCACAGAGAAAAAGAATCAGTAAATTGAGTGAGATAGTAATTTACAGTCACTTTTTCTTTAAATAAACTCCAAAATAGAAAAAAGCATGTAGAGATTTTTATTACCTGAAGACCAGCCAAATATATGAAGGATTTATCAGAAAAGCGGAAGCCGAACACCCGGAATCTTTTTGAAACAGGTATATCAAAAAAGAATGGCACAAATGATGCAAATATCAGGCCATATGGTCCAGATGTGATCAAATTGAAGCTGGGATCTGCAGCAAGGCAGTCAAGAAAATTTTATATAAATTTGATGAGCAAGAACATTTCTTTTTCTTTTTTTATTTTTAATTTGTCCCCTCCTGATTTAGTTTCTAGAGGCAGACAATCAATCGAAATAACAGCATAATGAAATACTATGCATGACAGGAAGAGAGAACTATATTCACCCACAATAATATCTTTTTGAAGTGGAGAAGTTGGCATGTTTAACCTTCTATGTCTTCCTAGATCTAATTGACCTTTATGTAAGCATTTTACCATTTAAGCATCAAGCATACACTCGAACGTCTTAACCATCTAAATGAGACATATTTAGTTATTTACTGTCACATGGCAGAATATTGTGCTTTACAATATTACTCATAGAAGTTAGGAGTATTAACTATTAACACCCCCCCACCCTCCCCCCCAACTCAATCTTTACATAACAGCTTCCTTTGAATGAAGTTTAAACTAGTGAGCAATTTATAGGATGGCATACCTTTCAAAACAGCTAATGCCATAAGTTCCAAAAGTAATGAAGCAGTGACGGAAAACAAGATAAACACCTGCACACAAGTGAAATGACAAGATGTCAAATAAAAGAACATAAAAAAAAAAACAAAGAAACTAGGACAAACCAAAAGCAGTTTTCTCAATTATATAAATACTCGCCTTTTCATTTTATGATAAGACTTCTTATATTTTCCTCACAAAAATTGATAATACTTCCTATATTTCCAATGGGAGTTAGTAAGTTATACCCAATTATAGAAGAATGCCAAAGCAATAAAAATGTACCAGGCCTAAGTGTCCAAATAATATGTGACAGTTCCAGCAGAGACAGCCCAATCGTTTAGCCAAAGATCAAATTTTAACTTCCTACTAGTTCCCATGAATTTGTTTTAGCAACACTTATGGATAAATATTCATACTGCATAAACCTTTTATACCTCCCCCAATACAACAATACTTTCAAATAGTAAAGAAATGGGATAGCTCACCGAGTACTTATTTGATCCTATCTGTCTCTCAAACACGCGAAAGTAGTACAGCAAATACAATCCAAACAACAGTTCTGGCGTGGAAGAAAATGCAAAGGCAGACACTATGAACTTCCACAGCTGAAGCTTCTGGAAAATATCCTGCCACAAGATATTACATTATAGGCTTAACAACTGAAACCAAGAGTTTTTGTAACCCTCAAGTAAAAAGATAACAACTACAGAATATTGCATAAACAAAAAGTAAAATGTTTTGCTATAGAGTAATAATAAAATACAGGCATTCAGTTGATAAATGGAAGTCTTTCATTAAGAGAATATATCCCCTAATCTTTTTCAGTTATTCAATCAACCCAACCTCGAAACATGTAAAATGAAAGACCTCTACCACATGATATACTAGAGTATCAAATCATGACTTGATCCATGCTCCTCTAGAGTTTTTCTGAGGTTTATTTGCCAACAAGGAAAGCTAAAAGAGGCTAATTTCTATGCAAACCCGACTAACATTTGGTTAGTTCAACTAAACACCATACAGATCCCAAAAATAGGTTTCACAGAATCAGCTCTAGAAATCCAACAATTGGAAAGCCCTAGAAATCCTAGAACACGTTGATTTCGGAATCCGAAAGAAACTTGTATCAGAATGAAAATTCAAGTGCGGAATTAGCCATATGACGGGAAATTAGCAACAATGATGAGGTAAACCTACTTGATAGGAGAGCCCGAGCTTGTTAGACCGGCCTTGGATTCCAAAGAAAACAGTGAACAAGGCGGATGCAACCACAAATCCCCTTGTAACAGGTGCGTTTGCTGCTCAACGATCGAAAAAGACAAATTTGACAATTGTTCATCAAAATGCTTGATCTGAATTCTTGAAAGATTTTCTAAGAAAAAAACTAAAGCGAAGTACTTACTGAATCCAGATGGCCCGCCGTTCATCTTCGAAGCGGAGAAAACAATCACTGCCTTCTTTCTGCTTTTTCGGTTTTTCCCTCTCCTTCTATCTCCCACCTTCGGGGCGAATTTCGTGATTTCTCTCTCTGTTCTCGAATGGGTGAAAGAGTGAAAGACCGTAGAGCAAATCTATTCTGTACAACGCGATCTCTGGTCAACCTTTTTCACAATGCTGAATCTTGTGGGCCTTGGAGCCCAAATCTGGCCCAATAAATTGGGCTTGTTCTGGGCTTTACTGATGATCCTATAGTCTTGCTCCAGTAAGATATCCGGTACATGAGCGATTTTTAGTGTTAAACAAAAGATTGGACAAAGAACGTGAAAAGCGGGATTGGCGATGCAAATTCTCTAATTCCACTTTGAGTGTTTTATTTCTATATTTCACTTACATTTTAAATATTAAATTAATACTATTTTTTTAAATTATATTTATATTGTAAACAACTATATATATATGTGTAAATTTATATCTTAAAAATCCTATTATAAAATTTTTTAAATTAAGACATGATTTCCTTACAAAGTATTATCCTTTTAATTTTTAAAAATTATATAATATGATTTTAAGCTAAAAAATTGCATATATATAGGTATTTCAAATATAAACGTTTCATCAAAAAAAATATAAACGTAATTTTTTTAAAAATTTCAACATTAATTTAATATTTTTTTAACTAAGTGGAACATAAAAGTAAAAAGACAAAAATGAAATAAAAGATTTAGTTTGAATAGAATACACTTAAAATTAAGTAGTTGGGATTCTTCCTAGCATGTGTTTGCTGAAAGTCCTTAATGGAGACGCATACACCCAATGCATTAGCATGTGCTTGATGAAATTAAGTCCTTAATGGACAGTCGATAGGCTTAAGCCGCTTAGATGACTAGTAGATTGACCAGTGCTCATTTGCAGCTACCACTTGTGGAATAAAAGAATTGAAGGCCTATTCTTGAACGTGCTCAGTTACTTGAAACGAGAAATTTCTTTATTCAGTTACTTCGGTACACGTACTAGGCTTCATCTTGGTTAGGTCTTATATTATATTCTCAGATCGAATCGATCTGCCCAAAGTTGCCTTTATTACAGCACTAATAAAGTACTAAAATTGATGTTTAAGCATCAAAATTAAACCCACCAAACCCTCTTACCATGCATACTATATAAGTACGTATATAGCACTCCTTAGATATATATCACCATAACAAATTAACAAACACTTACTTACCCTTACAAGATGGATACATCTCTCCTTCTCCAAATCATCCTCCTTGCAGCCTCACTCTACTTCTTCCGGCGCCTCATCAAGGGCAGCCCGGCTCTCCCTTTGCCGCCCGGGCCCACCGGGTGGCCCGTCCTCGGGTGCCTGCCTCTCCTGGGGAACACGCCCCACATCGCCCTCACCAACCTAGCCAAGAAATACGGCCCTCTCATCTACCTTAAACTAGGCACCGTCGACCTCGTCGTCGTCTCCACTCCCGACACGGCCAAGACCTTCCTAAAGGGCCTCGACCGCAACTTCGCGTACAGGCCCGGAGGCGCGGGCCCCACCTACATCGCCTACAACAACCAGGACATGGTGTTCGCCGACGTGGGCCCCAAGTGGAAGCTGCTCCGGAAGCTCTCCAGCCTCCACATCTTCGGGGCCAAGGCGTTCGCCGACTGGACCCCCGTGAGGCGATTTGAGATCACGTCCATGACTCGGGATGTCCTCGAACTGGCTAGGACCCAGAGCCCGGTCCCGGTCCTCGAGCTGGTGTCTTGCGCCCTGGCCAACATGATCGGCCAGAGGCTCATTAGCCAGAGGCTGTTCGAGAAGCGTTGCGCGGAGTCGAGTGACTTCAAGGATATGATTACGGAGCTCATGAGGCTGGCCGGGCTGTTTAATATTGGGGATTTTATACCTTGTATTGAGTGGATGGATTTGCAGGGGATTCAGGGCCAGATGACCAAGTTGCATGACAAGTTTGATGGGCTTATTACCAAGATGCTCGAGGAGCACATGAAGACGACTTCGGAACGTAAGGACAACCCTGATTTCTTTGACATTGTCATGGCCACCAACATGAAAAACGACGGCGTTGAGCTTTCGGTTGTTAATTACAAGGCCCTTCTCTTGGTAAGTCGATCGTATTCATTTAATTTGCATGTCACTAATTAAGGTTCGTGTATATTAGATTATCTAATCAAGGCTTTTTTTTTTCTTCACTTTACAGTGTACTTTTCGTATTTTTTGTAGTCCGCTATCTCGGATGGCATTATTTTTAATTTGCAATGCAATTTTGCATAAAAAGTTCATTACGAACTAGGAAAAGTGCGTTCGTTTCACGTTTCAGGATAAACTACATACTTAAAAAATTGTTGTGTACATATTTTTGTGGCAGAATTTGTTCATAGCCGGAACAGACACATCATCCACCACGATTGAATGGGCGATGGCTGAGCTAGTGAAGCACCCAGAAATCCTCAAGAAAGCGCAAGAAGAGCTCGACCAAGTCGTGGGCAAGGACCGACGTCTAGAAGAATCCGACATCCCTAAACTCCTATACTTGCAAGCAATATGCAAGGAGACGTATAGGATACACCCGGTCGTCCCACTTAACCTCCCAAGAGTGACACATGAGGCAACTGAAGCCTACGGCTACCACATTCCCAAGGGCACAAGGCTCTTCGTAAACATGTACGCCATTGGAAGAGATCCTTCGATTTGGGATAACCCGCTTGAGTTCGATCCCGAGAGGTTTATGACTGAGAAGGGCATGGCTGTGGATCCACAAGGAAATGATTTCAGGCTTATACCGTTCGGGGCAGGGAGGAGGATCTGTGCGGGGATGAGGATGGGGATGGCCGCGTTTCCGTATATTATGGGCACTTTGGTTCATGCTTTTG
This sequence comes from Fallopia convolvulus, assembly GCA_964016875.1. Classification (NCBI taxonomy): domain Eukaryota; kingdom Viridiplantae; phylum Streptophyta; class Magnoliopsida; order Caryophyllales; family Polygonaceae; genus Fallopia; species Fallopia convolvulus. The sequence goes on from OZ024735.1 coordinate 56,104,679, forward strand.
ATTGGAGGCTTGGAGATGGGATGAAGCTTGATTTCGAAGCAACCTTTGGGTTGGTGCTTAACAAGACTCATACGCTTGAGGCTTTGGCTACTCCAAGGTTGAACCCGTCTGCTTATAGTGATTTGTGATCGAGGGGAAAATATACAATCAAGATTCATGTGGGTGTTACTCAACACTTGAATTGAATACTTTGTATCTTTGGAGACTGAATAAGGTTAAGCCTCCAAGGCTTCCTCCCTAGAAATCGGTTAATCTAGCTTCACTATGTCTTTAGGAAAGTGAACATGGTCTCGAGTCCCGACACACTCTTGCTTCTTTTGTTTTTTCGTTTTTCTTTTTAGGTGGTTTTTATGTTTTACTTCATCCGCCTAAGTATGTCTTTTCTTTGTTGTCTGATAGTGTTACTGTTAGGGGTCGGGTTGTTTCCTATTTGATTTCTATTTAACCCATTTTCTCATTTCAATAAAATCGTGGATAGTGTCGCCTCTCCTTGTACCAAAAATATATGGCTAAATAAGCGTGTTGAGTGCATTTTTATTGGGTTTTAACTAGGCCATTGAATAAATAACACGTGTTAGAAAATTATCTTGGAAATCTTACACCTAGTTACCTCAAACATAACCAATTAATGTCACGTACCCAAGGCTTGATCTAAAGAATATATGTAGTGAAATATGTGAAAAAATACAATGGAAGATATAATGGACAATAAATACTTCATTTTTATTAAAAAATTATACTTGTAAATCGAGGAGAAGAAATTACTTTATAGCACAATTTTTACTACATTGAAAGACTATACGTGAATAGGTTTTAGGCACAATCTAAACCATTTTTAGGCAATGATAAATAACATGAGAATAACTTTTTATAATAAACACAAATTTTTAAATATGAACGATAATCAAGTAATCAACCCAAATACTCATTGTCAAAAAAAATAAGACGAAACAATTCAATAGCAAACCACAATTTAATTTAAATTCGAGGACAAGGATGAGTATGAGATTTTTGTGAGTTGACTTTAACACTCTAATGACTTGATATCAAACTCTTGGCGAAGTTCTCGCACTTGAGTTTCAATTTGTTTCAAATTGAAAACTCAAGTGGAACTACTATCTTTTTCTACTTTTCCTAGCTCGATCTAGCCATCTATCTCCCAACTTCGGGTTGAATTTCGTGATTTCTCTCTGGTTCTCTTCCCCCAATCTATATGGATGGAAAACTAATTCCTTATCGGATATTGCAGAGGGCTATTAACGGGGGAGATTCTCATAATTCACTTTTTCCATACACGTTGTTAATATTGAGATCATATAGTATCTTTTATTATAGCTAGTATCTTTATATTTAGATTAATTATATTCTCATAATATTCTAGATATCTCCAAGATATCTTTGCCTTATTACTCTATCAATTTATGTATAAATATCCCTCTACATTGATTAATAAAGTTATGCAATTTCATCATCCTCTATCTATCTCTATTAGTTAATAGAATTCAAATTTCAAACCTCTATAACAAACACTTAAGGAACCTAGCTAGACTAAGTGGCTGTTATTGGTTTCTCAATGGTTCTATAATGCGATGCAAATCCCTTTTTCTACATTTGTGTTCTATTTTGATATTCCAATTAGTTATATAAATATTAAATCAATATAAAAAATTTTAAAATTTAAATTTATATTTCAAAAAATGTGTAAAATTTTATCTTAAAAATCATATTACATAATTTTTAAAAATTAAAAGGGTAATATTTTGTACGAAAATTATTCTCTTCATTTTTTAAAATTTTATTAAATAATTTTTAAGATATAAATTTGCAAACATATGCATATAATTAATTGAAATAAAAATATATTTTTTTCTAATTTTTTATATTAATTTAATATTTATATAACTAATTAAAACAAAAAAATAAAACATGTGATAAGAATATAAGATGATTTTTTTTGAGAGAAATATAAGATGATTTGAACTATCTCTAATGTGTGGGAGAGAGTATCATCAAGCGATGGACCTTTGATCAATACAAGTCGACCTTTTTCATAACCTTCGAAAAAATTAAAACGGGCCCAATAAATTGTCTGTCCAGGGCTTTGTAATTTTGTTGATGGACCTTTGATCAATACAAGCCCAATATTATTTTTATGGATAAGCTCTTTCTTGGCCAAGTTTTTTTAACGGAAGTTTAATTTATTATCATCAACAATAACTATTATAAGTTAAATTATTTTGATTTTATAAATATATATATTTACATTTTTCTAAAGTTTCAAACAAATACTAAATAAATATATCAAACAAACATGACCAAGTGACCATGCATCATGAATTTCGAAGATTATTATGAATACTTATGCATATTCATGATTGTAATACATTATATACTTATATACATTATTATAATATATTATATGCATTTTTTTAGCTGATTGTATTTATGAATGAGTTACATGTAGTATGTTATATACATTATTATATTACGGAATATGCATGTTTTTTTATATTGATTGTATTCATGAATACAATAAATAAAACAACACGTATATAATATATTGTAATCATGTATATAATATATTATAGTTATGTGTATTGGTTCCCTATAAATACAAGATCTTGTAAATTTTCTCTCCCCTGTAATTTCAAAATTAAATGCTCTATATGAGTGATCTTATTCAATGCTCTATATGAGTGATCTTATAGTTATGTGTATTCAATACTCTATATTATTTCACTTGGGGTCACTATATGAGTGATTTTTTTTTTGGTAGAAACTATATGAGTGATATTATTAATTAGAATTTAACTCTATAAACCAGACAATTTTTTTTCAAAATCTTAATGGGTTGCTTAGTTTATATTTTTGGTTGAAACTTTTGAAATTTATATATTATACAGATAGACATATCTGATAAGTAATTTAAAAAAAAAAGAAACAAAAAATGCTTGTGATCGACAATATATACAGATTCAACCTCCAAGTCTCCAACCACTTGTTTCACTAATACAATGAAATGTAAATGTCATATTGATTTGAGCGTACATCGTACTATTGTAATTAATTCATCCCATGTGCTTCGTGAAAGCCCCTGAAAGCCTTAAGATGACTTGTAGATTGACCAGTCCACGTGTGAACCTAACCACATCGGTAAGAAAATAAAGGAGTAAATTTTATGTTTTGGTAGTACATACGGAGTTTAGGGTGGATCCTCATGCTCATTTTTGAGATGGATTTAGTCCTTATATTAATTTCAGTGTATTCTAACTAAATTTAGTTATTATTGTCATATAACTGAATTTCAGTTTATTTTGAGTCTATTGGACGTAACCCATTCCCTTGGGTAGTGGTACCTCCATCTTGACTCCCCAAATTCCGTTGTAGCGGAGCCTCATTGGGTTATGATAGACTTCCTCTCGCTTCCATCAATTAATCCTAATTATCCTATAGTGTACTATGAACTCTGTACTGCTATATATGTTGCACTAATTATATATTACACCACGTACTTAATGTATGTGGAAAGTTTGATGTTATATATATACACATTATATTTTTAGCCCTTAGAGATAGAAATATCACGTGCTGAACAACCAAAAGAAATATGATCACTTGCTCTTCCAAATAGAATTATCACGTGCTTAACAACAACAGTACAACACAAAACAGAAGTATCGATCACCTGCTCTTCCAAACGCACTCTCCTAGCTCCTTGAATGATTGCATTATACTGAATTTTAATCAATTAATTACGATTGATATATAAAAATTGCTATTGAATTAGAATTTATTTTGTTTGATCAACACTCTTTTTTATTGAGCTAAAAAGGTGGTGATATTTAAAATGTGATAACATTAAAAAAAACTTTAAGATTTTGATTTTAATCATTTTTCTAAAAAACTTGTATCAAAGGGAGTATTATGCCCGACTGGATGGCCTATCGTACGATGGCCCGCGTCTCTTAGATAGTAGTATAGGACCATGCCTTTCGATGTAAAATATGTCATTTGTGATTGGTGAGTGTTGCCTCTCCTTTGACCAAAAAATAATAATAATAATATAATAATAAGCCATGTGTGAGATGTATTTTCAATGTCATCGAGTTAGTTTAACCAAAAAAAATATAAAAGAGACGACGGTTTTTTCTGTAGTATTTGGTTTATTTTAGTGATAAAAGGTCCCAAAGAATATTTCATAAAAAAAAAATAAAAAGGTAAATTTTGAAGCCTAATGGATATAATTTTTTTTTTCAATTAACTACAACATCTTATTTTGGATCAAGCCTATTTTATATCATCAAATTTAGAAATATTATTGTACTCCAACGTCACATCAGGAAGGAAATTCACGTTTCTGAATTTTGCACCTAGCTACCAGTTTGTTGGTAGAGATTTTGGGTCATTAGCAAATAAGCCATTGGAGTATTAATTATTGGTAAGCTTATTTAGGAATAAAACATTATTTCATAAATTTTAAAATGATTTCATCTTTAGGACTCAAACTCAAAATCTCTTTTGCTAAAGAAATAATGTATCTTTTATGAATTTCACTCCGCACTCGTAGATTTGAAATATTAATTATGCGGGTTTAGTTTCAATGGAGTTGTAAAAAAAATTACATGGCTACAAGGGTGTATTTACATTGGGCCCAACCGCACTAGTATTTAAAAAAAAAATAGTTTTTTTAAATATATGAAAAAATGCATTTTTTAGATTTTTTTAAATATGTGAAAAAAATGCATTTTTTATAAGTTTGGGTCTGATTTACTACTCTATATTGTGCATTGATTTTTGTAATACATTGTAACTGTTGTGAATTCCGTTATGATTTATGGATTGATAATTTGATGTTCACGTTCTTTAATTGTTCCGAAAATGAAGAGATTTTTTTCCAACTATTGGGGGTTAATAAAATATAAGTTATAGAGTTCTAATCCCGATCCATTAATTGTTCCGAGTTTGTCTAATATTCCGAGTTTAGCCCCCACTGACTTCAAATCCTGACTAGTTCAATACAATTAATGGTTAAAGATAAAAAATTTCTCTCCACCAATTTTTTTCACTTTAATTTTTTTTTTTTGTTTAGAATTGGCCAAATTATTATAGCTTTCTAAAACTTCGTCCCAATAGAATTTCTAACAAACTAACAAGACCGTAATTATGCTAGGACCAACTCCATTAAATTTGCATCGAAGAGCGGAAAACAAGTCGCGTACACCAGTCCACGTACGTTGACAATACATTGTAATCTCAAATTGCGTTGGCCCGCTTCATTGTTTTTTTAAACAATATAATTGGATAGATAAAAGATAATGCTTTTATTATATTACCAAATAAGTACTTAATTAACCAAGTACATCTTAGTCTAGTGGTAATTGACGCTAGACCGCTTAAATATTTGTTTAGAGGTCTCGAATTTGAGACTCTCTGGTGGTGTGGATGCAACAGAGATGCTTGGAGGAGTAACACCCCTTATGGGATCTCAACTACACTCCGATCCGAACGTATACACGAAATACCGAACCGAGCGAGGTCCAACCCATAAAAAAAGTACTTAATTATATATAGAGAGTTACAAGAGAAAATTAGTACCAAAACCCTAATACTTGCCAAAAACTATGGTCGGGTTTAGTTACGGTGGATTTTTAGTGGAGTTTTAAAAAACTCCATTGGTGAATTTGGCTAAATCTCAGTCATCCAAATATAGTTTAACGATTAGATTTAGTTTGTTCTCTCTCCAAATCTATTAATGATTTTTTCTTTTTAATTTTTTTCCCTATGGTTCACTAATTTACACTAGGGTTTTAGAACTCTATCTATAGAGTTTCTAATAAACTCTACCGGAACAAGACCCGATTACAAAACGATAACAATGTGGTTACGAAAAGTTAATAATATTTGGTTACAAGTAAAATTATTTACGAAAACTATAGATGTTATCTTAACGGTTTTCTAGAAATCTTGCTCGATCTATTATATTTGGTCATTATTAATAGAGTTTGGTTCTTATCCTAAAACATAAAACGAATGCACTTTTCCTAGTTCATAGTGCACTTTTCATATAAAAGTGCATTAAGTGTATTGCAAATACGAAAAGTGCACTACAAAGTACGAAAAGTGCAAATCCGAAACAAAAGTGCATTGCAAAATACAAAAAGTACAATCCGAAAAACGCACTACAAAAAATACGAAATGTGCACTACAAAGTACGAAAAGTGCAAATCCAAAAAAGTGTATTACGAACTAGAAAAAGTGCCTTCGTTTCAAGATAAAAGTCTATTTCATTTGAACCAAAATCTTATTAATAAGCTCAATCTCGAATTTAGTAATACTAATTACGCATTGTAGTAAAGTCTCTAACGCCATAGTGCCACACCACTAACGTCCACGTCCACGTTCCACCACATCAGGAAGAAAACAAAAGCGCCACTCTATAAATTTGAGTTCGGCCAATACGAAAAACTCACCAAACAAAGAACACCTGTCCTAGCTTAAACATGGATGCATCTCTCCTCCTCGAAATTCTCCTCGTTTTAGCCTCACTCTACTACTTCCGGCGCCTCATCAAGGGCAGCCCGGCTCTCCCTTTGCCACCCGGGCCCACCGGGTGGCCCGTCCTCGGGTGCCTGCCCCTCCTTGGGAGCACGCCCCACATCGCCCTCACCAACCTAGCCAAGAAATACGGCCCCGTCATCTACCTTAAGCTCGGCACCGTCGACCTCATCGTCGCCTCCACCCCCGACACCGCCAGGACCTTCCTCAAGGGCCTCGACCGCAACTTCGCGTACAGGCCCGGAGGCGCGGGCCCCACCTACATCGCCTACAACAACCAGGACATGGTGTTCGCCGACGTGGGCCCCAAGTGGAAGCTGCTCCGGAAGCTCTCCAGCCTCCACATCTTCGGGGCCAAGGCGTTCTCTGACTGGACCCCCGTGAGGCGCCATGAGATCACGTGCATGACTCGGGATGTCCTCGAGCTGGCCAGGACCCAGAGCCCGGTCCCGGTCCTCGAGCTGGTGTCGTGCGCCCTGGCCAACATGATCGGCCAGAGGCTCGTCAGCCAGAGGCTGTTCGAGAAGCGTTGCGCGGAGTCGAGTGACTTCAAGGATATGGTGACCGAGCTCATGAGGCTGGCCGGGTTGTTTAATATTGGGGATTTTATACCTTGTATTGAGTGGATGGACTTGCAGGGGATTCAGGGCGAGATGACGAGGTTGCATGACAAGTTTGATGGGCTTATTACGAGGATGCTCGAGGAGCACATGAAGACGACTTCGGAACGTAAGGACAACCCTGATTTCTTTGACATTGTCATGGCGACCAACAAGGAAAGGGATGGCGTTGAGCTTTCGGTTGTTAATTACAAGGCCCTTCTCTTGGTAAGTCATCGACCTCATTTAATTTGCTAACTATGTTCAACAGTCTCCGCCTAGTGTTTTGTTTTTGGAAAATTCTTTGATGGGTCAATTACTAATACTTCTTTTGGCAAGTCTCCTGTTCATTAGGAGGATTAATTACTTGATAAGACCATTTACTATTTCTTTAAGCTCAAGAGTAATCTTTGTCTGAATAGTAAGGTCAAACCTAATCTTTGATATTAATTATTAGATGGACAGCATATGGCCTATTATTATTATTATTATTTGTACTGTTATTTTTCCCTAACTGTACTACCTCCTATTTTACCCCAATCCAAAGGGTCAAGAAAAAGAAAAGAAAACTCTCCCTTACAAACACACACACACTCATATAGAGCTGGTGAGTTTAGTAGGTAAAATGAGTCATAGAGTGAAACAGTACGGATTAATCTGAACCGTTAAATCATATTCATAAGTTTGGAATTTTATATTTTAATAGAATATAAAATACTTTTATATTTGTATATTTATTTTTTTAATTAATTATATTTATATTTTTTAGTTAAGTTAAAATATACTATCTTTTTCGACCAAAAAGAAGTTAAAATATGATTTTTTTAATTGTTTATCTTTAATGTTGCATATTTATGTTTTAGGTTGTATATTCACGTTTTCAAGTTACATAAAATTTGCATATTCATATGTTTAAGGCAGAAGAATTTGGGGTTCATACAATCATACTTAATTATATCAATTTGCATATTGAAAAAGATTTATGTGCATAAAATCTTGTGGCAGAATTTGTTTATAGCCGGAACGGACACATCAGCCACCACGATTGAATGGGCGATGGCCGAACTAGTGAAGCACCCAGAGATCCTCAAGAAAGCACAAGAAGAGCTCGACCAAGTCGTGGGCAAGGACCGGCGTCTGGAAGAATCCGACATCCCTAAACTCACATACTTGCAAGCCATATGCAAGGAGACGTACAGGTTCCACCCGGTCGTCCCGCTTAACCTCCCAAGAGTGACACACGAAGCAACTGAAGCCTACGGCTACCACATTCCCAAGGGCGCAAGGCTCTTCATAAACATGTGGGCCATTGGACGAGATCCTTCGGTTTGGGATAACCCTCTTGTGTTCGATCCCGAGAGGTTTATGACTGAGAAGGGCTTGGCCATCGACCCACAAGGAAATGATTTCAGGCTTATACCATTTGGGGCGGGGAGGAGGATCTGTGCGGGCATGAGGATGGGGTTGGTCGCGTTTCCGTATATTATAGGGACTTTGATTCATTCGTTTGATTGGGGGCTTGGAGATGGTATGAAGCTTGATTTCGGAGCAACCTTTGGGTTGGTGCTTAACAAAACTCATACGCTTGAGGCTTTGGCTACTCCGAGGTTGAACCCATCTGCTTATAGTGATTTGTTGTGATCGAGGGGAAAATGAACCATGGACGTTCTTGTGGTTGATCAACCACTTGAATTTAATTAGTAGTACAGTACTTGTTATCTTTGGAGGCTGGATGAGGTTACAAAAAATGTTCGTTGTTTTGTTATTTGGGATAGGCCGTTGAATAAATAACTTGAACTGTGTTAGATACACATGTGGGGGTTATGTTATCGTTGCAACCGCTGGTGAAGCCCATTAGGCCAAATAATAAGGATGGATGTGTGTAAGTTCATCGGACGGACTTGGTCTGTCGTGCCTACTTGTAAGGTTGCGTTTTTTTTTAATGATAAATGTCTTAGTATTTGATACGCTATTTATTATATTACATAATTAAGTTATATTAGTCTTAATTAGAATATTGTGGTTTTTTTTATTTAGGTTAGTTTTAATTTTTTAGGAATAATATCTTTTTAGTATCTCAGCTTAATTATTAGCTATTAATTAGGGTTAGAATTTTATTATATATACTGATGTATTAGTTTTATGGATCAATAAAATCAGAAATCACAAAAGTTATTTTTATTATCTTCCTAAAATCTCTAAATTTATCGTTCTTCAACCCCGTGACAACCAACCACGTTTATCCCGAGTCGGAATCCACACCGGATTAGGCTCAACCCTCTTGACCAACAAGGGTTTCCGATACGAATCCACAACGGGCTCGTATCAGTATTTTACATGCATTTCTTGCTCTAAAAAGTAGTTATAAAAATAGCTTCTCAAAATCCCAAGAGTAACAAATGTTCAAAGCATGCGAAGCCAATGTCAAAATGCGTAGGCCTCGGTAATTTGACGAATAAAAATTTACTTGAAGAAAGGATAGAATTATGGCTATCACGTACATTCCAAAAGGCACTAGACTTCATAAATTTCTGGGCTATGGGACGAGACTCTTAAGTTTGGGAGCATCCATTCGAGTTCAAATCCGAGAGGATTTTGGGCGAGAAGGGTTCGTGTGTACTATGAGCTCATACCTTTTGGGGGTAGGGTACGCACTTTTCTCTAAAATATAGTATGTTTGATGAAAAACAAAACCATGCATGTACATTCCGTTATAAAATACGGAGTAATGCATAATTATGTGAAAAAGTTTATTCCACATTAGAAAATTAAGTAATGATTTGTTTAATATATATACATGTGTTTGATTACTCCTATTAGCAATTGGGTTTAAGATGAAACATCGTGACCTTATTTGATGCATCTGTCGGACATATGCGCTGAAAGTCCGTCAGCCTAAGACGGTCTCCCCCTTCGTTCATATTTAACCTACCGAACTTTGAGAATCAATTCAAAATTTATGCACAAATAATATAAAAACACAAACAGATTGATCACACGGTCTTCCTATAAGACACTAACTTGAAAGAACTGATCAACTAATATTATAGACATAGGCTTTTTTTTTCGTCTTGCTTTTGGCTCGCCCGGTTCGATCGGTGGGGGAGACCCTCCCAATATCAGTTTCTCCCTACATGCCGCCAGTGAGATTCAAAGTTCGAATCTCCTGGACAACACTTAAAGAGCCTAACACCACTTTACCATTAGACCAACTGAATATTGGTATAGATATGGGCTTTTAGTAAGTGGCTATAAAAAAGTAAGTGGCTATAAACAAGGCCAATTTTTTCAAAATCTTAAAATGATTTGGTAGTTTATATTTTTAGTTGAAACTTTTTAAGTGTATATGTTATAGAGATAGACGTATCTTATAAGTAATTGTTTTTTTTAAATAAAAGAAACAAAAAATGCTTGTGATCGAGAATGATTGACCCTCCATTCCTCCAACCACTTGTTTTACCAAAAATCACTTGAATCATTGATGAGCTAAAGTTTTATTAATGATTTATTATAATTTATATATACTATAAAATAGAAAAATTTGGGCAATTAATGCCTCATTCAAATGGCCCAAGTGTTTTATTCTATATCTATTTTGGCATTACAATGTTTTAATTGCTCAATTTAAGAAAAAATAAAGATAATCTAGATGGTAATTTTGACCATCTAAATGACTAAATTCATATTGTCACATTAAAATTACACATTCAAATGACCTAAATGTTTTATTCTATATCTATTTTGGCATTACAATGTTTTAATTGCTCAATTTAAGAAAAAAAGATTATCTAGATGGGAATTTTGCCCATCTAAATGACTAAATTCATATTGCCACATTAAAATTACTTTTACTAGCATTCCTTGTGTTATGTTGAGAAACCGATCACCTTTTTAGATTTTAAAGTGATTCATTAATAAATAAAAATATGAAACCCCTAAAACTAACCTTTGAATAGTCTACTCATCATATGCCTCTTTAGTAGCTTATGTGCCTCTTTGAATTTAGTAGCTTATGTTTAGAATTTAACCTTTGAATTGTTTACTAAAATGATAAAGTTACAATTTGTAACTTATGTGCCTCTTTAGTAGCTACTAACTGTTTATGACTTTTCATATTACACATAATTGCATAATTAATGATATGTAAAACCCCTCCTCTACACACACATATATATTGGATAATCGTAGGGTTTTGGAGGTTCATAAAAAATCAACTATAAAAGTTTTTGTACTTCCTTTTTGCTCTCCATTGTGTTGATTATGTTTTAATATTTAGAATATGTTATTTTCTAATGATCAATTATTCAATTTTTAATTTTGATACTAATCTTTTTTCTCCCATTATTTTGTTTCTTGGTGTGCAGGTGCAAACGAAGGTTTTAATATTCTTATTTGTAGATCTTGATTGATTCAATCTTCAATTTTTGGAATGTGAGTGTGATAACCGGTATGTACTTTGCATTCAAGGTTTTGTTGATGTTGTATCAAGTTGTAATTAAAGCCATGTACTTCATATTCTCCATTGTTGTTAGTGCATGGTACTTGAAGTTCACTATTCTTTGAAGGCTTTTTCACTACCTATTACCTAGAAAATGCCATGGTTCAAGGGTTATATAAAAATATGTATTATTTTCAATTACGTTGTAAGATATTTAACAAAAAAAAAATATTTTTCTAAAAAACCTTTAAAAACATGTATCATTTTCAACTATATTGTAAGACAATACTTTAACAAACAAAGGACTTGTACACTCAAAATCTATATAATATTCAAAAATTATAAAAAAAAATTAAATGCATCAAAAAACATTAAAATTAATAATGCATAATATTACAAGAATAATTTATGACTAATCCATAATTAAGGTTAAAAGAATAAAAAGAAATATTCATTTATTGACATAGACTATTGGTTTTCTTTACCAAAAATAATAATTCGATAATTTATGACCAACCCATAATTAAGGTGAAAGAATAAAAAAATTATTTATTTATTTTTAATTTTACAATTAATCAAATAGGCTTTTGATTTTTCTAAACAAAAAGAATAGAATCTTGGATTTCCTTTTATGAAATCAATTGTTGTAATCATTTTGTCGATTTATCTATGACTTTTGGTTTTCCATTGATTTAAGAAAAATATCAAACAAAAATATAAAAATACCCAAGGTTATTTAATTGGGAGCTAGCATTAAAAGATGTTTTAATTCACCAAAACTTATCGAATGCCCTTACAAATTCCAAAACCTCTTATTTCTCATTATCCAATGTCCTTACAAATTCTTAAGTCTCTTATTTCTCTTTTAAATATGGATTAGGATATAGAGTGTGATTCTATTTTTTTGTGAGTTTTTTTGAAATCCAATATATACAATTTGTGAGTTTAGAGACATGTGAGATCAATTATAATTTGTTCGTTAATAGCTATTAATCGAGACTATCATGGTTAGAATTCTCTTTTGATCAAATTGTTAAATTCTCCTTATACGTTTGCGAATTCATGTTTTTTTATTTGTTGAAATATATCCACACTAATCCATAGTAGCCTTGAAATATATCCTTTTGCTAGATACCCGTAATTTGGTCTCAAATTAATATAATTTTGTCACCAAATTAAAGATTGTAGAAATATGAAACTAGCTTAGTGCATAGTTTTAGATTTATTTTTATTAATTTTTTATTATTTTATGTTACCCTTTTTTAAGTAACTAAACTAGAGATAAAATGGCACTCATGTGTGTTGTGTGTACGGACAAGGCTTATGTTACATTGTCATTCTATCAAAAGAAGAAAAATTTGGTCATTTATAACCAATCCATAATTAAGGTTAAAAGAATAAAAAAATTATTCATTTATTGCTAATTTTTCAATTAATCACATAGACTATTGGTTTTCCTTTACCAAAAATAATAATTTGATCATTTATGGTCAATCCATAATTAAGGTGAAAGAATAAAAAAAATTATTTATTTATTTTTAATTTTACAATTAATCAAATAGGCTTTTGGTTTTCCTAGACAAAAAAAATATACTCTTGGATTTCCTTTTATGAAATCAATTGTTGTGATCATTTTGTTGATTTATCTATGACTTTTGATTTTCCATTGATTTAAGAAAAATATCAAACAAATCTTCTATCTATCTATATTTGTATATATACTATAAAGAAGCAAAATTTGGTCATTTATGACCAATCCATAGTTAAGGTTAAAAGAATAAAAAGAATTATTCATTTATTGCTAATTTTTCAATTAATGACATAGATTATTGGTTTTCCTTTACCAAAAAGAATAATTTGATAATTTATGACCAATCCATAATTAAGGTGAAAGAATAAAAAAATATTTATTTATTTTAGTTTTACAATGAATCAAATAGGCTTTTGGTTTTCCTAGACTCATGTGTGTTATGTGTACATACAAGGACTATGTTACATTGTTATTCTATCGAAATTAGTGATAAAATGATGCTCATGTGTATAGTATGTAACTATTCTGTTTATACTAAACCAACATTGTTTGTAAATACTATTATGTTTAACAAAAAAGAGAATATTTAATGTAATTTATAATTAATAATAAAATATGTATGTATAATTACAAAATATAATATGATATGTTACATTGTTATTCTTTAAAATGTAATATGTTGTATCAAGTAATAAGAATAGTTTAAACCAATTAAAAACCCAAAAATATATTATAAATATTTTGAAATTAAAACACCACTACATGATATGTAGTAAGAAGTATGTAATAAAAATACCTAAAATCATTTTATATTTTAGAAAAATGGAGAATAATAATAAGCAATTTAATTGCACCTCTTCTATCTATAAACGGTCATTGTTTTACCTATGATCAAACCATTACTAATATATATTTACAACAAAGTTGTAACTGAAATATTCCATCAAAAGCCAGAACTAAATACCTAATTTATATTGCATAATGGTAAATTGGTAATGAATTAAATAATGACCATCTTAGATGTTTAGTTGAAAGATTATGTGACTTTTCAATGCTCAAAAGTATATTATATTCGAGCAAAAACTATATTTCAAAATTATTCTTATATTTATGCAAAAAATATACTTTAAAATTTTATAAAGTGCATTTTAAATATTTATAAATATAGTAAGATAAATGCAAAATCATGAAAAATATATAATTTTAATATTTAAATGCATAAATATATCTTTAGGGAAAATTTTCGACCCGTGCGTATGCACGAGCAATCACTACTAGTGAAATGTAAACAGAAAAGTGAGAAGCTTTTGTAATTGAGCTCTTGAATCAAGATGTAATTATCTAATTAAACTAATTAATGGATTGAATGTGAAGCTTTTGTAATTTATGCATCCCATATGCTTGGTGAAAGTCCCTAATTAATGGACAGTTGATAATAGCTTATTAGACGACTTGTAGATTGACCAGTCCACATGTGCACCTACCACATCGGGAAGAAAAAACAAAAGAAAAAGAGCAAGTAAACTTTATTTTTGGGTACGATAGACTTCATTTTGCTTCAACAATGTCATTAGTAGAGAGTTTGATGCTATTATATATTGAATTCTATATGTACATGTACATGCATATATATGCGTCACAAGTTGCATTTGTATGTTACACCGTACGACTTCATAAAATTAGAAAGTTTGATGTATGTACAATTGTACATGCATCAAAAACCCTAATCACCCCCACCTCACCAAACTCTTAGCCCCCTTGTAGATAGAATATCACGTGCTGAACAACAAAAAAAAAAAAAAAACAAATTTCACTTGCTCTTCCAAACGCACTCTCTCCCTTGCATGATTGCATAAATTAGCCTTCGGACATTTGGTTCAACGGTTAGGCCTTTGGGGTAGTATCTTAAGGTCACCGTTTCGAACCCCATGAGCGGCAGTTTGCCCATTCTTCTTCTTCTCTAAAATTGATTAGTAATCAATTCTCATTCCTAATGGATGCTCTAAGCGAGCTAAAGTAAGACTTTTGGCGACCCTAATTCTCACCCAATCAGAAGAAAAAAATAATTGCATAAATTAAAATTTAATAAAATTAATATTTTTTCAATTAAAAATAAGTGTCGTTTTAATATTTGATTTTTGATCAATTTTAATTTACATATTCTTTTAGATTTTTTAAATACTTAATTAAAAATGAAATATGAAATTGTTATTATAATTTAGTAATTTACTAGAGTGCTAACTCATTCATTGGATGAGATAGAGTTTATATCATGTGTTTATTATCATTTTTAAATGTTTAAGCTTTTAGAAATCCTAATATGTGATTATGGATAGTAAATAATTTTGTTATGAAATATTATAATTGAATGTATATAAAAAAAATTAAAATATCAGTTATTTGATCATTTAATCAGTGCATATCATTTAATCAGATATATGAATTTTTTCTTCGTCCTAAATTGATAGTCTAAACTTTATTTTCACTTTGATTTTTAGGTTTTTTTTTGTAACTAAATTTTTTAGATTTTGATTAATGCGATTCCCGTGTATATAAAATTGAGAATAACCGACAATCATATTGCATCTTTCATTTTCTTTCTAAACAAAATTAATGTTTATTATATTATTTTATTTTGAAATAAGGAAATTTTAGTCCTTAAGAAAAGATGAATAAGCAATTGTAATTATTCATTTAATATTCTTAAAAAAAGACTTTACATAATTATTACTGTATAATTTAATATTGAAAGAAATTATTATAATAGAATGGAGCATTTATTAAATAAATTTGTTAAAACCCTTTTGTATTTCACAATATTTTTTATTTATTTATATCAATAAGGTTAAATAAAACATAGTGTATTTATTTGACTTGAGAGGGGACAATATTTATAGTTGTTAAGAATTTGTTTGTTCAAACTACTCGTTATTTATTGTACTAAAAAGACGATGTATAAATAAAAGGTGATAAAATTAATAAAATAATTTTCTTGTTTAATTAATACTTAAAAAAAATTCGTATCAAATGCTAAAAATAAATTAATACTTATTTTCAATCACAGAGATTATAATAAGTTGTAGCTAGTAAATGTATGAAAAAATATCGACAGCAAAAAAGTTTAATGCCCGACAAGATGGACTATAGTACGATGATCGATCAACAGCATCTCTTAGCTATGACCATGCCTTTCGATGTAAAATAAGTCACTTGTGAGATGTTTTTTCAATGACATCGAAGTTAGTTTAAAAAGCGACAATTTCAACCAAAAAAACTGTAAAAATTAAAGCAAAGATATATGATTTATTAATGAGATAGTTTTCAGTTTACTTTATTGATAAAAAGTGAGAAAAAATTAATTAAAAAAAATTAAAAAGGTAAAATTTGAAGTCACATGAATATAAATTATTAGTTTTTTTTTCAATTAACTACAAAATAAGACCAAACCTTCGCTTTTTTTACGAGGTAAGATTGGCGAGGCCCCTAAGGGGATGTCTTAGAGCAATTTTGTGGATGAAAACCTAAAATTCTAAGTGCATCTACATATGAGAGCCATGGATATTGTAGCCTAGTTTGGCGATTTTATCGGCCACAAGTTACAATCCCTAACAACATGGAACAAACAAACAGTATCGAAACCTTGAATAGAAATCAAGATATTTGACACTAACATCTCAATTTTCCAAGGGCATTTGCCAGTGTCCTTGACTGCATTAATGATTGTAATGGTGTCACCCTCAATTTCTAGTTTTCTTGTTTCTCGGATTCCATCACGAAGAGCTAGAGTTTCCACTTGTAAGACGTAGATAGCCTCGTACCTCTTGCCTCCCAAGCTTATAATCCTTGCATAATGGTCTCTGCTCATTAATCCTGAGGTGGCCGTTGTTGTTGTGAACTTGTATTCGTCAAAGTTCAACTTAAGCTCTATCTTCGATTTGTTCTTACTTCTTTATATGTCTTCATTCCATTGTTTCGTTTTTCCCATGTGAGGATTTGGTGTTGGATAGATTGTTCTAATTTTTGGATATAGTCGTTCAAGGCCAACCTATTTCTTTGATGGCATAAGCTCCACCAAATTATCGCAAGGTCGATAAATTCTAGTGTTCCCAACATCTGTTTTAGGTTGTTGCAACACTACAACAGAAATAATTGGCTACTCCGAGGTTGAGCCCATCTGCTTATAGTGATTTGTTGTGATCGAGGGGAAATGAACCATCAAGGTTCTTGTGGTTGAGACTTGAATTTAATTAGTAGTACTTGTTACCTTTGGAGGCTGGATGTGGTTACAATAAATGCTCGCTGTTTTGTTATTTGGGATTTAGATGGGCCGTTGAATAAATAACTTGTGTTAGATACTCATGTGGGGGGTTATGTAATCGTTGCATCCGTTGGCGAAGCCCATTAGGCCCAATAATAAGGATGCATGTATACGTAAGTACATTCATCAGACTTCATTATATAGGGTTACCTGGACATTATATTTCTCTCTGGATTATTAACATTAGCAGCCAGCCTCTGATCCTTGTTTTTCTCCTCGAACTCCTTGTACCAGTCTGGGTAACCGTGCAGCTTAAAGCAAGAATCTATAGTGTGAGCTTTTTCCTTACAAAAGTCACATTTTCGATCCACCTTAATTCTGTCTCTTATAATCCCTGCTATCTTTCTTCTCTGAATTATACTTCTGTCCATTAGAACCTTGATTTTTCCCAGCATTATAACCTTTCTTATTAGCATACAAAGCACTCATCTCCTGATTTCCAGATTGCACATTGTTCATCTATCCAGTAACAATCTTTTGGTGCCCTACTTGTTGAACTAAGTAGAAAGCCTTGTTTAAAGAAGGCAAAGGATTAGTTGCAAGAATCTGACTTCTAATATTATCAAAGCTATCATTCAGTTCCATTAGAAACTGCATCATTCTGTTACAGTTCTCAACATCATCAAAGTGCAAACACAACTTTCCATAGCACCACAATCACATTCAGGCACAGTTTGAATATTATGGATTTCATCCCATAACAACTTCAACTTTGAATAATACTCCAAAACAGATTGATTCTCTTGTCTCAGATTAGCAAGCCTACGTTTCAACTGAAAAAGAAGAGGCGCGTTTGACTGAGCATACCTCTCATGAAGTTCGTCCCATAGCTCTTTAGATGATTCAACATACATCAAGCACTCTGAAACATTCGCCGCCATGGAATTTAGCAACCAACACCTCACCCTGAAAAGTGAAATCCACCTTCATCCATCGCTCGTAATCTTCAGATCCTCTCGCTGGCTTAGGACAAGAACCGGTAATAAAACCTTGCTTCGATTTAGCTCCTAGGGATAATTTCATTGCGCAACTCCAGTTGAGGAAATTGGCGCTGATGAAGTGTGATGTCGTCAATTGAGCTCCTGGATGGTCCGAATTAGACAAGAACAAAGGATCATATATTGCTAGTTGCAACATAGGATCGATCAGCATCGCGATCACAAGTTGGAGAATTCTCGCTTCCAGGCATCTTCAAGATCGGAAAGATGAACTAAAAAACTGATCAACAGAAACGTGAAAAGAACAATCGATCAAAAATTCAAAATTGATTTATAGAAACAGAACAAAAACAAAAACAGATTGTAATATGCTTCTAAAAAATGAAACGAACAATAATCACAGGTCCGAGCATCGGTGGCTCTGATACCATGTGAAGATCAGAGAAGGAAAATATCTCTGAAAACAGATTCTGTTATTGAGAATGAACAAACTGAATTGAGTTTCTTACAAGACAACTAGACAAGCTCACTAATAGAGACATATACAATATTAGGAGTTTGACTTTGACTCTTTATTTCTTCTATTATTCTCATATACTATATTCTATAGTCTATCTGTCTTATAGTATTATTTTACACCAAGGTTGAATCCATATGCTTTTTATTTGGGTTGAGGCTTGGGCTACGCCAAGGCTGAAACAATGTGTGGGATGTGTGTTTTGTTTCTATTGGGCTTGAATTGAGCCTTTGAATGATTAATGTGGACTTTTATCATGTTTGCTTCCGCTGGAGAAGCCCATAAGGCCCAATAATAATAACATCAGAATACTGTGTTTGAGTGTTTGACAATGTAAAATCACTGAAATTTATTTTCCTTGTAGATGGAAAAAAGAAGAAGAGGGAAGCAACATTTTACTTGAAAATAATAATTGAGGAATCATTTTATATCAATCTATGTTTTGATCATTATTTGTGTGATAATGATCAAAACATAGATTGATATAAAATGATCATTATTTATGTTTTTCGCATCGGAACCGGATTGAGGGTCCATCTTAGCTCTTTAGCTTATGGATTGTGTACGCTCCATCATCTCAACACCGTACCTAATCCCACCCCCTTGTATAAAAATGTCAAACCACGTGCTAGATTTTCTTAACAGAAACAAACGTACGTACGTCTGATTTGATGAATACGTTGTTGTGGCTGTTCTAATTCAAGATTTGATTTGTATTGACTTTAATGAAAAGAGTGTTTTCACACGGTACGTAATATATGTTTCAAAGCCAAATTCTATAATCCATATCTTCAATTATAAGTACGTTAAGCACTGTGGTTGATTTGTTGTTTTATTTTACATGGTTTATGTAGATAATAAAACTAATTGTGCTGGATACTCATGCTTAATTATTTACGCCAATCCAATGAAAACGAAAACTCTCCCATCCAAACACGCACACCGGCACACGTGACACGTCTATAAGTAAATTGTTACCATTTACAAACAATTAAATATAATCCACATCATCATACAAACATGCGTTAACAACAAAAGCTATACGAATTGCGATCGAATTACTGTTGTTGTGCCAGGATTTTCCAAGAATCCAAGCCCATGCCAATCACTCTCATTCATTTGTCTCGATTATTTAATCCCAATCACTAACCACATCCACAAAAATATATTCGCACTTGTGGAAAACTTTAAAGAAGTCAGGTCACGTGACGTTAAAGAAGAAGTCCTAAAGAAAGAAGCGAAAAATCGAAGTCAAGTCACGTGCTTTGTGGGCCATGGAGGATACTTTCCCCTCTTGTTTTGGATTTTGGATGGAGGTTCAAATAAGAGGGCTAACGTGAGCCGTGGGATGAGTACGCAGTTAACAGTCGGAAAAGGACGTACTTTGATCGTAGGGGGGTTCCACACCACACTTGGTCTTTACTCTCGGGCCTAGAGCCACTGACGTCGGTGCTCCAAATGAGGATGACGTCATCCATATCGAGTAGAATACGAGATTGCGCCACGTCGCCCTTCTTTTGTTTCATTGAAACCCTCCCACTTCTCCTCCACGCGCGTGACCCCAGTCCCCTCATAACCCTCTACTCTTTTTCCTTCTTCTTTTTCTTTGATAAACAATCCTTATAAGTCCAATTCCAAAGACATACGTACGTTTACTGCTGTCTTGTCATGATATCAATTTACGGTGGTAAAAGTACCCTAACAACAAGTTTGAAACTAAATTTTAACACGTCACAATAAATGTAATAAGGGTAACAAGCTTACAAGCTTGATCAATTTAACAATTAAGTAACGATAAGTAAAGTAGCGTTTTTCCTAATTAACCCATGTCCTAAAGATATTGGTTAAATATTCTTATTTTAGAAACTAAAATCCTAAAAAAAATAAGTAAACCCTATACAAAAATTAAATTACCTTACATAAGCTAAACTAACAAAAAAACATGCTTATAATATGCCCTAATGATAGGTTAGAAAAACCATATATTTATTACACCAATAAATTGCATATCTTTTCTTTTTGAAACAATAAATTGCATATCTAGTTAGGTCGTGATAAGAAAATGTAATGAATTTGATTCATTTCATTTAATTTTCTTGGTGGTTCGAGTTAATACATGTAATATGACACAACATTAATGTTAATGGTTAACCGACAATAAAAGGTTACATGCATGGTGCACGCGCTGTTACACGAGAGTAGGTGTAGCACAATAATCCGTCGTACTCCCCTATCTCAGTCCAGTATCGGATGCAGCTAATAGCTCATTCAATTTCAATTTATTGTATTTGCAATTGCAATTGCTTCTTCTCATTCTCTTTCTCCAATTCTCCCCCACTCCTCCTTACATTACATTTCCATAGCCAAAGACAAGACAACACAAAACACAAATCCAACCACTTCCCTTTTCTTTTTTATCTCCCGTCGGTTCGTTCAACTCTATGCACTCCCCCTCTTCCTCTTTTACGCTCCTTTTTTGTTAATAATACGGAGCAAATAACACACTCCTAAGTCCTAAATCCAAACCCTAACCCGATCCGGATAACCCGACCCGGCCCGAAACCATGGACAACAACGGATCCGCATCCGCATCAGCCAAACGCGGCGCAAAGCAAGCGAAACAGGCGCCTCCGCCTCCGAAAGTGGTCCACATCTCGAACCCAATGAAGCTGGAGACGAGCGCCTCCGACTTCAGATCTATCGTTCAGGAGCTCACCGGTCAACACGCCGTTTGGCCCGTTGACCCGTCCAGGTTCTCAAGCTCCCGCTTCCAAACGCCGCCGCCTAATAATGATGACACAAGTGAAAAGGGGAAGGGTTATGGTACGGCGGAGCCTAGCCCGGACGTGTCTGCCGGATCCTCCGATCTCTGCTACCAGCCATTGGATCAGGATGATCGTGTGGTCCTCATTGACCATCATATGTTGCACTATATGCTCCACGATCATCGGGATTTCGCCGGCGGCTCCGATCAATCCGGCGGCGCTGTGGATTCGCGCAAAAACAAGTGCTGAGAGATGTAGCGGTCCATTTTTTTTAGCTCCACAGGTAAGTGAGCATTTGGAGATCGATTGAATAACTATTTTGGATATATCTTACTCGTATGTGATTAATTAATTAATAATTAATTTATGTTCGACCAAAACAATAAATAATAATTGATACTTCATTAATTAATGGGGGTTGGAGGTTTGATCGATCGAATTAGCCAGGAAGGGGGGAAGTGTTTAAATTAATTAGAAAAGCCTTGTCTTCCGTTTTAAATATATTTGTAGATTTTTCATGCATGATTAATAAAATCTTTGACTTATTTTAATACTTGTACATTGGATTTCTGTGGAAATTAATGTTATTATCTTTTGCGTGTGTTTGAATGATTTTTACTTGATTAGCTTGGCGACTGGTGTAGCTTGATTTGCTTGTGGTAAGATTAATTAACTTTAACTACTTATTCCCCTGATTGATTAGTGAAATCTTGTGTTTGCGGTAGGGATTTTCGAAGATCGAATGCTTTAGTTTAGTTAATTTGTTGTGGAATTGGTTTGAGTGTAAAACCAAGAGAATGCAAAATCAGAAATTGGGTCTTGATCTGCATATACCCCTTTAATTTCTGGATTAGTTCAAAGGAATACAAACAATATTAACCTTCGTTTATAACAACTGTGAGATTGGTACATATATAACTGTATAATTCATATATGCACACAAATAATCAAAATATGCAGTTTCTTTGTTGGTGACTTGGTGATCTGTGCAATAACAAGAGCTAGCTTGAGATGTTTTATCTAGGGTTTTTATTCATGAATTTTATTCAAGTCATGATAATTTCAAACTATATATCTTTAAGGTTAAAGACATACTGAATAATGGTGAATTTGATCATAAGAGACCGTACCCATCATATTGAAGTTATGATAATATATTATCCTTGTCAAACTTCCTGTGTCAATTAATCATTCTTTTACTCTCATGAACATACAAAATTAAAATGTTAGTTAGTAGTTCTCAACTAGTTTAGTTTCTGAACATGATCACCCTTCCTTTTGTATGTTCATCAGTACATCATTTATCCTTTATCCTTGCTGTGTACTGCACAATTCCGCCAGAACAAATTAAATAATCACCTTTCCTTTTCTTCCAATCAATAATATTGTTGGATGAAGATATATAATTGCATTTTATAAGTCCATTTCAGAAGAAAAAAAACACAATAGTTACAAAAACTTATTACCCGAAAATAAGTTCCGGAATCAGTGAAACTGGAAGAGAATTACAAGAGCTGGAACAGAATCATGTCTTCTTCCATTGGCTTGGAATCTTTCATTGAGGCTCATTTTCACCTTTGGCGGCTTTGAATCTTTTTCCATCAATAATTCAATACTACTTTAGCCGGCCGGCCAAAACAAGTTGATGGATCGGCAACTGTACTATATATGCATATGCATATATACAAACAAAACTTTGATATTGGAAACAACTATGATTATAATGCACAAGAGTGTATATCAGTCGTAAAATTGAGCTCTAATTAAAAGGTGTTTAGATGTGGTTACTCTTTTACATTATTTTTCCTGCAAGTGGTTTGATATACCTAGCTCGATCTACTTTATACTGATCGACATAATTGACTGCAAATTTCAGATCAGCGTAATCTCTCATTAATTTGTCATACATGTGTATGCATGCTGAGTTGCTGACAGATTCTATATTTTTTTTTGGTCAGAACAGATTCTATATATAGAGTGCCTTTGGTTACAAAAATAATCATATATCGATATGAACTAGCTAGCTTGCTTAATTCAGTAGTCCTTGTTATGCTATACATTTATTAATTGTTAGTATAACCTTGGATCAACATGTTTATTTTGTAGCTAACAATATATTGTTCATCGATGAGTTTCTCCTATGTTTTAAATCTGTGGATGGCATTCAGTGTTTTAATAATAATATGGGCCAATTTGAAAGATTAATTGATAATTGAGTGCTCTAAGGAGTCAAAATCACTTGTCCAGAGGGCCTCTCGCCAACACGGTCTAACTTAACGGCGCCTTAATGCAATTTTAGCCACAAAAATGGAATATATGGATCTCCAATAATTAATTAAGATATCCGACAGTCTAACTACAAGTCTAAAACGGTTTTTTCAATTCAAATCACGGTTTTAATTCCTTTCACATGTATACATTTTTTTTCTACTATGTTTTAGTATGCTAAGTTCTGTTTTGGATATATATTGCAATAACAATAAGAACATTTATCTTGTGTATCGTGAGGGTTTAGGGTTTGGGGTCAAATAAGAACATTTATCTTGTCCAAAGGGCTAACAGAGTTTTGTATTTTGTGAAAAAGATGCGTCATATTATTAATGACCAAGACGACTACTTATACAAGTGATGAAACCCTAGTTAGGATAGAATCTTATCTAGAATAACAAGTAGCTAAAAATAAGCAATATCCTTGATCCTAACAATATCTCCTAGTAAAGGATGGTAAGATAATATACTAATAGAATAAAATATTTAATCTAAAATATATTATCAATATTCCCCCTCAAGTAGGACTTTCTAAGAGAAAGTCTATACTTGTTGTTGGAGTGAATTTGAACGAGGCGATCTTGTGTTGGAGTCTTGGAGACGAAGGCTATCTCGGTTTTGTGCGACTTGTTTAGAGACGATCTTGGCTTTGTGTGAGTCGCTCGGAGGCGATCTCAAGTTTGTGTGAGTCGCTCGGAGGCGATCTCGTGTTTGTGTGAGTTGCCCGAAGGCGATCTCGTGTTTGTGTGAGTCACCCGAGGGCGATCTCGTGTTTGTGTGAGTCGCTCGGAGGCGATCTCGGTTTTTGTGAGTTGCCAGATCGGATCCTGCTTCGTCGCTTCATCGGAGTTGCCCGAATCGAATCCTGCTTCGTCAAAGTTGCCCACGTTTTTTTTTTGAGAAGTTCGGACTTTTTTGAAGGTGGTTTTTTTTTATTGTAGAAGGTTTGGATGGTTTGCGAAAATGAGTTTGTAATGGTGGCTAGCGGAAGCTTATTGGCAGTCAATTGTAAACGTCGGCAACCATTGGAAAGGGAATTTTTTTTTTTTGAGGATCGAAGAGCTGTTAAGCAAAAAGCTCGGATACCATAACAGAGTTTTGTATTTTGTGAAAAAGATGCGTCATATTATTAATGACCAAGACGACTACTTATACAAGTGATGAAACCCTAGTTAGGATAGAATCTTATCTAGAATAACAAGTAGCTAAAAATAAGCAATATCCTTGATCCTAACAATATCTCCTAGTAAAGGATGGTAAGATAATATACTAATAGAATAAAATATTTAATCTAAAATATATTATCAATATTCCCCCTCAAGTAGGACTTTCTAAGAGAAAGTCTATACTTGTTGTTGGAGTGAATTTGAACGAGGCGATCTTGTGTTGGAGTCTTGGAGACGAAGGCTATCTCGGTTTTGTGCGACTTGTTTAGAGACGATCTTGGCTTTGTGTGAGTCGCTCGGAGGCGATCTCAAGTTTGTGTGAGTCGCTCGGAGGCGATCTCGTGTTTGTGTGAGTTGCCCGAAGGCGATCTCGTGTTTGTGTGAGTCACCCGAGGGCGATCTCGTGTTTGTGTGAGTCGCTCGGAGGCGATCTCGGTTTTTGTGAGTTGCCAGATCGGATCCTGCTTCGTCGCTTCATCGGAGTTGCCCGAATCGAATCCTGCTTCGTCAAAGTTGCCCACGTTTTTTTTTTGAGAAGTTCGGACTTTTTTGAAGGTGGTTTTTTTTTATTGTAGAAGGTTTGGATGGTTTGCGAAAATGAGTTTGTAATGGTGGCTAGCGGAAGCTTATTGGCAGTCAATTGTAAACGTCGGCAACCATTGGAAAGGGAATTTTTTTTTTTTGAGGATCGAAGAGCTGTTAAGCAAAAAGCTCGGATACCATAACAGAGTTTTGTATTTTGTGAAAAAGATGCGTCATATTATTAATGACCAAGACGACTACTTATACAAGTGATGAAACCCTAGTTAGGATAGAATCTTATCTAGAATAACAAGTAGCTAAAAATAAGCAATATCCTTGATCCTAACAATATCTCCTAGTAAAGGATGGTAAGATAATATACTAATAGAATAAAATATTTAATCTAAAATATATTATCAATATTCCCCCTCAAGTAGGACTTTCTAAGAGAAAGTCTATACTTGTTGTTGGAGTGAATTTGAACGAGGCGATCTTGTGTTGGAGTCTTGGAGACGAAGGCTATCTCGGTTTTGTGCGACTTGTTTAGAGACGATCTTGGCTTTGTGTGAGTCGCTCGGAGGCGATCTCAAGTTTGTGTGAGTCGCTCGGAGGCGATCTCGTGTTTGTGTGAGTTGCCCGAAGGCGATCTCGTGTTTGTGTGAGTCACCCGAGGGCGATCTCGTGTTTGTGTGAGTCGCTCGGAGGCGATCTCGGTTTTTGTGAGTTGCCAGATCGGATCCTGCTTCGTCGCTTCATCGGAGTTGCCCGAATCGAATCCTGCTTCGTCAAAGTTGCCCACGTTTTTTTTTTGAGAAGTTCGGACTTTTTTGAAGGTGGTTTTTTTTATTGTAGAAGGTTTGGATGGTTTGCGAAAATGAGTTTGTAATGGTGGCTAGCGGAAGCTTATTGGCAGTCAATTGTAAACGTCGGCAACCATTGGAAAGGGAATTTTTTTTTTTTGAGGATCGAAGAGCTGTTAAGCAAAAAGCTCGGATACCATAACAGAGTTTTGTATTTTGTGAAAAAGATGCGTCATATTATTAATGACCAAGACGACTACTTATACAAGTGATGAAACCCTAGTTAGGATAGAATCTTATCTAGAATAACAAGTAGCTAAAAATAAGCAATATCCTTGATCCTAACAATATCTCCTAGTAAAGGATGGTAAGATAATATACTAATAGAATAAAATATTTAATCTAAAATATATTATCAATATTCCCCCTCAAGTAGGACTTTCTAAGAGAAAGTCTATACTTGTTGTTGGAGTGAATTTGAACGAGGCGATCTTGTGTTGGAGTCTTGGAGACGAAGGCTATCTCGGTTTTGTGCGACTTGTTTAGAGACGATCTTGGCTTTGTGTGAGTCGCTCGGAGGCGATCTCAAGTTTGTGTGAGTCGCTCGGAGGCGATCTCGTGTTTGTGTGAGTTGCCCGAAGGCGATCTCGTGTTTGTGTGAGTCACCCGAGGGCGATCTCGTGTTTGTGTGAGTCGCTCGGAGGCGATCTCGGTTTTTGTGAGTTGCCAGATCGGATCCTGCTTCGTCGCTTCATCGGAGTTGCCCGAATCGAATCCTGCTTCGTCAAAGTTGCCCACGTTTTTTTTTTGAGAAGTTCGGACTTTTTTGAAGGTGGTTTTTTTTATTGTAGAAGGTTTGGATGGTTTGCGAAAATGAGTTTGTAATGGTGGCTAGCGGAAGCTTATTGGCAGTCAATTGTAAACGTCGGCAACCATTGGAAAGGGAATTTTTTTTTTTTTAGGATCGAAGAGCTGTTAAGCAAAAAGCTCGGATACCATAACAGAGTTTTGTATTTTGTGAAAAAGATGCGTCATATTATTAATGACCAAGACGACTACTTATACAAGTGATGAAACCCTAGTTAGGATAGAATCTTATCTAGAATAACAAGTAGCTAAAAATAAGCAATATCCTTGATCCTAACAATATCTCCTAGTAAAGGATGGTAAGATAATATACTAATAGAATAAAATATTTAATCTAAAATATATTATCAATATTCCCCCTCAAGTAGGACTTTCTAAGAGAAAGTCTATACTTGTTGTTGGAGTGAATTTGAACGAGGCGATCTTGTGTTGGAGTCTTGGAGACGAAGGCTATCTCGGTTTTGTGCGACTTGTTTAGAGACGATCTTGGCTTTGTGTGAGTCGCTCGGAGGCGATCTCAAGTTTGTGTGAGTCGCTCGGAGGCGATCTCGTGTTTGTGTGAGTTGCCCGAAGGCGATCTCGTGTTTGTGTGAGTCACCCGAGGGCGATCTCGTGTTTGTGTGAGTCGCTCGGAGGCGATCTCGGTTTTTGTGAGTTGCCAGATCGGATCCTGCTTCGTCGCTTCATCGGAGTTGCCCGAATCGAATCCTGCTTCGTCAAAGTTGCCCACGTTTTTTTTTTGAGAAGTTCGGACTTTTTTGAAGGTGGTTTTTTTTATTGTAGAAGGTTTGGATGGTTTGCGAAAATGAGTTTGTAATGGTGGCTAGCGGAAGCTTATTGGCAGTCAATTGTAAACGTCGGCAACCATTGGAAAGGGAATTTTTTTTTTTGAGGATCGAAGAGCTGTTAAGCAAAAAGCTCGGATACCATAACAGAGTTTTGTATTTTGTGAAAAAGATGCGTCATATTATTAATGACCAAGACGACTACTTATACAAGTGATGAAACCCTAGTTAGGATAGAATCTTATCTAGAATAACAAGTAGCTAAAAATAAGCAATATCCTTGATCCTAACAATATCTCCTAGTAAAGGATGGTAAGATAATATACTAATAGAATAAAATATTTAATCTAAAATATATTATCAATATTCCCCCTCA
Source organism: Fallopia convolvulus (assembly GCA_964016875.1). Taxonomy (NCBI): domain Eukaryota; kingdom Viridiplantae; phylum Streptophyta; class Magnoliopsida; order Caryophyllales; family Polygonaceae; genus Fallopia; species Fallopia convolvulus. The sequence goes on from OZ024735.1 coordinate 56,133,124, forward strand.
AGTAGGACTTTCTAAGAGAAAGTCTATACTTGTTGTTGGAGTGAATTTGAACGAGGCGATCTTGTGTTGGAGTCTTGGAGACGAAGGCTATCTCGGTTTTGTGCGACTTGTTTAGAGACGATCTTGGCTTTGTGTGAGTCGCTCGGAGGCGATCTCAAGTTTGTGTGAGTCGCTCGGAGGCGATCTCGTGTTTGTGTGAGTTGCCCGAAGGCGATCTCGTGTTTGTGTGAGTCACCCGAGGGCGATCTCGTGTTTGTGTGAGTCGCTCGGAGGCGATCTCGGTTTTTGTGAGTTGCCAGATCGGATCCTGCTTCGTCGCTTCATCGGAGTTGCCCGAATCGAATCCTGCTTCGTCAAAGTTGCCCACGTTTTTTTTTTGAGAAGTTCGGACTTTTTTGAAGGTGGTTTTTTTTATTGTAGAAGGTTTGGATGGTTTGCGAAAATGAGTTTGTAATGGTGGCTAGCGGAAGCTTATTGGCAGTCAATTGTAAACGTCGGCAACCATTGGAAAGGGAATTTTTTTTTTTGAGGATCGAAGAGCTGTTAAGCAAAAAGCTCGGATACCATAACAGAGTTTTGTATTTTGTGAAAAAGATGCGTCATATTATTAATGACCAAGACGACTACTTATACAAGTGATGAAACCCTAGTTAGGATAGAATCTTATCTAGAATAACAAGTAGCTAAAAATAAGCAATATCCTTGATCCTAACAATATCTCCTAGTAAAGGATGGTAAGATAATATACTAATAGAATAAAATATTTAATCTAAAATATATTATCAATATTCCCCCTCAAGTAGGACTTTCTAAGAGAAAGTCTATACTTGTTGTTGGAGTGAATTTGAACGAGGCGATCTTGTGTTGGAGTCTTGGAGACGAAGGCTATCTCGGTTTTGTGCGACTTGTTTAGAGACGATCTTGGCTTTGTGTGAGTCGCTCGGAGGCGATCTCAAGTTTGTGTGAGTCGCTCGGAGGCGATCTCGTGTTTGTGTGAGTTGCCCGAAGGCGATCTCGTGTTTGTGTGAGTCACCCGAGGGCGATCTCGTGTTTGTGTGAGTCGCTCGGAGGCGATCTCGGTTTTTGTGAGTTGCCAGATCGGATCCTGCTTCGTCGCTTCATCGGAGTTGCCCGAATCGAATCCTGCTTCGTCAAAGTTGCCCACGTTTTTTTTTTGAGAAGTTCGGACTTTTTTGAAGGTGGTTTTTTTTATTGTAGAAGGTTTGGATGGTTTGCGAAAATGAGTTTGTAATGGTGGCTAGCGGAAGCTTATTGGCAGTCAATTGTAAACGTCGGCAACCATTGGAAAGGGAATTTTTTTTTTTGAGGATCGAAGAGCTGTTAAGCAAAAAGCTCGGATACCATAACAGAGTTTTGTATTTTGTGAAAAAGATGCGTCATATTATTAATGACCAAGACGACTACTTATACAAGTGATGAAACCCTAGTTAGGATAGAATCTTATCTAGAATAACAAGTAGCTAAAAATAAGCAATATCCTTGATCCTAACAATATCTCCTAGTAAAGGATGGTAAGATAATATACTAATAGAATAAAATATTTAATCTAAAATATATTATCAATATTCCCCCTCAAGTAGGACTTTCTAAGAGAAAGTCTATACTTGTTGTTGGAGTGAATTTGAACGAGGCGATCTTGTGTTGGAGTCTTGGAGACGAAGGCTATCTCGGTTTTGTGCGACTTGTTTAGAGACGATCTTGGCTTTGTGTGAGTCGCTCGGAGGCGATCTCAAGTTTGTGTGAGTCGCTCGGAGGCGATCTCGTGTTTGTGTGAGTTGCCCGAAGGCGATCTCGTGTTTGTGTGAGTCACCCGAGGGCGATCTCGTGTTTGTGTGAGTCGCTCGGAGGCGATCTCGGTTTTTGTGAGTTGCCAGATCGGATCCTGCTTCGTCGCTTCATCGGAGTTGCCCGAATCGAATCCTGCTTCGTCAAAGTTGCCCACGTTTTTTTTTTGAGAAGTTCGGACTTTTTTGAAGGTGGTTTTTTTTTATTGTAGAAGGTTTGGATGGTTTGCGAAAATGAGTTTGTAATGGTGGCTAGCGGAAGCTTATTGGCAGTCAATTGTAAACGTCGGCAACCATTGGAAAGGGAATTTTTTTTTTTTGAGGATCGAAGAGCTGTTAAGCAAAAAGCTCGGATACCATAACAGAGTTTTGTATTTTGTGAAAAAGATGCGTCATATTATTAATGACCAAGACGACTACTTATACAAGTGATGAAACCCTAGTTAGGATAGAATCTTATCTAGAATAACAAGTAGCTAAAAATAAGCAATATCCTTGATCCTAACAATATCTCCTAGTAAAGGATGGTAAGATAATATACTAATAGAATAAAATATTTAATCTAAAATATATTATCAATATTCCCCCTCAAGTAGGACTTTCTAAGAGAAAGTCTATACTTGTTGTTGGAGTGAATTTGAACGAGGCGATCTTGTGTTGGAGTCTTGGAGACGAAGGCTATCTCGGTTTTGTGCGACTTGTTTAGAGACGATCTTGGCTTTGTGTGAGTCGCTCGGAGGCGATCTCAAGTTTGTGTGAGTCGCTCGGAGGCGATCTCGTGTTTGTGTGAGTTGCCCGAAGGCGATCTCGTGTTTGTGTGAGTCACCCGAGGGCGATCTCGTGTTTGTGTGAGTCGCTCGGAGGCGATCTCGGTTTTTGTGAGTTGCCAGATCGGATCCTGCTTCGTCGCTTCATCGGAGTTGCCCGAATCGAATCCTGCTTCGTCAAAGTTGCCCACGTTTTTTTTTTGAGAAGTTCGGACTTTTTTGAAGGTGGTTTTTTTTATTGTAGAAGGTTTGGATGGTTTGCGAAAATGAGTTTGTAATGGTGGCTAGCGGAAGCTTATTGGCAGTCAATTGTAAACGTCGGCAACCATTGGAAAGGGAATTTTTTTTTTTTGAGGATCGAAGAGCTGTTAAGCAAAAAGCTCGGATACCATAACAGAGTTTTGTATTTTGTGAAAAAGATGCGTCATATTATTAATGACCAAGACGACTACTTATACAAGTGATGAAACCCTAGTTAGGATAGAATCTTATCTAGAATAACAAGTAGCTAAAAATAAGCAATATCCTTGATCCTAACAATATCTCCTAGTAAAGGATGGTAAGATAATATACTAATAGAATAAAATATTTAATCTAAAATATATTATCAATATTCCCCCTCAAGTAGGACTTTCTAAGAGAAAGTCTATACTTGTTGTTGGAGTGAATTTGAACGAGGCGATCTTGTGTTGGAGTCTTGGAGACGAAGGCTATCTCGGTTTTGTGCGACTTGTTTAGAGACGATCTTGGCTTTGTGTGAGTCGCTCGGAGGCGATCTCAAGTTTGTGTGAGTCGCTCGGAGGCGATCTCGTGTTTGTGTGAGTTGCCCGAAGGCGATCTCGTGTTTGTGTGAGTCACCCGAGGGCGATCTCGTGTTTGTGTGAGTCGCTCGGAGGCGATCTCGGTTTTTGTGAGTTGCCAGATCGGATCCTGCTTCGTCGCTTCATCGGAGTTGCCCGAATCGAATCCTGCTTCGTCAAAGTTGCCCACGTTTTTTTTTGAGAAGTTCGGACTTTTTTGAAGGTGGTTTTTTTTATTGTAGAAGGTTTGGATGGTTTGCGAAAATGAGTTTGTAATGGTGGCTAGCGGAAGCTTATTGGCAGTCAATTGTAAACGTCGGCAACCATTGGAAAGGGAATTTTTTTTTTTGAGGATCGAAGAGCTGTTAAGCAAAAAGCTCGGATACCATAACAAAGTTTTGTATTTTGTGAAAAAGATGCGTCATATTATTAATGACCAAGACGACTACTTATACAAGTGATGAAACCCTAGTTAGGATAGAATCTTATCTAGAATAACAAGTAGCTAAAAATAAGCAATATCCTTGATCCTAACAATATCTCCTAGTAAAGGATGGTAAGATAATATACTAATAGAATAAAATATTTAATCTAAAATATATTATCAATATTCCCCCTCAAGTAGGACTTTCTAAGAGAAAGTCTATACTTGTTGTTGGAGTGAATTTGAACGAGGCGATCTTGTGTTGGAGTCTTGGAGACGAAGGCTATCTCGGTTTTGTGCGACTTGTTTAGAGACGATCTTGGCTTTGTGTGAGTCGCTCGGAGGCGATCTCAATTTTGTGTGAGTCGCTCGGAGGCGATCTCGTGTTTGTGTGAGTTGCCCGAAGGCGATCTCGTGTTTGTGTGAGTCACCCGAGGGCGATCTCGTGTTTGTGTGACTCGCTGGGAGGCGATCTCGGTTTTTGTGAGTCGCCAGATCGGATCCTGCTTCGTCGCTTCATCGGAGTTGCCCGAATCGAATCCTGCTTCGTCAAAGTTGCCCACGTTTTTTTTTTGAGAAGTTCGGACTTTTTTGAAGGTGGTTTTTTTTATTGTAGAAGGTTTGGATGGTTTGCGAAAATGAGTTTGTAATGGTGGCTAGCGGAAGCTTATTGGCAGTCAATTGTAAACGTCGGCAACCATTGGAAAGGGAATTTTTTTTTTTTGAGGATCGAAGAGCTGTTAAGCAAAAAGCTCGGATACCATAACAGAGTTTTGTATTTTGTGAAAAAGATGCGTCATATTATTAATGACCAAGACGACTACTTATACAAGTGATGAAACCCTAGTTAGGATAGAATCTTATCTAGAATAACAAGTAGCTAAAAATAAGCAATATCCTTGATCCTAACAATATCTCCTAGTCAAAGATGGTAAGATAATATACTAATAAAATAAAATATTTAATCTAAAATATATTATCAATAAGGCCTTTTGTCAACATGGTCTAACTTAACTGCGCCTTAATGCAATTTTAGCCACAAAAATGGAATATACGGATCTCCAATAATTAATTAAGATATCCGACAGTCTAACTAGAAGTCTAAAACGGGTTTTTCAATTCAAATCACGGTTTTAATTCCTCTCACATCTATAAATTTTTTTCCATTTTGTTTTAGTATGCTAAGTTGTGTTTTGGATATTTATTGCAATAACAATAAGAACATCTATCTAGTGTATCTTAAGGGCTTAGGGTTTGGAGGTCAAATATGTGTGTATCCGAGGATCAAACTCTTTTTCGGAAATTTTTTTATTACCTCAATAGAAATCTCCAAGGATCAAACTTTCACACCTACACACTAACGCGGTTGGTTGCCTCCTTTGCACATGTTCAAAACATCAGAGTCTTGATTCATGCAACTCAACTTGTTCCTAATATTGACCACTTCGACATAAATGCAGTTGGCCATATATCCTGTTCAACCTTGTGTGCCAGCTTATCCAACCCAACATCCTTGTATCTATTACCATCTTTTGCTCTCGTGCCCTAGTAATCACCTAAAACTTTATTAAACAAATTACCCCATACATAAAAAGTTGCCCTCAAAACTATCTTGTAGAATTTATCCTTTAGTTTAAGAGACACTTTCTTGTTGCAAAAAACTCCAGAAGCTCCCATCCGTTTTTGTCAGCCCATCTAGATTTTTCGTGTTGAATAAAAGACCCCCAGCACTTGAAACTCTCCAAAGCCAAACTCTACGTTCGCCGTCTTTCTCCCGATCAATCTAAAGCTCTTTAGATCAAGCGTATCTCTCTAACCTGCTACTAACCCCAACTCTTGTCTCGTCCACCTGCACAATACTATTTGCAAAGAGAACATTTTTGATTGCTATGAAGAGGAAAGGGCTTAGTTATAGGGCTGTAATCGAATCGAGTCGAGTCGAGTCGAACTTTGAGTTGCTCAGGCTCAAGCTTGGCTCGGTTAAAAATAGGCGAGCTCAAACGCGAACTTGGTTTGAGCTCGGTTCATTTAAATGCACATTTAGCTTGACCTTAGCCCGCGAGTTTCTTATTTAGTTTCTTCGTGAGACAAATTCGCGAACAACTGATTTACTTGATCATTTGTTCAAGTAAATGAAAGTAGAATTTAAAATATGTAGTTTGAAAGAGACCACTATGTAATTTAACATAATCTATATTGTATAATATATATTAGAGCTTATTCATGAACGTATAATCGATCTTGCTCATTAGCATATAGCCGGTTTTGCTTATAAACAAATGAGCCGAGTTGTCTTAGGCTCAAACTCAGTTCATTTATCTTTCGAGCCTTAAAATTGTGCTCAAACTCGGCTCGTTTACAAATTGAGGCAAACACTGAATTTCTCATGAATGGCTCTGTTCATTTACAACCGTACTTAGATCGATCTACTAGTGAGGCCAAGTAGGGAGCAACTATTAATAGATTTAAGTTTAGATCGATCCGACTCTATTATTTCTTTGTGACTTCTCATATCAGTTTCTCTGTATAGTGAATATCTCCTTCTCTTTTTTTTGTGGCACTGCTCATAGAGTCGAAACGGAAATCTAATGATATTATTAAAAAATCCTAACGGTTTGACTAAATGCCTAAAGGCTAAATATCTCCGTATGTCGATAGCCTGACAGTATAGAGAATCACTTGTAAAGAAAATAAATCTTTTGATGTAACTCGTCCAATGTTCAATTATGCTAAGTTTAATTAAGATCTCTGATGGGCGAACAATATACAAGTCATTTTATAAAGCTAGGATCGATCTAAAGACTCTTCTTGCTGTTCATAGACTAGATACTACTACTAGTATATGCATGGTTGGCGCGCAATATAGAGCTACTAGCCAGAAGAAACAGCAGAAAGGGACCGATCGATCGAGTTGATGTTATGGGTGGAGGCCCAATTTGCAGAAAGAATAGAGAAAGCTATTAAGTGTGGAGACTTTACGGAAATGTGATGGGAATTTGAGGCTAGTAGTTGTCTTCGATCTTCAAATGAAAAGACAAATTAATTAATAGATAGGCTTTTGATGCATGCATATTGCATAGTTTACATATCAATGATCACGTCAATATCTGACGTACCTATGGTTTTGCCAATTTGGGTTCCCCCACCTTTGCACAACTTGCATAGCATGAATAAATACCCTCTTTAAATTCAAATTATAAACATGTTCAACTTGCATTGTTGCATTCATATATATGTCGTATAGAGATATAATCAGGGCAAAGTTAATCTGTTTAATTGGTGTAATTCCTATGGTACTTTTATACCCAAGCATCCAACTTATAAATAATTAACTATGTCTAAATTTTTTGCCACGTGAAAATCGTATATAATCCACCAATTATGAGTTACATCACTCACACCTGTCGGTGTGAAATGAGCAGTAGAACGTACGCCAGAACAATATATAATTTAACTCGTTCTAATTAACTTTGCACTTTCTGGATTTTAGTCTATGGAATATTCAAGTGCTACACATCTTGCCAAATCCATTCTACAATCATTTGAATTTTGTATGTGTTCATTTGGCTAGCTAGCTCTAAATAAAAAAGTTGTTACAATTAAAATTCCAAGCAACTCGATCGAATTTTGGTTCAGAGAAGTACTTCTCTATACCATTCAATCTCCATTTGTACACCCACTCCAACACAGAAGTAATCATAGCCGTCATTTAATTAGCCTCGGTTCGACATCCCACCAGACCAAAACCCCCAAAACGTTAGCGAAAATGTTGCCCCCTTACAGGTAGTAGGGTGCAAAATCTAGCAGGTGAACAGTGAAATTCCGTTCCCACTCTTCTGTTCAGCGGGTAATTCCGCTAATACTGAATGGAAGAGTGGGAAATACCCGCTGTTGGGTCCAAGAACAGAACACCTTTTCCCTTTAGTCCAAGAAATTGATTGGATCAGCTGTTGGGTCCACAACGATATGGGCCAAATGGACTGAGAGAGCAACGAGCTGCCATAGGCCCAAAACTATTGTCGCCATGATCCACCTATGGCCCATATCTGCACGGGTGATGACTAGAAATGATTAGAATTGATATAGACATATGGTGCATCATTAACATAAGCCAGCTTTCTTCTTTATGTCATGAGTGTCTCTATTCAAATCTGACCATAGATTCCATTTCTCTGCATTTGGCAATGTAGGAGTCACTGCTCCTTTTGGTGAATGAATTAAAAAACAAGTGACAGCTAGCTTTATTAGTCCCAAGATTTGGCTGCTTGAAGTTATAATCCAACAATCTCAAGTCTCATGTAACATATACTGTACCGAATCAAAGTTAATTAGACCGTATAATCATACATTTGTTAATTTGTATGCATATATACAATCAATTAATCATAAGCAGCTAGCCTAGCTAGCTTAGATTCACCAACCATGAATATAATGCTACAGAGTTAATTTGTTTACATCATAAAAAGGGCCGGGGTATCATTTGAATCAATGTATCTATGTAGGCTTAATCATACATTTGTGGAAAAGGGTTAACTGAATCAAGACACAAAATTAAAATTACTTCAGGTGTGGTGGCAGACAAAAAGTACTAGGAAAAAACCTATGAATAGAAAAACATGTCATGTGTACACTTCACATTATCCCCACACCTCCATGGACCCAAAATATCCCAACACCCCCACCTTGCATCCCTCGCCCCTTCAAATATGCTGTCTTTTCACTCCTTCCTCTGTCTTATGTATATATATGTTACACTCGATCGAAAGTTGTATTCATGAACACTATGTCATGTCTTTCAAATCTTCTACTCTATATATATGGGAGTGAGATGATGAGATTGATAAGATTATGTATGTAGGGGTAGTAGTCGACGAGGCGAATGTGTCATTCGAGCGGGCTAAAATCCTCCGTTTGGGTGATGATGGTGGTAATGATTTGCCTATTGGTGTTGCCGCCTTTGCTGCCCCCTCTACCGCCTCCGCCATCAATGCTCCTCTTTCTTCCGGTGGTGATCATGGTGGTTTTGTTATACTTGGCTTGTTTACCGACCAGAGTTCTCGACCTTGAATACTATGCCTTTGTGTGAATTGAATTTCTCTTTACTCTTTGTACGTTCATATCCTGAGTCTAAGTTTAGTTAAGAGTTACTTATAGGTAATTAATGTACGTGTATACATTATATGTACTCCATGTCGGTGGTAGATATATCGATATCAATTCAAGGTACACATGCATCATTCTTGCGAAGGAATTGGGTTGTCTGGGTCCGAAATGTTTAAAGAGAAGCTATTTAATGGTGTTGTATATAGATGCTCTTGCTTTGTTTTCTTTCTTTCTTTTTGTCACTTTTCATATTTTAAATGAACTAAGTACCTAGTGATGTTTTGAATTAGCTTTTTGATGATGTAAGCTGGTGTGACTAGCTCGCCTCTTGATTAGTTTTATCCTAATTGCCTTATTTTCAATAAGTTTGAAACTATATATTTATTCCACTCCTTCTTCTTACAAGGAAAGAAACAAATCGATGAAGAATTTGTTTAAGAAATATATATTTATTCCACTAAAAATAAAGTTCAATTATGTAAACTAAAATAAGAAATAATTGCAACATTTATATGATAATTGATACTTACAAGCTAAGTACTTGTAATTAACATTCAACAAGTACTAAAAAAAACTTGAGAACGTACAAAAGATGCTAAAACTCTGTGGAACAATAAAATCAAAAGAATAAGAAAGCATCTTAATTAATTAATTGACATTAAGACGCCAATATTTAAACTCAAGCGAAAGGTACGTGGAGAACAGAATTGAGCAAAGTAATAAATAATTGAGTTCTGAAGGTAATAAATAATGAAGGTATATAAACTAGTCAACAGTAGAAATTTCCACACGAAAATGATTGAAAGCGGCTTCTTGACCAATGATATACGCCGTCACAAGCTAGGTATACGTATACACCGTAGCCAAATGTGATAACCACGTTTCATGCAGTCAGAATTCAGCTGATACCAATATATTATATATACCATCAACCGTCTTCTTTTAATTAGTTTTAATCGGAGCATTAGTTGTGAGAGGTACATTATACGTACGTATTGAACAAGCTCTAAATAATTAATATGTACAATCAGTTAATTACCTTTGTCTTCTTGAATGAAGTTTTCAAACTCAAAACTACCTTTGTCTTCTTGAGATGATAGATGGTGTGGTGATGAATTTCATCTAATATACCTTAGGTTATTTTATCCTAATTTTTTTGATACGATACGGTATTGATCTTCGAACATAATTCGTAACGACATACGATTCAATCGATCAGTTAATATTATAGAAGATACTTATATTATTATAGCGGAATTAATAAAGTTGTGACTTTTAAGGACATAATATAGCATCACTCATCGATCAATTCACCTAGTAATACTCGACAGGTGAATGATGATAATTAATGTAATGGAATCTTAGGGTTAAAATCAAGGGCATACTTCATGGAGCAAGGGGGCAGTAGTATTGTACTGGTAGCTTTGGACCGTCTCTGTAAGACTGAAGAAAGGATCTTGGATGTTCTCTTTGACATTCAGAAGATACTTAATTCCTTCCTCCTCCCATTCATGAATGAACTCCCTACATATTTCCCTAGCATGTCTTTCATTTCAATCTTTTGTGCTTGTGTTTACTTGTTTCCTTAGCTTTGTATGCTTTCAGTTTCATGTCTCAAGTTCATATATAAAAATTATGCTTTAATTAATTATGATAAAAACCCAATTTTTAAAATGGGTTTTATCATCAAAAATGAGGAAATTATTGAAACAGTATAAAAAAATTAACTTCATCCTTGATCAAAATTAATTAATAATTAACTCGTTATATATAAGTAAACCGGGAAACTCTTACATTTATAATCAACTCCGCGTCTTACAAGTATATATGAAGGTATAACATGGCTACATATTAATTATTTGGGGTTACATTTATATTAGTAATTAAGAAGCTAGTGTCACCAAATCTTTCATGGCGCCTTTGGATCGATCAGTTCAATTAATTAATCTCCAGTTTTGTGGCACAAACATAAGACCTTCTCCCTCAATGTTGCACACTTAACTTGGCTGGTTGCTTCCACCTACATGTAATTAAACATTTTATAAACAAATTAAAATCAGTTTCATAAGATCGAAATGCCAAATTAAACAACTTAGTTAGTTAATTGGTCAATATGTATATTATTCTAAACGCACTAGCTAGCTATATATATATATATATATTACGTACGTACCATAAGATGAAGGTGGTAGAAGAGTGATCCCGCAGGTGATTGAAAGGAGGAGACCTCCATGACGACCAGACCGCCATTAATATTGTCTTCCTCAAGCTCTCTTATAACCTTGGAAATAGGGATGTTATTAATCGATTTGGGGGTGGAGATTTGGACTAAAATCTCTCCATTTCCTAGCTGAGTTGCTTGTACCAAATACGAAGACTTGGCATCTGTTGAAGTTGTGTTATAATTAGTGGACTTGGAAGAAGTGGACGACAACAACGTAATTAGATCCTTGTTTCTCTGAAAGAGCAGTTGCACATTGTTTTGTAATTCTGGTATGTATCTTAGCGCCAACGCAACTGTGTTCGGATTGCTCACCTCCTTCTTCTGCTTAAATTAAGTTTTCAGTACGTACATAGCTAGCTAGCTAGTAATATATTATATGTATTGTACAAAAACAAAACAAAAAACAAAGTTACGTTGTTAATTAATACCTTATGATTGATGGTGGGGAGGACAGCACGAAGGGAGTTGTACAGAGAATTCATCCTCTTCCTCCGATCTCTCTCGCTGGCGTTATGATCCAGCCTCCTCTTCTTCTCCGCTGCTGCCATGGCTTCCTCCGAAAATACCAGCTGGCCGCATCCGCCACCAACACTGGCCGGCGGTAAGAGTGTTGGGGTGTAGTAGTTGGACGGAATAATATTATTATTTAGTTGACCAACACAATCATAAAGATGAGCATTATTTGAAGGTAAATTAGGTTGTGGTGGTGGGTGATGATGCCAATTATAATTAGAATCCTCCCCAATAAGTGTGAAGTTGAAGTGATGATCGAGATCAGTACTAGTATCCATCATTACATCAGCTTGGTTTTGTTGCCAGTATAGTAATTGGGGATCATCGTAGATGGACCCCAAGATACTAGGAGTGGCTGACTGCACAAAATTACAACAAATTGGAACCATGCTTTTGAATCTTTTCACTTGTTTTAATTTGGTGGGATTCGACAACCATTCGATCAGCTAGGTTATATAGCTAGTTTTTTCAGTTTAATTTATAAGCTCCCATCGGATATTCCTTGATCCACTAGCTACTTAATTAGATAATATATATGTTGTCCAAGTTTTATTCCATATAAATTAATAGTTTCAAGTACATTATTATAACCTATTTATAGCATATATATGCCCAACACATCCTTAAAACTATTTCTATTGTATTTCTGTAGTTCTGTTGGTGTGATGAAAATTTACTATAATTATATTGTTAGAGTACATATTATTATTTTGTTCTCAATTTTGAATGTCATAAAATACCGGCCGGTTAAGCTAGTCGACCAGTCCATTTCCGTACGTTACAAGGTAACTATAGGTGGTTGGTCAGCTGATTGGCCGGGGGAGCATCATTTTGTTTAATTACATCGTTCATCCGGTCCACTTTTAGGGAATACAGGATCATTCCTCTAAAGTTACATTAGTTTTTTTAATGGACACACTAGCCAAACCCTTTTTTTCTATAACAAAGTACTTCTTTAGAATTGAATTAGTTCACTTTCAAAGGCATGTTCTTTAATTATTAGCTATCTAGGTTCATTGATTATTTTAATTTTTGAAATTGAATTGCACTCTTAGTTTGAATACTTCAAAATAAAATGGTTGCGAACTGCAAATTGTTGATTCCACTCTAAACGCAATTTAAATTAACCTAAAAAATTTTTGGTTTGACGCGAGAATATAAAATTTTGTGTTGACTAACTACTTTTTGCTAATAACATGGGTGCAACCCAAAATTTTGTGTTGACTAACTTATTAACCTAACTTAAATACTGAGATTATAGTAGTGAACTTTGAATTAATAGTATATGGGTCATTGCACTTACATTATATATGTATGTATTGTTGATGTATATATATACTACGTAATTTTGTTCTCCTTAAATGCTTTTGCAATTCAAGATCGATGGCATCGTTTACTTAATTAACCATTCCGAAAATGAACCGAAGTACGTGTTAAGAGGTCAATCGCATTATATTGTCAGATAGCACTCCCTTCCTTTACGAATTGGAGGAAAATCAATACCCAAATTCGCTCTTAAAAAGTATATATAGCTTTGGATCGAGTTGGCATTCTTAGAGTATTAATTAATTTATTATATTAATAAGGTAGCCTACACATCTTACCAACAATTAAAATAAGGCTGTTTTATTTAATATCATGATCAAAGAACATTCAATTTAGTGACTGGATGTGAGTCTTAAAATCAAATTTGTTATGAATCTAATCATAAGTAAATAAGTTTGCATAATTTTTTAAAATCTATATCATACTATTAGCAATTAAAAAAGCTTATAGTATATACTTATTATGTTGAATGTCAGTTTCGTGTTTTAATTGTTCTCTATAGTCTATACTTAAATGAGAAGTGAAGTGAGAGCCCGTCTTTTAAAAAAAAAACATACTGATCAGAAATACGTATAAGACTGAATTATTGCATGATCAATTATGAATTATTCAATTTCTTTAAAAATAAAATATTATGAATTATGTTATTAGGTTAGAATGTATGTATGCTCCCTAAACCCTAAATAGGAAACATTTTACCTGCCTAACCGGTTAGTTATTCGGCACTGATTTAGGAATAACAAAAAGTGTTAATAATTGTTATCAATTTAAGTGATATAATATGGCTTATCGATAGGGATCTCTAGGATGCATGATCAATGATGCACGAGGGTTTTCTAAACTTTTTTAAATTTGACGGATGGTGCAAAAAGGTATATTACTCCGTATATGACTAATTTATACATATAGTTCACGTATAATCACACACCTAAAAATAATCCTGCTAGATGAAACCAATAAAAAGTAATCCTGCTAGTTTGTACTCTGTACAGGATGCAATCAATTTCGTTTTCAATTTTGTATCAGAAATAGAGTGATACTCGAAAATTAATTTATTGCATTATAGAAAGAAAGTTGAGATGGGGATATGGGCTATCGATATTGGGCCGACGAATTTGAAAATGGGTTGCTGGTTTGTCATAGGAAACGTCAAGAGGTGAGGGGCGTGAGTTCTTGGAGATTCAATCATTCAAAGGATTTTGAGTTCTTAGAGATTAAGTTTATTGCAGTAAAAGATAACTTTACAAGAAATATTCATATGATATTTTCATTTTTAATACCTCGTCAACTTATGGTGGGTTTTGGACATGTAAAAGATAACTTTACAAGAAATCTAACAGTGCCAATAACATTGGTAAGAATATCAGCAATCTGATCTAGAACTTGAGCATGTCTGACAATGAGATTGATTTGGAATTCGAGCATGTCTAATTATGAGAGAACCATTATCAACATGTTTACACACAAAATGATAATAATTTTTTATATGATTGGACCGCTGATGAAACACGGGATTAGCTGACATATACGTAGCATTATGAATATCACATAAAAGTATATGTGGAAAAGAAATCAGCGCCTGAAGCTCTTGTAGGAGTTGTTGTAGCATTGGAGTTGTAAGCAACTTTGAAGAAGATTGCTGGAACTTGTCTTAGATGCAGATCAAAAGATCATCAAACACAATAGGCAGATCTTCGATGGTGGCATCCTTTTGGAGAGGATGATCGACAAGAGGTGTTGTTTGGTTGTCAATCATGACGTGGATCGATTACAAATTGTGTTTACCGGAAGTTTGAGTTTAGGGTTAAAGATACTTTGTAAAGATTGAAAGGATTTTGTGAAAAGTTTTCTTGCCTTTTCAATAAAAAGGTGAGATGTCAATCCACAATTTTATCCAAAGGTGGATCTCCTATCTTTTTATTCCGTTGCCCACTCTATCCTAACCTTTCTAAATTTTATAAAAAAATCATATACTTTGGGATTGGTGCATACTTTAACCTCGAAGTGTCCACACTTTTAGTAAAATTACGGATTGGTCTCTTACCTTTTCATTTTGTGAAAAAAATGTCAATTTGTGTACAAAGAAATATTTTAAAAAATTATAAATATTGTCCTTAAAGGATTAGAATTAACATTAAAAAATAATCATTTTCTATGTATTTTGGTTCTAAAACATTTTAGTAGAAAATAATTTAAAAAAATCAATTTCATTTATATAAAAATATATTGGGTAAAATTAATATAACCTTTTGGGTAAAGTCCAAAGCAATAATAATACTATAACTTTGGTAAGGTCCGAATTGGCCTTATAGGTTTAATTTTCTCATTTATAAAAAAATGATATACACAAATTTAAATTAATCACATAAACTATTAAGTTATAACTTTGACTTTACAAATAGTTAATTGTACTACTTTTTGTCCATTATTATTATTGAAATAAAGAATTTCATAACCCGGCCTTGTTATAAAATTCTAGAATTAGAGGATTCAAGCGAATGCTTGTGTGAATTCGATAATCAATCATGCTTAGGATTGTATTAGTAATTAGATCGATCAAGATGTAAGATTGGAGATCGAGAAACTAATAAGATCGAGTTATTGCAAGACTATTGAATAGTTTTATATTTCTTATCCTGAAAAGTGAATGAATTAATTTATTCACCAAAAAAAAAGTGAATGAATTAATTATACCCTAAACCCTAAAAAAATCATATCGATCGGGGAGTTTAAACTATACCGGGCTAGCCAGAGAAGAGGGAGCGTCGCGCCTTGCCCCACTCCGGTCCGCCATTGTCCATTGAACCAACCAATTCAATTAGTTGATGAATAAATCGAAATATAAACCATGAACAAGCTAGCTATGTAATTACAATATGCATGTATATTTAGTAATTAATATGGCAAAAGAAGATGTCGAACTCACACGAAAGATACGTGCAGGAGAAGTGGAATAGAACAAAGTAAAGTAATGAATCAATTAATATATATGTAGGCCTAAGGGAAGGTCAGGATCCCTCTAATAATTAGTCTAGTCAAAAGTAGAATTTTCTCACAAAATTAATTAGTCTGGTCAAAATTAATTTTAAGCTGTCCTAGATGTGACAATCACGTTTTCCATCCAGATAAACTGTCCTCTAGTTTCTAATTGCAAACTTAAACATCACATATTAGTCACTCTGTCAACTAGTAGGCACCACTTAATTCATAACATGCTCGCTCCATTTTTCCCTCTCTAGGGTTCGCTATATAGTTTAACAATGAAGTTGGAATATCGTGTTATATATGTACACGGGCCACGGGCGTAATATATATTTTCATATGATACGGATCCACAATCAATTACAAGACCATCAAGAATTCAGCGTCAGCCCAAGAGATATGATGATTAATATTCTATAAATTAGATTAATAATTTTAGTAATTTGGTTATTATTATTATCTTTAGCAGAATAATATATTGATGTAATTTTTATAAACTAGAGCTTTGCTCTCTTCTCGGGTTTTCTTTACGGTTCTTTCCCGGGACGCTTTTTTTGAACCGTTAGGGCTTATGTATAAATACTCTTGTATATCTTCTCATAAAGGAATCGAAGAAAATAGCTTTGCCCTAATTTCCTTCAATTTCTCTAAATTACTGCATTCATTGTTCTCGAGTCGGATTCCACCTCGGAATAGACTCAATCTTCCTGACCAACAGGGATTTGACACGTGATTCACCTCGGGTCCGTATCAACTGGTGCTTTCATCTTGAACACTATGTCGAAATCCGTCATCCCAGACATCACAGACACCACCGGCGATCACCCTGATCTCCGTGATTTGATTATGCAACTTTCTGACGATCTTCAGAAGCTTTCGAGCCGTGTGGATGATCAACAATCTCGGCAGGGTACGATGTGCAATTTAATTCAATCCTCGCAAAACCCTAATTCCGACGGCTCGACAACCCAAACCACGTCGACCGCAGCCATGGATCTGGCGGTGCAGTCCTCGCAGAACCAGGGTTGGGTCCCATCGAGCGCGGGCCCTAGCAGCGTCGTTCCGCCGGCATTCGACTGGACCCACGGCCGGACATTCCCCAACCCTAATTTACCGCCTCAGTGATTTTCGCTTGGACCACAGTCGACGACCACGGGCTGGCCTCCACCCTGCGCGGGTCCCGCTCCAACCGCGGCTGCATCCATGGCGATCCCCTTCGCAGGTTGGACGCAACCATTCTTCTCCCCGAGTCCGGTACCGTTTGTCGCACCAAGCCCTAGTGCGATCGACTTCCAACACTCACCTAATGCGACGTACGACTACACGTCCATGCCTCGCGCTCCGTCAGGATCCGACGCTTCCCCAAAAATATGGGTGGACCCACCCCGATTCAATGGATCCGATCCGAATGGATGGATTTTCCGAGTCCAAGCATACTTCGATTATTTCCGGACACCGGATTTTGATCGTCTGAGATTGGTGGGAATGTTGATTGAGCACCCCGCCTCTGATTGGTTCCGTTATCAACGACGGAATAACTGTGGAGAAACTTGGACCGCGTTTCTGCAATCAGTCCAGCAGCGTTTTGCTCCTACTTATTATGAAGATTATACAGGTCTTTTGGCCAATTTGAAACAAAAAGGATCTGTCCTCGATTATCAGACTGAATTTGAGTCCTTATTGAACAAAGTTAGCGGACTTTCTGAAGCAACCCTGATATCTCTATTTAAGGCGGGATTGAAACAACCGGTACGTCGGGAGTTGAACTTACGAAATCCGACTACATTAGCTCAAGCTTTTGCTCTAGCTCGAGAATTGGCAGCATCTTTCACTGAGGTTTCTACACCATGGTTAACCAATAAACGACCATGGGTGCCGAACGCTAATCGTTCTGGAACCACGACGTCAAAACCAACACCGACGCCGCCTTCAGGCGATGTACCAGCCACACAACCAACGACACCTCCTAACGGTACGTTAACCTCTCTTCCGATCCGTCGTCTTTCTATTGCTGAGCGTGATGAACGTACTAAAAAAGGCTTGTGTTTTAATTGTGACGAGAAATTCTATCGAGGACATCGCTGCAAACCTCGATTTTTGGCCTTACTGAGTTGCGACGACAGCGATGACGAGGATGATACTGACAAGTCGGATGAGCTAGCTGTTACAGGCGATATTTCTAGCCTGAACTCCATGGATGGGCTACCAAATCCGCGTGCTCTGCGGGTGTCAGGTTCGATTCTGAATGCTGAAATTTCGGTTTTGATTGATGGCGGTAGTACTCATAACTTTATTCACCCTGATGTGGCTGAAAAACTATGCCTGCCTTTGCTTAAAATCGATCCCTTTCGTGTTTTTATGGGGAATGGAGCTTATCTTTTATGTTCACACCAATGTCCGGCAATTAGTATTGATCTGCAGGGTCACAATTTTTCTATTGATCTCTTTGTTTTGGCGGTACACGGACCGCAAGTTGTACTCGGTGTACAATGGTTACAAACTCTGGGCACTGTGTCCCATGATTATGCTAAGTTGACTATGCAGTTCTCTTGGGACGGAAAACTGGTACTCTTAAAAGGCGACCGTCAAACCCCCAAACCGATTACTATGTCAGTCTTGCTATCTCTCTGTGCGTCTGATCAGATTATTGAATGTTTTGAGGTCCTTAGCATGTCGTCAGAATCACAAGCCGAATCAATCGACTGGCCTCTAGACTTGGCGCCGGAAATACAAGCCATTCTCGAGGGACACCGCTCGATTTTCACTTTGCCGACGGGCCTTCCGCCACCCCGGAATTGGGATCATCATATACATTTACAGCCAGGGTCGAAACCAGTTAATGTCCGTCCTTACAGATATCCTTACTTTCAGAAGTCCGAAATTGAACGACAAGTTCGGACAATGCTCGAGCAGGGCATAATTCAGCACAGCACTAGTCCTTTTTCGTCCCCTGCTCTTCTGGTAAAAAAGAAAGACGGCAGCTTTCGCTTCTGTATCGATTATCGCGCTCTCAACAATATCACCGTTGCAGATAAGTTTCCGATTCCTACAGCTGATGAATTATTTGATGAATTAGGGAATGCCGTTATTTTTACTAAACTTGATCTGCGTTCAGGATATCATCAGATTCGGATGCACTCTTCCGATATCTACAAAACAGCGTTCCGCACTCATGATGGCCATTTTGAATTCTTGGTTATGCCGTTTGGTCTTACGAACGCCCCATCGACATTTCAGGCAGCGATGAATACTATATTTGCTCAATATCTGCGCCGATTTGTCATTGTTTTTTTCGATGATATCTTGATTTACAACCCATCTCTTACGGAACATGCTGACCATCTTGATACTGTTCTGCAAATTCTTGAAGCAACTCACTTTTATGTCAAAGGGTCAAAATGTTCCTTCGGCACCACCACAGTTGAATATTTGGGGCATATCGTGTCATCAGGGCAACTTCTGGCTGATCCGGCGAAATTATCGGCTATGTCCGATTGGCCTTTACCAAAGTCTGTAAAGCAATTGAGGGGATTTCTAGGCTTGACAGGCTATTACAGGAAGTTTATTCGCAATTACGCCTTATTAGCTGCTCCGTTAACAGACTTATTACAGAAAGACAAGTTTGAGTGGTCGGAATCTGCCACTGCGGCTTTTCAGTGTTTAAAACAGACGATGATGACTCCACCGATTCTTCAACTGCCCGATTTTAACAAACAATTTGTGGTTGAGACGGACGCCTCGGATGATGGTGTGGGAGCAGTGTTATTACAAGACGAACGTCCCCTATCGTTCTTCAGCAAGAAATTAGGAGTCCAACGTCGCGGGTCTTCCGCATATCATCGGGAACTTTTCGCCATTGTATCCGCTGTTCAGAAATGGCGACAATACTTGCTCGGAAGAGAGTTCTTGATTCGGAGCGATCAGAAAAGTTTAAAAGAACTTCTTACTCAGGTAATCCAAACCCCTGATCAACAGTTTTTCATGTGCAAGCTTATGGGTTACAAATTTCGTATTGAATACAAATCGGGGGCTAGTAACTGGGTGGCAGATGCGTTATCGCGTTGTATGAGTGAAGCCGATACTGATCTGCACCAATTCTTATCATTTGCGGCACCATTGCCGGACCTACTCCCACGGCTCA
This sequence comes from Fallopia convolvulus, assembly GCA_964016875.1. Lineage (NCBI taxonomy): Eukaryota > Viridiplantae > Streptophyta > Magnoliopsida > Caryophyllales > Polygonaceae > Fallopia > Fallopia convolvulus. Next base: position 56,153,209 of record OZ024735.1, read on the forward strand.
AAGCCGAGAATCTGGTCCTCGACGATCTTCAAGCGTGGCATTTGGCGGCGGAAAATGGCACTTTGCCGTCGCCATTCCGAGTACATGATGGTGTGCTTTACTATGAGCATCGGCTGATGTTGGGAGCAAATTCGGCAATCAAAGCGGAAATTTTGACGGAGTTCCATGCGTCGCCAAGCGCATGCCACCCCGGCGTTGATCGCACTTTCCGTCGTGTGGCTGAAGTATTTTTTTGGAAAGGCATGCGCGCTGACATTAAACGCTTTGTTAATGCTTGCATTATTTGTCAGTCTACCAAATATAGTACTAGCAAACCAGCCGGGTTAATTCAACCTCTACCAATTCCCAAGCAAGTGTGGGACGAAGTGTCCATGGATTTCATTACCGGATTGCCTCCGTCCCGTGGTCACACCACTATTCTGGTTGTCGTCGACAGGCTCTCCAAATATGCTCATTTTGGTGCCTTGGGACCTTCTTTTGATGCACCTCGGGTTGCTAGTTTGTTCATTGATTTGGTTGTGAAGCTACATGGTATCCCGTCCATAATTCTATCTGATAGAGATCCCGTGTCCCGGAGTGCTTTTTGGTCCGAGCTCCATCGATTGAGCGGTACAAAACTTCACCACAGCACCGCTTATCACCCTCAGACTGACGGTCAAACAGAGGTTAAGAACCGTAGTCTTGAGCAATATCTTAGAGCTTTTACGCAGGGTCGACCCCGTCGATGGTTCGATTTCTTGCCATGGGCCGAGCTAGCTTTAAATTCGATGTTCCATGAAGGCCTCAGCATGTCACCATTTAAAGTTCTGTATGGCAGGGACCCCCCACCTGTCGCTCGCGTCACAGCTCCGATAGGGCCTCCGACACTGGCGTCTGAAGCTATCCGTGATCATGATCAAGTGCTTGAAATAATTCGATCAAATCTGCTTAAAATGCAACAACGCATGTCCGCCCAGGCCAATAAACACAGAAAAGATGTCGAGTTTAAGGTCGGCAATCAAGTCTTGTTGAAGTTACAACCTTATCGTCAGCATTCGATTAGTCGTCCTCTTTCCGCCAAGTTAGCTAGGCGTTTTTATGGACCATTTACGATCAGTGAACGGATTGGACCTGTGGCCTACCGTTTGGATCTACCGGCATCAGCTCGTATTCACAATGTCTTCCATGTCTCGCTGCTTCGTCCGTTCATTACTGATGGGACACCGATTCAGCCAGCCGCATTGCCATCGGAATTCTTATACGATAGACCAATTTCGACCCCCACCCGAGCCACGACTGATCGTGCGGTAATCGTTGATGGTGCACCACGCATAGAGTGGCGAGTTGAATGGTCGGATGGCGGGCCAGCCGAAACTTCATGGGAACCAGTTCATGTCCTCCGACGTTCTTTTCCGGATTTACGGCTTGAGGACAAGCTTATTCTCATCGGGGGAGAGAATGATACGGATCCACAATCAATTACAAGACCATCAAGAATTCGGCGTCGGCCCAAGAGATATGATGATTAATATTCTATAAATTAGATTAATAATTTTAGTAATTTGGTTATTATTATTATCTTTAGCAGAATAATATATTGATGTAATTTTTATAAACTAGAGCTTTGCTCTCTTCTCGGGTTTTCTTTACGGTTCTTTCCCTGGACGCTTTTTTTGAACCGTTAGGGCTTAGGTATAAATACTCTTGTATATCTTCTCATAAAGGAATCGAAGAAAATAGCTTTGCCCTAATTTCCTTCAATTTCTCTAAATTACTGCATTCATTGTTCTCGAGTCGGATTCCACCTCGGAATAGACTCAATCTTCCTGACCAACAGGGATTTGATACGTGATTCACCTCGGGTCCATATCATCATACCACCTAATTTTTAACTCCATCTAAAATCGTTGATATTGTTTGTACATTGCAACGATTGGGAATTGAGAGATTAATTAGGTTTGAAAGAAACAGTAGTTTGAACTTATTGATTGTTAGATACTTAGATAATAGATACCTAGCTAGCTTGTAGCCTAAACCGGACAAAAATATATTGTATCTTCTTACCAAGGTTTTTTTATTATAATAAAAAATAGTATAATAGCTTAGATTCTTTAAAAAGTATAAATTACGTTATATTTTAATGCTTGCACGACAAAATTAATACTTATTTTATATGATTTTACATCAAAGGCTCTAACCTATAGTTTTAAATCATGAAAGAATTCAAATGCTTTAAAGGCCGATTCATTGTACCAAGTTATAAAAATAATCGAAATAAATGCCCACAATAGTCCATCATTTCATATCATATATTATATGTATAATGAAAATGTGGTCCTCCATTATATTATATACCACGAGTAAACCTAATGTGGGTTAAATATATTATATATGAGTGCCACTTTTATCAGATTCGAAAGCTAGCTAGTGCTCAATCAAAACTTAAACTCAAGACCCAATCCCTATTTTACAAAAAAAAAAAGACTATATATATGATGTCGATCAGTTTACACATTTGTAAGTCATGTTATACATAGCTAGCTAGATAGAAGTGATACTTCTTTTTTCATGAAATGGAAAGCAATTAGAGCCTGGATCCGCATTGTGGTCAAAGCCTGAAACATCTTTGCATATGATAGCTTAAACGCATTAGATTGCTGTAAAATCAATGCTTAAACTCAATTTGTCAATGGCATTTCCAAATCCGTTTTAGTGGCATTTCTAGCCCTTTCAATCTCTAACTTAATATTCCTATCCATTGCGTTTTCAAATCCTTTTCATTATTGTAGAAGATGAAACCCTAGAAACCAAGACTTTAATATATTTTTGAAATCCGGTTTTGCCGAAGGAAATCAAAGGGCTGGGAATTGTAAAACCGAAGTTTCTACTTGTTGGAACAATATTAGGAACTATCAAGTTTCGAATACTAGATCAACATTTCCTCTATTAGTTTTGATGATAACAAACTCTATTAGAAACTAACATAACTATCTAAGTATTTCAGCGGAAATACAAATGCCACACGAACTACAAAGGAAATAATTAAAGAACGAAGTTGTGTGGAACTGTCCCTCTAATCAAGTTTGTCTTGCGTGTCAAGGAAGGAATTGAAGGATATAGACATTCTTTAGCGCATCAAGCATACATGGGTATAGCTAGACGTCTTTTAGGAAGTTTGTCTTGCGCCCCAATGATAAAAGGATCGATGAAAATGCAAATGTGTCCTTTGCAAGGACAAGTGCCAAAACCCTTTCACTATAAATAGATAGAGATATCCTAGAGTTTTATGTCATTCTGAAGCAAGGAAGAAAGAGTCGACGACGGGTGTGCAATCTCGCCAACGATAAGTGGCGATTCCGAAGCTAGGGAACTACGACAAAGATCGTGAGAAAGGTTTGGTGCTTTAGTCTTGATTGATTGAGTTAGCTTAGGAACTAGGTAAAGAGACTCGTCAGTGTTGCTAGAATTTGGTGATTGCTAATGATAGAGAAATTTGAGTCTTGTTTAATTGTGCAACTAAAAAACTAATCAATAAAAAAAGTAGTTATTTAAAATCCTTCAAGGGGTAGAAGTTTACCCTACACAAATTCATATGAGGTTTCACCAATATCATATTACAACCTGATAGATAGCATTATTCTAGGAACCACAATATGTATTGTTTAGATATTATGAGATATCTTTGTAAATCAGTTACATGTAAATCTGATTGGTAAACATATTGAGAAGGGAGCTAGGGTTGATTATTTGAAAACTAGAGAGCTCTCTATATATATTCACCTCTTATCTTTAATTTTGCATTGGCGAGAACTTATATAATAATCAATGTCGTGCACATTGTCATGTATATATACTCGGTTGTTTGATTGTACACACTCACTTATAGGTCTTCATACACAGTCTGTTTACAATTTTTCTATTTGATTAACGCGTGATCTGAAATGTGATTTTTTGAGATCAGACAGTCCACGGACGTTCCCATTTCTCTCGTATATAGGTGGATGTTCTTACCCGAACCCACCTTATATCATATATAAAAATTATGTATATAAAACAATTGCTTATGAATATGGAGACGGAATATAAATTCAGATTTCCTAAATTAAACACATAACATTCATCAAAAAAAAAAAAAAAAGCCCTCTGGTATAACATAAATGCATGGTTAATAAAGGCACCATGCGATATTCCACATCAAAATATGTATGATCTAGCTCAAGCACTTGGTACGCTCATATCTAAAGCTCACAATTGATTCAAATTTAAAGGCTGAATTAGTTAAATTTGATCTCCCAATTCTGGCACAAGCTTAAGACCTTCTTCTTCAACAATTCAAATTTAAGGTCGAGGGCTGCCTCCGCCTATAATATATACATGATCACAATAGAAAATTAAATCAATCCATGATATAACCAGATCGAAATCCAATTAATTAATTTGTAGATCTATTAATGCATTCCATAGTAGACGTTTTAGTACTGATCTCACACGCCCTAATTGCACAGATTTAAGATGCTTGGAATTCTTGTGCATCATAATATATCTTCTAGGTCGATCCGCACAATTGCTGATTAATATTGATGAGTGATTAATTGTCCATATGGATCTTAATTTGAAGCATACAATATGAATCAATTAATAATTAGCTAGGTCAAATAATGAAGAAATTAAAGTGGCAGGTAAAATGAAATTACCTTGAAAAGAAGGTTGTGGAAGATAGTTCCAGCGGATGATTCTGAAGAGGAGACATCCACTAGGAGCAGCCCAATTTCTTCTTCTTCCTCCAGCTCCCTCATAAACTCGGAAACGGGGATGATGCTACAAACTGATATGGGGGTGGAGATTTGGACTAAAACCTCTCCATTTCCAAGCTGAGTTGCTTGTACTGAATAGGAGGAATAATTAGATGATGAAGACAAGTTGGATGGATTAGACGTAGCAGACGACGACGTTGAAAGCAGCAGGTTGTGCTTTTGTTGTGAAAGCAGATGCACTTTGTTTTGTAATTGTGGTATGTATTTGACCGCCCGAGCAACCGTGTCTGGATTGCTCAATCTCTTCTGTACGTTTCAATTCCGATCCATCATCCATATCCATATCCATATCCATGGGTTTTGTAATTAAGCATTAGCAAGATTAATTGCTCCAAATTAATTAAAAGAAATTAATAACTAGTACTTATATACCATTGGATCGGTGGCGGGGAGTACATCCCGAAGAGATGAATAGAGAGAGTTGATCTTCTTCCTCCGATCCCTCTCGCTAGCATTGTGGTACATCTTCCTCTTCTTCTCCGCCTCCTCCCCACCAAAAGCAGCCGCCGGAGAAGGAGGCGGCAATATTAATGTAGGGTTGTACGGGGCTGGGGGGATGATTAGGCGAGGATCGGTACAATAAAAATGATTCTCATTTGGCAAGTAATTATTGATATAGTCTTGATGAGTAGTACTACTAATAGTAGTAGTGTTGAAGTATGAGTGGGGGTGATTTGGGAGATCTTGAGAGTATAATGCGGCGGCGGCGTTGGTGGTGGTGGTGGGAGTGGGGTCGTCAAAGGGCCAACCTCCGGTGGTGCCCGTGAACCAAGGACAAAATGCTGCCATTAATTAATTATGTGTTCTGGTTGATTAGGGATTAATTCGTACGCGCATAGACTGCTTCTCTTTGTTACTCTCTCTATATATAGTGATTAGTATGGTACTGTCCCGGTATAACCTCTAACATAAATTAATTAACCTAGCTACGATCGCTACAAAATTAATAAATCTAGCTAGCTGAGTTTTTTTTTTTTTTTAAACCTAAAGTACTTGAATGCATGTACGAGTAGTACAAATTAAAATTATTCCTAAAATCTACTTTATTAGGGTTTAAATACCAATTCAATTAGAATCTTGTTTCCACAGTTTTATACATGTGAAGATCGCATTTAGAATCTAAACCTTGGAAATTAATGAAAGTATAAACCCCATAAAAAATACTTAAATAACTTTAAATTAATTAAAATTTACCACAATTATATCAATTTAAATAAGGAGTCTTACACTCTTACATGTGCTCTGTGTCCAGAAAAATAGTTTTTGTTAACAAATAACAATGCATTTATGTCAATACTAGTTAAATCTCAAATTCCCTCTCCACCAATAAAAAAAAATTAATCTACAACTATTCCCTTGCTCTGATTCCTTAAAAACTGCTATTTATTTACATTTTAGTGGTAACAATAAACGTTCGACCTGGAGTGTGTGACTGTAACAAACGTCTGTCCACAAGATTTCATTTTAATTAAAATTAATAAAATGTTGATACATATAAGCCTATAAGGTAGGTATGGCTTAGCAAATTAAGTGAATAGGGATAGTACTCGATTCCATTTTTGGCTTCAATGTACCATTCCTATATTAATCGTATTTAATGAAAGAGTTTATAAACCTACTTGTAAAATTCTTAACAACAACTCCACTCAAACAAAACCATCCACTAATCTTCTAACATGTACATTGATTAGAATTTAACTTATTACATTTTTATTAATGAATTTTATATAATTAAGTAACTGAAAAAATGCCGATTCAAATAGCTAAGAAATAAACTGATTAAATTAGCAATCAACTTTAGGACACCCTAATCTTTTTTCTTACGTAGTATGAGAAAAAAACATAAAATTAACATTAATAATTAGTTTTCATGTATACGTTAGTTTTATTCTCATTGAAGGAATTTCAGTTCCCAAATACAGTATGTGTTAATTTAACATTTTTTTTAAATAGTTAGGGGGGAAAAAGATGAAGTCAAAATATAATTATAAGAAGGGGAAAAAAAATACAGCAATAAGCCTATGATTGTTGAAGAACGTTGAACGAACTTGTGAAAACGACGTGTCCCAAAAATTTATTCTGTGTAATAGCAATAATGTTTATATAATAATAGCCTGATACTAAAGGTGCAAAAGGATATGCCTTAGATTAATAATTAAAAATTAGATTAAAAAACTGTTTTTGAATCTTCTAAATAGAAAAATTAGATATATTCTGTGTATCGATAAAAATACCTTAAACATATACTTGTGTATCAGTGTATGAAAAGGAGATTCTGATTGAGAAGAGAGATGAGACACTAGGATATACTTGTATTGTACATTTGCAAGTGTATGAAATATATATAACCATGAAACATTTTGTATTGTGTACATTTGTAAGTGTGTTGCATAAGTAAGTCCACATATCAATTGCAATAGGTAGATCTCCCCCTAATTGCGGGAATCTTACTTAATCAAATATAACCTATACGTTTCGACGGAAAAATCTATACTAATCAAGTTTAACTTTAGAAGCCATTCACCATCGAGCCTTATTGAAACCAAATTGCACGAAGTGCATGCATCTGATATTATTACAAGTATAATATTCTGTTAAATAAATACTATATAAAATGTAAATTTTATATGAGGTGTTTACAAGCAAGACAAATTGCTTACTTTTTTGAAATGTTCCGAATGAAAGTAAACAAAAATAAGTATTACATAGGATATGTTATAGATTGTCTCCAAAAAGGCATACAAAAGGAATATTTAAATAGTTACAAAAGCTGGAAAAAGCAATATATAATTTTTGATGACATCCATTTGAAGAGGGAAAAAAATAACTACAAAAAAAAATGCTTCAATTATTTACATACAACGTTGACGGTGAATGAGGCATGTAAGTATTGTCATAGTTTGGGAGTATATTTTATTACTTTGACGTTAGTTTAACTGAATTTTATGAATTATTAGATGGAAAAAAATACAGGTATTCATTTCTTGGCTTTACCAATTAGCTAGTTAATCAACTTACCATTACAAAACCTCTGAATTGAAATGGAAAACACCAGGCATGATTAAAGTAGGAAGTAATAAAGAAGTCATTATATATAGATTCTCAAGTGGACCAGGGATGTTGCTACGTGGGATATTCACTAGTTTATCAACTTGCGAATTCAAAACTTTGAATCCTTTCAAAGAAAAACAAATACTAAAACTTAACATCAAATACGTGGGATATGCAAAATACTACATCTAATAAACAAATCAATAATACATTAATCAAAAATTTAAAATTGAAAAGCACATCTCACCTTTCGGAATGAAGCATCCAAAAAAAAACTCAAAATTTCAATGGTTAACAATCCCTGTCAACCAACGTCTCCAGCATTAATTAATTTCTTCATACTTTCCCCGGCTTAACTTCTTCAATATTGCTTCCAAAAATAAACAAAATCCTCTGTTACAACTTACAATAGACATTTTTGGTTAATAAAATAAACCCTTCCTTATCGTCTACCTCGGCCTCGGCCACGGCCTCTTCCACCTCCTCCTCTTCCACCTCGTCCTCGGCCACCGCCTCTTCCCCCACCACGGAATCCTGATGTAGGTGGGGGACCCTTGAGACCTAACGAGTGGACCCCTCGTCTCTTCCCACGCCTATCTTCTCCATCGTCGTCTTCCTTATACCTGGATGAGCTTCTAGCTTTGAAGGAGATCTCCCTTGACCCTCCGGGGCCCACCTTCACATCCTTCCCAAAACGAGACCCTCTATGGTTGTTGTCTCTGAGCGCAGCTACCCGCTCTCCCAATGGAAGAGCGTCCTCGTTTGCCAGCGATGCTTCATTGACGAACGCATCTGCGTGGCGCTCATCTTTTACCTCAAACAGTCTGAGATTGACCACAAGCAATAAATTGACCACTAAGAAGTTTAGGGTGCGGCACAATAACATTAGATAATGCATTATAATGCAAGGTTTAATGGAATCCATTGTTGCATTATAATGCAAGATAACGTGTTGTCAAATGTAATCCAAATTATTTGCGAGTCTTAAAAGTGAGAAAACTTGCCTTGGTCCATGTTTCTTTCTAGCCCTGCCTTCCTCATCAGATGCATCATCCTCAGAAGCTGATGAGGGATCAGATTCATCAATATCCTCTGGAACAGGTTCAAAGTGTTCCTCAATCAACAAACCCTTCTTCTTTGCCTGACTGTGATGCTGAGCCAAGTATTCTTCTGATTCTTCATCAATTGCAAAGGCCTGGATCCCCATGTTAAGGAAAGGGGAAATAAATTACACAAAACAAATTAATAGATGGAAATAAATTTGTCATAATATGAAAGGAGCTATTAGAATACTAGAGACCAGCATATTGGGCAAGTCGGGGTACTACAATTACCTTGTTTTCAAACATAGCAGCAAACCTTGGATCCTTGAACATCTCAGGGTTGAGTTTTTTCTTTTTCTTGTTTTGCTTCTTATCCAGAACATCAGCTTCTTGCCTTTCTTTTTCAGCATCTTCTTCTTCTTCCAGAAGACGACTTGCAAGCTTCCTATTAACTTTAGGTAACTTCTTCTTCAGCTGTAACAGAAAGGAGTAAGTTAGAGAGTCCCAAAGGAATGGTCCACAAGCATAAGAGATATTCCTACATGAATTACACCATTGGAAAACTTATAAAGGACACAATTGAATCCATGTAAACACTCCATATAGAAATTGCACTTTAGAAGACATACAAAAGAATAAATCTCTAATGAGGAATACGCCCTGGTGAAATAATCTTGTATAATTAAAAAAGAATATTCTAGAAAAGATGAATTAATGAACATACTGTAATTTGGTTAGCAAATGTCTTTTCAAGTTCCTCCCTCTTTCGCTGCTCCAAGTATACATCATAGGACACTGGATCTGCTATAGACTTGGCCTGCAAAGGTGTATAGTTTATAAGGACCTTGACAACAAGCCAAATAATGCACATAGTTATAAAGAACTCTAATTGCACGCTTATTGGTCTATAAATTTTGCTGAGCCAATGTCAAAATTAAATTTACAGTGAAAGTTATCCTGAATATTGATCATAGGAAGCCACACCACAATGATCATATACATATTTACTCAAAGAGTTGTATTAACTGTACATGCATGGCATAAAATGATCAAAACTACATATATTAAGGTCCACTTAAAAAGAACCTTTAAAAGTGATTCTAGGAAAAGGAAGTTAAAACCACCCATGTTACCCAGATGAAAAGGATATTGGAAAAGCATAACATCAAAAGATCCCGAAAGCAGGAGAATATAACAACAGCACCTTTTTGTATAACCGGTAATTAACGAAGTAACCATGCATGTAAGCCCTGAGAAGATTAGTTCCAATCAGATTAGTCAAATTCAGTCTCTCCAGCTCTTCCTGCGTCAAGAACTTGTAGTCTTCATATATAGTTGCTTGTGAACTCTCTTCCAGCTCTTCCTGCAAAAAAGAAATGGAGAATTCATACACTTGTAAGTTGTAACAAGCTTTACTTCCAAAACCACCACACTATATAAAAATCTTTTATTTTTTGTGAATGGTATCATTACTACAAGAAACTCACTGTTAAGTTCTCCAGGGAAGAACACCAGCTAGGGGCTGGACCAAGAGCAGGTATAAAATAAGATGGTATCATAGTGGAGTCCAGAGCCAATAACATCAGCCCACTTTCACGGAACACACAAATGTCATTTATGGCTCCGCCTGTTGGCTCAATGCTAGTCATTCCTTCCCCCTACAAATAAAGAAATAGTCACTAATTTGAAGTATATAATTCAATTTTAATTGGAACAAGAAATCAAATTGCATTCCACTGAAGAGAAATCAAACAACACGTGAATCAACATATAAACTGAAGGTCGTCTACTTCAAACATCAGCATCCTAAGGAAGTAAGGATAGAAAAAGCCCATCTATATTTTCCACAATAGATTTTGTTTGTATCGAGAAGAAAAAAAAGTTATTCTGTCTGTATATGCTTCATTGTTTTAAATGATTCTCCCACCAAATCAAAGAGATGGTAGAAGTTCTTCCAGATTAGAAAAATTCTGATGCAGTATCAAAAGAGGGCCAGAAGGAGGGTTTATAGTCTTACTGTATTTGGATCCCAAATTCTGACTACATGTTTATCTGTTGTAATTAACTTTGTCTGCTCAGAGTTTAAAGTACGATGCCATTTGATGTCCAATATTGGACTCCCATACCTGTCAAAGCAAAAGATTAAAGGCAGGAGGATGTTAAATGCCATTACTAGAAAGCAATTCCTAAACAAGAACACTAGGGATGTCTGCCTACATGTGATCTTTAACTTGTACAGGGGAAGAAGAACGCAAATCATAGATCAGCACCTGTACATAAAGCATGAACAAAGGGAGCAACTTCTTAATTATGAAGATACTACATGAAGAACCACATCTATAGAAAAAATTGATATCATTCCAACATCAAAATCTCTTAAGCACAGTGTTAAAAAATTTCAGGGCAGAAGTTAGTTGCATACCTTTCCGTCACTACTTCCAACAGCCATCTGGAAACCTGCATCTTCGTCAAATGCTATAGTTGTAACCTCCTGTAAGACCAATGGATCGTATAAAGTAATATTCAGTTTTTATACGACTTCATAATGATGGTCTGGCATAAAGGGATGTGCACTTCATTAGCTTGTTATCTATTATACTATTAAATGTAATCAACAAGACCCTTCCCTCAGGGTCTTAACAGATTGATCTTGATTAGTGGTATGAGCAAGAAACCATGTTACACAGAAACAGATATGGAAATGGGAAACGGAAACAACCGGGGTAACATACGGATAGCATAATTTTACACTAGGAAATAAGAAATGATGTTCTATTAAAGGTTCCACGTAACATATGTCAAGATCATTGCCAGCAAAATGAAATTTAATGCAAATGAGTCATAGGAGATTATTGAGACATATATAAATCATCACCCATCCTTACAGTAAAAAGTAGTACTAGTACCTGATCAGCACTTCCAGCAGGCAATACAGCATTGATTCTACCAACTGATGATTTTGCTCTCAGGTCAAAGCATTCAACGAATCCATCATCCCCACCACAGGCAACTAATCCATGAATCTTGCTGAAATCATAAACTTTTTTTATCAGCTCAGTTTTACAGATAATCATTAAGCAAAACTGAAAGGAAAGACTGAATTCACTCACCTTTGAGATACTGTGTTCAGTGCTGGAGAGCGTGTGCTCAAGGGTTTTTCAAAACGCCCCTGACAAGCAAAACATGATTGTCATCCAAAGAAATAGTAGGCAGTACCATCCACAGAGAACAACAAAATAACAAGGACTTCAGAGCAAACCAGTTTCAGATTTATTCTGTAAAGATCTGGTGAAGAGGCAGCGCATAAAAGATCGCAAGACCAGGGATCATATTCTATATCCCTTCCCATCCTGCTTGAAAAAGTATTATGCAGATATTATAACTTAACTCTATAGAAGGATATGATCAAGGTAAATAGAATGAAATGAGCACCTGGGGATTCTCAAACTGAAATAACTTCCTTGTTTGGCATGCAGGCAAATAGAACGATCCGCACAAAGAAATGCAAGCTTTGAGTAATCCTCATCCAATATCTATTCAAGCCAAAAGAGAATGACAAAACACATTAGGTAATTAATAAATTAATATGCGAAAACTCATACAGAAGAGATAAGCACAGACAGTCGGTTTTTGATCTTTTTTATTTTTCCAAAATAGCAAAAAGGTTAGTTTGAAGTAACATGCTCCTAATAAATTGCAATAAAGGTTCTTCGATAAGTAGACTAATTCCCATCCCAAGACATAATCTGATGGTGTATATTTCTATGTTTCTGTATACCAATTCACATATCACTGTAAATAGGAGACACCAGTTTGCAGATTGAAAATTTTCCTTCAAAAGGTAAAAAGGTTAGGCAATGAAGGAGAATGTAGGAAATTATAGTATTATACCTGGAAATCAATAATTTCTGAAATCAAGTGTCTCTCAAACTTCAACGACATTTGTTTAAGCTCATACACCTTAATTTGGGGAGGATAAATACCTGAATTCCCAGCACAGAGAGAACATCAGCTCTAAAACAAGCACACTCAAGTCCAAACAAGCCTTAACAAAGAAAGAGCTAATCAATACAAAGTAAGTCCAGAACCTGACGCTATGAGATACTCTCCATCTGGAGTAGCCTTGATTCTTGTGGTTGCAGTCTCAAATTTCAAATCTTGGAGCACTTCCACCCTTTGCATATAATCTATAGCACATAGAAATTTCCACTATCATAAAAACACAGCCAATATTGTTTCCGAATATGCCTCCAACATAGGTTACAATGAACTAGTACACATTTTTTTTAATCAAAACTGCAAAATTGAAACAATAAGAAAAGATGGTTCAAACCTTTGTCTTTGCGTAGAGCACGGAGTTTTTTAGGGTTAAGCCAGGTGGCCAAGGAACGCTGCTCGCCGACAACCGAATACATCTTAACGCCATTGATGGAGGTGGATTTCAAGCCCCCTCCCTGATGCGCCATCTTTGCTGGATTATTTTTCCGTATTCCTCGGAAGACTATCTCTCTGTATTCCTCAGAGTTCCGAAGTCTCTGTATTCCTCAGAGTTCTGAAGGGGGAAGATGGAGGGTCCGGGGTTTTAGCGGCGGAGGAGAGAGGGCCAGGGTTTCGAGCGGCGGGAAGAGAAACTGGCAGATACGGCAGGAGAGAAGGAAGGAGGATTTTTTAGTTATACTCGATGGTTTTGGGTTCAGTTCATTTTTCGGTTCGGGTTAGGTCATGAACCGAATCCGAACTAAGTTTCTTCACATTTTCTTCCATAAAATAAATTTGGTGTATTCTCAATGTGAAGTTTATTTTTTTTGCATGTACTGTGTGAATTATCTATTTAAAATTTTCGAGAAGATCCGACTCAGAATTTGCACTTGTGTTGAATTTCTCAAATTACATTACATACTTGTTTAAGGTACGATCCAAATGCACCCTTAATCGACTTGGACATAACATTTGAGTGAGTCGTTACTGACTCAACGACAAAGAGATCCCCATTAGGCAATTTATAGATTACTTTTCATACAAACATACGCCTAGGACTTTCTACCAAAAAATTATGTATGACTTTTAATTGTAGTATAATAAATACTTTATACAATCAACATCAATGTGGGCATTGTGAACCAGCAGCCTGTGTTGGTGTTCTCGTCACATGGGCTTGCATTGAAGCGAGTTGCTTCTTGATGTTGAGATTCTCAATGGCTGTTGCAGCCAAACGTTCCTTTAAGCTATCTGAGGCCTTTTTGAACTTATCATCCATCATATCTTGTTGCTCCAACGCCTCCTTGTACCTTTCTCGAAACGCATCCAGTGATGCTTGTGTGTTTCTGAGCCTCATTCTAAGTTTTGTTCTTTCCTTTCTATTCTCGTTATTCACCTAAATTAACCCACTCAAAAAAACAATCATAAGAATAAAATAAGCATCAAATGCAAGTTGGATTTGGAATATATGTTTAAATGCAATGCTGACCTTTCGGATCTCGGTTTCCATGTCTAAGGATCTCTTTGCCATCTGCTCTGCTTCAAATTTGGCTTGTGAACTCTGCTAAGACAATGAGATTATGAATTTTTATCTTGTATTAGATTTCTACCAATTCTAAATATTTAAATGACATTGAAGTCAAAAAGATAGAAACTCATTTCCATGATATGATACCTTTTGTTCCTCGATTCGACAAAGCAATTCATCCCTCTTTTTGCTGAGAGTGTTGAGTTCAGTCTGAAGCTCTTTAATTTGATTAGAAGCCTCGTTGTTCTCTAATTGGAGCATCTCAACTTTTGACTTGAAAATCTGAGACAAATGCATAAGAGGAAGTTAGTCAAGAATTATATACTTATGATTGGTAAGTTAATAGTTCAAATTAAGTGGGTGATACACACTTCCTCTGAGTTTTCCTTCTCAAAGCGGGACTCTTCAAGATCGAGCTTCAGTCGATCAATCTGCCTCAACATCTCCGTACTGCAACGAGTTTAGATTTCAAATCTTTTACTACGTATTTAAATAGAAAGTAAAATCAGCAAAGAGAAGGCAAGTGAAAAAAAAAATAAAAAACTCAATTTGTAAAACGAAACTAACCTGCATTTTTTCTCTGATTCTGCATCTTCTTCTGCACATTTCAATCTCTGTCTGAGATTTGTGCAATCTTCTTTAGTGGATAACATCTCACTTCTCATCTTTATCGAGATAATAGAACCGTCAGATTAATAATTAATTAGATGTGATATGATTGAAAACAAGGCAAGGTAAGTCATTAATGACACATAACGAGACAAAACTGACGCTAAAAAGAAATAAATCAATAGTTTGGGATTACAGACCCTTGAACAAGAAGGAACCCGAAAAGAAAAGGCATTCTTAATTTCTTATGATAACCATAATGAACTAGATATGGTACTTACAATTAACCACGAATCTCAATGCTGTATACACTACTACTTGGGACTTTGAGAAAGAAAATATTCCAAGAGGCAAGCCAATTAAGAGACAAACTTTTTAGATAACCATGGATTACTAAATCAATTGCTAAAGAAGAAATATGACGATGGTCAAATATAGAGAAGTGAATTTATCAAGTGAGACCGATTGAGAGGAGTAATTAGTCAGTCCATACCTTTGAAATTTCAGTAGACAACGACATGATCTCGACATTATACATGTTTGTCTTTTCTTTAATTGCTTCAACTGAAGCTTTCTCCTTTGAATTCCATATTGCCCTTTCCTCCTCCAACTCCAAAAGGGCATTAGTCAATTGCTGAAAAATCAAAGCAAGGATTCACTTCAGATTCAAAAGGAACACTGGGATAAAGAAGAGAGATTTTCCTAGTGTCAGTGAGAAAATTACCACAGCTAACTCTTCTTTTTCTTCTAGCAATAAATTTACTTGGTTCTCAAGTTTTTGATGAGCACCTTCAGATTTCTCCAACTCTGATCTCTGTTGTAGGACGAAAGAAAATGTCATGATCACTTGTATGAATAAAGACAAAAAACAAGTCAAATCAAATGTGCAGAAGCATACAAGTCCTAGAATTTCTTCATGCAGCATAACCGAATCTGAGTTTGATGCGTTTGATTTCTCAGATAATATTCCCAGCTCAAAACTCAAAGCTAAATTTCTAGCAATTGTTTCTTCCTTTTCCTGCTTCACCAGTGCTAGTTCTTCTTCCAAAGAAGCAATGGTTGTTTCCATTTCAAAAGCAAGGACCTCCAAGTTCTTGTAATCATCCTGAATTCACTCAATGCAATTAAGGGGTATGCTCTTAATTATCTCAGTAACTCTAAAGCAATGTTGTTAGTAAATATGCATCTAGTTTACCATCAATGTTTGCTGAGGATTGTTCTCATTGCCCCTGGGCCTTTTAAATTCAGAAACATTAGATCCCCTACCAACAAAAGAATCACGTCTTCGACCAGCAAGTGATTCACGTGATTGCTGTCTAGATATGTCACGCTCCAAAAGCGCTCTTTGCCCATTCAACTTCCTTATCTCTCTCTCAGCATTAGCTTTTTCACCCTACATATTAGAAATTCACATTAATTTGAAGCTGACTTCCAAAAGGAGGTCAATTATACAAAAAAACTGAAGTTATGACACAGAATACCTCAATTCTAGTCTTTTCCTGGATAGCATTCTTCAACTTAGCTTCAGTATCTTTCAGCTTATTCCTTGTCTTCTCAAGATCTTTTCTGAGTGATTCCTTTTCCTTGATCAGTGAGGATCTTGACAAAGAAGATACTTCCCTTTCAAGAGTTTGAATATAGGAAAGCATTTCTGATCTCTCCAAATCATGTTGTTCAGAAAGATCCTGCAACAGTATTTTTTAAAACGTTGTATAAAAATGGCTTAACTGTGTGTGTTTTAATAGATGATACAAACAGTGGTGACTTACTGCTAGAGCCTTTTCAGACTTCTGAATATCTGCACTGAAACCCTCCATTCGTTCATGGAGTTCAGCAGATTCATTCACCAACTCAAGCTTTTCATTCTCAAGGACAGTAATCCTACTTTGAGAAATTTCCTTCAGTGTATCGTAATCTTTGGTGATCTCTTCTAGTTGAACAGAAATCTTACTTATGGAAGACCTAAAGTCCTGCAAATATTAAGAATACAAAGATTTTGCATACTGTATAACAAGAAATTAAAATGTAGCTGTCAAATCCAAAGAAACATCAAGTTTCAAAGCAAAGAACACAAATCCTGGGATATTGAAGGTTAGTGTAGGAAGGGAACTCACAGAGAACACACTTAACATAGACGAATAGTTTTGTAACAGCTCATTGGTCTCTAATGAGCTAGTTTCAACCGCAGTTCCAAGACTTTGAAATTCATCCAATGTGTGATGAACTTGCATTAAGAGCTCAGTAATGGAGTCAGCATCAACAGTCTAAAACAAACATGCATGACACAAAATTATTATCAAATAGGCCCTACATTTTAAAACCTCTGCATAAAAGGAAAGACCATGTATGATGCATAACCTCCATGCTAATATCAGAAGTTCGATATAGAAAAAATAGAAACCTTGTACCATTTGAATGGTTTAATAGAAATACTCTGAACATAAAAACTACAAGTGAAACTAAAGCAAAGAATGGTATCTACCTCTGATTTTGAAACACACTCTTCAGAAGTAAGCTGATCTCTAGCAAGCCTAGCCTCCTCTTTAGCATTTGAGAGTTCTTTGTGTAGCTAACATCACACAATCAAAAGGCAGAAATTCAGATATGCAGCAGAATTCATAGCATAACGAATGAGTGAAACACAGGAAAAAGGGTTTTTTTTATCATCCAAATTCCAAAGGAATATCAATCTACGTAATGGAAGTCCTAATTGATTATTAACTATCCAAAATATACTCTTAAAATTGATTCCAGCAAATTGAAGTAATGTTGAACTATGGGATAATTAGTGGTATGGGGAGACTGGGAGAGTACAACTGAAAAAATATCAACAACTATTTGGTAAAGACATATTATATTTTTCCTTATGACAAGTAACCTTAGACATATTATATTTTTCCTTATGACAAGCTGATCTCTAGAAAGCCAAATAAAATGAAATAGGAAAGTAATTTCCAACACTTCTGCAGTTGTACTATAATATATCTCGATGCTTTTCTGCCAAACATAACACTAATTTTCTAAACTTCATGAAAAAAATTACAAAAAACACTGTAATAACAAATGTAGAAAAAAACAAAAAATAATAACTCTAATTCCCAGTTTCTTACTACCCAACAACAAATGACATGCTTAATAAGGTAGTTAATAAAGCCACAAGAGGTGAAATTGTGTTAATAATGAGTAATTATAATCAAACCAATAATCACCACAGACCAAATTTGACTGGGTTAGACAATTGGGGTTGGACAATTGATGAAAGGGGAAGGGACAAAAGTGTACTGACATTTGCAACTATTATTTGAACGTTTACATCAACTGCTATAGGTAGCACAATCAATTCAAAGCAAAATTACCTTCTCATTTTCTTCCCTGGCTTGCATATTATGTTGTTTAGCTAACTCATAAACATCATCCAGGTTCTGTTGGCTTAAAGACCTCTCCTGTTCCAACTCCACAATCTGAAACAAAAAAATCAATAACAGCTCAAGTTACAACATACAGCTGAGAAACTGAAACATAAGACAACTTTGAATAATTAAAAAGAATTGCATTAAAAAATCTGAAAGGAACCTGATCTTGCAAATGTTTGATCACGAAAATAGCTTCTGACTCCCTAGAAGACATGTTTTTGTCCCATTCATGTGCAGGATTGTTGAAAACATCGCAGGAGCAATTTTGATCTTTCATACTGCCTTTATTCAGATTTCTTGTCAAGCAATCAACTTCGACTTCATGGATGATATTCTGAAAGAAAACATAAGAGATTATAGTAGCACGTTCTACTTAACCTCAAAATCAAAATCAAAGAGGAATTGAACATGCAGTGTGTTAAAACCTGAGTTTCAAGCTTCAGGAATAACTCTTCATATGCTGTTTGCAGCTCTTTTAATTCATTGTCATCCTATCAAAATTACAGCCAGGATGAAAAAGACTGATTCTAATGATAGGTTTAGAGAAATCAGGAAAGCAAATTACACACCACATGAACATTTTTCTTCTTAAGAGACACTTTCCTCCTGTTAGTAACATTCAACAGTTCACATGAATCAGGGAGCATCTTCTCTGACACAGTTTCATTGCAATCATTTTGCTGTTTACATGAAAGATCTGTTACAGCTTCACTTCCATCTAATAGCTCTTCAAATGGAAGAAGAGGGCCATTCTCACGCTCTGGCCTCGTATTTTTTATGAGAAGATTCTTTGCACTGACATCAGAAGATACCTGCGACAACAAAGAATGTTCTATGGATATCATGAAGACATACAGTTCCAAAGTCAAAAAGAGTGAACACAAATGCCAAATTTTGTTGTATCAAATCAGCATAAAACAGTTTGTAGACTGAGCAGAACATGTTCTATAGCAGTTTCAGGAAATACATGATTTGAGTGATCAACAAAGGCTCTTACATGTGTGGATGTCTCACGATCCAGTTTACCTGGGCACCATGTATCCCGCCTCTTCACCTGCAGATTATAGTAAAAATCTTTAGCGGGAGAACAAAATTAATAATATCAATTTTACAAGGAGAGGGGCCAATATAGATTTATTCACAATGGAAGCAGACTGACAGATGCACAAGAACTTAACTTCATTCAACAGTTACATAACTTCACGTTAATATCCATAAGAACCATTACCAAAAGATTGACAATGACATGAAAAATACTTTAGGGAGTAGTATTTGACCAAATGTGCTTATAAAAATAAAAGGACATCCTAGGTCTTTTTTTACGAACTGCCATAACAAAGGTTCCAACATTAATTAAACTATTCACTATCAGAGAAACAGTCACAAACAAGTAGGATAAATGTCTCCTGTGCTTAATATACTAGCAGTCAAACATGTTCGAGTTATGGTAAACAGAAGCCTTACTAGCCAGCAGGTGCAATATAATAAATCTGTATTGAAGCAATCAGAAATATAAACTTGTATTAGTAAGAGTTATCTTAATGGGCCAAAAGCATACCCGTCTGCGATTTTCACGAATTTCATCCCTGTTTGTATTGAGAACCATAGAGCTCAAGTTCTTGATCTTGAGCTCTTGTTCCTCCAACCTTTTTTCACGCTCTGCCTGACATCTCTTTTCTTCCTCCAACTCCAGAGCTATCCGCTCTCTTTCTAACTCAGTCTACATGAAAAATCATAGATCTCTGATTTCACCAAGACATATTAATATATGGATGACTGTCTTAGTAAAAGTAATTCCCAACCTTTAATAAAGTGTTCCGCAAATTGAGAATTTCCTCTTCAAAATGTTCAGACTGAGATGTCTACAGAAAATGAATAGAATAGGGAAGATATGTTGCTTGAATATTGTAACACTGATCTGTTCAAAGAGAAGAGATGAGAAATCCTCAAAACTATGAAATGAACAAACAGAAACCTGCAATTTAGCTCGAAGCTCTTCAATTTCCTTTTTTTGCCGCTTTAGCAAGGCAGCATCGGTCAAAACCTGGAAGAGAGAGGTAAACATGTGGGCATCATAACAGAACACCTAACCAGAGTATATGAATAACAAGAAACTTTACATGTCTAAATCCCTAAGACACAAGTGGAGCAAAGACCTCATTAACATGTGCACAATTTGTTACACGTAAAGCCCTGCTAGCAAATTGAAGAGTACTTTTAGTCTCATCTGCGTGAACCTGACATGATGGACCATGAAAGGTAAGGGTTTAGAACTTCATACAAATAAGAAAGTTCAAATATTGAAGGCAGAACTACAACAGCATACTCACAATTTCCATAGCCATGTGCAAAACAATGAGTTTGTCATTGTGTTTAATCTTTTACTCACTAGTATAAACAACAGTCCAGGAGCCATTGAGTATAACTAACCTGAGCGAGCGTGATATTGCATATTATAGCTGTATTTGCATTTCCACCAAGTGCGGGTTGTAGAATACGCGTAAGCTTGCTGTCTCTATATGGAACGTGACCCCTGTCACAAATGTAAGAGCAATTCTTTAATGCTAAAGTAAGTAAACACCCAGAAATAAGCAGTGAGTAAACAATTTAGAGAACTTACCCTTGGCTTTCAGCACCTTCACTCAATTTCTTAATAACAGTTCCAAGAGTCAACAAGCTCTTGTTAATATGGGAACCTTCTTTTAGACGAACACCTTCTGCACCTGTTTTTGCAGCACGCTCTGAACCAGCAAGATCCACAAGGTTCTAGAACAAGGAAATACACAAGCAGTGGCCATGAGTGATTACAGACTTAGAGAAATGCACAAATAGTTACAGATGACTGAAAAGGCAAATACAGTGACATAAGGACTGATATGAAAAGCGATGATTCATACCAGCACAGAAACGCGAACAGCGTCACAAGAATTTTCCAACTCTCCCTCCTCTAGTCTGTCTCGACTCTCAATTATCTAGTTAATGAAATAGATTCCGTTTTAGATTGTGTGTTTAATAAATATGGAAACATACATAGATCGAGAATTATACCATGCGAAATATTGTATGAGACCTACTACTATGCAGATTCATGTTTGTTTCCCCAATATGGCGATGAGCTGCATATAAAATATATAAAATTAGAAATAGAGAATTGGGGTCAATGAAGAGAGAGGCTTTGTTAGGGAAGAGAAATATACTTTCACCAAACTCCATAAGATCAAGGACCTGCTCTGGAGATGCCACAATCTCCTCTCTTAATCCGGCAACATATATTCCACGCTGTATAAGGCAGTCACATGAAGTAAGCTTTCATGATTGCATATACAAGGAAATCAGTCATTATATGCACTTTATTAAATAACAAAAGGTTACCTCGAGACTCTCATGAATTTGTAGTCTTCGATGCTCAGGAGCTAACAGATCATTTATTTCTTCATTATAAATCTCCATATATGACATCCTCAGTAGAAACTCCCTATTTGTATCCTTTGAATTGCAAAATTTTCAATTCATTAGATAAGGAGAAAAGTGCAAGAAATTGAGCTGTCATATGAATAAGCTAAAAGAACAAGTTTATATATAACAACCAACCAACCAATCAACAAGTCAGTGGTATTAACTAAATCAACTATGATACCTCTTGTATTATATCGAAGAGTTCTCGGACAGCAAGAGGGATCACACCAGGCTCGCCAGCAGAACCCCGCATGGTGTGCGTCTTTCCACTGCTAGTTTGCCCATAAGCAAAAACGGTACCTATCAAGGAAAAAGCAATAATCATAAGGATAAACAGATTATCAGGTCACGCCATTAGTGAACTCAAATTGTAATACTAACAACAAAAAACAATGACAAATTGGAGAAGAGAGTTTGGCACCATTGAATCCGCGAACTGCAGCAGCTACAATCTCCTTAGTACGAGATTCATATATATCTCTTGTCTTGCATTCTTCCCCAAAAATCCGGTCTAACATTGGCAGGAGGATTTAAGAGAATCAAAACAAAATATTCGACAATGGGTTCAATTGGCAAATCAAACTCTAAGAAACTGACTTACCGAACTCGAATTTGTACGGTGGGCTGGGATAAGAGATGGAATTGTCGCAGATTCGCCATGGGCTCGATTTCGCATCCTCCACTGAAAGCGGACGTGCCCTAACCGTGACGTAAATTCGTTCCATTTCTCAACCCTCAACTTTGTCCCTATCCTCCTTTTTAGAGCAGAGAATTCAAACTCATGAGAGGGAGAAGGGATTACATGTAACGGGAACTAGGCAAACACAAACTGAGACCCGAAGCTGTGAACAAGGAGCTTTCTCTCCCAATTTTGCAGTAGCGCACTCCCAATTTTCCCGCTTTTAAAAACTTGAAGTTAATAAATTGTGAACCGACGAACTAGGCAAAGACAATCCGAGACCTGAAGATGTGAACCGAACCCGGTTCAATCCAAATTCATCCGAAAACCATAGTATATTCAACATAACCGAAACCAAACAATGGATAATTTTTTGATTGACGAGTTTAAGAAATAGATTGGCTGACCAAAACACAGTGTCAAACCAATATTTTATATTTTATAGAAGATTGATATTATAGTGCATTTTTAACCCAGAGTTAGTAGACTATTAATAATTAAAAACAGAGATGGATGATATGAAAGTTGACAGTAAAACTGTTAGGAGTAATACATTATGATACATCATACATTTGTTGCCGAACAAACCCTAAATTGAGCTTTAACCGTCTTATCTGAAAAAAGGGAGCTAAATTGGAAAATAAAATCATAAGAAAGCATTACTAAGACTATAAGAGACTCTGATAGAGCAACAAAACCCAACTATGAAACATTGTAAAGAGAAGTTTACCACATACACTTGTACAATCCGAGTATCCAACTAGTTTCAACATCCGGAATGTAATGATAAACTTGGTGACAGCTTGTAGTTTGTTATCAGTGAGTATTGATTTGTTCAAATCCACTTCAAATCCCAACTCAACTTCGCCAAGAGGCTAAATTTCACAAGCAAGCCATCTGTTCTTATTCAGAATCTACAATCTAAAATTTTCAGAAGAGATAATCAGAAAACTTGATACCAAATCCAACTTAATGCAAGTTATAGACACCAATAAAAGGCATCATAACAGAACCAATCCACAGCATCCCATCCTTCTCCTCAACTTCACTAATAAACCTCATATTCTTCCCTTGCGCGTCTTCCAGAATCTCCAAAACCCGCCCTTCCTCGCTCAGCTTCATAGCTGTCGCGTGGGGCCTACCGCTCACCAACAGACTGTGCAGCTGCTTAAACCCAAGTGGGAGCCTCACAAGCGCCTCACCAACCCCACGAGTTGAGAGGATCCAGTTCGAAACCATCCCTTTCTTCGCGTGCAGAGCCACCCAGAACTCCCCTTGAGCGTTTCTCCTGATGTTGTCTGGGAAACCGGGCAGCTCAACGAACGTCTCCATGGTCCCTGCCTTGGGCCCCACAAGCCAGTACCTTAAAACCCTACATGCGGTTGTTTCAGCTACTAGGAGAAAGGATCGGTCCTTGCTTAGGGCAACTCCATTTGCAAATGCCAGGCCCCGGTGTAAGACCGTCACTTTTTTGCTTGATTTGTCGTATTTCAACAACCTTCCTGTCTTGTCTCCTCCAAAGATGGACACCGCAAATTGCCTGCATTTGAAAAAAAAGGCAACTGATAAGGTAATGCTCTCTGTTCAGTTCATAAAAAGTGTGATTTGAGTCTTTGGCACAACTATTGGACTGTTAAGAAATTCAATCTATTAACATATATTGACAAGATTAAAGGGACATTGTTTTCAGAATGGAGGTAGTAATACATTGAAGTGAATGTAACCACACACACATTTGATCAACAGGGTTCAAAATATTGAATGCAGAAAACAGTGATAGAGCGAGCAATAAATTGAGAGTGCAGGGCTTATGGGATACCTTCTTCGATAGGCTGTGCTCGTATCAGTGAAGTAAATAACGTCTTCTTCCTCGTCGATGTCCATGTCATTAGTGAATAAAAGAGGCTTGCCTTCAACCTCTGTGATGACTGGAGTGGCAAGACCGCCTTCTGGACCCACCATATAGAGGCCAAAGTATGCATCAGCTATGTACAGGTCTCCTGTCTTCTTATCAAACCTCAATCCTAATGGTCTTCCACATATATGCTCCATTTCAGGGGCGAATGGGCGAATACAGTCCTTCCTTGAACACATGAACATATTAAAAAGGAAAATTGAAAAAAAAAAGATTTAGCTCAAATTGAGATTTTGAGCTAGACAACTTCAAAAGGATCGAACTTTAATGGACATTTTCCTAAACCAAGAGCAACAATTACCACCATATAGAGTTGTAAATTATAATTAGGTAGCTTAATTAGCTTGAAAGACATCTAACATTGACAGAGCTGTTATTGAAGACATGCTTGTAACTTTTAAGCTTGTTTAACCTAGCAAGACGCACATCCACTACCTGTTCGATAAAATGCCTGAGAGGGAGTTAGTACCTCTGAGAAGAAGTGAAGGCGAAATCCTTCCAAGCGCGGTCATCAGGGATCCACTTGAGAATACGGCCGTCGGCGACGCCAGTGTATGGGCCGTCGCCGTTGGGGTCGAACGCCAAGCTCTCGGGGCCGACGGCGCCTGGTACGGAGATTATCTGGGCGGCGAGAAGGTGGTCGCGGGCGCCTGGCAAGGAAGGGGGCAAGAAGAGGCGGTTGGGCAAGTTGAGAGCGAGGACGAGGGAAAGCAGTGCGATGACAACTCCCGTTCTTGCCACCTCCCACTTCATGGCTGCTTCACTCTGCTCTGCACGCTTGACCAAGGACACAAATTGATGAAGAATTGAAGATCGGATGCCTTTGAACGTTGGATATCTATCCACGATAATTCTTATTATATAATCCCAGCTACTACTACTAGTAAACTTTACTCGCCCCATAAAAAATTAAACCCCAATACCTACCACAATTAACAACTCAAATAAACTCTTCTCTAATATCTACACGTTTATGCCTAAATAGCACACCTGGATAAATTGTCATTTTTGTGGATTCTGCAATTCAGAAAGAAAAAAAAGACAGTTGTACAAATACCATATGGTCCATAAGTGATGAACATTGTGAATGGTGAGCTCTCTTTTGTGAAAACTGGATCAAGTATACATAGCTTAGTAGAAGCCCGGTGGACCATTTTCACAAGAACAACGTTTGAACGTGAGCTTTCAGATGTTCTTAAAATATTAAATTTTCAATAACAATGAAGTAGATTTAGTGCGTTTCAAGAGCATATTACAATGAACTCTGCTGTTTATGATGTGCTTCATTATTGCTGAAATTCTGGCCTAATTCTTGGATAAGCTGATCCTGTTTGTATAATCATAAAATTGAACTAAAATTGTCAAGATACTGGGAAGCAGGCGCTACTTAATCGTGTGGGCTACACCCCACATAGGAAGAAGCAAATGGCAGAACATAGGAAGGAGCTAGAGAAGAAAACAACCGCAGTGTTGCAGGATAAACCATTGAGGACAAGAAAAGGCAGTATGCTGCTGCTGACAAGTACCTTCAAGTTGTGTTGCAATCAGCTCTAGCAACTGGCGATTAATCTCCACACTCTACTTTTATGTTGATACTAGGGTATCATGTGTCTGTGTCTTTGTTCAGATTTTTCTATTTATTTTGAATACCTGATCACTTGTCTGATATTGCAAAATGCAGTACCTGATCACTCGTCTTGTCCTGTTTATGTGTGAGAATTTTAACCAACTCCTGAATTGATTCTTATCCTGCATATTTTGAGGTTACTTAAAAACAACCGATGCCTACGGTACATGCTGAATGTGAGTAGAAGTAACCGCCAATGAGATCACCCTGATCAACGTATTTTAGAATACTAAATACTTATTAATCGATATAATTAAGTAACACAATCTGTTTCAATTTGATAATAATCCCTTGATTAAAAAAAAAGAAAACAGCCACTGAAACTAGGCATTAATTAAGAAAATAGATTGATATATGCTCAGAAGAATAAACTATATAATCATCTATGGAGCTAAATTCGGAATACGAGCAGGAGGAGGAGGAGTTAGTAGCTTTCAATAATCAGTATACTTTAAGTTTGATGCCGAATGAAATGCCATTGCAAGGCCTTAGAGCCACCACAGCAACTACAAGTCCACCAACTATAAGTCCCACTGCTCCAGCTTTAATCCCTACCCCCATTACACGTTCTGCATTCCAATTTCAAAATTATTAAAGTCAAAATAAACATCGGATTCAATTCTCACTAGCTAGCTAGCTAGTCAAAACTCAAAATATATATAGTCATACACACGCTCAACTCTATCAATTCTTTCTTCTATTGCCTTTTTCAAGGTTAGTGCCTGCGCATAGCCTGGTGCAATCTGCAAGTAGTTGATTATCAACGATTAATGAGAATTATATATTTATCCCTTTGTTTTTCTGTTGTTTAATGGAGTACCGTTAAACACTGGTCCAAAAGTTGTTTGCTCCTGGTATAATCACGACTCCTGTAGTAGCCCAATGCCATAAGATAAAGCCTCTCTTTTGTTTGCAGAGGGTTGCTACCCGATGTGGCTAATGAAGCTGCAAATACGTACAAGTCACCTACTTTACTATTGATAAAGTATCTATCTAAAGCAAACTGTTAATTTAAAATGTGCAATTACAAGTACGGTACGTACCTTTAAGCATGGCGATGCCACACTTGACATCAACAGACTGCTTAGAATGAACAAGGGCCCATGACAATTTCATAATGCTCTCCCTCTTCTCTTCTTCAGAACCATTTTTTTCATTACGCGCAACTTGTTTCTCCATATCCTGATCGAACAAGTTAAATATATATATTCAGGCCTCTTTTTGAAGCACAATAGAAGATCGAGATAGACAAATAAAAAATCGATCCATATAAATCAGGGATTAAAGTCATACGTACATATAGAACAGAACTAAACAAATAGACAGACATGAATAATAGCTATAATATTACGTACGTACGTACAGCGCACATTTGATACAGAAGATAATTACTCAGTACGTACGTATTTGATAATTAAGAGTGAAAATTTGAGAGATCGATCAATCGAGACATACTGGAATTGGATTAGGGAGAGAAGGAGGAGATTAAGTAAGTAATGAAACTCACAGCGATGGTTTGAGGATCGCACCAGAAGGTAAGATTATCGCCTCCACCTCTGAAGAATTTTTCCACAGAGTCAACGATGTTGCCGATCTTGTCTTTCATCATCATGGTCGCCACGCTAGAGCCTAGAGATCTAGAGTACGTGAACCTGCAGTTCAGACTAATTGTTGGATAAGGGGCTTATATGCTAGTCTAGTAGGGTTTATAATCTTATAAGACTTGGCCAATAAGAAAAATCCGCTTTCCGCCGTATCTCTATTACTACTCGTGCGGTTGAGATCCGAAAAACAATATCAAGATTTTTTCCTTTATTCGTAATTGGAGCCTGAAGTACTTGACACATAATTATTTTTAACATATTTCAAAGTTTTTATAAATGATAAAATATTTACAATGAATAAGAAGAACGGCTAAGTATCGATCTATAGTGTGACATAACTCAATCTTTTTCTGTAAAGATGTTCCAACTAATTTTACCGTCGCAGTCAACAAAAGGGATAAATTAAACAAAACAATCTCTTGAAATGAAAATCATATTATCGATCAAAAAAAAAAGTTAAGATATAGAGGAATATGATCGGATAAGAATGAGATGATCTACGTTTGAAACTGTGCTTAACAGAATAAAACAAAGAAACACATTCATGGGAGTAACATAAAAATATATACATTAACCATGGCTCTCAGGCGAATAAAATCCAGAGACAATTCAATTCATACAAAGGGCTATATTCAATACTCCTATATCATATCACAAAATTCTTTAAATATCATATTGGGAACCAATTTATTAGCATGTAGTCGACAAATGAATTAGTGTAGTACACAATTTTTTGGCTCGTTTCTTTCCTGGATGAGGACGTGAATCGTGCCTGCGTGATGCAAGACATTGAATGGCAGGCCTTTTTAAGTGGTTTTGCGTAATTTCAGTCCGATTTCTCTATTACCACTGCATTTACCAAACTATAGTGGTAAGTTTAATTCAGACAATATCCTCCACGTGTCGTGAACAGCTTAAGCTCGTGCACACAGGATAATTGAATCCCTAGACGAACGAGCGAGCAAAAATAACTACAAGCGAGAGTGTACGCAGAATCGATGGCGGATTCGGACGATTTCTCGGTTCTGGTTTTGGCGTCAGACCTTGGAGTGGACGCTCGGCCTTTCCTCTTGCAGGATGACAAGGAGCCTGAAAACTGGCACGACTGCCCGTCTTATTTCGACGAGGATTTCTCCGATCTCGAATTGCTCCGATTCATCCAGGTCCGTGGCTTCGATAAGCACGGTAATCGGATTCTGCAAATCGTCGGCAAGTATTTCCCTGGTAATTACTAACCTTGCCAAAAAAAAAAGACCTCCGAGTCCGAATCCGAGGGTTTAATTGATGGTAGTAGACATCGTAATAATAAATTTCATGGCTTTGCTGCTGTTTTCGCATCAATTGGATTGATCAGCTCTGTAATCATTTCTGAAGGCAATCAAATTTTCAACAGTTTGGATAATGATTCTCTCGGATGAATAGCTTTCTTAGTATCAGACTCAGTTGTAAATTTGTAATCCCCTTTCAATCATCGATTGCATGTCTGTTATCGTCAATGATCAAAATGAAGCTATATAAATGGTTGTGGTTCTTCTATTAATTTAAAGTGTTGTAATTTCATAAACTGCAAATTATGCATTGAGAATTTCCATATTGGGATTGGCTCTACTCATCGAGTCTTACCTTTTTTCATTGCCTATCTTACCACTGAATCCCACTGATCTTGTTCCCTTGCTATCTTCTTAGATATATGTTAGGCAACTATGTAGCATAAAAATAAACATGTAGTAGAAGGTGGAAAGCATCAAAAGATACGAACACACTGATTTTGTCATCTCTTTTTATTATTTAATGATGCAATTGCAGCCCAACTTATGAATTGATTTTGTTCTGTCTATTTAATTATTCAATGATTTGTTTGCAGCCCCAGTTATTAGTTCTGAGAGGCTAAAGAAGTATGCTTTCTTCAAGATTTTCACTGAGGTGCAAGAAGGGCCTTATTGCATTCTCTATGCACACACAACCGTGCAGAAGGAAGATAATTATCCTGGTATGACCATCTTGAGATGGATCTATGAGGACCTTCCTTCTGAATTTAAAGAAAGGCTTCAAACTGTATACTTTCTCCACCCTGGGCTTCGTTCAAGGCTTGCTTTTGCCACTCTTGGTCGATTCTTCCTTAGTGGGAAGTGAGTATCTTTATTATTTATTTACATAGATGCTTATTTGAACAAGTTGCTTACTTGAAAAATGACTTGGTTTTCCATCCGCAATGCATCTGGAATCTTAAGTGCTCGGGAGTTGCTGAACTGTAATGGTGTCTTATCAGTTGAAGGGTCAAAATTGAGCTCTGTGGTCATTTAGTTGAACAAACTCAAATTTCTAGCACTTGGAAGTAAGAATTATCAAAAGTTTGAGGGTTTGTTATTTCTCTTTGCAGCTTGTATTGGAAAATCAAGTATGTGAGCAGATTGCAATATCTTTGGGAGGACGTAAACAAAGGAGAGATCGAGATCCCTGAATTTGTACAGAAACATGATGACATCCTTGAGCACAGACCGCTGACTGATTATGGGATCGAACCAGATGCTCTGCCTCTAAGCGGGGTGCCTCCTCCATCTTATGTACTTGGGAGGCATGAAGATAGATGGGCAGCTCGAGAGTATATATCCTGAGTTTGCAAGGAGAAAAGATAGCATATCGAAATCTGATGCTGTATATATTACTCCCTGGTATTACTCTTTTGAAAGTAAGCTATGCTTTACTGTGCTGACATTATGCATCATGTCCAACTGTGACTGAATGAGCTTTTGTGGTCTGTGTAAGATTTCTAGCCTTAGATATTAGCCAACACAGCTAACAGCCTAACAGTGTTTATTCCACATTTTGACAGCGTTTTGCAAAAGTTGAAACGTATATATTCCTTTCTTTTTTTTGAAACCAGAAACATATATAGTTGTCATGTATTTTTATGAATACAAGGTCAGTGGATCACACGTAACAAATAAGCAGTTGGATCTACCATTCTTGCAGCCAACTACCGTCGTTATGAAGGGTGTTGCAACTTCCTCCTTGTAGTGTAGGTTGATCTTGTCCAAGCATTTTTTTTTTTTAATTATAGGTTTGTTGCAAGATCCTTTTCAGGTGCTCTGCATAAGTCTGTGTCATATATCTTTATCATTTTAGGTGGCATGAGTGGTTCAGAATAATTTCTGGATTTCTGACTTGTTAATTGAGTGCCTTACAACTAGATCCGCAAAGCAGCTTCAATCAGTCATTCATTCACTTAACAGCACGGTTCATATCTTATGAAATGTAATGATTTAAAAAAAAAAAAAGAGCATTAGAAGTGAAAATCCCAATGGATACACTACATAAAAAAAGAAGGAAGTATCTATATAAAAATCAATCCATGTTCTGATATTTGCTGAATGAACAGCAGCATCCCAGAAAATAAATACAAAGGCACGCCACATAAAACACCAGGGCCTCTATGCCAATTAGAAGATAAACGTATAGGGGTCACACAAACAGTGACATCTACATACATGACACACGTAAATTTTCAGATACAAATCCTGTGCAACACAAGTACACAACACAGCTGTTGGTTTATTCACGCAATCTTCAATCTTGGATGAATCTTCTACAAGCAGCATGTTTCACAAATCCAACAGCAACATAGGGCTGCAAGGCTGCATCATCAGATTGACATATAATTAGCTAGGTTAGAGAGGTAAAATTAATTATTTTATGAAGCTCCTCAGCTACATAAGAATCCTAGAATACTTTTCCTGATACCCTCAAAAGTTAAAACCAAAAAGATTGTATTCTGAAGAATTCAAATTGTCTAAGAACTCAAATATAAGCTAGCTGATCGAGATGTACCATCCTTCAATGAAGCCCTTCTCTCCCCTCTTCTTAGTGCGGAAGAATCCCTTCTTCTTTGCTGGGGGAGGGTTCTCAGTTGGGTACCCTGCAAAAACAATTCACAAGAAGGTAAGCTAGCTCCCATGTAGAGTTGACCAACGTACTATTTATGACCTTGAGAGCGAGAGAAAATACCTGGTGGTGGTGGGAGGTTATCTTGTGTTTCTGTCTTGCTCATCTTTGGGATTGCGAGATCAGATTATTTTTTTTCTGGTGGTAGGATGAGTTTGTTTGATAAAAGGGTGTTCAAACAATGCAGAAGAGATAAGTTTAGGTTCTAGCACCATCTCATCTATTTATAGCCAAGTTTCGACAGAAAGATTTTTAAAGTAATTTATATAGGTGCACGGGTCAGATTTGAACCCGGTTTGGTATAGTTTTTGATATTTCTCTTACTAATCTTCTTGTAGTGGACAAGGAATAATTTCCTTTTCCTTTGTTTATCGATCTTATTCTCACCACTGATTCATGAGTATGAGTTAATTGAAAGAATAATTAATTAGCAACTTCATTGGGTCTTGAATTTATTTGGACATTAGACGGGTCGGGTGTTTGGGTTAGTGGGGATGGAACCAAATCACGCAATTGAAGTTGTTTTTATTCAGATTTGTTTTCTGATTTGATTGCTTATCTTAATGGGTCACGTATCTGCATCACATCATTGTCCTAAATGAAAACAAATTAGCGTGAATGTTTTAGATAATATCAGAGGATCAGATCGATTCTTGAAAGGGAAACATAAGATAATTATGCAAATTCTTTCTTTTATATATGTAGATGCCACGTCGTAACACAAGTCTGAAACCCAGAAAGATAACGAAGTTAAGGTAACGCGTGTGAAATCTTGGTAAATTACGTGGCTAAATCAAGCTGAGTAAACCTTCAAACCTTTATGAAATTGGGTCCATATATTCGTATTCGTGTATGGAAAAGTCAATAGTCAACACGGTATTCCATCTTTTTGAAAAACAATTGGATCATGCTGAGCTATATCTGACGTCTGCAGCTAAAAATATTATAGTATGACCATTAATTGCCCAATCAAATATGTGAAAGTGGAGATAATTTACCTGTGATACTGGCTCAAGTGTTTAAATACATACGTATATAGGTTAATAAAATAACTAATGATGTGTTTGGACGTATTACTAAATATATTATTTTGCAATATATTGAATAGAAGATTTGCTTGATCTGCTCTAATTTGGTCATGGGTAGTTAGTTAATTGCGTAGATTTTGAAGGCAAATTTTATAACTATAAAAGTATCCCACGTTCCGACCAAAAAAAAAAAGTATCCCACGTTGCAGTTTCTTATTGGTTATAAGAACAATCCTGGGCTTCTTTAATTTTAATAAGAAAGGAGATTATGATCGAAGACTTGAAACATGCATCTTCTTATGGGCAATTCCATTTCAAATCCGGTTCCGCACACACCGATTATTATGTGTATATATATTACAGCCAGATTTGTTTATATCTACTATAATACATTATAAAACAGAATCCAAGTCTGTTGTAAAATTTACGCACGTGATATTTTTGAATAAATTAATGTCACATTATTTTAATAAATTTTGTAACAATTTATAGTGTTCTTACTATATATACTAAATAGATAACATGTTTATATAATTTTTTATATTGTAATCTTCTATCTATGGATACAAGATTTAGGGTCTTAATATATTTTTTTTATCTTTTAACAAGACTTGGGCTCCAAGTATTATTTTTATGTTGATATATTTTTATTTTGGAAAAAAGATATAATTTTATGTGTAATTTATTTTATATATACCGTAAAAACTCTTCATCATTATTAATCGTGGTGTTCAAAAGAACGTGTTTTTGCTTTCAAGTGAGGTTAGTCAGGCATTGTCATTCAATTAGGTATTTATTCTCGGTATTTGTTCATACTATGTGATGTAGAAACTATTTTAATGATCAGTAAAATTGACTCTCGTATTCAAATTTATTACTATTGGTATTTATTCTCGGTATTTATTCATACTATGTGATGTAGAAACTATTTTAATGATCAGTAAAATTGACTCACGTATTCAAATTTATTACTATTCAATTAGAATCAAAGGAACAAAGGAATCTTCTTTAAAAAAAAAGGAACAAAGGAACAAATGTTTTAATAATCCGAGTGATCGTATTTATTCAAATTTATTACTATTCGGTATTTATTCATACGGCAGTAATCCGGGTGATTGTATTCATTCAAATTTATTACTATTGGGTATATATTCATACGGCAGTGTATTCAATTCGATAATGGCTATTCAATTCGATGGTTAATCGGTAGAATTCAATTAGGAATTGGTTTTTGGTGTTTAGGAGAATAGGAGTACTATTCAATTCGGTGGCTGTTTAGGTTAATTACATGTTACTATTCAATTCTTATTCAAATTTATTACTATTGGGTATATATTCATAGGGCAGTGTATTCAATTCGATGATGGCTATTTCAATTCGATGGTTAACAACCTCAAGGGGTTGGTCTAGTGGAGCAAGACAAGAATCGGGTCTGACAGGTCGTAGGTTCGATTCCCCACTAGTCTTCTTGAGGCGAGGCAAATGTAAATCCCCTTGTAAGAGCTCTCAGAGCCCTTGGGTCTTCCCTGCCCTTGGACTGGGGCACCATCCCCTCACCCTAAAAATTTTCAGACCAAAAAAACTTCGATGGTTAACCATTTATAAATATTTGATCTCAATTTTTATGTATGTAAACTGATTATTCAGATTAATTTTTTTTTCGCATTTTA
This sequence comes from Fallopia convolvulus, assembly GCA_964016875.1. Lineage (NCBI taxonomy): Eukaryota > Viridiplantae > Streptophyta > Magnoliopsida > Caryophyllales > Polygonaceae > Fallopia > Fallopia convolvulus. Next base: position 56,187,545 of record OZ024735.1, read on the forward strand.
AATACATTCTTAACCATTTATAAATTAACATTAAATTAATAAAGAAGTTGGTTTCATATTATTGTTTTACATTATAATAGATATAAACTTTCTCTCTCACAACTCAATGTCAATAACAAGTTTGTTCACCTGTTTAAATACATAGTTCAAGTCCAATGACAACATGAAAGATTTCATAATAAAAAAAAACACCAATTACCCGTACATGGTACGGGTCTTCAACTAGTTTGAGAAATTAAAGTACATGATTTTATACGTTTCTCGTAGGAGTAGAATCAAACTATCACTTTGTATCTTAAAAAGTTTCAGCTTTGGAATATTTGGAAGCCTCCATTTGTGTGTTTGATATAATATAACGGTTTTTCTATCCTATGCCCTAAGGGCATAGGTTAAGAATACTAATAAGGGAAACTAAAATCCTAATAGGAAACTAATAAATCTTATTGAAAAAATAATTAAATCTCAATAAATACAATTTCAAAATAAATTATCATTTTTAGTCTCTTAACCTATGCCCTTAGAAAAATCGATAATATAATACTAACAATTAACAAGCCGGCCGCCGTTGAATTTCAACTGGATCTGCATTAACGACAAGTTAACCAGTACACCCTAGCTACCTTTATTCTGGTAACTTTTCCTTGTGATATTCCTAAGTTGAGTTCTCGTATATATGCTTTCTTTAGCTATCCACCACAACTTTATTGACTTTTCGTCTCTGGAAACTAAGAAGGGTACGTACGTAACAATCAGATCAAGTAGAGATTATCAACCATAAGGATAATGCAGATCATGCATGTATATTACAAATTTATTTTTCTTTCAAACTACAGTAAAAGAGCATAGCTGTCGTTTGCCTGAATGCTTTGGACCAGCAATAATAACATACGTAGTACGTACAGTATATATTTGAAACTTTAATCTGGACCAAAAAGTCCAGTCCATTTAACATAATGTTGAGCCCAAAAAAAATGCTTCATTATGTATGAAAACAGCACCCGGCCCATGTGCGCGCAAAGTACACAACTCCTTAGGACAAATTGAAATTGGGCACAATTTATAACAGCTTTTGTTCTTCTATTGGAAAATTTAGGATTTGTTTGCTTGTATGAGTGAGTAGAAAGGATATACATTAAATTAATAAGTATTCAGATTAATGGGACCAGACCCCATGACTGCGCTCGCCGCCGCATCATCTCCCACCTCAAGAACTGCATGGATGCTCGGAATGCTAGACCTCCCTTGTTTAATGGAATGCTGCTTAGCAGCCACTCTAGTTCTTTTGGCAACGGTTTTTTATAGTTCTGTAGGACTTTTGTATGTTCCTCTAGAAACTTTATTTTTTATGTACATAACTCTTCTCCCTTCTGCTTAATATATTTACCTTTACCTTCAAAAAAAAAAGTATTCAGATTAATGAGTATGATGATTGTGCAAATCATGAGAAAACACTCGGAGAAGAGAAGAGGGAAAGAAAACCTTTCCTAACAGAATTTCATTAGCTTCGAAAAACAAGGTCTTGATTACAAAGGGAGAGCTTATATATCTAGCTGTATAAAGGAGATGACGTGTACAATCATTCCTCTTATTTATAACAGAAAAGCAATATAACAGAAATGCACTTTAACAGACTAGTCCCTCTATCAAGTAAATGAATAAACAAGTTAACGTTTAAACGACAAATTTGATTGTATATGCTTATTGTAATAAGTTTATCAAACTTTATTTATATATAACAGGCACATATATAAATAATTTTATAAATTAAAAATCAGGGGTGATTTGAATTTTGTAAACCAATGAGGTTCATGAATTAGTAAAAAAAAAACAGTGAGGACCTGGGCTTACCATTTTTTAACTAGAAACTAGTTTATATGATCATATGTACAACCAAACATATATAGTTTGTTCGTTCGCTAAATTTATCATTTAATTAAACTAGTTTAAATCTACAAGCAAGCACCACCTATGGATAAAAACGTGTGTGTCTTTGAATAATTTTAACCAAACATTTTTTCAAAAATAGGAGCGATGGCCAAGATGGGAAGTAATTATACAATTTTTGGTGACCATTTATTTATTCAATTATTAAACTATAAACCTCTTAATTACACAAAAGTCAAATTAAATTCTTTTATAAATAAGGATTATTAACGTAGTCTTAAATATATTTCTAGAAAGTTTAACTTTTAACCAAACAAAATGTTAAAATCTTATTTCTACCTACAAAATTTTAACCAAATAGTTTTTTTTTCAAATCACGTGAAATACAAATAGAGTTTAAAAAGATGAAATGTTCATGTCAAATCCAATTTTTAATTGTAACTAAACACGTTTAATCGAATACAACATCGTCGCCACCTTGTGACAGATGAAATGTGCATGTCAAATCCAAATTCCAATTAATTCGTTAATGTTCAAAACTATACAATAAAATTAAGGTAAGAAATGTATGTGATGAAAAATTATACTAGAACATTATAATACTAGAACTGTTAGAAAAGAGAACATTATAATATAGAAAAGAGAACATTATAATACTAGAACTGTTAGCAGATACAGTAGTAAGATATATTGACTAAAATAAATACCTTCTATTCGATTCTGTGCTTTCATGTCACCATTCATTTTCTACGACTACACATACACGAGGGGAAAGAATGGCCTTTTCTGTATGCAGAAATTAATAAAATAAACTGAAAAGACAAGTGAAAAGAAAAGAAACTGATGAATAGAGACGGTGAACAAGATTTGGGGAGTGCCAAACAAGAAATTACAAAAGTTGAAAACAGATACCAACTCGAACCTATATAGTATTACGATAAGTCTTAAAAAATAATTAAATTAAAGTAAAAAGGATTTCATTTTCACTCAAAATCCAATTCAAGTAAATTTGTAAAGATTGACATGGGGAAGTATAGTAGCCTCCTCTCCTTATCATCATCCCCATCCCATCACGATTCATATCACTTATCACATCAGAGATATATTGATCCCAGCAGAAAACCCAAGATTCTCAAACTTGCCTAGTTTTGGAAATTCTCTCATTCCCTTGAATTCTCATGCAAAAAAACCCTAATCAGCCCTAAACCCTAAAATCCAAAACCGGTCATATCTGTATAAAAATGCCCAATCAATAAAGAGACAGCAAAATACACAACGCTTGCTAATACTAATTAAAACATCTCACATATATATATGATCAATTCTCTTAACAAGAATTAACTAGCATCCACATTTTTTGGCTACCTAAATATAGAGAAATGGTCTTGCCATATAATTAACATTCATATTCGGATCGATATAACATACAGTTATGACCAGGCCTAATTGACACTCATGTATAGCCTTGATCAATGATTTCACACCCCCTAAACCTATCCACTTTCCAATCACAACAATTACTATTGAAAGCAGAAAGAAAGAAAAGAAATTATAAAAACAAAAAAAAAAAAGGAAGGGCTTAATTAATTACCAATGAGGTATCCCAGTTTTGGCAGGATCATCATCCCCAATATGGGTTGAATTACCCATCCCACCAGCCAGATTCAGATAAACCAACCTCGAATCCACATTCAATCCCCCCATATTCCCGCTGCTGCTCGTGGTACTGCTATTGTGCTCGTCGCTCATGCCCGGTGCAACGACACCATGATAAATCATGGTGCTCGTTGTCGTGGCCACATTATTATTATTATCATCGTTGTTGTTGTTGTTGTTCTCTTCCTCCTCTTCCCGGGACATGACCATGGCGGCCGATTGCACAAGCTCAAGGCAAAGCCTGAGCTTATTGGGCTCGATATGGGTCAACCCGGGCACCGCCCCCTTGAATAGGAAGTCAGAGGTGAGGCTCCTCAGCACATCCAAAGGAGTGACCCCTTCCAGGGTCCGGACATTGGGGTCCGCGTGGTGGTCGAGGAGAACGGCCACCATGTCGGGGGACACCATCTCCGCCGCCAGGTGGAGGGGCGTCTTTCCCGAGGGGCCCGCGGGGCTGTTCACTTCCGCCGCCCCGAGCTCCAGAAGAGCCTTCACCACCTCGCGCGTGCAGTTTTGGACGGCGTAGTGGAGGGCGAGGGCGTCGTCCAGGTTCAGGCCTTCTCCCATCACCATCAGCTTCACGAGCTCCACGTCCGAGGCGTCCAGGGCACGGCGCATGCGCCGGATCTTGTGGTCTTCCAGCTGCTCGGCGATAGCCAGGTGGTGGTGGTGGTGGAAGTGGTGGTAGGGGTGGGAGTGGTGGTGGTGGGTGCGTCGGGAGAAGGAGGACTTGAGGCGGAGCTCTTCGATCTTGGAGACGACGTCCATGGGGAGGTGTTTGGCGAGGATTTCTGGAGGGAGCCCGGATTTGGCGACGAGGTGGGAACAGGCTGACCACAGGCTTAGCATTTCTTGCTTTCTTGAGGCCACTAGCACTTTCATCACGTCTTCTAGTGAGGCCTTCTCCACCATGCTTGCTAGTTGCTTCTAAAAGCCCAGGGTTTCAATTTTTTAACATTTTCAAAAATTAGTACTAAACAGAACTGGTATTAGAAATATACAAATAATATATATAATGCTTCATACATATGTATGCAATTAGTACAACACGGTATTGGTGTTAGGAATTAAGTGAGTACATCTGTACATGTATGTTAATGTGTTACAGGACTTGTTTGTAGACAAAAGGGGCATCTTAATTTTGCACAACCAAGTAATTAAAGACCCGGCCAATTGTGGAAAGTTGTGCATTTTAGGGGAGCCAGATTGCAATGAATTGAATTGGCTGCGGTTTAGATCAAACAAAGAGCAACTATTACCAGACAAGACACACTATGTAATATGTATATGGGATCGAAAGAGGTAATTAGGGAAAGTTCCTATAGAGAGCCAGCCCGGCCATTACAAAAGAAGCATATGTATATTTTAAGCAAAAACACTGATCTTTTGAGGTCATTGTTTTTAAGTGATTACATATATTTTAAGCAAAAAGATGGATCCATGTGTTATGGCCTTCTGTGCATAATGAAAGCAATGATCAGACAACTATTCACATGGAATCACAAGAACACTAACACCCAGTAATATATGTTTTTGGTGCCCCCGAAAAGAAAACATTAATTTTCTATTTTTTATAGTTTGATTTGGGTTCTGCAAATGGAAGGGGTAGTGGCCAAAAATCCACTTCTTTTCTAGGAAAAAAAATTGATAATAATTCCCATAACTAGGTTTAGATTATGCCCATAGTAGTACCAATATAAATTGATCCAGAGCCAATTCAACCCTCAAAACAGAAAGAGAGAAATATAAATTATAAATTGACCCACCTGGGTCAGCAACGCGAGCTGGTCAACGCCGAAGGATCGAGCGGCGGAGAGGGTGTCGAGGGCAAGATCGACGGCGGAGGAGCAATGGGTGTGCCAGCAGGCGCGGTCGCCGCAATTGGGGCGAGGCTCGTGCTTCTGAGGGAGAACCGACACCTGGCCGCTGTAAATGAACTGCAGCATCAGCATGAAAACCTCGTAGCCGACCGAGCTGACCGGGATGACCGGCCCGCGTGGGGAGGGGAAGAAGGGAATGGGGCCGGACGAGGAGGATGGGTCAGGGCCGGCGGGCTCGGGCGGGCCGCAGAAGAATTTGCGGAAGAAGAGGCTGCGGGCGGCCAGGATGCAGCGGTGGGCGTGGACCAGCCGCCCTTCCACGCTGAAACTGACGTCGCTGAAGGCCTGCCCGTTGATCAGCAGGTTCAGGTAGTCCAGCGACAGAGATCTCAGTGAATCATCAAAGCTCATGATGGCCGCTTTCGCTATTTTAATTTTCTCTCTTTATTTTTTTGGGAGGAAAAGAAATAAGGCCGATTAGGGTTGCCAAGGGGATGAAGAAGAAGAGAGGAAAATCTGAGGAGAGAGAGCAGAGGGATTTTGGGTGGGGGGAGTAGGGTTAGAAGGGGATGATTAGGCCAGGGGTGATGATGGATGGATGGATGTAAAGAAATTTTGCTTCTTTTTTATTTATTGCTATCTTATCTTGTTTGTTTTCTTTTGGCTTACTTGGAATTATCCTGATATTTGTTGGTTCTTTAGGGGAGAGAAGCTGATTGACCCTGTTTGTTGTTGCTTGCTATACAACTATACTTTGAAGCTCAGCAAATAGTTCACTTGGTTGGTGTGCTTCATTACTTTGTGACATTTCAATTTCTTTGTACGTGCTAGGTAAATTTTTTTATCCACGTACGTTTTTATTGAGACAAAGCAATTTTGATGAATTTTGTCACACTTTAGGGAGTTTTGGTGATATGTTTTAGGGCACTATGTTGCATTAGTTTTCACCAAATCATATTTGCGAATTGCGACATAAATATTCGGTCTTTCGGGTTTTTTCCCTTTTCTAATCTATTTTGTTGGTAGTTTCTTATATTGGTTTCTCCGGCTACCAAGTTTATCAATCTAATTTATATGTTTGATATTTAGAAGCAGCAATTTTTAGTTTAGCTCTATCTAAACCACATATATATATATATAATGAATTGACATAACATTTGTTTGTAGTTATGTAGGAACGTATTGTCTAGTTTCAATTTTTTATAGGGTCAAGAAAATCAAATTGGTCAAGTTACACAAATAGTTTTGAACGGCTAACATATGATCAAGGCCATGTAATTAACGAAAATTTGTTTTCTGTCTTTACCAAACTTTGTAATAACTGTACAATATAAAATTAGGTTTTTGCATACATTAGCTCATAAATTTACAAATTTAGCTAAACCCTAAACCAAAATATTGTGATCATGTAAGATTATATTATACGGGAACAATGATAATAGGACAAATGAAAATATCGTTTTATGAAGAGACAATTTTTTACGTTTTTGTAGCAGGAGGGAGCGATCAAAAGAGTAAAACTTGACATGTGATTAGAATTGGAATTGATACCAAATCCAATTAATTTGGGATAAATTGTCCGTACAGGAAAGGAGAGATGAGCATTGTCATATTGAGGATCGGAGGAGGGCAAGGAATTAATGAACAGAAAATAAAAAAAAGGATTGATATTGCAACTAACTAATTAAGCAGCAGTTACAGTGTATTACGTGGGAAATCGTGCCGACCAGCGCATACTACAGGGAACACACCCACCATTATTAAGTAGAGATATCTTAATTAATTACCTACTGAGACTGTCGACGATCGTCTCTTCTCGTCTGCAGTCTGCACAACACACCCACCATTATGTTATCACTGAAGAATGAATACACTACTAGCCCTATTCTTTTCGATCTAATGTATACTCCAAATTTAACTGTTTAACTTGGAGGTGTAAGTAGTTAATTAACCAACCCAGTGTAATCAACAATCAATGCAATAATAATAATCCAGTTAATTAGCTATGCCTAGCTAGCTAGTTAACGGAATGAATTAAAAATAGAGAGATTCATGAATTGGGGTGGGGGGGTCACGTGAGACAAAGGGCGGTGGCACGTGAAGAGGTGACCCGACCCTAACTGGGAGTGGTAGCAGGAAGTGGCAGGACGAGCGAGTGACAGTAGACTTGCTACAACTATTCAACTAGCAGAGGAGCAGTGCTACTGTGCTGTACTAGTAGTGGCTCTACTGGCTTCAGTGGCTTCTGGCTTGGAGGATCGAAGATATATGTGTACAGTGTACGTATGTATTTCGGTGGCAAATTCCTAAAATTAGGAAATCCATCCATCCGAGTGAGTGAGTGACAACTCCCTCCTCCCGACTTTGTCTTATGATTTTATGACCTCGATCCCCGTTTCACGTTTGACTTGTCTTTTCACTCTCCATTTACTTCTATCAATTCAATTCCCTCGTCTCAATTACCAAATACAAAATCAACCCCCGTGAATGAATATTGCATATTTGCCCTCTTTTGTTACGTTATACAAGCAAATCAATTCAAAAAAGGTTTATTCTCATCACATTGCTTATTCACATACATATTTTGATCTGATGATTGGGTATATATTCTCCATATATCATATAGCCGTTTACCTCTGAATTTAGGATGCTCAATTCCGTGCACTTAAATTTTATACATCAGAAGAAAAAAAATAGTGTAGTGCAGCAATTATTTTACTTCACTGTTTATTCTGCACATACTTATTAATCGGTCGACTTTCAATTAATGCCCCAAATAGTAAAATTTAGGGCATTATATGCAGAATCCCTTTGATCACATATTTAACCAGCTAGCTAGATTGCGGTTGGAAAATTTAAGTGCATGTTAATTGTTACTGCAATTCCAAGTTTTTATAACATACGGAGTAATATATATAGTCTACTAGCTAGCTACCAGTTCAAGGGCAGTTCAAAATTGAATTGATTGATAGTTTATAGATATCAAAATTCCCTCCCATTTGTCTCCCTATCACACACACCCTATATATTTTGATCAATAATACATGCCCTATGTCACTATATATATACAATGATTTTAAAGTCCCAAGTCCCAACTAACTAAGAAAATACATAAATGCTCTACAGTCAAACCTATACCTATTTTGCTATTTAATTTACATATCAACAACACAATCATGGTATCATAACTTTAGTTTGCTCCATAAATTTGAGGATCCGACCTTTTTGTTATTTTCCTCTTAGGCTTTGCTACAGTTCTAATATATAAGTACTTTTTTTTACAATAAGTATTGCTTTTTTGTCTTAAAATACGTGAAAATTAATTTTTTTTTACATATTTCTAGACAAAAAAGCAATGCTTATTGCCAAAAAGTGCTTATCTATTAGAAGTATAGCAAGGCCTTAATATATCTTGATTAGACAATTAGAATATTGTTTAGCCTGCAACGAGAGCTAACTAGCAACATAATTAAGAGATGTAAATCTAATGGGTACCACAAATTAAATGTGGGTACAGAAAGCAAATTGTAATATTACATAAATATTTAGGTGTATATATATATTTTTCTAATGCGCGCATACAATAGGCAAAAATTTAGTTGGCCGGACACCTCAATAACAATGATTTGATGTTAGTGATCAATATGAAGATATGGTGATTTTGCTGTTACTGACCCAAATATAATGTAAAAAGGGATTTCGAAACACTGTAATTTTATATTGAGTTCTTTTAGGATAGATAATGTATGGAGCAATAGATCTTTTGCTCCCTTCTTTAGTTCTTCGTGTCTTGCCTCTGCTCATGGCTCCTTTCCCGGTTCAAATTTGAGCCTCTCTAAGTTTTGTGGGTGATAACATATGAGCTTACGTATGCACGTGGCTCATGAAGTTTCACATGGTGGGCCACGGAATTTCATACTCGCGAACGTTAGTTAATAAGAGAACTCCAAGTTTTGTGGGTGATAACATATGAACAAGCGCAATGAGTCGTGGTTTGCAGCGTTATGCATCAGCACGAATTAACTGAGCTCCTCTGTTTTTGAGTTCGATCTGATCGAGCTCTACTTTGATCTTTTTGTCATGTACAGCAAACTGTCTTAATACACCTATAAATCTTGATTTATGATTATATATATAGTCCCATTAGTCCGTATAACATATATGTGTGTGTGGGGTCATCATCCGATATATAGTGGAAATGACAGAAGAGCACTCAACTCAACACTAATAAACTGGGTAGTGTAAAAGAGAGAATCATGATGAGTGGTTGACTGCTTATATATATGATATATCATATGTGTGTGTGTGTGAGAGAGAGTAATTCCCCTCAGACATGCATTTTAAGGCAACCCCAAACAGTACCTTAAAATTACTATTAGTATGATCGGTAGCAAAATTTGCAAAACTAGAAGTGCTAGTTCTTGAAATCATGCATGCATATCCTTGGTAGTTGGTAGTACTAGTACGTGATCGAATTAAGTGGTTGCATTAATTGTTAAGGGAAAATAGTAACTATTTCTTTAAAAGATGGAGTAATATCATATCATCACCAGCTACCTATCGGACACACCAAAAACTCCATCTGTTCTGCAAATGTTAAAAGAGTTTGGGTCTGAATATATAGTTAGCACTTGCGCAGAGGGTGTTATTGTTAATACATACAGTACATATAAAGATAAAAGAAAGCCCCTTTAATATATTTTAAGACAATCACGTAGGTACGTACATGCACTAAATTTCAGTTATCTCTCATAGATATATCTGGTTTTCCTGTTAATGTCATAATATCATTAATTAGTGGAGTATAGTACTATATGGAATTAGGTAGTTAGAATTTGGGGCCAGAAATTTGTAGTCATCAAAATTCGAAAGGGAAGTGGCCGGTGTGCAAGTAAGGGATCGGAGTAGTGTGCTACTGTGGAAGGAGTAGACCCGTCAATGTTAGGTCTTAAAAAAGCCATGTTTCTTTGGATACGAATTGCTTTTTCGGGGGATATGCCGAGGAACAAACAAAAATAAATAAATATGAATGAGTACGTACGTACATTAAAACTGTATAAATGTATATAAATATATATATATATACTGGAGTGGAGTAGTATATATATTAATTTATAAATATGAATGAATGAAAGAAATAAATAGTACTAGGGACTAGTGACTAGTGAGGATCAATCGGAAATGAAAGTGAAAAGACAAGACATGGGGGAAAAGTGAGTACGTGATAGATCGAGTGGAAAGAAATTGGAATGGAGTGTGCGCGCCAAGAATGTATCATATCGGAGCAGTACTCGTAGAATTGAATTGAAATATTGAATATTTGAATGGGGCAGAGGAGACGAACTGATCGACCTGACGTTACATATATACACATACGTACGTACAATATATAAATATATATATATATATACACGGGTGGTCAGAGATATACGTACATAGAGTCGATCGGAATTGAAAGCCGATAGATCGAGAACAAACGTAACTAATTAATTAATCATCTTTCATCGCCATTCGCCCATCAGATATTGGATCATGACACAGAGATCGAGCTAGTCAATCGATCCCGATTGATAACCAGCACTTTCACTGTACGTACGTGCAATTTAATCCACCGGCCCCATACTTTGCCATGTATGAATTAATCTAATTAAAAGTTAAAATACAAGTCCAATGAGATTTTAACCTAAAATTGTATAGCACTAATAGGTGGAGTAGTTCATTAGGTATATACTAAACAATTTCACTCCTAAATTAAGTTTCAATATGGGATATCTGATCACAACGTACACTAATAAACATACATTTTTAGAAATGATCGAGTTAAGATGGTCGCTATTGGAAGAGTAAGATGGAGCGCTAATTTAGAAAATGTGGAGGCAACATTAAGAGTGAGAAATAATTAAATGACAAGGCAGGCTGTAAAAGGGAACAAGTTTAGGGGTGGACCATGCACGTGCAAATGCATGGCCATTAAGTGGAAAGTAGTAATTTGTTAACAGTGCGCATGAATTGGACCGTTAACCGGCCTGTAATTGAATTGATATATACATGGGGTATCTTTTTTATTTTTATTATTACTGTGTTAGAAAAATACTCCAATTATATACTTGCATGCACGGTACATTGGTACAGAGATCATCGATCCCATCCAGAGCAGAAATCTGTTTGATCGAATGGCCGGCGGAGGACCACATAGTCATAGTCATATACTCATAGTCATATATGTAGTACGTACGTCAATCTCATATAGCTAGAGTGATAGAGAGAAGATCGAAAGCTGAGTAAGAGGAGGAAGATCGATGAAGAAGAATTAAACGGAGTGATTACTGGTGGATTAGTTCGTGGAATTGAAAGAGACAAAAACAATGCACACAGGAGGAGAATCCCAGAATGAATGTGAGAGATGATCGATATATTACAACACTTACGGCCGACAAGCGTGGGCTTGTCTTGTCAAAATCAATCCGTTTAATTCGGCTTCCCCAGTCATTGGCCTTGCCTTGTGGGTCCCATCCCATCCATCCCTGCCTTTACATATTTACCCCTTTTACATTATTTATTTATTTCGGCACCCAATCTTAAATCTTTGACACTCTCTGGTAATTAACATTGATTGGGCCTATTGAACATTATTATATCATCTCTGAACCACCCACTACTAGCGTCGTTGTATTGTAAAGCCATGATTACCACGTACTTCATCTAATTTGCCTTTAGACATTTGGTATGCCACAGTTCAGTTCATATAAAAACTTGATATCCATTTTGGATTTTTGGGGAACAGATACCGTGCAACTGCGACAGCAGGTCAGCCCATTAGGATATGAGAAACTGACTGAGGCAAGTTTTGGGCCCAAAATCTCAAACTTAACAAACAAGGACAATGAATTTGGTAGGCTACATCAAAGCTAATATATATGTATATATACTGACATTTCTGACAATGTTTATGCTTAAAACATGAAAAACAAGTAAAAGAAACAAAACTGCATTCTGTAATCAAACCGATGCATTGTTCATAAAGCCCATAGGAAACAAAAGGGAAGTATCAGCAGTAAAAAACAGGCACATATTGACAATAACTTGTCTTGTTCAATTACAAAACAGGGCATCACATTGGCCGAAAAACATGCCAAGAATAAGGAGCAGGAATTCCAAATCTCTAAAGCTACCAAGGCTATAAAATAAATAAACATGATTGCGTAGAATCTCCATGTATATTGCACTAACATGCATTAATTATTTAATAGAGTATAGCCACTGATCTTTGGGGAAGTCTCTCCAGCCTTGCCATCCCCTCTTTAGCCCGTTGTCTTAATGCCACTGCTTCCGGAATCAGTCTTGGAGTGTTCGATCGGTTTAATCACGTTTTTAGGGAAGCGAACATGAATAGCCAACAAAAGTCCTGTTCAATGTCGTCCAAGTATCCAACAGCTGTGAAATTCAAAACCTTTGCTAGATCGATTTATATATCATATGAATCTAGTTTTTCACCTCTTTCTCAGAAAAGGGTTTAAGACTTGTTGTTGTTTCAAAATCTATAGTCAGATCAAATACTGGCTTTAACGCCAAAAGTCGACGATGCCAATTGTTTCATTTAGAAGACTCATAAGTCATAACGTACATTAGTAAATTTCAGAGTTAAGGTATTATAAATATTATAGGCAGAACACGACCCCACGTTATAGTCAGTCAGTAGTCACCGAGAAAGTTTAGGCCTGTTTTCCCTCCACGTTTTACGCCTAATAATTTATTAATCTACCCGCCAAAATTCGGTGCCACTTTTCCTATGTTCCTATCTAACAACTCGCTTTCTTTCTTTATTGGAGTATATATTTCAAATACTGTATTACATTTTAGAATTGGGATATAATATTTTACCCGATCTGGTTTTCTAGTTTGTTTAAAGATTTCAAGACCAGCAATGCCACCATCTTTGTTTCATTGTACATGGCCAAACCCAATAAAAGAAACGAGTGGTGTATGTTTGCTAAAGCAGGGAAGAAGAACCAAGACACTTTTAATCACATGGCCCTTGAGAAATTAGGTAAGTTCATTTTTAATAGATGTATAGATAGAAAATTAGGTGAGTCCGGTGCAGGTTAGGTGCATTGTGATTAAATTCACAAAATGCATTGGATATGTATAATGTATATACAGACAAATTCTAAAGCGGTGCCACTTGACATGTATATATTGTTATGCATTCCTATGTTCACGCATTACTGTATAAATAAATGTGTAGTATGGGATTGGCGGGAATTTAAATCTTCGTTACCCACAACAGTAGTACGGTGTTATTCTGATACCAGATTAATGCCTGCATTAGAAGATAAATAGCGCCATGAATTCTGATGTACTGCCAGGAATTCTTGCCACACATAAATATATAATAAAGCATCGACCTTTTCCTAAAAAAATACTCCGTAGATAAGTAGTGATTTCATTAGGTGCCTTATTTCAAGGGAATTCATTTGGGTTCCAATTAATTGGTCTCGTTTCCAGTGAATTTGGTACAAGTTACATGGTAAAGCCCTAAAACTCTACTACCTCCGTTCAAAAATACATGATGTTTTAGCTTGATTTTCTTCTTCAATAATATTTGATGTTTTACATAATTTATTATATTTTTTCCAATATTACCCTCGTTAATTAAAAAGAATAATAAAAATAAAAATAAAAAAGGAAAGATCTTCACAAAATTTATGGGTATTTAAGTTAAATCACATACCTTCTTAATTTTAGAGACAAATCTTAAAACATCATGTATTTCTGAACGGATAGAGTATAATAAATTTTGATAAATTATATAAAAAAAAATTTAAAACAAAGACCCTTTTACAGTTTTACTTGCTTCATTCACCGTTTTACTTCACCGGCCTCGATGGAAATGGAAGCTAGTCTCAACGAATAAACCATCGTTTACAGCTATAAACGCCATTACAGCTAGCTAGCTAGGACCTTAATGAGGTCCAATCCATATGGAGTATAATACATTGAAATACTCAGTAGCTAGCTAGCTAGCTAGAGGAGAAAGACACAGATCGATCGATCATATTCGGATATATGGATGATGGATCAGCATTAGCCTTTAATTAATTAATCTAGCTGTTGCTGAAGCTCCATCATCCTACTGAAGTCGTCGAAGCAGACGAATCCATCACCGTTCACATCCACGCTCTCTATCATGCACCGGCAGTCTTCTATCGTGCACCGGACGTCGCCGGTCGCCGAGAACACGCTCAGCAACTCCTCCGCCGAGATCCTCCCGTCGTGATCGGCGTCGAACACATCGAAAGTCTCCCGGAGCTCCTCCATTCCCGACGCCGGCGCGAACGCCGACCTGATGGCGCCCAACTCCTCCAGCCTAATGCAGCCGTCTCCGTCAAGGTCGATCTCGGCGAGCATCGTCGTCAGCTCCTCCGGCACCACGCCGATTCGACTCAATACCACCCCTAGCTCACACTTGGTGATCTTCCCGTCGCCGTCGCCGTCGATCAGCTTGAACGCTTCAACGAGCTCCAACCAGAGATCTCCACCGCCATTGCCGGACCAGTCTTCCGGAGCGGAGAGCGATCTCAACAGCGGGATGAGGACGCTGGTAGGGGTGCCGGAACGCTGACTGGTGTCGGAGGAGGAAGAAGAGTCGACGGTGTTGAAGGAAGCAGGCTCGGATTTGGAGATGTGGCGGCGGCTCTTGGAATTCTTCAAGCGGAACAAGTTCTTAGGGTGAATTGATTTGACCAACTTCATGGCATTGGCAGGCATGGTATTAATGGAGCAAACGAATAAGAAAATTAAAAGAGGAAGAAGAAATTAATGAGATATATAAAGAGGGGAGAGAGAGAGAGAAATGGATAATGGATTCGAGAGAAGGAGAAGCCGAGAAGGGGGTGGTTAAGAGTTAAAAGACTTGAGACTTAAGAAGAGGAAGAAGAGCCTCGGATTTTGGAGGCAACTTCCGGGAAGCTTCCCATAGCGCAACATTTCAAGCAGAGAAGAAACTTTGTTGGGACAAGGACTATAGTTTTTACGGTGTACGTGAGCGTTTAGGGCCGTTGATTCTGTGATAGGGAGGGACAGGTGGACGATCCGATGAACCCTCCGGATACGAAAAAACTAATTCTGGTGGGCCCTTGAGTACTGCTCTGCGGGACCCACCACGACGCTGGTTGATGCTTTCCGAATTCCCCCGTTATAAGACACTCTACGTCGTCGTCTACGATATGCAATGTATTCAAAAATTATAACAGAATTGGGCACTCTTAGCTTTATGCTTCATTCTTCGTATCTCCTTCTTCTCCTAAACAAGCTAGTCAGTCCCTCTATTAATGATGTCAAATAAACAGAACAAGCGCATGACAAGTTGCCAATTGGAAATAGACTTTCGTACACTACTTCTATATCCACAAGACCACAACCACAAGCGTATCTATCCTACCAAGGCCACTTGTCACACCAAATTCATTAGTCATATTACCATTAACTCTCAAAATTAGAATAAATAAATTGATACAATTGGTAATTAGGGTATGTATATTATGCTGCCTAATCAAAGCCCAAGTCATACTCCGTATTAACTATCACGATTTATTGTTTGGAAATAATGGCTTATATACCAAGAATTAGTTTTGGCTAAAGCGCACCAAATCAAATCAGAAACAACCCATGTGATGGGCTATAGTAAGAAATATGACATGCTCAGAACATACACATGTAAAAGGGATTTGAGACAGCATGACCTGCCCTTTTCTCTCACAAGTCACAAGGATTGATATTTGGTACTCGGTAGTGACAATGACATACCAATATGCCATGCCAATTGCCAATGGCTTGCATACCACAGCAAGCAACAGGTCTATTTTTTTTAACCCACTGCAATGCACTCCCTTCTCTTAGCGACTTAACATGTATGGTGTTCTTGAATGTAATTTTAATAATTAATCTTCAGATATTTGCTGGCTCCCAAACACCAGGAAATCCTACATTTCAGGTCGGGAGTCTCTAATTTAGATATTATACAACTCTAAGTAGAATAGAATTGGATATGGTTACTGTCAAAACTGCAGCCTAAGAATATGAGAAAACTTCCCAAAAATAAGATAATGTACAAGGTGTTAGGTTGAAGACTGCAATTTGGGACATGGTGGAAACTCGAAAGAAACACTAGGGGGTTAATTTACATATAGGGTTAATTGTTAGTTTGTAGTAGTGTTCGTTCTATAAGTAATTATGAGAACCCCGTAGCCATAGCCATAGGCCCATAGCCATAGCCATAGGGGATTAATTGCATGATGATGGGACTTCACCCTCAATTTTTAAGCAATTGCCCTTGGCAGCATTAATCATATAATTTACAAGCCAAGTTTCTCCCCAACACATTGCTTGGCATCTATTAGAATTTATATTGTGGTCAAACATAGCAAACAATAAAACATCTCACCTTTCACAAATTGCTTTATCCTTAGATTTGCTTCAAGTTGTTTCCGTCTCCATGCTTGG
This sequence comes from Fallopia convolvulus, assembly GCA_964016875.1. Taxonomy (NCBI): domain Eukaryota; kingdom Viridiplantae; phylum Streptophyta; class Magnoliopsida; order Caryophyllales; family Polygonaceae; genus Fallopia; species Fallopia convolvulus. The sequence goes on from OZ024735.1 coordinate 56,204,407, forward strand.
TTGATCCACAGAAGCATCAACCTCCTCCAACCCATTTTTGGGTGCAGTATCGTCGTCACCATATTCAGATGCAGAACTAGTATCCATTTCCCTATCTGGGCAATCGAGTTGCACACACTCTGCACCGGGGCTAAGAGTCTCACGTGGACCCTCTGAATCATTACTAGTTGAAGGAACCGAAACCTCATCCATCTTCATAACATTTAAAACAATCCCATTTGGTGTCATCTCAGGCTGCAATACATCACCTTCAGTGACGGTTATGCTAGGGTTGTTCTCTGAGCATCTATCTAGGCTTTGGTTGCTATTACTGTTATCTCTGTTACTGCTAATGGTTTGCATTATAGCAGAGTTAAGTTGACCCACCAGGTCTCTACTTATTCCAGATCCCATATCTAAACTCTGAATGAAGTCTACGAATTTGGAGGCAGAAGCCGTCCTCATCAATGGCCCACCGGATCTCGTCCAAGTATTATTATGATCAACAGTCTCGGATTCACTATCACTCCCATCATGGCCACTCTGATTCCGGGCAGAAGATATTCCACTTGCTCCTTGTTGTAAGGAAGCTAATTCGTCTTCTAGGGAGCCAACGGAGTTTTCCCGGGCAATGCAGTTCCATGAAGGGATCCTTCTAGAAGCACTGAATCTTCCGGTGATGGATGATATTGGTTGAGAGTAAGAAGTTGTGGCGGCAGCAACAGCAGCAGCTCTCTCTGCATTACGTTTATGTCGGCGCATGTGGTTGAGAATTGCAACGCACTCGTCCAAAGCAAGCTCTGCACAATTTGCTTTCATGGCAGAGAGTTTCTCCCAGGTGCAACGTCTACCTTGGTTTGCTGCCTTTTGGAGCTCCACTTTTGATGGATTCTGTATTATTTTTGAGTACTGTATCATGACACACCAAAAAAACAGGCTCTTTAGTCTATCATATATTCATATGCATACCAGAGCACACATTTCATGCTAAACTTTAGCTACAGAGAGAACTAATTTGTCCTGAGTTAATGATCAGATGTTAAGGACATGAATTTTGAATAGCTGAAAAAGCTACACTCTTCTAGAGCTTCAGGTTTAGCTAAAGTTGACTCAAACTATGCATGAATGAAGAAGATAAGAACTTTTCAACTAAGGGATAGTCTTCAGATCCATGTTCATAGAAAGTGGGGAGAACTTATCCATTTTCTGCGCGAAAGAAACCAAACTTGTTCTTATTTCATACTGATTTTGATAAACTTGTTCTTGTCATGTTAAGCAAGTCACCAGAAACTAGGAGGAAAATCATGTCCACTCAAAAAACGTTTGCTTTTAATTAAGTCCCGAGAGGCTTTGCCTTTCTTTACCAAAAAAACAACAACAACAACAACATTTACTCAGTGGAACTTCCCTTACGAGAAACTTCAGATTCCATGAATGAACATAAAAATTATTCAGCCAAGTATGCCTTTGTCTACGAAAGACTTTATCATACCTGAGCAAGTGTGGCAGGCATCACTACAGTGACATGACCCTCCCATTCCTGAGCAAACAGCTTAGCAAGTCCGCCTAATGGAAAACCTAGTGCCAATATCTGGTTGCATCTGTGCTTCACTTCCATCTCAGTTAGCTCAGCAAGTTGTAATGTTAAAATGTAAGTATAATTTATTCAATATAAAACAAAGGGGATACAGATATACAAAAAGAAAACAGAAGTAAGGAACACAACACAATAAGATGAAAATTGCAATTTAGATGGCAGTAATCAAACATGCTTATTAGCGTCAAAAGTATGACAATAAGCCATCCAAGAAATGGGGAGTCTTTATCATGAAACCCAATGGCACAGAAGCGGGAGCCAGTTTTCTCTGTCTCATCACAGCAGAAATTAAAATTAGGTGGCCAGAGTAAGGTGATGGTAATACGCGTTGCTAAACCTATAGAGACATGCATGGCGTGGCCTCTAAGGTCTTTGTTCTTTCCATTTAATCACAAAGTTTAGAGGTGAATCTGAATATTTTTATATAGTCATTCAATCTCCAAAATCATTTTGCAAAGCAGTCGAAGACAATTTTAAGAGCACATACAAAGTCACCAAACATGTATAGCTTCTAAGGGTAAGAGTTGAAACAAGTGCGTATCCATATATACATACCTTTGCGGCAAAATTTCCTCCATACGATCTAATGAACGCTTTCAGCCTCAATAATGGAGCAATATGAGGATTAGCTTGACTTACAATAAAATGATTGACATTGAAAAGCTCCTTCAACTGCATCATAGGCAAATCACTCTCCAAGCTACCATCCCTCCACCGACGGGATGGAATGATCCCTTCCTCAGGGCTGAGATGAAAAGGTGGATGATAAGGTATAATATTTCCATATCTATCTTTAGCCATTAGTTTTTGAGCCTCAAAAAGACCAGGAAAGGCACAAGAAGCTGTTACTGCACTCCATATGACAACATGTGGTGAGGTCAAGTAATTAAGGCAACGAGGTGGCTCATGTTTCTTAGGGGAGCAAACCGTAATAGCAAGAATCCGGCCGGTCATGTCATAAGCCTCCTGGAAAGTAAGATTACTTGTGAGTTTCCTTAGCATCATCTGCAAATGTCTAATCTCATGAACAGCTCCAAATGTCATAACCCTCTTGAAAACTGTAAAGATGCCACCCATTTGGTCAAAGAACTTCAGGGAACGCCAAGAATCATCAAAGAAACTCTTAAGCTCAGGCCATGAACTTGTGGCTACAATTGCACACATAATAGAACCCACACTAGAACCAACAATGACTCTAGGCAGAAGCTTATGGTCTACTAATGTTTTCATCACCCCAACATGGAAAGCTCCAAGAGACGCACCGCCGCTTAGAAGTAGAGCAGTCCTTCCAAAAGCGTGCCTCGTTTCATGTATAAATGCGAGCTTCTCATCCAACAAGAGCTCTTCTGAATCCGACTCACAGACCATCCTCAATTGAGTGGTGACTTCATCGATATAATCCTTTATAAGAGTAGGCACTTGAAGCCTTCCTTTGTGAAGCTCGGGATTGCACATATTACCCAGATTTCTAATCAAATCCGCACGCATACAAAACATAATGTCTCTAATAGAGCCTGCCTGACGGCGTTGCCTAAGCTCTTGGAGCTTGTTCCTCACAAGCTCCTCATCATAGAACTCAGATTCATTCATTTTAGGGCTTTCTCGTTCTAACATCCTGGCACCATGAGCCCACTCCTCATAGGTCAATGCAGATCTCATCATATTCCTCCAAAATTTCCTCCTATAAGCCATCTCTGCTCTAGTCTGAACACTTGTGTATCGTTTCAGAATGAAGGCAATTAGAGTCACCATGGCTAATATACCTTGTGGGTTTCTTGGATGGAACCATGAGAAGATTGGAGTTGTACGGTCTTCAAGCTTTTGAATGAATGTGAACAGCATAGCAATCAATTGGCGCCTCAAATGATGACACCACACCGACATCTATGTCAGCTGAGCAGGAGGAGGAGGCTATGAGTGTTCGCTCAGATGGGCCTATCACCCGTTCTCGGGCTAAGGCCATTGCTTGGGCTACTACTTCAGTCATTTTGAGAGCCCGACTACAATTCACTCATCATGTCGAGCCAGACATCGCCATATGCTCGGTAGCGACTTTATGTGACGGATCATTATTGGCCTAGCCGAGCCTTAATCGGTGCCTATGTATTTATTTATTTTATTGCATAATTTGACATTATTTATATTATCGTTATGTTTATTTTTATTACCGGACGTGTGTCTCGTTTTGCATATCGGGCTAGTCCTTGTTTTTTTTAGTAAGGAGCTTCTCTATATAAAGCTCTTTACTCTTTTGTAAAACCTAGTTTTGGATTATTGGCAATTGAGATCACTCTTGCCCTAGTCCCTTACTCTCTCAATTTACGTAATTCCTCTCTTGCTCTCTACTTTCTTCTACATCTCTTGCTCTCGTTCTTTTCAATCAATCAAACAACAACCTTGTTCTCTAATTATTCGGCGCTCATTCGTGTGGATCTCGGGAAGGCTTACAAGGACGATCCTTCGGAGTTATCATCAAATGCGCCAGGGACTTGCAGAAGAGTACTCTGAATGCAATTGTTCGACCAATAATTGAACTTGGTCCAATTGGGAACAAATCAATACTGGCCTCGTTGCTTATATCCATTTCGGTATAAAAAACCTAAAGAGCAGGAGGCGGCAAGTTACACTATAGACGACGGTTTTGTTTAGATAAGAGAAGAAAGCCCAAAATTATCAGGGCAAATTACAAAGGAGAGGCTGGAAGGCGGTGCTCAATGACAAGCATATCAATTGACCGATTTTGATACGGATCCACAATCAATTACAAGACCATCAAGAATTCGGCGTCGCCCCAAGAGATATGATGATTAATATTCTATAAATTAGATTAATAATTTTAGTAATTTGGTTATTATTATTATTATCTTTAGCAGAATATTATATTGATGTAATTTTTATAAACTAGAGCTTTGCTCTCTTCTCGGGTTTTCTTTACGGTTCTTTCCCGGGACGCTTTTTTTGAACCGTTAGGGCTTAGGTATAAATACTCTTGTATATATCTTCTCATAAAGTTATCCAAGAAAATAGATTTGCCCTAATTTCCTTCAATTTCTCTAATTACTGCATTCATTGTTCTCGAGTCGGATTCCACCTCGGAATAGACTCAATCTTCCTGACCAACAGGGATTTGATACGTGATTCACCTCGGGTCCGTATCAACTGGTGCTTTCATCTTGAACACTATGTCGAAATCCGTCAACCCAGACGTCACAGCCACCACCGGCGATCACCCTGATCTCCGTGATTTGATTATGCAACTTTCTGACGATCTTCAGAAGCTTTCGAGCCGTGTGGATGCTCAACAATCTCGACAAGATACGATGTGCAATTTAATTCAGTCCTCGCAAAACCCTAATTCCGACGGCTCGACAACCCAAACCACGTCGACCGCAGCCATGGATCTGCCGGTGCAGTCCTCGCCGAACCAGGGTTGGGTCCCATCGAGCGCGGGCCCTAGCAGTGTCGTTTCGACGGCATCCGACTGGACCCACGGCCGGACATTCCCCAACCCTAATTTACCGCCTCAGCGATTTTCGCTTGGACCACAGTCGACGCCCACGGGCTGGCCTCCACCCTGCGCGGGTCCCGCTCCAACCGCGGCTGCATCCATGGCGATCCCCTTCGCAGGTTGGACGCAACCATTCTTCTCCCCGAGTCCGGTACCGTTTGTAGCACCAAGCCCTAGTGCGATCGACTTCCAAAACTCGCCTAATGCGACGTACGGCTACACGTCCATGCCTCGTGGTCCGTCAGGATCCGACGCTTCCCCAAAAATTCGGGTGGACCCACCCCGATTCAATGGATCCGATCCGAATGGATGGATTTTCCGAGTCCAAGCATACTTCGATTATTTCCGGACACCGGATTTTGATCGTCTGAGATTGGTGGGAATGTTGATTGAGCACCCCGCCTCTGATTGGTTCCGTTATCAACGACGGAATAACTGTGGAGAAACTTGGACCGCGTTTCTGCAATCAGTCCAGCAGCGTTTTGATCCTACTTATTATGAAGATTATACAGGTCTTTTGGCCAATTTGAAACAAAAGGGATCTGTCCTCGATTATCAGACTGAATTTGAGTCCTTATTGAACAAAGTTAGCGGACTTTCTGAAGCAACCCTGATATCTCTATTTAAGGCTGGATTGAAACAACCGGTACGTCGGGAGTTGAATTTACGAAATCCGACTACATTAGCTCAAGCTTTTGCTCTAGCTCGAGAATTGGCAGCATCTTTCACTGAGGTTTCTACACCATGGTTGACCAATAAACGACCATGGGTGCCGAACGCTAATCGTTTTGGAACCACGGCGTCAAAACCAACACCGACGCCGCCTTCAGGCGATGTACCAGCCACACAACCAACGACACCTCCTAACGGTACGTTAACCTCTCTTCCGATCCGTCGTCTTTCTATTGCTGAGCGTGATGAACGTACTAAAAAAGGCTTGTGTTTTAATTGTGACGAGAAATTCTATCGAGGACATCGCTGCAAACCTCGATTTTTGGCCTTACTGAGTTGCGACGACAGCGATGACGAGGATGATACTGACACGTCGGATGAGCTAGCTGTTACAGGCGATATTTCTAGCCTGAATTCCATGGATGGGCTACCAAATCCGCGTGCTCTGCGGTTGTCAGGTTCGATTCTGAATGTTGAAATTTCGGTTTTGATTGATGGCGGTAGTACTCATAACTTTATTCGCCCTGATGTGGCTGAAAAACTATGCCTGCCTTTGCATAAAATCGATCCCTTTCGTGTTTTTGTGGGGAATGGAGCTTATCTTTTATGTTCACACCAATGTCCGGCAACTAGTATTGATCTGCAGGGTCACAATTTTTCTATTGATCTCTATGTTTTGGCGGTACATGGACCGCAAGTGGTACTCGGTGTACAATGGTTACAAACTCTGGGCACTGTGTCCCATGATTATGCTAAGTTGACTATGCAGTTCTCTTGGGACGGAAAACTGGTGCTCTTAAAAGGCGACCGTCAACCCCCCAAACCGATTACTATGTCAGTCTTGCTATCTCTCTGTGCGTCTGATCAGATTATTGAATGTTTTGAGGTCCTTAGCATGTCGTCACAATCACAAGCCGAATCAATCGACTGGCCTCCAGACTTGGCGCCGGAAATACAAGCCATTCTCGAGGGCCGCCGCTCGGTTTTCACTTTGTCGACGGGCCTTCCGCCACCCCGGAATTGGGATCATCATATACATTTACAGCCAGGGTCGAAACCAGTTAATGTCCGTCCTTACAGATATCCTTACTTTTAGAAGTCCGAAATTGAACGACAAGTTCGGACAATGCTCGAGCAGGGCATAATTCAGCACAACACTAGTCCTTTTTCGTCCCCTGCTCTTCTGGTAAAAAAGAAAGACGGCAGCTTTCTCTTTTGTATCGATTATCGCGCTCTCAACAATATCACCGTTGCAGATAAGTTTCCGATTCCTACATCTGATGAATTATTTGATGAATTAGGGAATGCCGTTATTTTTACTAAACTTGATCTGCGTTCAGGATATCATCAGATTCGGATGCACTCTTCCGATATCTACAAAACAGCGTTCCGCACTCATGATGGCCATTTTGAATTCTTGGTTATGCCGTTTGGTCTTACGAACGCCCCATCGACATTTCAGGCAGCGATGAATACTATATTTGCTCAATATCTGCGCCGATTTGTCATAGTTTTTTTCGATGATATCTTGATTTACAGCCCATCTCTTACGGAACATGCTGACCATCTTGATACTGTTCTGCAAATTCTTGAAGCAACTCACTTTTATGTCAAAGGGTCAAAATGTTCCTTCGGCACCACCATAGTTGAATATTTGGGGCATATCGTGTCATCAGGGCAAATTCTTGAAGCAACTCACTTTTATAAACTAGAGTTTTGCTCTCTTCTCGGGTTTTCGGTTCTTTCCCGGACGCTTTTTTTGAACCGTTAGGGCTTAGGTATAAATACTCTTGTATATCTTCTCATAAAGTTATCCAAGAAAATAGTTTTGCCCTAATTTCCTTCAGTTTCTCTAATTACTGCATTCATTGTTCTCGAGTCGGATTCCACCTCGGAATAGACTCAATCTTCCTGACCAACAGGGATTTGATACGTGATTCACCTCGGGTCCGTATCAGATTTCCACCCCCACCTACAGAAACCAATCGATCTAAACCTGGATAAAAACCGCGATAAATCTCCAAAGCAAAAATATGGAAACTGATTAGTACAAGAATTGAATGTTGACCTAGAGAGTAGACACGGAGAGATTTCATATTCCTTCAACCATCAGCCTCATAAACTATAATTAAAACCGAATTAATGATACAGCTTGTCGATCCGAGAAGAGAGTGATACCAGCGAAGCAACAACCGTGTGATATTTGTGAGAAATCAAATTCCGGGAAAACCAATACACAAAATTGGTGTTTGTGTTGAACAAGTAGAGTCGGGGGACGGGAAAAAAGAATGCGTGATGAGATTTGTTTAAGATAAACGATGACAATGAACTGACGTCGATCAGATCAGTAGTAGATCACGACGAGGCCAAGCTCAGCAGGGGCAGAATTTTCCACGAGTGAATTTTTTTTGGTAGGATCAGTGGTAGGATTCCACGAGTGAATAATTCAACGGAAATTTCGCCCCATAACCTTCATCTCTTGCCAAATTCGCATGGTGGACAATACTTTGCATTATTTCGTGAGGTAACCTTTAATTCCTTAAAATTTTCGGCTTGTGCCCATCCGTTTACATCCGTCAAAAAAACATCAAATAAATCAAAAATATATAACACTTCTCTCTCCAGAGCAAAAATGACCAGGAGCTCGGTGATGGACGACGATATTCGAAGTTGTTGCTTCTAGGTTGAGGTAATTTCAATTTTTGTTTGGTGATTTTTGATTAGGTTAATAGGATAACATAATTCACAGGTATGGATTTGAGATTCAACATTTTGAAAATTTAGGGTTTCAAAGTTGGTACCAATTGAGATGCGGGGCCATAATTTCTTGAGTGGAAAGCTTAATTATTGTAACGTATGTTGGTGGGTGCTAGGATATCTAATCTAATATGTGTTCGAGAGTGCTTGTGCGCTGAACATTGTGTTTGGATGCAATTGCAAAGAAGTAGAATGTTTTATGAATAAATATGTCTGTGATGTTTGGTGGTCTTCAATTGATTTGAGTGTCTGTAATGAATCATTAGGGAGGAACTTCTGCTCAAAAACTTGCTCCACCATTAAAAGGATTTTCTTGTTCTGGGCTTTTTTGTTGTTTGGTTCTTCCATGATCAGTTGATGGGAGTTTTTGTATTTCCTGCCATTTATTTTGTTAGCTGATAGGAGTTTTCCGCTATGCTTGATCCTTGCTTGATCAAGTGTTTTTGTATTTATCTTTTGTTTTAGCAATTAAGAAGAATTTACTGATTTTTTTTTGAAACCTGAAGATATTTTAGCTATGTACAAAAGCATTTAATTTGTAACCTTTTGTTTTATCTTGTTTTGTTGGCATGATGACATGAGCTAGTTGATTCTAGTCTTAAATTCATTAATTATCATATCACTGTTATCATATCATCAATGCTACTTTGACAAAGTACACATGTAGCTACATTTGAGAATCCTCATTTATACAATGTTGATCTTATTGGCCATTTATGTATGAAAGCATGTGATAAACAAAGCAAATCATCAGTATGTCTGGGAATCCCTGTTTTTATAGCCTTGAAACTCTTGACAAAGTACATAGGTGAGTCCCTATTTTGTTCTATTTTAGCCTATTAGCTTAATGGGAAAGCAATGTGTTTTACACATCGACGTGGGTTTGAATCCCGCATAGGCTACAAAATTTATGTGATCCCGTTCTTGCTGTCTAGTTTATATACATGCCAATGTGAATTTTATTGTAACTGTTACCATGCGAAAATGAGAAGAATCATGTAGAAGATTGAAATAGTGTCAACATTCAGTCAGTTTTGCTACTAATTACAAGAGCTCCACTAGTTGCTTAATTATGTTTGTTATTGTAGGTTCTCCGAGATTCTACTGTTACAAAGGAGGTTCTAAAGGAACGTGCCAAAGCTTCAAGGAAAACTTGGTGTCATATTTCAGGTAACATGGTATTTATTTAAACTATCCCATTCAAGTCCTTTATCGGCCAGAGCTATAATATATAGGTCAGATTTGAGTTAAATAATTTTGGACAGGGAGCCAAGGGTCCTTACAGTAGAGAGAACAGCCTCCGATTGGAAGATCCTAATGTGGCTAAGGTAACAAAAACCCCTTCTGCATCGACCTAGTTTGCCAAGGTGTGCTTTGAAATCTTGCCGGAACATAACTTGAGGTTTATCATGCTCAATGAGGCAAGCAATGTGTAGAGTATGTGGTGACTTTTGTTGTGAATGTAGAAAATGAGAAGAATTTTGGGTATTATTTTTAAAAAAAAACTTTTTAACATTTGTAACTCAGTTTAACGTTTTTTAGCCTAAATTAACGGTTGGGGTATTTGGCAAAAAAAAAAATTAAAAGGTGAGGGTTACCATGCAAAATTTAAAAGTTTTGTTGGGTACCATGTGAATTTGTCTTAACTTGAGGGTTACCAGGTGAAATTTCCGATAATTCAATCAAATTTAGTCAAACTTAAATGACAAAAGGGATGGCTATATATATGGGTATAGTTTAGAGGAATGTTTATGTTTATTTTGTATAGGTTTTAGCTTAGTTTCTAGGGTTTAGTGTTTTCGTGTAGTTGCACTTGTTTTTGCTCGGTTTTGTAGGTTTTTAGGTAATGGAGCAAGGCGGAACATGATCCGAGCTGACTATGGTGGTGAGTTGGAGGACATGAATAAAGATTGAAGAAGAGCAAGTGAAGATTACAAGAGCCAAGGCGAAAGGAGCAAAATCAAGTTAAAGATCCCGGCTCAGCAGCATGGGGCGTGGGCTTGATGGTCAAGGTGCGCGGCCGCACTGGTTTGGAAGGAGCCCGCACCATCTGTCTTTGTGCGAACGAGTTGGGCCGCGTGTTTGGGCTTTGAGTTGGGCCTTGATATTATGTGTTCCGACAAGTTTAGTGTATTTTTAGGGATATTTGATCTTAGAAAGTCTTTGAGTATTTAAACTTTGGTTTGACTTTTTTTTTCATAACTTTGAACCAATTTGTAAGCTTTCTTTAGTTTAATTATGAGTTGCTAAATTCTATTGTGTTTGGCTAGTTAATTGAAGTCATGATTTGCATAAGTTGTGAGGTTTGATTGATTCTCAACAAACTTGAGTAGTTTTTATTCCCTATGCTTAATTGAATCAAAGTTATTCTAAGGTTTTGTTGATTTGGCCACCTAATAGAATTTCTAGGTTAATTTACAACTAATCTGATTGATTTTCGGTCGAAATTCGTTAGATAAAGTAGAATCTATAGTTGTTTAGACCCGGTCGAGCTATTTAATTATAGAAGGGAATAAATTCACAAGTAACTTAGATGTCTGATTGTTCTAAGTGCTTGTTTCTATTGATACTTGAATCCTTATGTTGTTGTCTAATTGAATCTAGAAGGTCTTCTAGGTTTTTAGATGATTAGAGTTGTTATACTGGTAGTTCTATCAACTAAACCTGAAGTTTGGACCAAAATCCACAATAGATTATTCGAGTGAATTGAAAATCAAGAAAATCAATGATCAACAAAGCAATGTCATGATGGATTTAACTAGTTGAACACACTTGTCTCTTATTGATAAAATCACCTTTGCATTCTTATTTGTTTTTACTTTGCATTGTAGAATAGAATAATCATTAAAAGAACTCAACATCTTGGTTACTTGGCACGTAAGTAATAACATAAATACACGAGTCTCTGTGGGATCGACCCCTAAGTTTGGTTAAGTTAGAATTCTTTGATAGGTATTAACGATGATAAAAATACATCATCATTACTTTTTAATGACATACTATATGATGTCATTCCTCATCCAAGAGAGTTTAAAAGTCTTGAAACTTTTGATGACACGTTCTAAATTGTGGCTATATAAAAATAAATGCAGAGAAAAGAACTTATAAGTTATAACTAGTTTTACAATTTGAAAACAACCACAATCAAGAAGTGGGAATACCATCTAGACTGGGCTATTTTTTTTATAAGGTAAAAATTCGGTATATCGGACAAGTCCGATAACCGAGAGGCTGTGAAAAAAAAAACGACAGCCAGACATCCAGTTGGAAGAGACTGAGATAACCACGTCAAACACGAAAAGTAAGTACAATAAACGAATAACCAAAACTAGAAGGACGAAGTAAATGAGAAGTGAGGGGTTAGAGAAAACAAACGCAATACAAGATTCAAGTATACACGACATACATTCGCAATATTATATATGTAAACAAGTTTGGTTTCGAATACCACATGAAAATACATGATTTGTATATTCTGTATAAAGACAATAGTAACTCTTAGTAGACTAAAAGTAAAAAAGTGATGAGTACTAGAATTTCAAATACAAAAATAAATTTACTTATACCAAGAGTCCAACCCGGAAATAATACGTGCAAGTACAGTACGAGATTTTATTAATACTATGTGCTAAGTACAAGATTTTATTAATACTAGGTTCCGGGTGTACATAACAAACCGATTTTTGTACATAGATTATTCCTCCTAACGTGATTACTCTCGGAGATCAAATCGAATCTCGGTTAACAAAGAAAAGATCTTAACTACTTGGAGATATTTTTCAACTTTATTTCCAACATTTCTCTTCCTATTCATGGTATTGTGAGCTCCTTGCTTGCTCTTTTACGTTCGATGTGGGATTAAATGTGGGAAATCCTCCAATATAACAACTTAGAGCATTCCAACACTTTTTCCAAAAATTTCTATAAAATGTAACATAAAAAATCATACTTCTTACTTTATTTAATAGTTTCTCTGTTTTAAAGAATTTCTATACTGTTTGGAGAATTCCCTAAATATAGTAAAACTTCACATTTTTTTCTCTTCTTTCCCTATTTTGGAGAATGAGATGAAGAATCTGTTACAAAATATATTAACATGAGCAAAGGTTAGTAGATTACAAAAAATAATGTGATTTTTTGTGTAGAGGATTAATAATAAAAACAATTAATGATTGAGAACTTGGTATAAAATGAAATAAAATATATATAAATATGTGTAGGTTTGAAGAGAGAGAACTTGCAATTATAATCTCAAGTTTGATAATGAAATAGAGTATATATAAATATGTTTTTTTTTCTACTGTACAAAACTTTTCTATGACTTTTTTTTATTTCTGATCTATCATGGTTGTGCAAAGCTTCCAAAATTACAATAATCTAGTTCTAAAAATCCACCATATTTTTTTTATGTTTTATAAAAAATTAACGTTTAATTAAATATGCTAGAAACTTACAAAATTACAATTTGGATTCTTTCTAAAATATTGGATGATATCATCTAATATTTGAAGTCATAAGATTTGTTTCCAAAACTACTAATTTATTTGTATAATTTATATGAATTAATGAGGAGATGACACGTGTCAAAAGCTGATGTTGCGCATTTAAGAAATGACATGTGGCAAAAGTTGATGTGACGCAATATGGTGGCTCCAAACCTTATTATTTTTATATATGTAGTAGATTCAAATCACTCAATTTTAAAATAAATAGTTAAAATAGAAAAATTGAATATTGTGAGTGATAGTAAAATAAATATTTACAATATTTTTTCCTTTTATCTATTTTATGAAAAATATTTTATTAAAATAGAATTTTGATAAAAAAAAAGATAGAAATTTACATTATGTACGTCTTAAAAAATTGACAATGATTTATCTATTTATGTAAAAAAAATTAAAAATTGATTTTTTATTTAAAAATGATAGAAATTTACAATATCTTTTAAAAGATTGACAATTATCTATTTATGTAAAATTTCTTTTAAAAACGAATTATGTAGAATTGCTTAAATTAAATTTTGGTAAAATATTTTTTTTTTTAAATCTAATTTTTATAAAAAGGTACGAATCTAAATTAATATTAGAATTAAATAAATATTTAAAGTATCTGTGCCTTTTAACTATTTATGAAAAATATTTTATTAAAATAGAATTTTGATAAAAAAAAAAGATAGAAATTTACAATATGTCTTACAAGATTGACAATAAAATGATTAAATTAAATTTTGACAAAAATATTTAACTTTTACATTTTCTAATAAGAGATAAACAATTAATTGTTTGTAGTTAATTTTGATAAAAAAAAATTAAAATTAAAATATATTATTTTGATAAAAACAAACTTTTCATAGAAAATTAATCATAATGATTTTTGTTCTAAACTATTAGATAAGAGCTAGGTAAAATATTTTATATAAAGATAAATACTGGGTTAAAAATAAATGTGCAGTATTGTTTTCAGCTATGACTCTCAAGAACCAATTTTTTCTTAAAAAGTTAGAAACTTTTTCAATTAAATCATAGACGTTAATGAATATTAGCTTTGACCCTATATTTTTCTAAGAAAAAAACTCATAATACAAAAATTTCGACTCTTCAACTATTTATTTATTTTATTTATATTTAATAAAACCCGTATAGGGTACGGCCCTTATACTAGTTACAATCTATCTAAAACTAATTATTTACATCATCCATGTCAATTACATTACACATAGTGCAATCTTTCTTTTTCTTCCTTTCTTGGCTATATATGTCCTTTACTCAATTCCTTTTTTCAAATAAACACCACTTTGTATGTCTTCTCCTCTAAGTATCAATGAGCCTATTTCTATACTCAGTGATTGATTGATTTACTTTATAAAATGTTCACCAATAGAGATAGAAAGCACACCCTTATACTCTATAGTCTTTGGACTCCAAAAACAGACCAATAGATAGAAAGCACACCATTATAGTCTTTCGACTCCAAAAACAGAGATAAAGACACAGTTACAGACCACAGATGGCATAAGGTCATTATCTGTGGAATCCTTGCTTAAAATTATCATATTCTTTAATTAAAGGATATACTCGTGCAATTCTTTTTCAACATCCTTCCAAATTAACTTTACTAAACCAAGCCAATTAAAGACAAAAGTAGATTGCTTTAGTTAGTGCATTACAGGAATTGCACTTTCAAAATTCAATCCCTTGGTCTTTTAATAATCCCCATCTCTCCACAAGCTTCTAAACCACACTCACCAATCCATTGAACTGAAGAAAGAAAGATCAGTCATTTTTTTTTGGGTAGAATTAAAGATGTATGTAACGAGGCCCCTTTCATTGTACAGGAAGAACCCAAGTGCCCTTTCGCTGCATCCACCAGGGGATGCTCCATACACGGGCATACTTGTTCTCAAAGACGAAGAATCAGAAGAACAAGACACATACTGCTGGGGTGCTTGTGACCGTAAGAATATCAAGTCCTTCCCCTTTCCTCAGAACAAGATCTTATCCATCTACCACGCACCAGCAGAGACAGTGGCCGGTGTGAATGGCAGTGGTGGTGGTAGAATCATCTCCACCAAGGTGTGGTTCCTCCCTGTCCTAAACCAACCACTCTCATCTAACCTCTACTATGTCATCAGGGCTAAAGGCCAATACAAAGGGTAAGCTAATCGAAATTTCAATTCCAGCGGGGAGCAAATTTGCAAATTTACCTAATATCTATATACCTGCAGGAAAGCATGGGTAAGCGCAAAAGGGCCGGACATCTGGTCATGCTGCTTTGGAACTATCACGAATGACCTCAAGCCCCAGCCACTCGACTTCCGAGACCCCTACCAGCAGTTCGAGATCCGGCGCCACCACGGAGGCGGCTTCTTCGCCAAGTCAGCCGCATACGACGGCCTTCCGCCGCGCTTCCTCCGCCGCAGGGGCTGGCAAATCCGCGCATACCGCTCCGTTCGGGCCGACTTCGACGACGCCCTAGGGATTTCGGCCGACGACGACGGGGCGGGATCCGTGCGGGCCGCCATGCCCCCGCCGCGGCCCGGATTCGAGCCTCCCGTGGACCGACGGCGACTGTCGGCGGCGGTCCTGGGGCGCTGGTACTGCCCGTACGCTTTCGTGAAGGAGGAGGCGAAAATCAAGCGGCATATGGAGAAATCGATGTTCTACAGGGTTTCGTTGGAGCAGTACTGGGAGGAGATTTTCTCCAAGGATAACGAGGAGAGGAATGAGAGCGGGAGTGGAGCGATTAGGGTTAATGTGAGCGTGGAGAGGGAGCAGGTGCTGATTTACGGGGTGGAGAGCGCGGCGGTGGAGGGAGGCGAGGGACTGGTGTGGTTTAGAGCGAGGGACGGGGGGCCGAAATCGGCGGTGAAGTTAGGGCTGAGCGCGGCGGTGGTGGAGGGGATGAAGGCGGTGGAGGTGGAGAGAGGGTGGTGCGACGCCGGAGACGGAGAGAGGATGGATGTGAGGGTGGAGCGAGAGGAGGAAGTTGGGAGGGAGAGGGAGTGGAGGAGGTTTGGGTGCTACGCGCTGGTTGAGAGCTTCTGCTTGAGGAGAATGGATGGAATTCTCATCATGAAGTACTCTTTCAGACACATTCACAAGATCCGGTGCAAATGGGAATGAATCAGATTCAACTTAATTTCTTTTATGTAAAACATCTAATTCCATGTGGACATTCTCAAATTCTGCAACAAACATACTCTCTTCAACATCATCTTCATCTAATTAATGTTAAATCTTTTGTAAGTTTGCCAAAACCAACACTAGCAAAGGGCAAATCCATCTACTCTCTCTCTTCATCATCATCTTCACCATCAAAATCACCCTTCCAAACTTCACTATCCCAACTGATCACATCTCAAAGCCCTCTTCTTTTCCATCACTTGCTTTCAAATCATCCACAAAATCCACTTCCTCATCAAATTCATCAAGGATTAAACCCTCAATTTCCTCCCCATCTTCCTCATCAAGAAAATATGTTACCTTCTCCCCCTTCCTTTTCTTGTAATACCCAGGATGACTAGGGTATTTTTCTTGTAGATCCAGCAACCCGGACGATAATCCCATAGTTGCCATTCCCATATTTCCCTTCACTAAATATCAAACTCACACAAACATATTGACACAATTTGGGGATTCCAGAAAGAAGAATCAATGCATAAGCTCGAAAAGGAAAACAAACATTACGATAGAATTTTAGGTCACTGATTCTATCAATCTGTCTGATCCTTACAAAAGCATATTATATATATAGGAGGCTAAAAGAAAATAAATTTGTGCAAAAAAGAAGCACATTATTTTAAGTGAAACGTTGCATATTAGTTAAGATCCTCCCTAGAGTTAGAGGAGGGGAATTGGTGAGATACTCCCCAAAAATGCCCCGCTCGTAGGGTAATTAACTCGTGGAAACCGAATTTTTAGCAATGTGAAAGGCCTATTTGTTGTCGCGATGTAGGGTAACAAGTTTGAGATTAGTTTCACCAAGTTCTTGCAAGAAATTCACCAACCATGTAACTTCTATTGTTGTTTGTGACATGGCTCTGTATTCGGCCTCTAAGGAGCTTTTTGAAATCGTAGCTTGCTTCTTTGGAGTTTCATTTGATGGGGTTGAATCCATGAATAATCACATAACTTGTGACTGAACGTTGAGTGGTGGGGCATTATGCCCGATCTAAATCAGTGAAATCTTAGAGAGTGAAGTTTTCTCTTAGGTGAAAAATAAGCCCAAAATTCATGGTGCCTTGCGATGCATCTCGTCTCCCGAAAGGGTGTTGAAACCCTTCAAAAGAGGTAGGATCTGACCTTGTTTAGGAAGTCCAACTCGAAAGAACTAGCCTAGTCGTGGAATCCGCTGGAACCCTAGATGTCTTGCATGAAGAGGTTCACTTGTGAGGTTCAACACTAAAGGCGTCGAAGTATGCTCTCGGATTGATTCTAGATTCATGGGATTCGAGTCTAGAGTTATTCCATGATGTGACCCAGACGACCATGAGCGCTCACGAGGAGGAGCAGGCTATGAGTGTACGTTCTGAGGGCCCGATCACACGAGCCCGAGCGAAGGCCATTGGACAAGCCACCTTGTCCTTGGTCTCCCGATCTTTCATGGAGCACACAGAGTCGCACACGCCTCATCATACTTTGGTCAGTTTGGTTACCATATACGAGTCCTCGGTGCCGGACAGCGCACCCGAGGCCTTGGACATGACATAGGCGCGTTTGGCGCGCCTCACTTATCTTAGCTTCATTACTTATTAGACTAGCTATTTTAAGTAGTTGCTATGTTTGGAGACTTTCAATTTTTTGGTGTGGCCTAGGGTTTGCATACATGGGCCAACCTAGGGTTTCTACTATTAGTTTATTATTTTCATATAAATAGCTAGGCATATGTCACATTTTGGTTTTCACGTAAAACTTGAATGAACATCAGAGAAGTGGTTTTGCGTCAATTTCCAATTTCATAATTTGTCTACCTCTCAATCCTTTCAATCATCTACTTCTTTAATCCTTTCTGTCTGCCCCTTTATTCCTTTCACTACTCTCGGATTCCGAGAAAATATCTGTTCGGGTACCATAGAC
The DNA here is from genome assembly GCA_964016875.1 of Fallopia convolvulus. Taxonomy (NCBI): domain Eukaryota; kingdom Viridiplantae; phylum Streptophyta; class Magnoliopsida; order Caryophyllales; family Polygonaceae; genus Fallopia; species Fallopia convolvulus. The sequence goes on from OZ024735.1 coordinate 56,222,495, forward strand.
CGATTCAATCACTTGGTCGGTTCATTGTGGAGTTCGATCTAGGTCATCACTCGCCTTCAACTCGCCACATCATCTTCGAAGATCTATTCGGGACGACGCAAGGCGAGATCCGGGGACAACGGATGCATCATTTGGTATCAAGAGCCACGTCTTGTAAGTCGTCAAATTACTTTTTCTTACGCAAATTCACAGCCAAATGACCATGCCTTGTTCTTCTGTGAGATTTGCCTAAAAAAAAAAAACCAGATCCAAGTACGGCTAAGGCATACTCTTGGCTGGAAATTTTTTTTTCCTCTTTGCTCGATCCATTAGCATGCTTGATTGTGGTGTGAAAAATTCAATTTGCTGCCGAGTTTGGATAAGAAACATCACTTGATTATTTTTTGATTGCCTAAAGCCACCAACACTTGTGAAATCTGCATGAGAAATCTTGAATTGCATGCGTTTAGTGGAGATCTTATGCAAAGGATCGTAACTATTTTCTGTTACAATTAGATTTGTTAGATATAATTGTTTGTTATCAGCAAATCTTGCCCATTCATTAGATTTACTTTTACTAGCTTATCTCCGCACAATTAAAAAAAAAAAAAACAAACCACTTTGTTTCCACCCGTGTGCTATATATTTGAGAATATTATATTCTCTCTTTTGTAACCTACACTTAAATTAATTGGACAAAGATAAAATTTGGTCCTTTAATTTATTTGTAGAAGAGGCGGATTAAGGTTTAGAAATAGCAAAAAGTGACGGTAAGCTCGGAGAGCTTAGCAAAAGCAGTTAAAAAAAAAGTTCGGGAATAGCCCAAATAAGGAAAGCCCGAGCCATTGCCTTAATTCGATCTATTTCTAGCTAGGTTCGCATTTTTGTGCATTTTTTTTTCTTTCATTTCGTGTGCATTTCTTGTGATTGATTGCTCATCTAGCTTGTGTTGGTTGTGCCCTAAAGCTTGATTATCCATTGATAGTGTGTGGGTCGTGCCTTACTTTGTTGCTCTTTGAATAATAACACCAAACTTGCTTGCTTTCCACTTAGCCGCCCTCACGGCACATATTCCCATAGCCATACCATTTGCGTGGAACTTGTAATTTGGTGCATAGTCGTGTGCTTTTATTTGTACCATTTTACGCCATGTCGTCTTTGGATGGCTTTGTTTCAGGTGGTGGAAACGGAGGTGTTGGGAATGACGACCTAGAGCACACCCATAATGAGCTAGAAACGTCCCAAGTGTCGAGCGCTATTGGCACCTCGGCGTCGTTTCCTCCATTGCTAGCTATGACGCCGGCGCAACAAGAGCTCCATGATCTACGACGCCTACTCAGTGAGCGCGAGCACGAGATTCTCACGATGCGCATACAAGCCCAGCGCGTTCAAAATCAGCTTCGCAGCCCGCTTCCAGCTCCATCAGTGTCGGCACATCACTCAGGCTTGCCGCTAAGCGCGCCACCTTATGGCACTTTGCCACTGGTTGCGCTTGCATCGAGCGCGTCCCCATCCGGAACACTACAACAGTCAGCGCCGTACACCGACGCACCTATCTACACCGACGCTATCGTGCCTTTGCCACACTCCCAGCTAGGCACGTTCAGCATGCCTCCACCTCCGTCGGCTCCCGTGTCACAGTCTAGTGACGACGTTCGTCTACACGAACCCCGTCTACGACACGATTGGCCCAGGCTCGAGCCAGGTCTACGAGGATAGAGGCAAGAGTCACATGTACCCGGAAAGTACACATCAGCTTCAGCGCCTTCACTCAGTGATTGAGAGCCGGAACGACGTTGGCACGCCGTATCTGCACACTACTACTGGCGCTGGTCAAGATCCTTACGCTCCAGAGCTCTACGGGTCAGGTAACCTTGCTCAACAGCCTCTGTATTTTTCTGATCGGTTTGACCCTCGTAGTGGACAACGTCGATCCGCGTTGCCCACACCACAGACGTGGACGAGGGCCGGCCAAGACGCAAGCGCGACGCGCGCGTCTAGCCGCTACGAGGCACGCCCACCGGCGGCGCCTCGTGGCCCCGATCGTTATGCATTGGCACCACCTCATAGTGGGCCACTTGATTGGGACCAGAACCTTGAGCGCACTCCGCACCCAGGTTTTGAGGGATATTACGCTGCAACCCCTAAAGTCCAGGACTTAGATGCGTATGAGGAGCTCGATGAGGTCGAACTCCCCAACGCCGGGGTAGTCCTAACCCATTATACTCCGCATGGCGCTACTCCCGAGATGGATCGTCGCCACCCGGATTACATTCCTACACCGGCGTCTCTCGCCGTTACTCCTGGCATCGGACGAGGAAGGGTTGATCCCGCACCCCGTACCCAGCTTCAGGGTGCACCGCACCCAGACTGGATTCCTCCTCCGGCACCTACTGATCGGCATGCCCCGCCACCCCCTCACCAGCCTCATCGTAACGAGCACACATACCAGGATGTTCGTTATGATCCTTATCCCGACGCTAGGGGTTACGCGCCTGCGTATCCTCAACAATGTCAATTAGGCGGCCAAGGCCGCAATCACGGACGTGATTGGGTTCCTTACCCAGCCCCTGACGCCCGAGGCTATGACGCTGGCCATTATGGCCAACAACGTCACGATCAGGACCGACCTCGCTTGTCCCGGCATGAGGTTAAGGTCAAGATCGAGCCATTTGATGGCGAGTACGATCCTGCCAAATTCTTAGAGTGGGTGCAGGCCACTGAGCATACCATGAGATACTGCCACATTCCCGTCTGGGAAAGAGTTGAGGCCGCCACTCTCCACTTTCGTGGAGCGGCTCGTTCTTGGTGGCAGCGTTTTCGAGATGATAGGATCGTTAGAGGTCTTCCTGCGGTCACTGACTGGAACCAATTGGTCTATGTCATGACCAAGAAGTACGTCCCCGAGAACTACAGGGATCAGATGCGCTATGAGATAGCTATGGCTCGGCAAGGCAATCAGACGCCGATGCAGTTTTTCTCCCGCCTCGAGGACATGTACTACAAGGCGAACATCTCAGTTTCGCCTTCTGCTTTGAGGACGAGGTTCCTTACCGGGCTAAACCAATCCATTTGGGATCAGCTCGAGGTTTTACCTTACACGGACCTTGATGCGTTGCAGCATGCAGCTACTAAGCTGCACGATCAGCAAATGCGTAAAAGGTCCTCTACTTCCACTAGCTGGCAAGGCCAGCAGAGGTACTCTTCTACCTCTCGTCCTTATGGCTCTACTCCTTCCTATCCAGCGCGCCCGTCATCCACTGCTCCAGGCATTGGCGCGCCGAGCCAAGGACGTACCCCGCCGACTACAGCGTCGACCGCTGCAGTCCGCGCTCCGGGCCCGAAGGCCAAGCCTTCTTCTGCTTCTACTACAGGCGCCGAGCGCGCCAAGGACATAGAGTGCTTTACTTGTGGTGGTCGAGGCCACTTCAAGAGAGATTGTCCCAACTCCAGACGAGTCATGCTCGTAGATGCCACCGGAGGCTACGAGTCCTGTGATGACGACGAGCACCCGCTGGAGCCCATAGAGGTGCCGTATGATTCTGGAGAGCCCGTAGAGGAGGAGCTATTCTGCCCGGCTCCTTCTACAGATACTGGGGTAATGTTCAACCTCATTGCTTATCGTTCTCTCCTTCTTAAGGAGCAATCCACCGAGGATAGCCAGCGAGAGAACCTGTTCCATACTCGTTGTAGAGTTCAGAACCTTACCCTTAGTGTCATTATTGATGGGGGCAGCTGTTGCAATATCATTAATCAGAAGGTGGTTGACCATCTGAAGATTAAGACTTCCCCCCATCCTTGTCCTTATAAGCTTCATTGGCTCTCGTCCGATAATGGAGTCTGGGTTACCGAGCAGTGCATCATTCCATTCTCTATCGGACCTTATTCGGACGAGCTTCTTTGCGATGTGCAGATGATGGACGCCACCCACTTGCTGCTAGGGCGTCCTTGGATGTTTGATAGACGTGTTTTCCATGACGGGTTTTTGAACACTTATAAGTTCATTTACCATGGGAAGTGTGTAACTTTGTTGCCTATGTCAGCTACTGAGATCGTGCAGGACCAGGCCGAGCGCGATCGTAATGGAGCCGTTTCTTCTTCTGGCCAGGCCGCAAAGGCCAACAAGGCCAAGAGCCAGCGCACAGCTGCTTCTGCTTCTCAGCTCGTGCCTTCTTCTCCTACGTCGACGCCCGAGCTTAAGGGGCGTGTTGAGCGACGTGTGATGCTTGCTAGGCACAGTGACATGACGGCCCCGCTTCAGGGTAAGGCCCCATGTTTTCTTCTGGTGCCTACAGTTTCTAAGTCTGGACCAGATGATAAGGCGGCCTTGCCCACGCCTATCACTGAGCTCCTAGAGGAGTTCCAGGACGTCTTTCCTGATGAACTTCCTCCTGGCCTTCCTCCCATCCGAGGCATCGAGCACCAGATAGACTTGGTGCCAGGTGCGTCTTTGCCTAACCGACCAGCGTATAAGGTAGGCCCTGAGGAGACGAAAGAGTTACAACGGCAGGTTCATGAGCTACTCGAGCGCGGCTATGTTCGAGAGTCCTTGAGCCCCTGTGTCGTTCCTGTTATATTGGTGCCCAAGAAGGATGGTTCTTGGCGCATGTGCGTTGATTGTCGGGCAATCAATCAAATTACGGTCAAGTACCGTCATCCTATACCCCGGCTCGATGACATGCTTGACGAGCTTCACGGTGCTACCATCTTTTCGAAGGTAGACCTGAAGAGCGGATATCACCAGATCCGCATGAAGGAAGGCGATGAATGGAAAACCGCCTTTAAGACGAAGCATGGGCTCTATGAGTGGTTAGTTATGCCCTTTGGCTTGACAAACGCTCCGAGCACATTCATGCGTCTTATGAACCATGTGTTCCGAGAGTATCTAGGCAAGTTTGTAGTCGTTTACTTCGACGAAATTCTTATTTACTCTCGCTCTTTAGAGGAGCACGTGGATCACCTTCGACTCATCTTTGCTTGTCTCCGTCGTGAGACCCTATTTGGCAATCTTGCCAAATGCTCTTTCTGTGCACCGTCTACGGTCTTCCTTGGCTACGTTGTTTCCAAGGACGGTTTACGCGTTGATGAGAGCAAGATCCGAGCTATTCAGGAGTGGCCTACTCCTAAGACTGCCACAGATGTGCGGTCTTTCCTCGGTCTTGCTGGATTCTACAGGCGATTTGTGCGCGACTTTAGCACTATCGCTGCACCTCTTCATGTGCTGACGAAGAAAGGTGCCACGGTTGAGTGGAAGCTGCAGCACGAGAAGGCCTTTCGGGCCTTAAAGCATGTGCTTACCCACTCACCGATTCTTCAGCTACCCGACTTCACTCGTCCTTTCGAAGTGGAGTGCGACGCTTCTAACGTCGGTATTGGTGGAGTCTTACACCAAGAGAAGCGTCCCATAGCTTACTTTTCTGAGAAGTTGACCGGGCCAACTCTCAACTACTCCACTTATGATAAGGAACTCTACGCGCTGGTTAGAGTTCTTAGGACGTGGCAACATTACTTGTGGCCACAAGAGTTTATTATACACAGCGATCATGCGGCTCTGCGTTACTTGAAGAGCCAGGCTCATCTTAGTCGACGCCATGCTCGCTGGGTGGAGTTCATAGAGACGTTTCCTTACACCATCCTCCATAAGAAGGGCGCCGAGAATGTAGTTGTTGACGCTCTTTCTCGACGACACTCCCTTCTTACTCATGTGCAGTCTAGAGTCCTTGGCTTTGCTCTTCTGAAGGAGCTGTACCCTACAAATGAGTATTTTAAGCCGATATTTGAGCGTTGTCTCGCTCAACGTGAGTGGGAGACATACTACGTCTCTGAGGGTTTCTTGTATAAGGCGGGACGCCTTTGCATACCCTCCTCTTCTGTTCGGCTACTATTGATTCAGGAGGCACATGATGGTCGTGGCCATTTTGGTGTCTCCAAGACTCTCGCCGCTTTGCGGGAGCACTTCTTCTGGCCTCACATGGCTCGCCAAGTGACACGCTTCTGCCGCTCCTGTGTCACTTGCCAGCGAGCCAAGGCCTCATCGCAGCCACATGGCTTGTATACTCCGCTTCCCATCCCAGTTGGGCCTTGGGAAGACTTGTCTATGGATTTCGTCGTAGGTCTTCCTACAACACGGAGAGGGAAGGACTCGATCTTCGTCGTTGTTGATCGGTTTTCTAAGATGGCCCATTTTGTGGCTTGTAAGTCCACGAATAGCGCCGCCGAGGTTGCCGATCTATTCTACGACAATGTCGTACGCCTTCATGGAATTCCGCGGACTATTGTTAGTGATCGGGATTCCAAATTCGTTGGTCACTTTTGGCGCACCCTTTGGGGGAAGCTCGGTATGAAACTTCTGTTATCTACCAGCTATCACCCCCAAACGGATGGTCAAACTGAGGTGACTAACCGCACGTTGGGAGCTCTCCTTCGCACTATGTTGAAGGCGAACCCCCGACGTTGGGAAGACTTACTACCTTTTGTTGAGTTTTCCTATAGCAGGTCTAGGCACTCGGCGACGCAGCTCACTCCATTTGAGGTCGTTTACGGCCGCAATCCACTGACGCCACTGGCACCGCTCCGAGATGGAGAGCGGACTACCGCGGCCACCCGCGCACATCAGATTCAGGAGCTACATCGGAGGACGAGAGAGCAGCTGGAGCGCCGAGCTATACAGTATGCAGCGCAACACAACCGCGGCCGCCGCCATCTTGTGTTCGCGCCAGGAGACCTTGTGTGGTTACACCTACGCAAGGAGCGCTTTCCTGCTCGTCGGAAGACGAAGCTGTCGCCCCGAGGCGATGGTCCTTTCAGATTCGTTCGAGCCATCGATGACAATGCTTATCAGCTGGATCTTCCTGACGACTATGGTGTACATGCGACGTTTAACGTCGCTGACCTCTCTCCCTATGTTGCACCGGAGTTCGACGAGGGTGAAGCGGGGACGCTTCACACTCAAGGGGGGGAGGATGATGTGACCCAAACGACCATGAGCGCTCACGAGGAGGAGCAGGCTATGAGTGTACGTTCTGAGGGCCCGATCACACGAGCCCGAGCGAAGGCCATTGGACAAGCCACCTTGTCCTTGGTCTCCCGATCTTTCATGGAGCACACAGAGTCGCACACGCCTCATCATACTTTGGTCAGTTTGGTTACCATATACGAGTCCTCGGTGCCGGACAGCGCACCCGAGGCCTTGGACATGACATAGGCGCGTTTGGCGCGCCTCACTTATCTTAGCTTCATTACTTATTAGACTAGCTATTTTAAGTAGTTGCTATGTTTGGAGACTTTCAATTTTTTGGTGTGGCCTAGGGTTTGCATACATGGGCCAACCTAGGGTTTCTACTATTAGTTTATTATTTTCATATAAATAGCTAGGCATATGTCACATTTTGGTTTTCACGTAAAACTTGAATGAACATCAGAGAAGTGGTTTTGCGTCAATTTCCAATTTCATAATTTGTCTACCTCTCAATCCTTTCAATCATCTACTTCTTTAATCCTTTCTGTCTGCCCCTTTATTCCTTTCACTACTCTCGGATTCCGAGAAAATATCTGTTCGGGTACCATAGACCGATTCAATCACTTGGTCGGTTCATTGTGGAGTTCGATCTAGGTCATCACTCGCCTTCAACTCGCCACATTATCTTCGAAGATCTATTCGGGACGACACAAGGCGAGATCCGGGGACAACGGATGCATCATTCCATTCTTGATTGTAATTCAATTCGTGGGATTCAAGTTGGATTCTTTCAACTCCATTCAAGATTGTGCTCGTGAGATACGAGCATAAGGCGATTGGAGACCCATCTACTTCAACTAAAAACAATCGGGTCGACCTTTTGACGAGAGATTTTTCTATGTTGCACTTGACAACATTATCTATGGCCTAAGGAGTTTGTCATTCACACCGATCACGAGGCCTTGAAACATTTGAAGAGCCAAGGAAAGTTGAACATAAGAATGCTCGGTGGATAGAGTTCATTGAGACCTTGCCTCATGTGGTCAACGGTGTGACGAATCGCGGAGCAACGCGATGGTTTGGTGTGGCGACAACGATGTGACGAATGGAGTATTCGTCGACCTCGAGGCTGGCCTCGACGGAGACGACGCCTCAAGACTTGGCATTGAGGGTGCTGGGGTTGATGTTGCCGGAGAAGAAAGGCACGCTACAAGCCGTTTGAGCTCTGATATCAATTGATGTGATTCAAGGGGCCTCGGGTCACAAAGTTGGCTGATCTAGGCAAAAAGGGTCCGTGGATCCTTCTCGGGTTCATGACCTCTAGTGCTAACTCCATGGCCTATAAGACAATATTACGGTAAATAGTGAGGAGTTTCCTTAACCTTTAAATTTAATTATCTTTAATAAATTATCATTGAGGAGTTTCCTCAATACTAATAGTCGTACAAGATCTCCTCCTATCTTAATTATATTTTATTCTATTATTTGATATTCTTGCGATCCAATCATCTTTAATAAATTGCAACCTACAATTTTGAATAATATGAATGAACAACATACTTAATACAATGAACACCAACAAAACACATCCATGTGAACAACTCCGTAATACATTTTGAACAAATCGAAATGCAGATCAATGGGGATCAAGATTAAGAGTGTAAGTATAATGAACAAAAACAAAGACATTAGAAAAAAAAATCGAAATGTAAGTGGGGATCGGTATTGATATAGTATAATGAGCAAGTACAACGACCTAATGAACAACTATATAAAAAATAATGAACAAATATATATTATGAACCAAACAAAATACAAGTGAGCTAAGGGTGTGATTGAGATAGTAGAATGAACGAGTACAATGACCTAATAAACAAAAGAAATGTACATAAAAATCAACCATATATCAATAACTTTTTAGAAGTGTATGTTGAGGATACGATGAACAACTCTACTAACACAAAAGACATCTATAAAAACAAACGAAAATCATTCATAATGAACAAACGCTAGAAACAAACACCGATCGACAAATAATCTATATAAACCATCGATAAAATCAAGAACAACCTCGCCGTTTGCAAGGGAAAGACAAGAAAAGATGCATGAGTTCAATTGTTGGAAAAATGCCATGGATGAAGGCCGAGAAAATCACTTGAAAAATTGTCGTTAATCGTTGGAAGCAAGTCGAAGTGTTTGTAAATCCGCTAACTATAACAGACATTTGACACAAAATTGGCGAGAACGGGACTTGAGTTGAACTGTTTGGAAGTGGTTGGAAGTATGAACATCAGAGCACCAACCTAAACCCTTGAACAACAAACGAAAAAACAACACCCTAAGGACTAAGGAGTAAAGCACTTACAACACAATTGAAACATATGAAAAAAATAATATTTTTGAATGAACAACACTTTATTATGCACAGAACAATTAAATTATTAAAAAAACACAATTTAGATGAATAACTACTCATTTGTTCTTGAACAACAAATACAATTTCATGAATGAATGATTCAAGTAACAAATGTGTAAAACTACATACAAGACAAACTTCATACTCTGTGAACAATTAGCCCAAATAATTCATTTCCCCCAATTCATTTACAATCCAATAATCCATATTTCTTGAACTCATATTTCTTGAACTCAAAAACTACTTTTCACCCAAAAACTACTTTTAACACTCTTGAAATTCGTGTAACACTCTCTACTTTTTACGTTTTTCGAGACATAAAAATTAACTTTTCACCCAAAAACTCCTTTTCACTCACAAGTGAAACACACCGATATCGATTAATCAAATCAACAAAAGCAGTCGAAATTCGCCACGTACAATTCAACAAGTCACTTACAATTTCAAATGAAAAATTGGAGAAAGGCGGCCGAAAAAATACCTTTAACTGTTGAAAATCAGTGCAAGTTGGATTTAGAAATCGCCGACTGGAACAGGAAATCCAAGTAAATTGATGGAATCAAATTTGGAGACATGTTGACCGATATAGGAATTCGCTAGCGGACTTTGTGTGTAGGAGGAGTGGCATTAGCTTTTGTAGTCGAAATAGGAATTAGTTTTTGTAAACAACATTAGTCTTTATAATTTTCTCTGAAATGGAGAATATAATTCCATATTCTCTAAAATTTTTATGCTCTAACTCTAACAAATTCTCTATTTTAAAGAATCATGTTTATATTATTGTTATGTTTATTTATATATAATTTTATAAAATTTAATTTAACCAATTGAAAGAAGACATGATTACAATATGTATTTAATGCATTCCCCAAATGGTTTTGGAGAATTATCTAAATGTAGGGAAGACTAGCTGTATTTTAAAGGCTTTCTCTATTTTGGCGAAATAGATGGAGAAGCTCTTAAAACAAACAATAAAATCTCTAAATTTGTCATTTTAAAAAAAATGCAGATGCTGTTGGGGATGCTCTAAGATACTTTTAGTATGGGATAAATTTGGCTGAACAATTAGTGCTTAAGAATACTAAAAATTCTATCTAGTGATTTACGTGTTAAAAAACACAGTTTAAATTTTTTTCACATTATTTTTAAAGAATAATTCTTTTTAAATTATCACCGTTGTTATTTTATATCTAACTAGCAAGACCTGATCGAGACATGCACGACGATTGATTTGAAAAAAAATTATGTAGGAACCGTACTTATAGGGATATATATACAATTATATAATAATAATACATATTAAACATGATGATGTACAATTATATAATATTTAAATTTTATCCATAAAAAGTAGTAGATCATTGTATATTAGAGATATTATGTAAGGATAGTTTTATACTTGTCATTGAAAAAAAATAACGATACATATTAAAGATGATGATGTACAATTATATAATATATATTTTAATTTTGTCTATAAAAAAGTAGTGGATCATTGTATATTAATAGCAATAGTAATATTATTATATTATATATTCTTAAGGATTGTAAATACTAAAAAGAAGAAATGGTAAAGAAGTAAATTTAAAAATTAAGGTGCTTATGTATTATAGTTAGATGGATGACAAATTGAATAGAGTCTGATACACAGGTGCCAAGACTTTATTTTTAGAAATTGGGAAATCCAATTTCATCATATTTATCGGGAAGCAAATAGTGTTGATGACTATTTTGTTTCTCTTGCCTTTTCGTTTAGTCTAGGTTTTAATGTATTGCTTGACCCACCGGAGGGTGCTATTTTTTTATTATCTGCTGATGTAAGGAGTCGGACTATCCTCCGTTTGCTGACTACTTAGCCCGTTTTTTATTATTAATAAAATGCCTCCTTGAGAGGCTGGAGAATGTCGTCTCTCCTTCTACAAAAAAAAAAATTCGAGTTTAGTAATAGTATATAAATGATACTATGGTTTCTCCTTCTTTTTAACCTAAGAATGGTATTTACTTAATCCTAAACCTATATATATCTCACAAGTTTATTTTTTTTTTTGTTAGAATCTCACAAGGTTATATTAAGTACGTGTCAAGAACAATCCATGCAAGTCTAGGAATTCTCCCCATCACCGGCCACGTGTTGCCGTGTTGGGAAGCACAGTGCCCAAACTAGTTATATACTTGCATACGTAGGGTACATATATTCGCACATGCATGCATTTTCTTATGGATAGAAACAAATTAACCCTCTCGTCTCGTGTCATCCAAAGATAATGAAATCAAAGGGACCTCCATGGGAGGCCCTCTTTCTAGTGGGCCACCACCTGGACCCCAAGACCCTCGCCGTGGCTTCCTGTGCCTCTAAATCCTGGTTCCACTGCCTCTCCTCCGACCCCCTCTGGCAACCCCTCTGCTCCGCCGGCTTCCCCTCCCTGCACCGCGCAGCCGCTGCCGCTGCCTTCATCCCTTACCGCCGCCTCTACGCCGTCGGCTACACCGCTTCCAGACGCCGCCTCCGTAAGCTCCCCAAGCCGGCACTCTCCTTAGACTCCCTCGTCTTCGCGATCGGCATGGAAAGCCCCAGGGGTGGCGCAAAGACCGTCATCCAGCCCTGCGGCTCCCTCAAGGTGGACCCCAACGGCCTCTTCAGGTTCGATGTCGACGTGGCGTGGAGCGTTGATGCCCTGGACAGGGTGAGGGTGACGTGGCACGTGGTGGCGGAAGGGTGGAAGGAGGTGTTTTGCATGATGGAGTGTGAGGGGAAGAGCAGCGGTGGGTGGTTCTCGGAGGAGTTGCCGTCGCCCGGGTGTTGCTCCAGCAGCGTCCCCAGCGGCCTCGTTGGGGATTTGAGGCTCGGCCTTCGAGGCGGAGGCCATGCTGATCATGAGGTGGTGGTGGAGAAGGTGAGCGTTGGAGTTTTGAGCATATATAGTTGGAGATATGTGAGCGTTGATGCTGCTCTTGCTTACTTGCACCACTTCCTCTCTCAACTATGAGATCGATTGATGGCTAGCTAGCTTATATATGCATGGCAAGCTTAATTAATTAGTAGTTTTTGTATAGCATATGTTTTGTTTCTATTTTTTTTGTTTAAGGTACTATTTGTGGGAGTCGAAATGGTCGAAACGGTGAAATATAGTTGAAACGGTCGACACGGTGAAATATCATGAAGACTTGCTTGCTTGACTAGATGTACGAAGGCACGTGTAGGTTTGGTTTTGCTTCTAGTGTCTGTTGTACGTAGTGGTTTTTGGTTTAGTTATATAACTGATGTTGGCCTACGGAATATTTGGCTTTGGGGCGACAAATAACATCCTTGACTTGTCGAATATAAAAAGTCTAATTTTCATATCTAACTGTTCGGGCTAGGATGTTTATGTGCATTTTTAATCAACTCTATAATTGAGGGTATATTCCTTAAATGGTTTTCTGGAATTGGGGATGTTATTATAATTTAATCTACAATATCTATTTTTCCATTGGTTACAAACTCCTCTATCAATGTTAGATCATGCACATCATCTATATATAACTATATATTAAAGCTGTCTCTTTTCGAACCACTAAAACTATATATTAAAGCTGTCCCTTTCAAGTCACTAGAATGATTCTGACCCCACCTCATATTTACAAAATTAATTTTTATTTTTAATATTTTAACTTTACCCTATTATATTCTTCTTTAACTATTTAAATTAATCTATCTTTAACATCAAATAAATATCTATTTATTATAATAATATCTTTTGAAAACTTCCTTATATAAATATTTAAAATTAAAGATATAATAAATTTAAAATATTTTTAAATAAGTATGAATATATTTTATCTTTTAGCATGATGTCTTTTTACGAAATTATTTATAAATATTTTTTTTTATAATAAAAAATTAATGATAAATACTTATAATATTTAAAAATAAAAAAATAGGTAATATCTATAATAAAGTTGTACCTTTTTGGGTCACTAGAACGATTCTAACCCCACCTTATATTTAAAAAATTAATTTTTATTTCTATTTTTATAACTTCTTTCTATTAAATTCTTTTTAACTATTTAAATTTATCTCTAATATCAAAAAAATATCTATTTAGTACTATATATTAAAGCTGTCCCTTTTCGAGCCATCAAAACGATTCTGGTCCCACCTCATATTTACAAAATTAATTTTTATTTTTAATATTTTAACTTTACCCTATTATATTCTTCTTTAACTATTTAAATCTATCTTTAACATCAAACAAATATCTATTTAGTATAACAATATTTTTTGAAAACTTCCTTATACAAATTTTTAAAATTAAAGATAAAAAGTTTAAAATATTTTTAAATAAGTATAAATATCTTTTACCTTTTAGCATGATGTCTTTTCACGAAATTATTTATAAATATTTTTTTCTTTTATAATAAAAAAATTAATGATAAATACTTATAATGTTTAAAAATAAAAAAATAGGTAATATCTATATTAAAGTTGTACCTTTTCGGATCACCAGAACGATTCTACCCCCACCTTATATTTAAAAAAATAATTTTTATTTCTATTATTATAACTTCTTTCTATTAAATTCTTTTTAACTATTTAAATTTATCTCTAACATCAAAAAAATATTTATTTAGTATAAAAATATTTTTTTGAAGCTTCCTTATACAAGTATTTAAAATTAAAGATAAAATATTTAAATATTTAAAAATAAATATAAATATTTTATCATATATCTTTTGACGAATTTATTTATAGAAATATAGTGATTTTATTTTATAAGAAAAATTAATGAATAAATAGTTAAATTTTTTAAAATTAATAAAAATGGATAATAAAATATTTAATAGATATTGAAATATTTGATAAACTCTAAATTTACGTACATGAAAAGTAATAAAATAGGAAGAATATAATATTTGATTAAAAAATTATATACATTCTACGAACAATAAATTACTTATATTAAAATTTATATTATATTTTTATTAATTTATTAATATCCTATTTATAATGTTTATAAAATATCGAATCGTAGTCGTACATGGTACGACGGGTAAAACTAGTTAAGTATTTTAAGTGCAAATCAACCCTTTAATTTTTTTTAGGATAACATTCCATTTGACAATAGTCAATAACATAAAAAAGAAAAAAGAAATCGGTAAAAGACGGAAAACCCACCCACATTACCGCATATGCCAAAATGCCCAATATTAAACTTATTGGGGCTACGGGACAGGCGGCCCAGAAAATAGACCGGCCCACTTCGTCACAATTAGACCGTCTTTGACTGAGTCAATACTAGCGAGTTGGCGTACTGTGTACGCGGCCCCGCCTATAAATTCGCTTTGTTAGTAGCAAATTCATGAAACGGGAAGTGATGGCGCCAAGAAAGACTACCTCCCCGCCATCTCGCTATCCCATTGGTGATTCCTCTTACAACCCTAAAAAAACAATTTGTCAAAGTTTTCCTAGTTCGATTCAATTTCATCGACTGCTAATGAATTTGTTTTCCTAGTTCGATTCAATTTCATCGACTGCTAATGAATTTCGGGCTTCTTTTTGTATTTTTTTTCGGTTCAGGAAATTGCGAAGTAATCATCGAGGGCACCGCTAGGAGTCTTACTTGTGACGTGAAACCAAATTGTCTAAAAATTCGCGCATCCAAGAGTACCACAATAGAAGTATCAGGTTTGATTTCGGAAGCAATTATCTTTATAGAAAGTTTGAGGCCTTCGAATGGACTAGCGTTATAGTTTTGTGACGGTGTTTGAATTCGTCGTTTGTCTTAGTTCAAGAATGTAGCAAGGCGAAAGAAGAAGAGAACTCGTCGTCCATGTTGGACTGTCAATTTTTGCTCTTAAATTCTAAAGATGTTGATAGTTGTACTAAATCTTTGATCCAGGTATGCTTCCTGACCAGTTATTGCCTTAGGAAGATGTGTATTTGCAGGAGGTTATATACGGGTAGAATTAGGGCTTTTGAGCACTAAATTATTACAAGTATATAACTCGACCGAAGAAATCAACAGAAATCTCTTTTCCATATAAATCATTTTATCATTAGGCTTCATAAGATTCATCAGATTACGCTTAAGAGTTCTTTTCTTTGTCTTTTCCAGGAAGTTTTTAGCATATACACTAAAGAATTGCCTGAAATGAATTATGCAGCAAATACTGGTAAAAAATCAACTTTTCTCCAGAGATGTGTTTCAAATGGGTATGCTGTTTTTCTTCTATAAATTTTATCCTTCCCTACGAAAGACATTCTCGATCTCTTCCCCTCCTATTGCTTCAAAGCATGATGTTATGACCCGAAATCGCTTGAAAGAAGAAGATAGGGTAGAAAAGAGAATAGAGAGAAAGTTAGGGAAAGAAAGAGAATTAGAGAAAAGAGTTGGTTATCATATTCGGTAGTTTGTTACAACTAGGCCCACTCATATTTATAGTGGCCCAACCCCTTACAATGCAACTCTTACTCCTTTTACCCAGCCCATGTACAAGATATAACATTGCCCCCGGTTTACAAAAGACTTGTCCTCAAGTCTTACTTATAAAAGCTGGAAATTGCTCTATAATATGACCTGCAGGTTCCCAGGTCGCCTCCTCAGGTGCCAAGTTAGCCCATTGAATCAACCACTCTGTTACAGGTTCTCCCTTCTTCAAATGTGTGACACGAGTGTCTAAAATGGCTTGTGGTGCTACTAGAATCTCTCCACTGTTATCCACCAATGGAACTTGATGCTGAACTAAAACATCAGAACCCACTTTTTTCTTCAATTGAGAAATGTGAAAAACTGGGTGAATACGGGAACCAGCTGGTAACTCTAGGCGATATGCCACCTTCCCAATTTTCGCCAAAATACGAAATGGACCATAATACTTGGAGCTGAGTTTCAGATTCTTACGTAAAGCAACTGATGTTTGTCGATACGGTTGTAATTTGAGGAAAACCAAATCTCCAACCTCAAATTCTCTTTCAGTCCTATGAGTATCCGCCAACTGCTTCATCCGAGCTTGTGCATTCTGCAAATTGACACGCAGTTGCTGCTCTATATTTCTCCTTTCAGTCAGCCAATCCTCAACAGAAGCTGTCGACACCGATGTAGTAGATATCCCAAGCTGAGGCGGATCATAGCCATATAACGCCTTAAATGGAGTCGTCTTAAGCACTGAATGGTAACTAGTGTTGTACCACCATTCCGCGAAAGCTAACCACTTGTACCACTTCTGTGGTGAAGCAAAAGACATGCCTCTTAAGTAGTTTTCCAAGCACTGATTCACTCTTTCCGTCTGCCCGTCTGACTGAGGATGATATGCTGTGGTAAATTTCAGTTTAGTGCCCAGAGCAGTGAACAACTCCTGCCAAAAATGGCTTAGAAAAATTTTGTCCCGGTCTGAAATGATACTCTTAGGTAGGCCATGCAATTTGAAGACAGTATTCATGAATTCTCCAGCAACTTTTGCAGCAGAGAAAGGATGGCTCAAAGCAACAAAATGGGCATATTTAGTAAAACGGTCCACCACCACCATAATAGCATCCTTCCCAAATGATCTCGGCAAACCCTCCACGAAATCCATACAAATGTGATGCCAAGCCTGCTCCGGAATTGGTAATGGTTGTAACAACCCAGGGTAAGCTACTGTCTCACCCTTATTGCGCTGACAATTATCACAATTTTTAACAAATTCTTCCACCATGGCTTTCATCCGAGGCCAAAAAAATAATGCCTTCAATCTCTGATAAGTAGCCTGAATTCCCGAGTGACCACCAACAGGAGAGTCATGAAAATGAGAAATCAGTTTCTGCTGCAAATCAGAAGAAGACCCAACATAGATACGATCTTTAAACCTCAACAAGCCATTCAAGACAGTAAAATTCAGACTCGGAGCAATTGTAGAGGAGGTCAACAATTGACATGCTTCCTTATCTCCCTTATAGCTATCAAGTACTTCCAATATCCATTGTGGTTGAATAACAGATATTGTACATACAGCACCTTTCTCATTTTCAAATCTACGAGAAAGTGCATCAGCAACACGATTTTCTGACCCTTTTTTGTACTCAATAGAGTAAGACAACCCAAGCAATTTTCTAACAGCTTTTCTTTGTAACTGAGTTGTCAACTTCTGGTCAAGAATGTACCTGAGGGACTGATGATCGGTCCTGATAACAAAATGAGCCGGCTCCAAGTAGTGACGCCACTTATCCACTGCTAACAAAATCGCCAACAATTCCTTTTCATAAGTGGATAACAATAAATTCCTGCCATGTAGAGCCTTGCTAATAAAAGCCAGCGGTCGTCCCTGCTGCATCAATACCGCGCCAATTCCAGAATCACACGCATCAGCTTCCACTACAAATGGAAGAGCAAAATTAGGCAATGCTAGCACCGGTGCTGTAGTCATGATAGTTTTCAATTGTTGAAAAGCCGCTTCTGCTTCAACTGACCAGCAAAACTCATTTTTTTTAAGTAATTCTGTCAAGGGACGAGCAATGCCTCCATAACCCTTAACAAACCTCCTGTAATAACCGGTCAAACCCAGAAATCCTCTTAACTCCTTTACAGTTTTTGGAGACTGCCATTTAACCATTGCTTCTATCTTCGAGGGGTCAGTAGCTACTCCTTGCCTAGAAATCAAATGACCCAAATATTCTACCTGAGGTTGTGCAAAAGAACATTTGCTTTTCTTAGCAAATAGATGATACGCTCTTAATTTTTGTAGAACCATTTCCAGATGCTTTTGGTGTAATTCTAACGAGGCACTGTACACCAAAATGTCATCGAAAAAGACCAAAACGAACTTCCTTAAGAAGGGACTGAAAACATCATTCATGAGAGCTTGGAATGTGGCCGGTGCGTTGGTAAGCCCAAACGGCATAACCTTGAACTCGTAGTGTCCGTGGTGAGTTCTAAACGCTGTTTTCTCGATGTCTTGCTCATCCATCCTTACTTGATGGTAACCGGCTCTCAAGTCCAACTTAGAATACAACTTTGCACCATGTAGTTCATCCAACAATTCCTCAATGTGGGGAATTGGAAATTTGTCTTTTATCGTCATGTCATTAAGCTGCCGGTAATCAATGCAAAAACGCCATGACCCATCTTTCTTCTTGACTAATAGGGTTGGCGAGGCAAAAGGGCTTTGACTGGGTCTTATAATGGATGAGTGCAGCATCTCCTTCACTTGTCTTTCTATTTCTGTCTTTTGGAAGTATGGATAACGGTAGGGCCTAGAACAAACAGGTTGAGCATCCTTTTTGAGCACAATTTTATGCTCATGACCACGAAAGGGTGGTAGCCCTTTTGGTTCCTCAAACACATCAGCATAATCACTCAACAAATCCTGAATAGCGCTAGGTGTTTCTACCAACTGACCTTCCACAGAAAAAATCCGAGCAACCTGAGTAATCAACAATGGCACTTTCTTTTTCAATAGTTTCTGAAACTTACTTCCTGTCATCATTCTCAGAGTCGCTTCTTCCTTGTCACCACAGATTTCTACTGTCTTGCCATTCATCACAAAAGAAATCTTTAGTTTCTTGATGTCAAACAATACCGGGCTAAACTCCCATAGCCAATCTCCTCCTAGAATCATATCACAACCTCCTAATCTGAGCAATCTCACATCATGTCTGAACTTGTGTCCCTGCATTTTCCAGATCATCCCTTTACAAATCTGGTTGCAATACATTTTTTCACCGTTGGCTACACAAACCTCTAACACTGTAGCTTTTTGTGTCTCCGTCTCTCCTGACTTGAGAACTCTAGGATCCACAAAGCTGTGGGTTGCACCGCTATCCACCAAAATCACTATTGTCTGACCCAACAACTCCCCCTTGATTCTGATGGTTGTTTTAGGATTAGTACCGGCTATTGCATGAACGTACACCTCTTGATCAGCATTGGCTTCCTCTTCTTCATTTTGTTCCACAATTTCTTCCATCTCACCCAATTCACCCCTCTGCAACTCATCAATTTGAGCAGCCATCAGGCTATGTAAAGTCTGCGTTTTACAACGGTGGCCGACGAAGTATTTGTCGCCACATTTAAAGCACAAACCCTGTTGCTTTCTTACTTCAAATGTTGAATTGTTGCTACCACTTTTACCACTGGATGATGTTGTGATGTTCCCATGACCGGAATTCCCTGTTTTCTGCAAATTTTTGCTGTCTGAAATGCCACCTCTATTCAATGAATAACTTGATGTAGCAGGTTTCCATGGCGGCTTACTAATTTTGACGATAGCTTGTACTGTTTCATAGTGAAGTCTAGCCTGCTCGAACGCCATAGCCAAATCTTGTGGTCGACTGAGTTTGACCAAAGATTTGATTTCATCCTTGAGCCCACTCACATAACTTGTTACGAAGTACGCTTCTGGTAGATGCGGGTCATAAGCTAATACACCAGCCCGGAGTTCTTCAAATCTTTCCGTATATTCTTCGACCCCATCCTTCTGCTCAAGTTTGTTAAATTCTTCAATGATTTCGACTCCTTGCTTCTCACCGAATCGCGCACATATTGCTTCCCCAAATTCAAACCAGGAAACCCTAGGTTTCTGCATCAAGAACCCCTGTAACCAGGTGTCTGCTTTCCCGTTCACATAGATTGAGGCCAGTTCCACCTTCTGTGTTTCCTGAATCCCAAATATTGTGAAGTATCGTTCACATTTTCGAATCCAGCTTCTTGGTCTTGTTCCATCGAAAACTGGAAAATCTACCTTTGGAAATCGGTTTGCGCCATGCCCAACCGACAGATAACTACGCTCTCCCGATTCTTGCACTGGATTGGAATGGTGAACGCCGAATTGAGTACCCGGAATTCTCTCAGTCGACTTCCCGACGCCAAGAAGACTCGGTCTACCTCCATTTTCAGAACTAAGTGCGAGATTCGCCCCTGAAGCTATTGGATTCGGCGATGGCGATTTCTCCACCTGGTACGATGCCATCACGAATTCCGACAACCGGTTCAAGGTTTGATCAATCTTGTCCAACTTCTGATCTGTGGACGAAAACCTAGCTTGATCTTCCTCTCTCTGCTTCTTAGTTTCTTCCATGAATTCCTGCGTAATTTCCCGGAATTTCTGATTCTCTACCTGATTGTCCTTCACTAATTGCTGTAATTGTTGTAGTTGAAGCTCATTCTTGCGAATGTTCTCTTCAACCAAACGAAATCGTGTGCCGTCCGCCATGGATTAGAATAACCTGGCTCTGATACCAATGTTATGACCCGAAATCGCTTGAAAGAAGAAGATAGGGTAGAAAAGAGAATAGAGAGAAAGTTAGGGAAAGAAAGAGAATTAGAGAAAAGAGTTGGTTATCATATTCGGTAGTTTGTTACAACTAGGCCCACTCATATTTATAGTGGCCCAACCCCTTACAATGCAACTCTTACTCCTTTTACCCAGCCCATGTACAAGATATAACACATGACACCTCTTACAAGTTACAACTGTCTTTGGTTTTCTACAGGAAGTACCGCACTTTACTTCTGAGATCAAGCAACATGCAAAGTTTAGGAAAGGTGAACTTGCTTACGTGTGTAAATTTTTTGGTCAAAATATTTTTTCAAATGTTGTCTCTACTCGACCCGCCAGCATTATATTTTGACCATTATGCTTAAAATTTCTCGTGTAACTTCTAGAAAGACTTTATTACTGATAGCCAGCCCTACTAATTCATCTACTCGTTTGCTTTTACCTGCAATTAAGTTATGCTACTTGTAAGTGCCAAAGCCAAAACACACCGCTTTCTTCTTCCCCTCCCCGTGGAGTATGAATTTACTTTTCTCCACCCTCTTCTTTTTCTCTTCAGGTTATGGCAGCAATCAGCTATCAAATTATTCCTGCTGATAACCAGTATGCTGAAATTCCTCTTGCTGCTGTCCGCTCAATGTATCAGCATAAGGTCTTTTCATTTAACACTTTTGGTGTCTGATCTGCGTTTCTTGATCATTAATTAGTCAGTGTATCATTTTTATCTTAGTAAAAGTAACTTTATATTTTGGAAGCAGAACTCTGAAGTCTGACTTCGAATTTATTTTCTATTCCTAGCTAATTGGCTTCCACTTTACATGCAAATAGGGAATTGGTAAACTCTTATACATGGAATTGAGAAAGAGACTTCAGGGTGTTGGTGTAAATAACGTCTTGTGCTGGGGAGACAAAGAATCTAAAGGTTTTTGGCAAAAGCAGGTATTCTGAATTAGTTGCTATTTAATCTACAGAACAAGGCCTCTGTTCATATTGCATGGAATTGTGTTGTCAAAAATTATATTACTTTGTGAATTAAACATAACTAATTGTATTTCATTGCATCAGACAGGAATTGTGAAGATATATAATATAGTAGCTAAGCTATGACATTTCTACACTGTTGAATTTATGGGCCATGTAGTCAATATCATTCTGATGATCTTTCTCAGATGTCGTCAATTTGTCATTCTGGGATGTCTAAATTTGTAAAATGGATTCAGGGTTTTATATCAGTTGCTGAGGTGGACAATAAAGGCAAGGTTCACAAGCTTCCTCTCAAGGCTAATATACGTCGGGCGCTCTGCTTTCCTGGTGGTTCAGTTCTAATGATGTCCCATCTTAGCAAGGATCATGAACTCACAACAAATTGCGTAAAGCTGAAGGTGCTACTTAACTCACATGAGAAATTAAGCTCAGCAGCAGACTCGGACCAAAATTTAGTTGCTCATGGTGGGAATATTAGTTCTGTGGTTTCCAAGGAGCAAATATCTTCAGGAGAATTGCATCTGCAACCTGAAGTTCATTGTGAGCAGCTGAAAGCTACCAGTCAATATACACAGAGCTCTCAGCAAGAACAAATGGAAGGAGGACAAACTTGTAAGAAAATTGTTTAATGCATGTTATTTCTTATCACTGATTAATTATGTGCTTATACTTGCAGCGAGTTTCAACTTAAAAGATTTTAACTCAGTTATATATAGTTAAAAGGCAATACTCAATAATGAAGCTTCAAGGTGAAAGAGACATGATCAGATGAAGGCATTTTGAGTTGAGGAAATATATCTGAATGGTTTGAGTTGAGAAATATGAAACTGGTTTCATACATCTCAATTGAAAAGGGTTCTTTCCTAGCCACATTTTCCATTTGGGTTTCACAATTCTATATGATTAATAGGTTGTCTTCAGGCGGATTCAGTGAAGAATGCCGTGGGGAAAGGCATAGACATGGTCATGGAGCTTGATTCATCTGAAGCAATTGCTCAAGAATTCCCTTCTACCTTTGAACAAAAGGGAAAGAGGACTTTCTGGGAGCCTTCTTTACCTTCACTCAGGTCAAAGAGAGTAAAGGCTAGTTCAGTAAGTAAAACAAGGGATGATTCTTTTTGTCATGGTACTTTGGGCTCTTTTAAAATTCCCTATCCTTTGATGACTTGTTTTGTGCCAAAGGATTTTACAGAATGTTTTCCGGTTAATACTACACTCGAAGCTTCTTTGGGGATAGAATCTCAGACAAAGGGAAAGCCCACCATTATGCTAATGGACATTGCTGATGGTACAAAAAAGACTCATTTGACTAAGGTATGCCTCATTTTCTTCATTGTCTTCGCTCATGAGCTGTGTGGTAAAATGGGTATTGGTTTCTGCCTTTTTTGATATCTGGGTTGTTTAATTTTATACCGCGGACTCTCAATCTGAAACTACAGGTGAGTCACATCAATAATTTATTAAGTGGTTTTGGACTTTTGTAATGATTTCCTTGTTTCTGGTGAATTAAGTAATGATCAATGATTATGAACATCTTTAAGGTTATAAAAGCTTTAATTTTAATCGTGTGTGTGGAAAGGATGTCAGATTTTATTTTTATTTTTATTATTGCTTGA
The DNA here is from genome assembly GCA_964016875.1 of Fallopia convolvulus. Taxonomy (NCBI): domain Eukaryota; kingdom Viridiplantae; phylum Streptophyta; class Magnoliopsida; order Caryophyllales; family Polygonaceae; genus Fallopia; species Fallopia convolvulus. Next base: position 56,245,677 of record OZ024735.1, read on the forward strand.
CCCAAAAAAGAGCATCTTGAATCTAAGTGGTATCATTGTTTGCGCTCCTGGGCTTAGGCTTACAACATCTGTCTATTTCAATTATTCTCATATTTTTTTTGGTCGAACAGTTATTCTCATATTACATAATGTAACATGTAAAAGCAATGCTCTATGTTTTTTGTAGTAGGTAATTTTCTAACTGTAGATGCATTTTTCTTCTTGACATAGGTAATTGAAGATCTTGGTGGTGATGTTACTCCTGATGGTGGTTTAAGCACACATGTTCTTACTGGAAAAGTTAGAAGAACCTTGAACTTCTGCACTGCCATATGCTCAGGGTTAGTCTTATGATATTATATCCTTACAGAAGTGCTAAATTGTGTTGTTGCTCAGGGTTAATTCATGGTTTTGAATGTTATAGAGCATGGGTTCTCTCACCAAATTGGTTGAAAGCTAGTTTCCGAGAAGGTAGATTTGTAGGTAAGTAATGGACCTTTTGCAGATTCTGTTTCTGTTCTCGTAATATGTGTGGATACTGTGTATTCTTGGATGTGGAGCAATGGAGGAGTTGCTTTTCAGTTCATTCTGACACTATTACACCGACTTCTTAAATGTCAGATGTAATGCCCTTCATTCTCGAGGATGAAGATTACAGAACAAAGTTTAAGATTGATTTAAAAGAAGCTATTTTTAGAGCTAGGAAAAGGCCTGGAGGTTTACTGAAGGGTTACCAAATATGTCTTACAACTCATGTTCAACCTCCTGTTGAAACACTATCAGCCATAGTCAGGTCAGCCGGAGGTAATGTAAGTACATGAGAACTTTCAGAATTCAATGTTGTGTACTCATTGCTCGTGAAATGAAGCCTCAAAGTAGCAGTTTTGTCTGTACATGTTTTGCGGGCTAGTCACTTGGAATACATGGTCACCATTACTAATGATCTCCCGTAAACAGGTTGCTCTTGCGCTAGATGACATAAATGATTCTTCACGAGCTATTTTTGTGGCCTGTGAAGAAGATATGGAAGAGGCATTGCTGGCTGTAAGGAGGGGAATAAGAACTTTTAGCAGTGACTGGTTTATGAGCTGCATTATGAAGCAAGAGCTTGATTTGGATGCACCCCAGTTTGCAGAATCCCTCTGATGCTACGGGGGCGGATTTGTAATGAACAGGCTGTGAGATTGTCCTTGTGGGAGTTGTCGGACTAGAAAGACACAATATGGCTTGTGTTAGCTGGCAGGATCGAAATTTTCTTGTGGTATTATATTGCCAATTATATTTTTATATGTAATCATGTAACTATTATATCATAGCAACGGAGGGTTTTTGTTTTTGGTTAGACGTATAAGCAAATCCTAAAGGTGCTATATTATATAGTTTGTAGTGCTGTTGGGGAGTGTTGAAACAGTTCTCGTAGTGCTATCAACCTTTTACTAGTAAATAACACTCTGCTAATTTTTAATAACTTATAAAGGAAAACGATCTACCGTGTGTAAAACACTATGGTCTATGTGTAAATAAATATATTGAATCTGTTGTAATGAATGCAAGTTTCTATTGAACAGGTCATTGAGAGAGTTTAAACAAGGAGGTCAGAATCATCAAATTGTGGTGCTCTCTGCTTATTCTCAAGGTAATCCAATCATTTGTATATTTTTTTTAATCTCCCAACTTACATTTTTGTTTGATCTAACAAAAAGAATATATCCGAAGTGAGACATTGCTAACACAACAAAGTTCTGGAAAGACTTGGAAACTACCAACTACCAAGTATAGTTTCCATATTGACATGATATAAATCAAGCAATATGATGATGGCGCGGCGCTTATTGACGAAATGATACTCACGTTTTGGTTAAGTTTTCGTACACCAAGTAATCAATATCTGTCCTGATATTCAGGGGACTTGATAACAAGAGTAGTAGTTGTATGATGATGATGACTGGGATGCCAAGGAACAAGCCAAAAGTTCCATCTTGCCCCTCGATAATTGATCGACTCAGGGATAATCTTGCCATTTCAAGAACTCACAAAACTTATCCCCAATTAATCAATCATTGACGCCGCCATCGTCAGTCGCCACCCGCCACGCCAGTGCTTCCGCTTCGGCAGTCATCGGTGAAGCATAAGAGGATGATGCCTTTCAAGGGCGTGATCATCATTCTCCTTCTTCTTCACCTGATGCAGGTGCTGGCATCGCATCGCTCGGCGGATCACCAGAACGCCGACGGGAGCACCTTCGAGCTGAGGACGTCGGCTGAGAAGCACCTCCGGGCGGATCCGGGGTCGCCTTTCAAGGTCGCGGTGTTCGCCGACTTGCATTTTGGTGAGAACGCATGGACCGATTGGGGACCCAAACAGGATGTCAACTCTCTCAGGGTTATGTCGAACGTGCTCGACGCTGAAACTCCAGGTTTCCTTGCTAATCGCTTGTCTAAACTGTTTACTTGTTTACTCTTCTGAATATTGTTAGCGATGGGACGGTTCATTACTTTTGTTGCTCTAGCATTTCATGGAACCCAATGATTGACAATTTTTCACTCTGATTACTGTAATAAAATTAGGGATTTTGTGTTTTTTTTTTTCTGTACCTAGGAAGTTGATGACTTGATTTACTACATAGAAATGCATAAAAAGCTGCGAGCAAGTTGAATTAGTTACGGGGAATGCATGAAAACACACTCAGAAAATCATTCTGTATATTTCCATAAGCGATTTGACTGCTTTACAGAAGATTATTCCATACAACAAACATCGCAAGTGGCATATGTATCTTGGACAATGCTGCTCTTATATGTAGAGTGGCAGACTTTAATGATTCCAAACTAGATGTTCTTCTGTGGATCTTATTGCATTTGTTATATATATTTCCATTTTTCATTTGTATGCAGTCTTAGAGCTAGCAGAGGATTGTTTGATTTATCTTTATGAAATGCACAAAGATGTATGGCAGATTTCGTGGTATATCTTGGAGATTTGATCACTGCCAATAACATACCAATTGCAAATGCAAGCATGTATTGGGACCTAGCAACCTCCCCAACAAGAGAAAGGGGCATACCGTGGACTTGTATATTTGGGAACCACGATGATGCACAATTTATTTGGCCTGTGGAATGGTTTTCAGCAAGTGGGATTCCTCCAGTTAATTGCTCATCTACAGGTTCATTTTTCCGAGGCCCCTACCTGAAATTTGTACATCAGTGAAGTATGTAAATCATTTACTCATCATTCTTATTTCTTGTTCTGTATGTTCCATTTTTTAATAGGGGAGGAAGTCTGTGGCTTTACAGGCACAACACGTGTGGAGTTGATGAAACATGAGATTGCAAGTAACACACAATCCCTTACTCAGCCAGGTCCAATGAATCTGTGGCCAAGTGTCTCCAACTATGTTCTTGAGATAAGTTCATCAGATGACCCACAATCACTTGTTGCGTTCCTCTACTTTTTGGATTCTGGAGGGGGATCCTATCCAGAAGTCATTTCTAAGGCCCAAGCAGACTGGTTTGAAAGTACAGCTCAAGAGATCAACCCAGATTCAAGGTACAAGAAGATGTCAAGTAAACCTCAGTTTTTCATTTTAGCTCCTTAATCCCTCATTTTCTGCTTCATAACGGCTAGGCCGACATCATCACAGGGTGCCTGAGATAATCTTCTGGCATATACCAAGTAAAGCATATAGCAATGTTGCTCCCTTGTTTTTTGTACGCAAGCCTTGTGTGGGATCAATAAACAATGAGAAAGTTGCTCCACAAAAGGCTGAGTTTGGAATCATGAAAATATTGGAAAGAAGGCCTTCTGTCAAGGTAATCACACCAAGTGCAGAAGTAACCCACAGCAAGATGGCTTCTGCACTTGGTGGATCAAAGATGGCTTCTTTTTGTGAGTCAAGTTTGGGCTTTTTAATAGTTACACAAAATTGTGGGTGACAGATTGTGATAGTGGGCCACAACCACGGGTTAGACTGGTGCTGCCCATATAAGAAGCTATGGCTATGCTTTGCTAGACACACTGGATATGGAGGCTATGGGAGCTGGGCTAGAGGTGCCAGAATACTGGAGATTTCTCAACAGCCATTCTCAATCAAGTCTTGGATTAGGATGGAAGATGGTTCTGTACATAGTGAAGTTGTCCTCACTCATTGAACAAAATTCCCCATGCCCTTTTGGGTTTAATTTGAATGGATGTGAGTATTAAATTATACTTTACACGACAAGAGTCAATGGTGCATACTACCTCTTTCCTATTCTAAAATGATTGCCCTTAAGGAGTTGGAGTCCAGAATAGATACCGGTTGTGCTTCTGATGAGCTGAGATTATGAAAGATGAACTAAACTAGTGTTGCAATCATGGGCCAAGCATGGAATTAAAGTTGTAATACCCATATGCTTTGGGCTTCTCCTAATTTTTGTCTAAGCCTCTGTTCTTTGTCGTCTTCTTACTCAGATTTTACTGTGGTCCGCCATGGAGATTCTCTCTCGTAAATGATATGGAGTAACAAAGGTAATTAGAGTAATTTCTTTGAAGGAGAAGAAAAACCATGTATAATTCTAAGGTTAAATGTCCTATTCATAAGCTTTGTCATCTTCTTACACAGATTTTACTTTGGTGTCCGCCATGGAGATTCTCTCCTTGTGCTATGTGGAGTAGCAAAAGGTAATCAGAGTATGTTCTTAGATGGAGAAGAAAACCAAGTTTAAATTAAGGTTAAATGTCCTATTCATAAGCTATGTTAGTTTCAACTTACAAGTTAATGGCCATGAACATGCATGATCCAGGCCAAACCTCTTTCTTCTTACCTTTTTTTATTAGTATTGCTTATTAATTTCTAGCGACGCCCTGCAACTCCCTTCTACTATGGGTCTCTTTCCATGTAACAAACCTATTACACTAATCAAGTCCTGGGATTGATGAGAAGACAAACACAACTTGTCAATAATTTGTAAGACTTCGAAGATAACCTAATCTACAATTTAGGATATGCTTGTTCGTTCAAAGAGTAGTTTGCAATTTGAACTATTACCCACTAAAAATCTAAAGAAAAACGAAGGGGTGAGGGCTTCGTCCTTTGTTTCACCTCCGATGCTCAGGTCAATTTGATTTTTTCGCTCCTAAGAAATTGATTGAATAAACATAAAGTCAATACCTCATTTATGGAGGACAGTGGGGGCTTTGCTTAATTATCACTTACATATGTAATTACTCTTTTACCCTTTAGATTATAATTTTTGCTGCCACTGCTACGTTTTCTAATAATTGAAACAGAAAAGCAATTTGTTCATTTGCAAGGCTAGGATCTTGGCTCATTTCAATATCATGTAATAGTAAAGCTATTTGTTCATTTGTAAGGCTATGATCTTGTCTGATATTAGAAAAGCTATTTGTTCATTTGCAAGGTTAGGATCTTGGCTCATATCACTATCATGTATAGTTCAAAATGGACCAGAGCATAAGTTTCAAAAATTCATACACCAATAATGAAATGGACATGTTCCTACAATAAAAGCAGAAGGCCTTGTCTGATGAAAATGCATTTTTCTGCTTTGAACACACGTCTCTAATGCACGTATCTGCAAGGCCTGATTTGATCTATTTTATACCGTATACATGAAAAAAATTTCTCATGTGGAATCATGTAAGGTAACAAGAGAAAGATAGACGGGTCTTTGAACTTGTCTTTCAATCCACCACATGACCATCCTTATAGAAGCCAATTTATGTGGTTATGCATGTGGTTGATTGAGTTGCTAATTTGCTTTAGATAAGATATCACTGAAATATAAGTCTTTCATATGATGATTTCAGTTGAACCGTTTTCTGTTATTTCCACGTGGCAGATGTCAGTGTATGGGCTAAATGTCCCCCCCCCCCCCCAATAGCCATCCCATCTGCTGGTTCAGACATCCTTATTACCATTTTATATATTTGGGTCTCACTTTTTGATGGGTCTTGTCCTGAAAATTCCTTTTTGTGCGTGTAAACAAAAGTGCTGGTTGAAGTCAGATGCAATTTGGTTTGATTAATTGAACAAGGCCTCTTTTTTTTTTTTTTATAAATCTATTCTGTGAATGGATTTGATGACTAGTGATATTACATCTCACTAAGCCATTCACTGGGCAGTTTAATGATCTCACTGAATTACTAAGTGCCAAAAGCTGTGGAGTCACTAGTGTGCTTACATGACTTACATCTTACTAATCTGTTCAACGGCCATTCTAATGATCTTAGTGAAATGCTAACAGGTTTGTTGCAATTAACTACCTAATTCTGTTTTGAGCTAAAGTTATAAGGAGTTTGTGGTGGAATGAATGTGGGTTGCCCCATTCTCTTGAAGTCTTTGGACAGGAAGAAAGTGGGTTGTCGGCCTTTTTCGGAACTGATGAGCTGTATGGAGCCTGCTCCATACTCTGTAATATAGCCAGTGAATCCAGAGCTTATCTTGTGCATCAGGGATGAATTAAACGACTGCCATGGAAGGCAGCCTCCTCCTGATGCTTGAATTATTTGCAAACAACTGCCATAAATGTATATTCATTCTCTCACGCAGACTATCATAATTGCCAATTTTATGGATGGGGTTTTGCTATATTATGTGCTCTATTATGAACCATCTGCATCACTTGCTTCATGATAAATGGATGATGAATTTTGGCCTCGGTTTTTTTACTGTTCAGGTGCGGTTCGTAATGCAGCCTCAATACGTTGTAAATGTGCAATGACTTGCATGTGAGTATGCGACTTTTTTTTAAATTCTTTGAATAATCTTAATTTGATAAAGGTGGGGTAGCATCAGTGGATCAATTTGTGTTAAAGACAGACTAGACAGTGACACGCCAACAGGTTGAGTGAGGTCTTGCAAGGGAAGAAGCTGAGAATATGGTAAGTAACGTTTCAGTTACAGTCCAAATTGAAACAAAACAAGCGTTTCAGCTGAGCATGCTGGAGTCCCTGTTTTTTTTTTCCACTGTAGTTTCTTTTCATTTGTCATATAGCGATCTTGATATGGTAGGGTAACTCTTATGGAAATTAGTTTCTGGTGGATAAGGGATTAGTCTGACCTTAAACTAGTTTCCTGCTGAGTTTTATATGAGCAAAGAAACAGAAAGAAGTGAAAAGTGAAAACCAATGTTGTTTGACAAAAACAGCATCTTCCCTAAGCAGAAGACAATTCCCTGTCTGCTGTTGGTTTCAAGTGGCCAATTTGAATGAAACTGAAACTAATAGGGACAATTTGAATGAAACTGAAACTAAAAGGGGCAATAAATATAAAACTCCTCAAATTTGTATGAAAAAACCTTTAGCATTCTTGACTTTTCTAAAATGTACTAGCTCTAGTACACAGTGTACACTGATCAGACTCTACATCAGAAGTAGAGGTGGGGGACTTGGAGGAGGTGAAACCAAAAAACCCCAGGGGGTTGCTTTGCTTTGCTTGCCCTTTACAGTAAATTGTGACATCCATATCTTTAGAGGTAGTTTTGAATGTAGGGGTACCCTATATATCTAGGAAACTAGATGCACATCTATCGATCTATTTGTTTGAAACTTGTTGCCTTGCTGAAAAGTATTTCAGCTTTGTTGCAACATTATGTGAAAAAGGAGCAATAACATGATGGATTCGGATGTTATGCCACACTTGCGGGCCAAAATATTGTCTACTTTGGTGTCATGGTACATCAATGAATGTATTCCGCAAGCTCATTCTTGGATGGAAAATGAGGTGAAAATTTACGCTGTCGTATCATGACACCAGGGTGAAATAAATTCATTTTCTTTTCGTTGACACTTCTATAAGTTATAACCAAAAGGGCCCTAAATCTATGAAGAGTTGTATTTGTTGGTGTATTGGGGCAATTTAAGACCCCAATCTTCTTCTCTGACAAAACGACAAGAGTATGAATCTTGTCATGCAACCACCCACAATACAACAGCGACACCTACGGACCTACCATGAACCCGACTTGAATATTTTGGACTATTGCTTGTCTGATGTCTCTATAAAGGCTAGTTTTTTTCCTCTAAGAGAATTAGTGGGTGAATACTCATTACAGCTTGAGCATGTGACGAGGCCTTGAGGTGAAACAAGTCTAATGTGTGTCACTAGGTCTCAAATTAAGGCCGATCCAGCTACAAAAACACGATGGTGAAAGCTATTGTTTTTTTTTTATAAATGTTTTTAGTAATTTATATATGTTTTTAGCCTCTAAAATACGATTTATCCTTCAAATATGAAGTGATTTTAAATAGTCCCTTATACTTTCCAAATTATACTCAATATTAATTTTAAATATTTTTAATTAGGTATCTAAATCTAATTCATAAAGAATGTTTCTTATATAGTTATGATTGTTAATTAAAGTAAATAACCTAAACTATTTAGTCTCAAACTTTTTATATGGTTATTATTGTTAATTACAATTACATGGATTATAGTATTTGGAAGACTTATAAGTGAGATACTTTAATTAGTTACATGAGCGATTTCAAAGAAAATTACATTAAATATATTGCTTAAGAAAAAAGAAATTTACTTCATAATATTAATATTGGGTCCATGTAATCATTTTGTATGTCAATTTTTAACTAAAAAAATACAAGATGACCAAATAAGTAAGGAAAATGACACAACTAAAAAACGTAAAAAAAAATCTCAATATAGTTTTACGAAAAGCTTGCCCCGTGCTTATCCACGGGTATCACCACTAGTTTTTAATATAACTAGTATGTATTTTCATACTTTATATGGGCTTTGCTTAAATAAAATATTATAATAAAAAGTATTCAAATATCTTAATTATTCATGATAAATAATCATATAAATGCTTAATATAGAAAATTTTGAATAAATATTTAAAATGAAAAAAGCTATAAAAGTTGTCATATCCTATCATTTAAAATAATAATAAATAATTGTATTCATATTATGAATCATTACTATATAACGTTAAATAATATATAAAATGACATATGTCAACATCATCCATCTTTTAAAAATAATCCTGATAGGTTGAATTTTAATTGAGTCAAAATAATATACTCCACTATGATGTATTTGTCGATTTGATTACAAATTATATGAAAGAATAATAAAATAATAAAAAGTGATCTATAGCTAATTAAAACAATGAATCATGGAAGGAGCACATAATTTGTATACATAATGTTATTATTATTTATTTAATTAATTATCCAATAATTTGCCTTTAATTTAATTTTGGTCTCAATTCAGGACTTTAGTGGGGACTATGGGGTCTAAAAGATTTGATTCGTATAATCGTATGTTATGCAAAATGTACACGAGGAAACGAAACATAAACTAATTAACAGAAGATTTATATCGTCATGGACATGTAATTAATAGGTATCATGATTAGCCTATCTTTGGTCTAATTATCTTGATATGTTAGTGGATAGCAATTCATTAAAATTTGCTTATATCTTATTGTGTAGGATGTTGGATTGCTTGCTTCACAGTGTGCACATCCAAATGAAGATCTTTTAGTGGAACTGTCCTTTGCCCGAATCATTAGATCCCAGAAAGATTAATTGGCAATGACCTTTTTCATCATACCCCAAAATAACTTATAAAGGATCCGTACATTTAAACCTTATGGGCTGGGTGAGATCCATTGAACGTGTTAGCGTCTCAGTCTATTAAACATATACATACATTTAATTTTAATCTTGTCATACGATCAGAAACTTTGAAATGAACCATTCGACATCAGTATGAAACCATGAATATAGAGCAAATACGTTTACCTATCAAGAGTTCAAGACTAGCAAGCAGCACGAGAATATCCCATTAATTTGGTTATTAGTTCAAGGCATCAATTTTAGCTGCAAAAATTGCAGAAAATAACCCCAACTTTTGAGAATTGTTGTCATTTAATTTATGGCTTGTCAAGACTGATTAAGGCTGGGTTATTTTCCCATTTTAATTAGCTATAATGGGGTTCAAAGGCAAGTTGTATAAAAAATAAAATGGTTAACATTAGTGTCGGATTAATATATGGAATCAAGGGCTCCAAAGTAGGCTTTTGGCTGAAAGTTGATATTGTCTTCCATTCATTTAAAAGCAGTAGATACGCAAAATCCACAGGTACGTAGCACACACTACTTGTTAAGTAATGGCCTATGTTAAATACTTGTAGTTTTTGGCTAGCCCACTAAAAGTGCATTGAGATTTCATGGGTTCTTGAATTTCCTAGATATAAGCAATACACTAATGGTTAGTGCTCAAGGAACCTTTGATCTTTTTCCAAGCCATTTTAGAGACAGCAATATGGCCCAACAAGAATATGAAATTAGCAACCAATGATGCATGCTGGTTCTTGCTCAGACATGCATAATAATTAAGGACAAAAAACTAGCATCATCATTTTTGCACCCTTGATAAAAGTTACAATCTTTAGCTGATGCAATCAATCCTGTGCTTCAAATGTCAACATATAAACAAATACTTACTCCAGTACAATATATGGCGATTTCACGTACAGATCCTCATTGATCCTCGTTAACATTGGAGATCAGTGACCGACCTCAAGTTTGTAAGACGTCTATATAATGCAACAACTTTAACCATTTCACAGAATCTCACTTCTTTCCAAAGGAAGTTATACTTGACAAATAAATTAGTATCTCAATAAGCATATTGATCTGAAGTTGTCTCAGAAAATCACAAAAACATCAAACTAAGAAGAGAGATTTTGACCACTGAACTCTGCCAAAACGTACGTACATTAATTATGGGAATTGAAGTCTTAAGTTGGACCCGCAAATCACACTCCATTTAGCAACTTCAGTTGGTCGATGACTGGTGTAGGGGGCCAAAGCGTTACAGCATGGAGGATCATTCCAAAATTCAGATGCCGACATCAACTTCACAGACATGAATATATGCAAGTGGAGGATGCAATTTTATTTGGCATCAGTTAAAACAAGAACTACTACGGCTCTAAAACTAAGGCTATGCAACAGAAGTTGAGGAGGTAACTCAGAAATATACTTGTCATGTTGCTGTTAGTATAAAACTTCACTTTCTGTTAGTACCTAACCTACCTCTCTCTGCTAGTCTGCTTTGAAAACAAAAACAAATGGTATAGTCGAAACGATGTGATGATGATGCATGACAAGATTTAGACAGCAATAACTAAGAGACCTTGACTTAATTTCTCCTTTAAATTCTCCTGATCACCACCCTTTGTATCATCATCTAGGGGCCCTTTAATTCTTTTGCAAAGGCAGAGCAATTAAGGCTTTTCAACAATGTGCTCTCGTAACTTGCTACGAAAAAGCTCCCTGTTACTCGCCGAATTCTTTATGGCTCTACTCTTAAACTCTACTGGCCGCCATAACATCAATACTAGTTCACCAAAAAACTGGAGCCTATCCCAAATCCCATCTTCATTAGAATCGCTAGTTTTTGATGGCCATCTGGATTTTAAGAACAGGAGCCATGCAGCAAGTGATTTTGGGAACAGGATCCATTTACTTCCAGCCGCAGTTCTTTTCCCAAAGTCGGTATCTGACATCTCGATGATAGTAAACCATACCTTCCAAACTGGGCCTAACTCGGAGCTCACAGTGGCTGCAAGAGGCCATGGGCACTCCCTCCAAGGCCAAGCACAGGCTGAACAAGGCATAGTTATCAACATGGAATCCCTTGCAACAAGTCACAAAATGCATGTCCACACCGGAACAACGCCCTATGTTGATGCATCCGGCGGTGAGCTGTGGATAGATATTCTGCATGAAACATTAAAATACGGGCTTGCGCCTAAGTCTTGGACAGACTACTTGCATCTCACTGTTGGAGGAACCTTATCAAATGCTGGAATCAGTGGACAGACATTTCGACATGGGCCACAAATAAATAATGTCCATCAGCTAGAAGTTGTCACAGGTACGGTATATATATTGATCGAAATCAGTTCAGACCAAAAAAAAAAAAAATTGATCGAAATCAGTATTAATTAATTAATTATATGTATCATATATTCATAATTCATATCATCATAATTCATATGGTAGGTAGGTAGGACTTGCATGTTCATGTATTTATCTTTTAAGTTGTTAGTGCAGGAAAGGGAGATGTAGTTGTTTGTTCAGAGCATCAGAATGCTGAGCTCTTCTATGGAGTTCTCGGTGGCCTGGGCCAGTTTGGCATCATCACCAGGGCTAGAATATCTATTGAACTAGCTCCAAAGAGGGTAATTAAGTTTTGTGTGCTGCTGTTAAAACTAACATATATATAGCTGGAATTCAAATCTTCGATCTGGAGTTTAATTTTAACTTTGTGTTACTTAATTACAACGAACATGCAGGTGCAATGGATTAGAGTGCTTTATTCTGATTTCCACACATTTACCCAAGACCAAGAGCACTTAATCTCACAAGAAAACTCATTTGACTACGTTGAAGGATTTGTCATAATCAACCGAGCGGGTCTCCTTAACAACTGGAGGTCAACCTTCAACCCGAAAGACCCGCTTCAGGTTGAGCTGTTCAGGACTGATGGGAAAACTCTCTACTGTCTGGAAATGGCCAAATACTTGAGCCCAGAAGATGAAGACATAATGAACCAGGTGGTTAATTAATTAATTAGATTTAAGGAGTTGGATATATCATCACATCATATATATCTGATAAAAAATTCAACAACATATATTAATGCAATTCTAATGTATAATTATATCGATCATATCAATGCAGATGTCTGAAGGCATCCTCTCCAAATTAAACTATATTCAGAACACACTTTTCTCGACACAAGTGTCCTACGTAGAATTCCTAGATAGAGTTCACTTGTCAGAGATGAAGTTGCGCGAAAAGGGCTTATGGGATGTTCCTCATCCCTGGTTAAGCCTTCTTGTTCCAAGAAGTAGCATTCTCAAATTCGGACAAGAGGTGTTCGGTAACATCCTTACTGACACTAGCAATGGACCCATCTTAGTATATCCAGTCAACCAGTCCAAGTACTCATTTTTTAATATTAATTATTCTTAATTTTCAATTCAATTCCTACTTAGCAATTATCTTCAATTGAATTAACTGCCTGGCGCCTGCAGGTGGATTGAGAACACATCAGTGGTGACTCCAGCGGAAGACGTCTTCTATCTCGTTGGGTTTCTGTCCTCCGCCATGCCGTCTTCATCAGGGCTACAACATATATTGGGTCAGAACAAGCAGATCTTAGACTTCTGTGGACAGGCCAAGCTTGGAGTGAAACAATACCTTCCCTATTATGAGACTCAGGAAAAGTGGAAAGCTCATTTTGAGAATAAATGGGAAGCCTTTGCTAGAAGAAAATCAATGTATGACCCGTTGGGAATTTTAGCTCCAGGGCAGAGGATCTTTCACAAGGCAGCCAACGTACGCTTTAATTAATTACTACCAGCCTGTGCAATGCAAGTACCCTTTATTCATTGTTCAAAATAACATTCATTAATACATTTTCTTAATTTTCTTTTTGTAATAAAAAAAAAGCATATCTTTAATTTATTTGGCAAATCTACTAGAAATTTGTTATAATTTCGATCGAATGATACTTTCTGTCATTATAAATATAATAAATAGAATCTACTATTATCATATATTAAAGGTATAGATGGTTCAGTCAATTGATCTTCTTAATTATCTGGATAATGGGTGTAACTTGCTACATTAAGTCATGGTGTTTATAAGGTAAATTAATGAATTACGTACAGTATATATTAAGACGATCCTCTGTCAAGTAAATGTCTATCTAGCAGTAGTAGACTAATTTAGTTTTTCTGGGGAGCTGAATCGATTGAAACGGATGGTATGATAATACTCCATGCCGAAGAATTGATTGCACCTAGCTTGTATAAATAAAGCTCGAAATTTCAAACAAATTTAACTCATGTTATATACTCCTATAGTGGCATAGTTTTAACATCCAGATGATATTTACGGTCTTAATTTGACTTGTGCAGGCTTTGAGCAATCTTACCAGAACGTACAATAGAGGCGCTTAATCATTCAGCACTACTCTAGTTGGCTTGCAGTACGTGTAATTAATTAAGTGTTGTGTAGAGTGCTGCCATCCAAAAAATTAACACTGTCTATGGCTTCCCATGTATATTATATACTACGTACGGAGTATATAACGAACTGAACTACTACCAAACACAACCCTAGCTAACTAATACTCAGAGCCACGTACTTAGCTTGCCTGATCAGCCTAGCTCGGATGTGTCTCGAATCTCGATCGATTAAGAAATGAATCGAATTAAAGATATATATGCACCAACTAATACAGCACAGTAAAGGAGGACGCTTTAATAGATGCGATTCGATCTCAGGTGTCCCCATATATGCCAATGCCCAATTGCTACGTACCCGCTGAAATGGGCCGTCCATATCTATATATATATCAACGATTCCTATTCCTCTTAATTTGTAGTAGGATGTAAGCAACGTACGCTTTCTTTATGCTTCTTCCAAGATAACAATTCCTTTCAACTCATCTATTTCTTTTCATTTGTATGTACGTAGTACGTACGTATTCCCCACTTCTTTTAATTAATTTGTATAAATATGCAAAATGTTTTTTTGATAAATTAATAAACATTAATCTTAACTACCTTATTGATCAAATAATTAATAAGGTAGTTGATATGTCATTTATAATAAGGTAATAATTATATTGATGGGATGATAAATATATGTACTCGTACTATAATACTCCGTAGTAAATATATTTGGCAAATGAATGCTTTTACCTATCAAACAAATTAACCCAAAGTACGTACGTTGTACACAATACCGCCGGCTCTATCAGTTTATATATATGTACTCTGTGCCGAGGCGGAGGCACACTAGGCCTAGTGGGAGCTCAATTTAAAAATAAAATAAAATATTAGGGTAATTTTAAAAATATATAAAAATATTAGGTTATTTGATTAAAACTAGTTTAGTTGACTAGAAAAGGTTAATTTTTTGTATGAAAAATACAGAAAAAGGTTTTAAAATACATATTTTTTATATAGAAAAAATACAAAATTTTCGATATAAATTGTTTGTATACAATTTTTTTTTATAATATACAAAAATAAAAAATTAGGTCATTTGAAATACAATTTTTTTTATATAGCCAAGAATTTGATCCAGAGAAATTTAGCTCCTCTGGGTCAAATTCTTGCCTCCGTCACTGCTGCCTACCGTGTGTATTATTAATATTAATTGGCTTTGAGCTAGCTAGCATAAGGAACTTTTTTTTTGGTCTTGGCTAGCATAAGGAACTTAACCAAGTACGTTTGTACGTATAGAATATATTTGGATACATATCGATCTTTGCGAGCGAACGAGCTAAACGAACTTTAGGCTCAACGAACAAAATTCGATCTAATCTGTAATAGTAGTTGATTAATTTGATTGTGGAACAATATTATCATTTAAAGACTAATTAATATAATTAAACTTGTTATATGATTCTTTTTTTTTTCCAAAGGAAATATATTCCCGCCATATCCCGTCGAACCGGCTCTTGGCCAACCATATGTGCATACGGCTGGCTAAAAGATATTCTCGAGATGATGGATGGAGAGATAAAAAGGTGGAGTGGAGTAGCTATGGCAAATTCCGTAAATTCTCCCAAAATTCAAACCCATTTCTGTAAGTTGAACGCTATTTAAACAACTTTCCAGCGCTTCCCTCCTCACCATCAAATCAAAATATATCAAACCAACCCTCTCGACTCGATCGATCTCTCTCAGCAATGAGTTACCAGCAGCGACGCGTCGAATACGAAGTCCGCGAATTCAACGCCGGCGGCTCTCAGGCCGGCGCCTACGGCTTCTCCTCTGGCGGGGCCTATGGGGGCGGCTCAGCTAGCTACGGCGGCGGGGGCTACTCATCGGGCGGATTCGGAGCCGGATCTGCAGGCTACGGAGCTGGTAGCGCCGGATCAGGCTATGGAGCTGGTGGCGTCGGATCAGGCTATGGAGCTGGCACCGGGGGATACTCCATCGGAGGAGGTGGCGCCGGATCAGGCTATGGAGGCGGCTACTCCAGCGGTGGATTCGGCGCGGCCGAATGCGGCAGCGGCGGAGGATTCGAATCCTATGGGCAGAGTCATCAGCTGTTCAAGAACGAGGTGCATGGGATGCCTGCGAAGGCGGGGGTGTACGGTGGTGGTCACGGATCTGAGATGTTCCAGTCGTCGGGCGGGCACGGGGATCCGTTCTGCGCCCTGGTGCCGTCGTCGTTCCCTCCCGGGACGGATCCCAAGTTCATCGAGTGCTTCAACCGGATCGACAAGGACAGGAGCGGACTGATCTGCGATCAGGAGCTGATGGCGGCTCTGTCCAGCTTCGATCAGAGGTTCAGCCTCCGCACCGTCCACCTCCTCATGTACATGTTCACCGGCTCCAACTCCAAGGTCGTCGGTCCCAAGGAGTTCGTGCCTCTTGTGCGCAGCCTCCAGACCTGGAAGGTACGTATTCGCGTCTACAACTAATCCAGCTGGCCTATTCCATCCATCCATCCAACTTCTTATAATTAAACTATATATATGACATTTTTTTTTGATAGAAGGTGAGGCAGTACTCGATCTCCAGCCTCTCAAAAACTATATATATGACAAACTAATTAATACATATATGAGTTACGTTTTGGCAGGGAACTTTCCAGAAGTACGATTGTGACCGGAATGGGCGGTTGGACGAGAGGGAGCTGAGAGATGCTCTCATGAGCATGGGTTTCATGGTTTCTCCCTTTGTGCTCAAGCTGCTCATGTCCAAGTACGACAAATCTGGATACAAGTGCGCCATTGAATACGACTACTTCATCGAGTATGTACTCCATCGATCGATCAACTTTTCCACAATTTTCCAAAATCTACATATCCACTCTTTCCATTCTATCAATCTAGCTAACGCTTTTCTTGGGTTTTTTTACCTTCTTAATTTGCAGGTGCTGTGTTGTTGTCAAGGTACGTACGTACGCAATATATTATTCTATATTTATCTATGTCATGCACGTGAATTGAGTTTGCATGTACGGTTTTGATCCATCATTGTCTAATTTAACTTTGCAAACTAACTATGTGTGTGTGCACTCACGCACGCAGGGATTAACCGAGAAATTTAGGGCAAAGGAGGATGCTCATGGATGTGGAACTGCAAGCTTCACCTATGACGAGTTCCTCCTCAGCGTTCTGCCCTTCATCGTCGCCTAATAATCAGAAATATCATCAAGACAAGTAACCAGCTGGGAAGCGAATTCTATGATCGAGATCTGGCCATTTAATTTTCTCTGTATTTCATGTATGTTTTTATTATTATCGTGGCGTAAGGTGCTTTTGGTGGCTTTGAACGGTGTCTAGCTACATGCATCAATATTTTTGCATGTAGAGGTAAATAATCCAAAGCTATATTAAAGTTGAAAATTTCAGAAAAATTCTCCACGGTCGGATTTTATTTGAAAAAAAATACGCATTATAAGCGATGATACTTTATATTATACAATTTACTATGAGTTATGACTTATATAATTTTGTTACTAAATGTATTTTTTATTTTGTTCCTGACTATACATGCATTATCTTAATATTGACAATGTGTATGATTTTATATATATACTAGCCAAGTCAAGCCCGTCCATTAGACGGGGCAAATTTTATATTTTAATATTTAAAATCCATAGATGTTTGCAAGCATTTACAAAAATAATACAAATCACAATAAAAAGAAATTAATTTAATAAAAATGATAGAAATTTGAACTTTAAAAAAGTTCTTTTGTGCAAACCTAATTACCATCCACCAAAAACTTTCATGTCTTGCGTTCTCACATTCACTCTCTCTGTCTCAATTCGTGTTTCGATTCGATCAATCATTCTTGCAATTTGAGGGTAGTCTTCTATTTTTCGCTTCATAGTGGATAAAATTATGATGCGTTCATACAAAAATAAAAGACGTATATAGTGAGAAATAAAAAGATAGAAATTAAATTTTATATTTTGTTTTGTTAGCTATAATGTCTACAATTGTGTTTGATGTTGTGTTTTGTATCTAATATCAAAGGTTTATAACTTAATGTGTAATATCAAATGTTATTATTGTTATTTAAAATATCAAAAGATTGCAAAATTAACTATTTTAAATTAAGATAGTTGATTATTTCGCAAATCCTCCAACTTTAAATAAAAGGATTTTAAATATTTCAAGACATCAATAAAAAAATATTTATTTGATTTTGATGATATATAAATTCGCATGTTGTAAGATTATAGCTTTAGTGATTTGGATTAATCTAGTAACACTTTCAAAAAATTTCCATTAAGATTCACGATAGGGGTATAATAAATCTATTTATTTTTCATCAAAAAAAATCTATTTATTTTTTTTTATGAATGATTTCATCTGTCATGTTATATATAGCCTTATTGTATCATTTGAAATTCTCTTAATATCCATCTAAACTTGACTTTGATCCTATAGCAAGTGTAGGCTAAATAAAAAGAGATTCATCTAAAATTTTAAATGTACTCTTATATCTAATAAAACTGCATTAAATTAAAAATATATAGTAAGGTCGTTTTGATTGTTTGAAAGAATTGGATCACCTTATTATAGAATGTAATCAAATGGATTGGTGTATACTTATCAAAATCATATATTAGTTAACACATTAATTTACATTGTTTTGTGTATTTTTCTAATACAACTTAGCTCATCTGTTTAATAACAACTATAATTTTTTTTATAAATTAATTATAACAAAACGTTTTAAATATATAAAAAAATATGAGTCACCTTATAACTACATATAATCAAATAGATTGATGTATAATTAATTAATAATCAAAATCATATATCATTTTCATGTGCAATTTGTAATATAAGCATAATAAAGTTCTTGCCTTTGTTGATGATATTATAATATTTGCTAAAGCATCGCAGGGATCGCGTGCAAAGGTGAAAAACATAATCGATGATTTTTGTAGAATCTCAGGCCAAAAGGTAAATTATACCAAATCAGCTTTCCAAACCTCTAAAAACCTGAATGTTCAACAACGAAACATAATTCATCAAACGCTAGGAATCCCGACAATGACAAATATTGAAAAGTACCTAGGATGCCCAATGATTAATAGAAAGGTTAATAAAGACACTTTCCAGAAATCTGTAAGTAAGGCACAAAGGCAACTTACTAAATGGAAAGCCAACTCACTCTCTCAAGAGGGACGAACAACATTAATTAGAGCCAACCTTGCAACAAAACCCAACTATGTAATGCAAAGTTTCATGCTCCCCAACTCCATACATATTGAAATGGATAGAATTAACAGGAGCTTCTTTTGGAACAAAGATAGGCAATACAAACCTCTTGTGGGATGGGACAAAATTTGCAAACCAAAGGAATTAGGCGGCCTAGGAATAAGGAAGACAGAACATATGAACAAAGCGTTGCAAATGAAACTATTATGGAAAATCTTAGCAGAACCAAATAACATTTGGGTAAGAATAGTTATGGAAAAATACCTCAAGAACGATGACTTTTTCACGTATAAGCCAAAACAGAACACATCATGGCAATGGAAGAAGCTTATAAACCTCAGGGAAGAGTTTTGTAAAGGGCTAATATGGCAAATAGGGGATGGTAGAACAGTTAATTTTTGGAACGATAGATGGCACCTTATAGGCCCATTACACACCCATGCAAGAAACCCTGCAACAATTGATAGATCGTCAAAAGTTGATGAATGGATTTCTTACGATAGAACATGGAAAATAGAACAACTAAGACAAGTTCTGCCAGATGAGATAGTTGAACAAATCCAAGCAGTGCCGATCCCAGATAACCATATACAAGATAGACTATATTGGGCGCCAAGCAAAAATGGATGGTTCTCTACCGCTTGGGCTGTGAACCTCATTTCCAACATAGAGGGGCAAATTCCAAGCCTTAACAACTGGATATGGAAACTTGATATATATCCAAAAGTCAAAAACTTCTTATGGAAAATCGATAACAGTGGACTCCCCACAAAAGCACGCCTAAGAGAAAAGCAGGTCGCAATTCCTGGTGGTTGCATCCTGTGTGACTGCTCCACGGAAGACACAAACCACATTCTTGCTAAATGCCCATATATGATACATATAACAAACAAAATAAACCCAAACACGGCTCAGATTCTTAGAAGTATAGATACTAGTAATAAAACACCACGGGTAGTCCTGAATGAAATTAAACAACTATTAGGGAGACAAGAGATCACGGAACTAGCAGTTACTTGGTGGAGCGTTTGGCATCAACGAAATAAATTAACTTTCCAACAAGAGCAGAATAATGGCATTGCAGATTTAACAAGCTACATTCAAAATCAAATAAAAAACTGGGAAATGGCAAGACAATGGACGGAAGATGAAGAAATCAATAAGGCAAACCAACCATGCAGAAAGAACAAACGAAGAAGGAGGTCCGAAATATGGAAAAAACCAAGACAAGATCAAGTGAAAATCAATGTTGATGCATCTAGGCTTCCCAACAATCAAGCAACGGGAGGAATTGTGATAAGGAATCATGTGGGTCAGGTTCTCGACCTGAAAACGTGCAACTTTGGCAAAATTTCAGTCCTCAAGGCGGAAGCTCTAGCCTTCAGAGAGGTTATCCGGGAGGTGAGAAACAGAAACCTAAGCAATGTTGAAATCGAAGGCGACAACCTCCAGGTCATCAACGCGATCAAAGGAATAACTAAGTGTCCTTGGGAGATTGAATTAATAATCTCCGACATCCTTGTCTCCATTACTGGAGCTCTGGATATTAGAATTAATCATATTCCTAGGGAGTGTAATGCTGTGGCCGATAAAATTGCTAAATTGGGCCATAGTCTC
Source organism: Fallopia convolvulus (assembly GCA_964016875.1). NCBI lineage: Eukaryota > Viridiplantae > Streptophyta > Magnoliopsida > Caryophyllales > Polygonaceae > Fallopia > Fallopia convolvulus. The sequence continues at coordinate 56,266,525 of OZ024735.1, forward strand.
CCCGTCGAGTCCATAATGACTCATCCAGAACTTCATGTTCTCATCCGAAAGGATGCTCTAGGACGCCCCCCCGTAAGGGGTGCCTCCTAATTCTCACCTAATCAAAAAAAAAAAAAGCATAATAAAGTTTTTATATATCATTCACATACTTTTAATATCAAATTTAAATTGAATTTAGTCTTTTGTATGGGGTCTTTTGATTATGGTAAAAAAATTATCCAAAGTGATTATTTGAATCGTCGAACCTTAAACCTCTAATATAACTGTCAAAGCTTCAACCATTGAGCCAAAATTTTATATTAACATATAATAAAATCAACATAATATAGTGAGATGTTTTTCATAAATTTAATATGTTCACATAGTACATAACAATTTAATGTATAAATTTCAAAAATAAAAATTAAGGTGAATCTAAAACAATTTGTTTTATTATATAATAGTGTAATAGTGTAATTGACTATACACAAGGGTGCCTAAAATATAATATACCAATGATTAAATAGTAAAGTATTTCAATTAAATAAAATATATGCAACAAATTAACAATGCTCCAATAAAGGATGATAATATATAATAGTATATACCAATTATAATTAAGCCTTAATACTAAATGTGAATAAAAGGATTTACCTTGTTATTTAATAGTGTAATTGACAATGCATATGGTACATATGACATAATGTATCAACAATTCAAAACTAAGTGTGTGTTATCTATCAAAACAAATAGTTGTCAAGATTTGAGTCGTGATCTATAGACAGCTTGAAAGATTCTTTACCACTAAGTTATGTGGAATTATTTTATTATTTAAAATGATAGGTTCTCATAAAAATAAATATTATGTAATAAATGTGGCAATGAATGTTGTTTTGTACATAAATCGATTTATCTATTTAGTATAAATCATATTAAAGGTGAAAAACAATTAGGAATTAACATTAAGTGCATTGAATATAGCATGTACACAACTTTATATATGTAGTATAGATATATATATATATATATATATAACTGATTGTACATATATTTATAACTGATATGTATAGTTTTTTAATTGAGTGTGCATGGTGATATAATTAAGTGTGTATTGTTTAAATCCGAACTGAGTAAATTTTTTTATTGATTCTGACCCTCGGGTCTGTACAACGAACTAATTTTTGTACACAGATTATTCCTCATCTCATCTCTTCAACTAATTATTTTTATACTCTTCTTTACAAATAAAACTTTTTGTATTTTATACCGTATATATGATACATTTATAAAAAAATCATCCAACAACTTGCCTATTGTAAAAGAGAGATGGAAAAGTAATTCCACCATTTTGTTACTCACACCTATGATGGAAGAATAATTGAGGTGGAACAAACCCTTTTTTACAATGGATAAGAAGTTGTACAAAACAAGTTGATTTTTTTTATCATTGTATCATGACACGTAAAATGGATTACATTCATTTCTATTCCACTTACATTTTCATAGATTACAAACAAACGAGCTAGAATATGATTCACTCGACCTAAATATTTTAGCGGAAGTTTTAAGCACACTCAATTTATAACTTGAATTATCAGAATCTAACACAAATGATACAATCTCAAAATAAATCAATGAACAAATCATTACTATATACTAAAACGGAGATTAAAAAAATTATTAAATAACACATGTCGCTTTTAGATTAAACCACACCATCCTTTTTTTTAAAATCAATCTGATTGGTTGAAATTTAATTGATTGTTTTTTATTGGTTAAAAAATAATTGTAGACCCCACATATAATAAATTTTTTATTTATATCCATGTGAAATATTCTATAAATTTTGGATTTGGCAATTTTTGGCAAAATAACCATTAAATAAAAAAATCTAATTCTACACATCTGTAACTTTTTTCAAGATTATAAAACAATATATGAAATATTTCATAATATTTAAATTTAACAATCTTCCATATATATATATATGTCATTGTTCAAAAGTATAACTATAAAAGAAAATAAAAATTATCCAATTCTAAGAAATATTTCATTGTTTGAAAATTGTTCTCTAAAATAACTATGAAATAATAAAAAAATCTAATCTATTATAACTATATACTAAAGCGTTAGCAAATCAGTCACCATATTGTGCCACATCACCCCTTTTATTGATATAGTAATTCAATTTATTTTTTCTACCATATTAAAATCCCAAAAAATATTAGTAAGAACTAAGAAGATAATGTGTCCCCCTGCAAGACTGAAAAATCTTCACATCACTCAATATTAAAATTGTTAATTAAAATACAAAAAATGGATATTGTTAGTGATAATAAAATAAATATTTACATTATCTTTTCCTTTTATCTATTTATAGATAATTAAATATCTTTGCCTTTTATCACTCTTAGAAGATTGATAATTAAATGATTAAATTAAAATTTGAAGAAAATAAAACTTTTACATTTTTTATTAGGAGATTGACAATTAATTATCTATATTTGATTTTGCTAAAAATAAATAAATTTAAATCAATTATAGTCCATATTTATAATATAATTATTATTTTTATTCATTGTGAAATATTCCATAAGATTTGGATTTTGTAATTTTCCATGTATATATGCAATTATTTAGAATTATAAATATTAAATGAAAAAATATGTCACTAATATTAGAATATTCACGTGATTTTTTGAAATTTAATTGTATTTTTTATTAGTGATACTGATATTTCATAAGATTTGAATTTGACAATTTTTATTAATAAAAGGAATTTTATAATTTTACAATTCTTTATGATTTAATATCCCGTTTCAATTTTGATATTTATAACGATAAAATTGTACATTTTAGAATAATAAAGAACTTTTGGTCATCTACAATGATAATATAAGTATTTCAATAAGATTGGTCATTTGTAAAAATAACTTTTCCTAAAAAATTAATTATAATAATTTTTTGTTCTAAACTATTAGATAAGAGCTAAGTAAAATATTTTATACAAAGATAGAATAAAGATTAAAGTAAAAAAATGTGCAATATTCTCTTCAATTATGACTCTTCAAAATCAATTTTTTCTTGAAATGTTATATAGTTTTTCAATTAAACCATAAACATTAAGGAATATTATTTTTGACCCTATATTTTTCAATAGCGGATTCGGAAATTGTTGAAAGAAAGGACGCGATATTTGAGAAAAAAGAAGAAATAGAGGGGGAGGAAGAAGACGTGGGATCGGAAAGAAAGAGGATATGAAGAAGAGAGAGATTAGAGGAAATGACTCTTTGTCATTCTAATAGAACGTTTTAATCAAATATCATTTTCTAGTACAAATCGTCACTAATCCCCCTATTAATTCTTGCTCTTTCGGTAACATTGGGGAGCTCCCACCAATGGGAGTTGGCTCAGGTGGTAAGCGGCCTGCTCCACATCTACGAGGTCTGAGGTTCAACTCCAGTGAATGTAAAAGATTCCCTTTAGGAGATTCACCAGCCAAAGCCAAGTGCACAACCCGAGTAGAACTGGACGTAGCTAAGACGAAGCTCTAGCGAACCAGTGGGCAACCAAATAAACATTGAGGACTCCCGTCCCCCTTAATCCATCACTTGCAGCCCTCGAGAGGAATATCAATCCTTACATGGTACGACGAGAAACCCTAGCCCTACCCTAAACCCTTTATCACGAATAGAATGTAAATATTATATAAATATCCTAACTTATAACACAAGAACTTGTATCCTATATATTTATAATGAAATAATACAAAAACACCCCTCAAGAAAAAAATCATATCAATTCTTACATTCATGAATATAAAATAGGAATCAGATCAAATGAGGGTTGTTATTAGGGTGTAATATGCGAGCAAATTTCAACCGTTCGATCATGATACATCTACGGCCACGATCAAAACACTCGTTCAAGCAATATTATACACATAGGGACATTTTTGTCTTTTATTCATTCAATTAGAACACAAGTTACAGGGGCATCCTCTTCCTATTCAACGTGGAGTTCCATTCACTCTTTTTGATCGAATTCTTCTCTAGAATTGTTGCCCCTTTCTTCTTCTAATTTGATTTGCTTTTTTTTTTGTTGATCCCGACCCCAATTTGTAGTCTCTCTTCATGAATTTTGGTATAGATCTTTTTTGTAAAGTGTCAAGTTCACATTTAGGGGTTTTTCAAATTTGAGAGTTTTCTACTTCGATTTACATGTTGATGTGTTCTTTGGACTGATTTTTTGTTGAATTCATCAAACCTATAAAGATTATGTATGTTTTGCACTCAATCTCAAGTTTTTGATTGAAAACAAAGGCTAATGTCCAATACACATCTAATCGCCCACCATGTGTTCGACAAAATGCCTAAATGATCAACTTAGAGCTTAGATCATTTTGTTTTACCAAATTGTTCATAAATTATGAACGTAACATACCAAATTTTGAACACATATCATTTATGAACAAGAATACATTACACACGTACAAGTATTATCAATTAGATTTTATGAACCTTATTGATAGTTATTATGAACTTAACTATATAAAGACATGAACCAACAAAATACCATCTATGAATACCTGACACAAAATAACAAGCATTGTGAATTAACTTTAATGAATCTTATTGACAATTTTTATGAACACAGCCATGTAAGAACATAAACCAATAGACCAACTTGTATGAACTATTAGTTATGGATTGTGAGATTATATATTATGAACCTGTGTTTATAAAAACATGAACCAAATGAAAAAATACCATGGACCAAAAGATGTGAATCAAAATAACAACTAGGATACGACTTAAAAGACATGACTTATAAGATAAACTATCATGAACCTAAGCATATAAAAACGTGAACAAAAAAAGAACTACCATGAACCAAAAGACATAAATTGTACAAAGAGTTAGCCTATGTGGAATTTGAACCCACATCTATGTGCACATGCACATTTCTCTACCATTTGAGCTAATAGGCTACCAAATGACATGAAATATAAGATAAACTACTAAGAATTAAAAGTCATGAACCATAAGAATTATTATGAACCTAGCTTACAAAAACATGAACCGAAAGAACAAGTACCATGAACCAAAAATCACGAAAGAAAATAATAACTAGCATGAACTAAAAGACATGAACCACAACATGAACTTTGATGAACCTAAGGTTATTCAAACATGAACCAAAAGAACAATTGTTATAAATAAAAAAAAGCATGGAACAAAATTTATGAACCATAAGAAGAAATATTATGTACCTTATCTTAAAAAGTCATGAGCCTAAAGAACAACCGATACAAACAAAAAGATATGACCGTATCAAGAATTATCCTATGTGGGATTTGAACTCACATCTATGTGCACATGCACATTGCTCTACCATTTGAGCTAATAGGCTACAAAATATATAGTTTCTCAAGTGTAATGTACATTTCTCATTTGACACTGCTATAACAAAATATATACTCCCTTCGTTTCACAATACTTGTTCTTAAACCCTTTTTTTGTTTCAAAATAGATGTTCATGTAATTTTTTTTGCATTTATATCCTTGTGTATACCTCCACATTACAGTATTACACATATCCTAAAATATCTTTTTTTTTTGGTTGAATCTCCCAAGATAATTGAGAAAAAAAAGAGTATTTAATAGGGGTAATTTGGGAAAAAAATTCCTTAATATGTGTGAAATTTTGCCTAAGATCAATTATTGTGAAACGGAGGGAGTACAAACTTACATTGAGATCTCTCCTTACAGGACTTAGTACACAACTTCAACAATGAACTAAAAACCTTCTTTTTCACTAACCAATACATGTGAAAATCAATGAATTCTTCTTCTACTTACCAACAACAAAGGGCTAAAATTTTGGATTTTGGGGTAATTGGTTTTAGTAAAAAAATTTAGACAGGTGAGTTGTTTCTTTGCAATTTAGAACTTTAACATAGAAAATTAAACAAACTTGTTATCATAAACTAGAAGAATTTGTAGATTGCAAGCACATTTTTACTAAACCCTAAAAAACAAACCCTAGAAAAATCCAATTCATGCATACCTTTCTTTGTATCCTTTTTCATGGATTTAATGAACCAATATCGTTTATGAATGAAAATGAGGTAAAGAAAATAGGGCAAAGTAGAAATATTTCATCTTTAGATCCATGGAGTGGGAGTGGGAGTGGGAGTTGGGGGGGGGGGAGGTAGAAAGAGAAGGCGGAAAAAGAGAGCGTGTAGGTTTTTTACTTTTAAGGTTTATTTATTCAAAGGGTAATTTCATCTATGAATGAAAAAATTAGATTATTTATCCGCGTGCCATTGCAAATGAATAAGACCCTTTTCCTTGTTTTTTTTATCAAACTCGTTTTATTTAATCAAGTCCGTCCATCTGTTTAATCCAATGGCTACGATTTGCTCACAGTTTATACTGTAGCAATAACTTTCACCCGAGCGTGACTCTATAAAATAGAATCTATTTTGAAAAACTATTACCAAATACCTCAAAGAAAATTTATATCAAAATTATTGCCAATACGAGTATACGACATTATACTCGATCTATAAAATAGATGGAGGTTGTTCCCATTTGAGATGACCTAGTGGTAAGAGGTATGAGGGAATGTTGGGAGTAGTGACGCAGTTAGGAATTTAATTTAGAGGGGGCTAAATTTCTTTGGGTCAAATTTCTGGATACGGAAAAAAAATTCTATGTAGAATTAATAGTGACCACAAATTATTTTATTTTATTTTATTTATTTATTTTTCATAGTCAATCATATATAATATATAATATAAAATTATAGAGTTATAATAATGTGAATTGTTAAAGGGTTGAGCATAGGTCAATTCAAACCCAAATATTAAACCGAATCGATTGAACCGAACCAAAATCGATATCGTTTTGGTTTTCTATTTGAATTTTCCAAATTTCAATTTCGATTCTATTCAAAATTTCCAAAAAATTCTATGTAGAATTAATAGTTACCACAAATTATTTTATTTTATTTTATTTATTTATTTTTCGTAGTCAATCATATATAATATATAATATAAAATTATAGAGTTATAATAATGTGAATTGTTAAAGGGTTGAGCATAGGTCAATTCAAACCCAAATATTAAACCGAACCGATTGAACCGAACCAAAATCGATATCGTTTTGGTTTTCTATTTGAATTTTCCAAATTTCAATTTCGATTCTATTCAAAATTTCCAAAAAAGTCGATTTATTTGGCCCGTACATTATGCCGATTAGTTAACGGATTCAGGATTTACTACCAAAGTTGAGATCCTCGTTAATCAAAAAAAATTAAGATGGAAGTCTGTACACGTACTATCTATCTAGAAAAAAAATTCCTTTGTTCGACCAAAAAAAAAGAAGAAAAAGATTCCTTTGGAACCTTGATCGATAAACGGAATATTTTGAAAAGGCATAATTCAACCGAAAGTGGAAATAGCATCTTACAAGACCTACAATGTAAGCAGCAGTATTTATTTATTTTTAATTGTAGAAAAGACATGACTCATGAGATAGATTCCATTGTTACATCGATCCTTATCCCATAGATATCTGGTCCGTATGCGAAATACAGTTGAAAGGATCTGATCCCCCTCTTTGTTTTACTGCCTTTGTTCATTAAACTTTGAAAGCAGTGTTTTCAAGTTAGCCACGTTTTCATTAAAAAAAATAAAAGTTAGGTAGATACGTCTATTATTTGAAGACAAGTAACAGTGTAAAATCTATCAATACTGTTCGATTTGTTCTCTTAACGACTATGGCTCTTATTTTATGACGTTCTAATGCTTATGGTAAGTGGCAACGAATAACTTGTAGTTAAAACTAGCTGGTCTCACACGCATGGGATATGAAAGATTTCCATAATTCCATTGCATTCTACCAGCATCCTCAAGGAAAGATGTTGATGTTGCAATTATAAAATCATTTTTGCCTCATTTCCCTCCCATAGTCCCATAGTCCCATAGTCCCCTAGTCCATGCCATTACAAAGTCCAAATCCAAATCACCTCATTTGCCCTTGAACGTACCCCTGCCAAGTGCAAACCCAAAATGGCGTTCTACTACAATCAATGGGAGCAAGGCGGCCAATTAGCCATCCAGCCCTACTTCCAGCCCAAAGACTACCATCGGTCATACCCGCCGCCGCAACCAGCGCCACCCATGTATCGCCGGCAAAGACTCACAGCCACCACCTACCCCTTACTCGAGTTTCAGGGGGATCCGCTGAGGGCCATTGTTCCATCATCGTTCCCTCCGGGGACTGACCCGAGAACGGTGGAGATGTTCAACAGGATCGATCGCAACAGGGACGGAATCATCGACGATGGGGAGCTGCAGGCTGTTTTGTCAAACTGGCATCAACGATTTGACCTCAGGACTGTTCATCTCCTCATGTATCTCTTCACCAACTCCAGTGCAAGAATGATAGGTAATAATCATCCACGATCCATATATGGCCTCCTGCTCAGTCCTCAACCTCATCCTGTTTATCTGTTCATCGTATGTTATTTAACAGGTCCAAAGGAATTTGTTCCCCTCTTCAAAAGCTTACAAAACTGGAAGGTCAGTCATGAATACATGCAAATTAGCTACCTACTTCCAAATTTCCAATATTTCTATTAATTTACCCTAAACCTTATTAACGTATAACTTGCGTTTAATTATCACAAGGCACCCAAGATGATCTTCACATGGTTTATATTTGTTTGGGTTTCAGGCAGTTTTTGAGAGATCGGACAGGGACCGGAATGGGAGGATAGATGTAATAGAGCTGAGGGTGGCCTTGTACAACATGGGCTACTCAGCTTCACCTGCGGTTTTCAACTTGCTCATCTCCAAATTCGACTCCACCGGCACCAAGTCTTCTATAGGCTTTGACAATTTCATCGAGTAATCCTTTACCCTAGTTCATTCAAGTTTATTTCCACCCATCTGTAATCCAATTAGTAACAAATTGTATTTGCTGCAGGTGCAGCCTCACAATCAAGGCAAGTCTAAAACTCGCTCTCTACATAACATGCTTGAAATAAACACAATGAATTAATTCATTGCTCACCAGAGTGCCTATCTACTTGTGCAGGGACTATCAGACAAGCTCAAGGTAAAGGAAGATCACTACACCGGAGAAGCTTCATTTACCTATGACGAGTTCCTCGCTTGTGTCATTCCTTTAATTATTGCTTAAGCTTCATTTACCTCTGGTTCTATGTAAGGCCATACTTTTACACGAAGCCTTTCTGTAAGCATCAAGATAGCTTGGCATGCAGCAAGTAATTGTAATAAAGCAACATCAGTGTAATTCAAGTACCATGGGTACTAAAATCATCAGATGCATGCATTAGACTAGGGGAATCAAAAGAACAGGCTCTGCAAATCCAAGAATCTAACATAGTAAAAAAAAACAAGACTATTCAAGATAGCATAGATCCTCAAGCAACAAGGAAGGGTAGAACCGTCAGCATAAAGTCATCATAGGAGAAAGTCGCTGAGCCAGAGTAGTTGGTGTCTTTCGCCTTGAATTTGTCCGTCAAACCCTGCACATTGCAATGCAATTAACTTCTTATATAGTTCATGACTAATAGTGTCTATTTGGGTAACATTAAAAAAAGAGTGCAAGAGACGAAGTACAAGTAATGGCTACCTTAACTGTCAAACAACACCTGCATTGGAGCATGAGATATGTGTTAGAAGAACTGATAATAGATCTGGCTGTGCTAATGGCGGCAGAAGTGAGATTCAAGCAAGTATATTAATAAAAACAAAAAGAACTCACTCAATGAAGTTATCATATTCAACAGCCTTGATCTTTCCCCCAGTCTTATCAAACTTGAGCACCAGCAAGTCGAGAACTACAGGCGAGACTGCATATCCAAGGCTCAGAAGTGCTTCCCGCAGTTCTGAAGAGTCTATCTTGCCACTCCTATCCCTATCAAATCTCTCAAAGATAGACTGAATACATGTAATAAACAATTGATATTCAATACAATGGGAAGAGATAGTTGGCTGAAAAAGGAATGAATCTCGTAATAGATTTGTTTAAAAGTTTAATGGTATACCCTCCAGCTCTGAAGACTGTAAAACAGAGAAGTGAATTCCTTGGGACCTGCCAACTCATATGGAAGAAATCAGTTGATAGGTTTACCTAGTTGCAAAGAAATCATATGCAAATGCCATACATTTAAAAAGAAAAGGAAACATGAAATATCTCATATAAGAGCTCAACACCTGCTTACTTCTGAATTTGATATGGCAAACACAAGTTGATGTTTCTGATTTAGTTTAGAAACCAGTTTGACATACTTTAAATATGGGGGACTTAAACAAATTCTTTCAACAACAGCCTTTGGATTACTGGCTTCATCAGAAACAACAACAACCAAATTCTGCAACCTATAATATGGGAACAACCAACTCCTCCTTAGGTTATTATATTTCTTGCGACACTCGGCTCTCTACTTTAGCGCCATGTTGCACTAGCCAATATGTGCACAACATCCTACAAGGCCAATTTTTCGCCGGCAAAACTTCTCCAGCGCCGACACAAGAATACCACAATTTACTTCCACCTGATCCCAAAAATTGCAGCAACACACCCAATTGTATATGCTTCGCTAGAGGCTAGAGCAATGGGAAAATGAGAACCAAAACAGCAAAAAATAAATAAAATAAAAGCCAAATCAAAGCCCTAATTTGAATTCATGAAAAAGCACTCATTCGAATTCTTAAAAACTAAACAGAAGGTTATAATCTTGGAACGTTAGACGAACCGATTTTTCTAGAATTGGTGTTGGTAAACAGGTACATGAGCAGATGCACGGTTCTGAGGCTGAAGCTTTCATTATACATAGACAACGCTCTCTGTAACTCCTTGTCGTCGATGACGCCGCTGCCATCCTGATCGGCCGCCTGGAAACAGGCGACGATGTTGGGATCTGTCCCGGGAGGAAAAGCCGACGGCAGCAGCGCAGCAAAGGGATTTCCGTAAGGCGAAGGTGGCGGGTGAGCCCCGTACGGATCAGTCATGGGAGGCGCCGATGCACCGTATGGTGATTGAGAATAGTTGTCCTTGGAAGGTTTCTCCGGCTTGTAGGGAGCCGAAGGAGAGCCGTATGGCGATGGAGAAAAGGGGGAGTGGCCGGCGCCAGGCTGAGGAGGGGCGTTGTAGGGCGAGTGCTGTGGCGCGTACGGTTGGCCCGGCGGTGGAGCGCCGTAGCCGTAGCCGTAGCCCGGCGGGGGGTTGTTGTGGTTGTGGGGGTACCCTGACATGTTGATATTCGATAGGTTTGATGTGGTTCAGTTTAGTTCATTTGGAAATTTACGCCGAATTGCCGATGAATATGGAGGATGAAATTAAAAAAAATAAAATTGAAACAAGTATATAAAAAAGGATTTGTTTGCCAAAAATTACCTTTTAAAATATTATTTTTAAAAAAATTATCTTTTTAAAGAAAAAAAAGTTATTGAAACAAGAATATAAAAAGGATTTGTTTCCCTCTAAGGTGGAAAGTAGTTATCAATTGCTGTCCAATGTAAGGAGGTTTGTAAGGCTAAATGCACACTTCCCACTAAGGTACTAAGGTGGAAAGTGGCCATTAAATGCGATCCAATGCAATGTGGTTTACAAGGCAAACCACCAGGTATATCCAGAAGCTGACTTGAGGGCCCTGCTTGACCAATCAAAGGCCACCTCTTTTCCGACCAATCAAAGGCATCTTCTCTCTCGACCAATCAAATAGTAACCGGCCGCACATCCCACATCGGATAAACACAAGAGCCTCATCTCCCAAACGTCTATAAATAGAGGAGGAACTCGAATATTACATGGGTCGAAAAATATCTCGAACTCAAGATCTATCTTGCTTGCAAAGATCGACGTGCTACAATTAAGGGAAGGTCAATAAAAAGACCTCAAAACATATTTCATCCTTATAGGAAGATTTTGAATAGGGGTGTAAGCAAAACATATCTCATCTAATGGGCTAAAAGAAATATTAAAATAAGCAGAATGTCAACCTTTTACTAGTTCAATAAGTGTAGTGGTTGTCCAAAAGTCTTGGTCATCCAATTATAAAAATATATATTTATTCTATTATTTTATTTGATTAACTAAAAAAGAAAAAAATATTACAATTTGACCCTTGTCACATTGTTATACAATGACCAACATAGTTTTTGGGCATTAATTTTTTATGACCAAAATTTTCTCTCTCTTATTATTTTAAGATGAAAAATACCCTCTATCCTTTATGACCAAAAAATTGGACAACCACTCCACATGCTCTAACAATTTCCCTTCGATCTTTGCTAGTTGGGGGTATAAAAAATTCGAAGGGCTGAAAAAAAAAAACACACATCTAATCGAGCGAATCATCACCGGAACAAATTGAATTCCAATAATTTATGAAAGGGGACGGTTAAATTTCATACATTAGATTGAGCTGTTAATAATTCTCATACATCACTCCTAATTAATTGCCTAAAAAACTTAAAAGACACATAAAATTGATCATAATTCATGTGCTAAAACGTCATTTATTGCAGGAAAAATTGCTCTAAATATCCCAACCTTTCATTCAGTTGCACACTCTACCCCGACCTTTTCGAATTTCACAAAATATCCTATACTTTGGAGATAGTTGCGCATTCTAGGCTCGAAGTGTCCACATTTTGAGTAAATTTATGAATTGACTCCTCACCTTTTTATTTTGTGACAAAAATACCCAACTCGTGTACAAATAATTTTTAAAAATTATAAATCTTGTCCTCATAAGGATTAAAACATTCAAACATAATCATTTTAGATCTCTTTTTGTTCTAAATTAACTTTAGTGGAAATTAATTTAAAATAATCAATTTCCTTTATATAAAAATATATTTAGTTAAGGTTAATAACATTTTGGGTAATGTCCAAAGTAATATCATAGTCTTATAGATTTACTCTTCTCATTTATATGAAAATGTCATTACTTTTATTATTTGTCTAATATAAATTCTCTACTTCATAATTAACCACATAAATCTATAGTCATAACTTTGACTTTAAAAGTAGTTTATCTTAATACTTTTTGTCCATTATTATTTGTGAAATAATTTTAAACAAAAATTAATAAGAATTTTCATAAACTTATTTTATAAAAGTTTGAAATATTTGAGTTATTACATAATCATCGAGTCCAACTTTTGTTTATGGAAAATAAAAGAAACTAATTATGAATATTTTTTAATGCCGTCTTCGAGTTCTTTTTTTTAAATAATTGAGTTTTTATTTTTCCATTTACTAAAAAGGAAATTTGGATTTTATTTTTTATTTAATATTTTTTATTTAATTAATTTGTGTCATTTTGTTTAAATAAACAAGCCAGAACATAAGTTGTACACTATCTTTTTGGTTAAGTTGGACAATGTAGAACATAAGTTTTTAAACTTTTATAAAAAAAGAGTTATGGATTTTTTTTCTTATGTCTAAATTTATTTTTTCAAAAATAATAATGAAAAAAGTATTAAAATGAGCTACTTTGTAAAGTAAAAGTTATGGATTAATTATTTATGCGGTTAATTATAAAGGTGAGAAGCTATAACATAAGTTTTATAAAAAGGTTATGAAATCTCTTTTACTTTTGTTTATTTTAAAAAAAAATAATAATGAAAAGAGTATTAAGATGAACTACTTTGTAAACTAAAAGTTATGATTTAATGGTTTATGTGGTTATTATAAGGGTGAGATTTATATTAGCAAATAACAAAAGTAATTATATTATTTTTTATAAATGATAAAATTAAACCTATAAGGCTATGTTATAAATGAAAAAAATTGTTTGTACATGGTTGGACATTTTTGTTACAAAACGAAAAAATGAAGGGCTAATTCATAATTTTACTCAAAGTGTGGACACTTTGAGGGTAGAGTGCGCAACTATCCCCAAAGCTAGGATGCACTGAAACGTGAAACGCCGAAACGCGAAACGCGAAACGGCGAAACGACAATTCTAAAATTAATAAGAAACGAAACGCCAAGGAAACGTCAATATAAATAATATGTTTTTATAAAGATCTATATGATAATAGCATTAAAATCACCAAAACTAGAAAATTATAATCCAAACACACAATACAAATGAGCTTTGAACTTCCACTTTTCAATACAGTGGAAGGGAAAGGACTCTGATTTGAACTTCCACTTACAGACCCTACCCCTGATGATTTGGACAGTAAAGAAACCTCTTTAGAAGATGCACATCTAGCCATAAACTCCTCCTCTAATACTTTCATTGCACTGACTCTTGAATATGACCCTTTCTAATCTTCATTGCATAACTTACATCTCCAATTATAAGAACCACCTCCTAGGTTAACTCGTTCACCTTTATCAACATATATCCAAAGGGGACTTTGATCCACTTTTGAGTTTAATTCAGAAACAGAGGGATTGTTAGAAGAACCTGACATCGACGGAGTGCGGGAGTGGTGGACCAGGCACCAGGCAGAGGCTTGCGCCGGTGTTAGAAGAACTCGCCGACGGCGGGCGGCGACAATGGACGGGGTGAATTTTCGCTTGAGTCGCACTCTCGCAGCAGCAGAGACTCGGGGCTGAGAGAGGAATCAGTGTAGCGGCGTTCGTTTCTTTAATTTAGGGATTTAGGTTACTTCTTTTTATTTCTAAAAAACGCCCGAAACTTTCTAAAAAATCACAGAAACACCCCCTGAAACGTTTCGTTTCCTTATATTACGGTCAACGAAACATTGACCGTTTCGCCCAATCCTGAAACGCGTTTCAGGCGCGTTTCGGGCGCGTTTTGCCGTTTCGGGCGTTTCAGAAACTCCTACCCCCTCTAAAATTGCGTTTCAGTGCATCCTAGCTCCAAAGTATAAGATATTTTGTGAAATTTGGAAATGTCGGGGTAGAGTGCCCCAAAGGAGCCGGAGCCTACCCCCTTGCGAGCTCAGCTCCAACATATTTGACATAGGCGATTTAAGAGGCAACATAACAAAAATTATTGTAACAGGCAACATAGCAATTTTATCTCACAGGAAACGAAGTTCACATGTTTTCACAACATAGATAAAGAGTTTCCTCACAACATAGAATTTCCATGGATTCACATATTCAAAGCCTGAGCATGGTGACGGATGTGGTCGTCGATGAAGGTAGAGATGAAGAAGTAAGAGTGGTCATAGCCAGGTTGCAGTCGCAGAAGAAGCGGCACACCCATCTTCCTACATGCTTCCTCCAACTTGTGGGGTAGCAGTTGCTCGTGCAAAAATTTATCATCCTCCCCCTGTTATAAAATAAGTGTTTTAGCAGACTGTTAAAATCTTGTATAGCAGTCGACAAAACTTAAACTGAATAATGACCACGTCAATAGTATATTGGAAAGGAGGCAGATAATTAAGCCTAGATAAAATCATCCAAAATGCTGAAAAAAAAAACTTCGCTAATCATTTACCTGATCAATCAGAATTGTAGCAGAAAGATTTTTGCTCTTTAAGATCAAACAGGTAGCATCATGCTCCTGCAAATTTATCAATCTTGTGTTATGGATTCATGCGATGTACATTCAGATAAGTTTAAATGAGCAAGCACCATAAGTATGTCAGACTTACCTCCCAATCAGCCTTGTTTCCTCCGAGATAGTTTGTGAAAGCCTTCTGGCCCCATGCAGAGTTAATAGGATTTGCTATAGGAGCAAAGGCAGACACTGACTAGACATGATAATATCAATAATTAAAGTTAGCCAATGCATAAAAATTAAATGAGCACTGTTATTAAATCCATCGTGCTAAGCATTTCTTCCCTCATTCCCTGAATACGCAAACACATGCGAGGAGAGGCAGTTGAGATGAGAGCTTCTCACGACTCACATGAAATCCCATTTATACTTTCAGCCAAAGATAACAGATTATGTACCTTGTATTTGTCAAGGTTTTTCAGGTAAATTGTCAGTGCTCCATGACCCCCCATGGAATGACCCGTTACTGAAGCACGAGTTGTATCAAGTTCAGGAAAGTTCTCGCCCAGAACGGTTGGCAATTCCTTGACAACATAGTCGTACATACGCCAGTTCTTCCACTTCTCTTGTGTAGCATTCAGATAGAATCCAGCTCCTGCATGCATAAAAAGACATAGAGAGAATGAGAGTGCAAAAGACATTGAAAGTAAAACTTCATTTTTTTAAAGCTTCAGAAAGAAAGTCTTTCTTTAGGGAAAAAAAACAAGTCTTGAGGTTATGTTTTTTTTTTAATCTTTTGTTTCTTTTCAGAGAAAGGATTAATTCTGAACTTCAAGAAACTAAGTTTCAAACTTTCAATCACAGGCTTCCATGAACAATATGTTCAGATGATATACAGAAAAAACAGTAGCAATAGTCAAGGTTAAGATATAAAAGTCTACAACAACAACAACAACAACAACACCAACCCAATGTTAACCCGCCTCGGGCAGGGTGGGGTTTTGGGGCCAAGATGTACACACCCGTGCCCCGACATAAAATCGAGATGGTGTATGTGGAAGGCCCAAGCATTATCATCATCGCCCGACAAACCCAATATTGATATAGGGGCACCAATATTGATATAGGGGCTATATCCATCTCAAAGGCACTGTATAAAAGCCAATAAGATATAAAAGTCTGTAAATTTTTTTAGGATGCAAAGCAACTATAAACAAGCATGTGGTGCCAAGTCGTCTTATATGTAATCAAATTTCTCATTAGAGGACTCTACATCAGGCCAAAATCCAACAGTACTTACCTACACCAAAGTCCCAACTGTCAGCTTCTCCTTCAACATTCAGTCCTCCTAAAGAAAGTTTGAGAGAGATTTATGATTACATCAAAAAAACTTAAAGAGAATAAAATGCAAGATAAGACAAGTGATACAGATCAATCTTCAATATGACACTGTACAAGTACAAACAAATTACACCCTCAAATAACATTCGTCAGCCTAGGTTCAAGTTTCAGAATCAGGATTGAAAATCTGCATAAATTTCAAGGCAATAGAGTACTTGAGGTAAATGTGCAACCAGACCAAAGATTTTCTTATTTAAATTCAATAAATAGAATACCGCCTCAATTTAGGACATGAGTGATAGTCTAGGGATTTGGGCCTTCAATTAAAAATTTAAAATCAAGAGTTTTGCAAAAGAATGCTGGTGCATAGCACTTGTTTGTGCCTATACACGCAATTTACGAATTTATGACCTTTGCTCACAGCTAACAAGTTGGTTCTGACTGTTCACGCAGTGACTACTGACTAGAGCTCCCACCCACTCAGGCTAGAAAACAGGCAGCAGAAATTTTTTACTAAACCCATAAAGATATAGAATGCTAAAAGCTGAAGGAACATCATACTTGGAGAAGTGTCTGGAGCTATCAAAGCAATCCCTTCACTAGAAGCTACACGTTGGGCACCAGACTTGATCATAAAATTCTCATCAGTGCAGGTAAGCCCGGATAAAAAGTAAAGTACCTAGCAACAAGCAACCAGCCAGAACATAGGACCATGTAGATCAATAATAATGATTTTTAGTTTCGATTAGAAGTAAAATATCTCACAGTACTGGCAAAGGAAAGCAAACCAACGTCCAGTAAAATGGCAAAGTAGAACATCCTACTGTAAGATGAATTCAACAATTCAAAGGAGTGAGAAGAAACCTTTCTGCTACTTGGGACTATCAAACAGATACTAGACCCTATCGCCCTAATAGCTGGGTTCAAATTTGAACACTAGTAGACAAGCTTTTGACAGTGTCCCAATTTACAAATTCTCGGCTACATTGATCCTAAATTAAACACTTCATAACGAAAAGATTCCAATTTTAAGCTCAAACAAGTGGCTAAATAAGATTCCAAAATAAAACAACGCCTCTTTCATGTCTAAGTTCCACTTCGTAAATTCCAATCGGGGCATCGACACATAACTTTAAGGAAGATGAAAATACAGATGAAAGTATCCGAATGACCTGTCTGATTTTCCACGCAGAATGCATCAATGAACAGCACATCAGAGCAGCTCAAACCCTAGTAGTATTATTACCCACACTATTAAGGACCTCCAAACGGAAAGATGTGTTTGAAACAAAACATACTTGTTATAACTTGCAAATCGAGATGATTCAACTGTGATTTCCATGAAATTAATTTCGGATTGAAGGATTTAAAGAGTACATACAGGGAATTTGCGAGAAGGAGAAGAAGAAGGCGGGAAGTAAACGTGGAAGGTCATGGAGCAGCCGAGAGTGGGACTGAAGTGCTTGTATCTCTTATTGTACCCGCCAAACATCTTTGAGCTGCTGATCTCTACTGGCTTCGTCTCCATTACTCTCCACTCTTAAACACTTCTTGTTCTCTCTATATCTGAAGAAAAGTCAGAGAGATGTGGCAAACAAGAGTTATATTGCCAAGAAGAACGAAAACTGCTCCGAGGAGAAGATTTTATGGGCTGGGCTGTTATTTGGGCTCCTCATTTATACGTTCGGCCCATGTTATAATTTTTCCTCCGTGCACTAGGCGGCAAATTCGGAGTAGGTAGAGAAGAGTGATGTCTGGTCACCAGTTCCCACCATGCAATGTTTTCAACTTTCAAACCAATGAAACCATCTTTCATCTCTTTACCTTTCTTTCTTCCCATATCACACTTGATCGTCCATTCATGATTCATGCGAGTAGAAGATACAGATAAGAATGCATAGGACCCAAAAAATGCTCATTAAAGCAAAAAAGCCCATTTAAAATTTGATTTATTATTTTAAGGCTAGGGTCCTTTATTTTACTTCGCCCTATACCCATAAAATGCGAGAACCGTCTCAATAAGAGATGTAATTATCCCAACATGAAATCAAGGTCAAGTCAACAGGTTTATGATTCAATTTCTCTGGTCATATACAATTTGAAGTCTAGATTGCTACAGTTTTTTTTTTTTTTCTGTAAATTTCATTTTCATTCAAAGTCATTGACTAAGTCATACAGTCTGTAGATCAGATTTGGATGTCTCGACGGTTCATATTTCGCCTTCAAAAGAAAATAACAATTCGTAGATGCATTCACATGCAACCACCAACGAGTGTAAAATAGTGCAGACATAATTTTTCCAAGTACAAGTTTGTTGGGATGGGTCTGAACTCTGAAATCTATATCCAACCGTACGAGGACCCACACTCGCCCGAATCACTAAGTTAGTTAAATATCCATTTCCCATTTCCATCAAATTTCCCGCACATTTACATGGGTAACATGGCTATATATAAACTCACTAAGACTGCACCTTTCCTCCATCCTAAGCATCAATAATTGTCCAAATATATACATCTAAAGCATTAACACGCGTGTACAACTGGATCGATCTTCACATATATCAAGAATGCCAGACCAAGCTAGTACTCCTCTAATGTTCACAGTGAGGAGGCAAAAGGCGGAGCTGGTGGCTCCCGCCAGGCCCACCCCTCGGGAGCTCAAACCCCTCTCGGACATCGACGATCAGGAGGGACTCCGGTTCCAAATCCCTGTCATACAATTCTACCGCAGGAGACCCAATATATATGGGAGAGACCCTGCGGTGGTGGTAAAGGAGGCGCTGGCAAAGGCGCTGGTGTTTTACTACCCGTTTGCGGGCAGGCTCAGGGAATTAGGTCCTGACCGGAAGTTGGCGGTGGACTGCACCGGAGAAGGATTGATGTTTGTGGAGGCCGACGCCAATGTGAGGCTAGAGGAATTTGGGGATCACCTCCAGCCTCCTTTCCCTTGTTTGGAGGAGCTCATCTTTGACGTTCCTGGTTCCTCTGGGGTGCTTGATTGCCCTTTGATCCTCGTGCAGGTCACTCGCCTCTCCTGCGGAGGATTCATCCTTGCCCTGCGGCTCAACCACACCATGAGCGACGCCCCGGGGCTGGTGCAGTTCATGACCGCGGTGGCCGAGATCGCACGCGGGGCGTCCCAGCCGTCAGTGCCCCCCGTGTGGGCCCGGGATCTGCTCAATGCGAGGGTCCCTCCAAAGGTGACGTGTGTCCACAGGGAGTACGAGGAGGTGGAGGACACAAAGGGGACCATCATTCCCTTGGACGACATGGTTCATCGCTCCTTCTTCTTCGGCCCCCAAGAGCTCGCAGCTCTCCGAAGGTTCCTCCCGCCGCACCTCCGTGGTTGCTCCAGGTTCGAGGTCTTGGCTGCTTGCCTTTGGCGTTGCCGTACGGTCGCCCTGAAGCCGGACCCTGAAGAAGAGGTTAATTAATTGATTTAATTACTGATCGATTGAAATCGCTCGCTTGCTAGCTTAGCTTAGCTTTTATGATTAATTAATTGAACTTAATTAATTACGTACATACGTACGTACAGATGCGCTTGATCTGCATAGTCAACGCTCGGAGCAAGTTCACGCCCCCCCTCCCGGCCGGCTACTACGGCAACGCCTTCGCCTTCCCGGTCGCCGTCTCCACAGCGGGTCTTATCTCCGCCAACCCGCTCGGCTACGCCCTCGACCTCATCCGCAAAACCAAGGCGGGTGTGACCGAGGAATACATCAAGTCCCTCGCTGACCTCCTCGTACTCCGAGGCCGACCCCACTTCACCGTGGTCCGTAGCTACCTCGTCTCGGATGTCACCCACGCCGGGTTCAACCAGCTGGATTTCGGGTGGGGTCTTCCGGCTTATGGTGGGCCAGCTAAAGGCGGTGTGGGGGCAATCCCGGGTGTAGCTAGCTTCTTCATCCCCTTCAAGAACGGGAAAGGGCAGGATGGGGTTCTCATTCCGGTTTGCCTTCCAGAGGTGGCTATGGAAAGGTTCGCTGAGGAACTTGATGGGATGCTCAAGGATGATGCTGTGGACCTCAACATACCTACTGGTGCAAAGACTTGTTCTTCTCTCATAATGTCTGCACTTTAATATATTCAAGGGGCCGGGGAATCGCCTGTGTTTGAATTACAGCTTGTATGTTATTGCTTTCTTACCTATATATTATATGTATGCTCTCTTTTTTTTTTATCTGATATTATATATATGTATGCTCTGCAATCTGAAGTTGAACGTATCATATATGCATTACAAACGATTTAATAGTCAAATTATAATTATATTCGTGTTTTGGGGTGTCTATGTTATGCATCCCAAATTCGGAGAGACCGGAATAAATTCGCTCATCATAGTAGAAAGCGCATATTTATTGGTTATCCTAATAGTTAGAGAGGGTGCCGTCTTCTTGATTTGGAGACCAAAGCCATCGTGCAACTTTGAAGGTGTCTTGTTGATCAAGTAACAAATAAGAACATATTCTCCCCGAAGATCAAGAGGAAGGACACCCTCAAAACGAAGCACCCGAGCAACGTTCAAAATATGACGATGTTTGCGCTCCACATGACCGTTTTGTTGAGACGTGTAGACGCAGGAGGTCTCAAAGAGAGTGCCACGAGATACAAAACAAGGAATCAAAGGCAAAATTCCAAGCCGTTCTAGTACCAACTAATTCATTTGGGCGAGATCTTACGATGTACGTCATGATATGCACTACTTTGCTATCGATCACATAGGAGTATTTATTAGCACGAACGCGCTCAATGGTTTTAGAAAACTTGAGTCTGCACCATAACACAAAATTTCTCAATACGAGTAGTAGTTTCAAATTTAGCTTTCATAAAATATGCCCACACAGTTGATCAAGTATAGTTGTTAAGAATGTGACTAATCAGATCATGCAATGGGTGGGTGTTGACATAAGGAATAACAGTATTGAAGAGTGATGGGACTGGATGTTCGTTTGCAAAGCAAAGAAAAGTAATCTTTTTCAGAATAAACTGGTAGCTCTCACAAGTATCATCTACTTCATCTGGGCAACAAGGAATGATTGTGTCTTCAAAAATACTAGACCCACAGTGGATCTTTGTGTAAAGAAAATTAAAAAAGATTGCAAACTTAGGATAATAACTAAATTGAAGCTCACACGCAAAACAGGTGAAGCTATGAGGAAAAAACTACAGCTTTGATCCCTTGTATTCCTTTTCCCACAGTTTGCTAAACAAGGGAGGATTAAAACCTTTCTTGTGAAGATGCACTGATAGCAATGGCCTACACAGTTGGCATGGTGCTCTTTAAAGGCCGAACTTTTATAAAGAGCGTGTTTGGGCTTTAGGAGGTTTATTTGACTTGGACTGTGAATTGCTTTGTACTCCCTTTGCTACAGATTGTTGAACAAGGAAGGATGAATCTTTCTTGTGAAGATGCACTATCACCAATGGCCTACCCAGTTGGCATGCTTGCTCTTTAAAGGTTGGACCTTTGTAAAAGAGTCTGCCAGGACTTTAGGAGTCTTTTATTTGGCTTAGCTTTATGTGGGTTTTTTTCAGGGTAGATTGCATGGGTTTCCTAATACATTGTTGGTGTTTTTGAAGTCCTTAGGACCTTTTGTATTTTGCACCAATATCGCTTGTGATATTGGAGTTGTGTACTTGTTCTTGAGATCAATATATCTTTTTACCACTCAATGATGTCCGTCTTTTAGTCATGTTTTTAGGGTGTGTTTTTGTGTGTTTGGGTATTTTTCTTTAGTTTTGTGTTTTGTTTTGAGCCGTTTGTGTGGGTTTTTGTATTTTCATGAGATATGGAGTCTACATAAGCTTTGGTGGTGTTTTGTAGGTTTTTTTAGAGCTGTTTGGAGCATTGCAAGAGAGGGTGGACAAACTATGAGGAAGATTTGAGTTGATGAGCTAGGGAAGTAGGGCAAAGAAGAGTGAAATCATGAAGAGAGGTGAAGAAATCGACCCATGATCGAGCTAGGAAGGGGTCGTGCACGAACCAAGATGAGAAAGCTAGAAGAATGCTCTTAGGATCGAACCAATCAAGGTCGTGCTCGACCCAAACAGAAAGTGAACCCCTCAGGACCGACCCTATGAGGGTCGTGCACGACCCATTTGGGTCGTGTGTGGCGCCGACTTTCTCTCTGTTCCGAGATCTTAAGGATTTATTATTTTATTCTATCTTTGTATTTTAGGAAGGTTATTTTATCT